>JAFIDM010000001.1:134529335-134548046 GCA_023159025.1 Thereuonema tuberculata
ATCACTGCCTTTCTGTCCAGCACATGGATCAATATGGTTTAAGAAAACGCAAGAGGAAAAAAGAAATATCCCTCATAAACCAAGCACACCCCAACTATAAAAACAAGGAGAACCCGGCAAACCCGTCCCCCAAACAAATAGTGGACCCTCCCATTAACCCCAACTCCACGAGACCCGCGCAGAACGACGGCTGCGCACAAATTTAGGCGTCCCTTACAAAAAGCAATTTTAAATATTTCCAACCTGGCTTGAAGAAGGACATACAAAATTTGTCCGAAACTATTTGCCTTTATCATGTTATAATTTCTTTCATTACCTTATTAACAAGTGCGACGGCATCCTATCCGATAATAAAAAAAATGCCATTAACTGATGAATCTGAGTCAATAACATCTTACAACTTATTATAGTAAAAAATATATTTTAATAGCATTAAATCTAATTGAACCCATATATAAATAGCTGTTCTTAATAAAATTAGTGGGCCCAGCAGCCAAATTCGTAAACGAACTCCAACTTGACTGCTTGTTGAGCAGCAGGGTTGAATCCCCGATTCTGGCGTAGGTCGGGTGTTTTTCCACGCTGAATTCTCCTCCACCTAGCTCACTGAATGGTACCGGGTTTCTTTCTCCGTTGTACAGGCCGAACAGCGTTGGATTGATAATTCCACCATATTTCATTGAAACATTGAGAGCTTATGTTCAGCGCCATCATGAGCCCCGTGGAATATATCTTATCTAATAAAATTAGGTTATTTAAAATTTTCTTTGCTAAATAAATGTCATTTGACATCTCGGTTTTTATTTTCTTCCAAAGAAACAGATAGTAAGCAATAGATATTGAGTTTAATGATTAATGCGTCACTTCCATATCCATTAATAAGGGTGCGGGGTACAGGAGTTGGAGGCTCCTCAGATCACAAAACTAACTATGTAAGTAGGGCATAAAGGGTCAATCTAACTCCATGCTACCTCAATTCCAGGGTTTCATTTGAACAGTCTGCTGCGAAGAAACAAAAGACAACTTCTGGATCACCGTCGGATCATATCTATAATTAGTGATAATTAATCTTTTTTTTTTTAATGATTTTAAAAGGAAAAATATGTCCCAGAAAAAAAAAATGATGGGTTATAAAAAAAAAAAAACCATAATTGCCATCAAACGATGAATCTGGTTTAATAATATCTTAGAACTTAATAAATACAAAAATGTAAAATATAAAATTACTTTATAATGGGTAACTCAAGTTGGATCATATGTAAAGAACTTGGTCTGTGATAAAATTAGGTTGTTTCTGATTTTTTTTTTTGATAAACAAATCGCATTGATATCGCCATTTTTTATCTTGAAAAGAAGCAGATTTGTAAATTAAGTGTAACCTACTGTAATCTGAAATTGAAAATTAAGATAAAGATTTATTGCAGAACTGGTTTGAGAAACAAGCAGTTTTCTCATTCATATTCATTTTCAAGTAACCTGTACACTATATGATATATACTTGTATGTAGAAAGTATATGCATTTTCGCATGGAAATATTCAAACGATCTTGAAAGTAGTACAAACATCAGAAATAAATAATGTGGTTTATCGGACTTAATTTATAAGTAAGAAAATCTTACAAATATATTTATATGAATAGACTCTTTATTTTAACAATGATAGAACTTTTTTGAACCTGAAGGAATAATACAAATCATAGCAGACAATAATATCATATAAAATAAATAAATTTGGAATTACCTCCATAGTTTGGCCTCACCCTCTTATCATATCCATGTAGTAATGTATCCAATGTTGATGAAATATTCATACGGCTGTGAATATAAAAACAATGTTGTCAAACATATAGTCTAATCAAATGTTAAAATGTAAATTAATATTAAATTGAAAATTTTATTGAATGTGCTTTTTATTTATTTATTTATTTATTTAATTATTTTTCCAGTACCATTGTCTTTACGTCTAATCAAGACATAGATAGTGTAGACTATTTTGCAGAACAAATTCTATATATTTCGGTGTAAGATTGAAATACCCAAGCTTACTCCGAAACTCAACCCCAGATTGAATTAAGTCGTGATCATTAAAAATAATGATACATGTTAGAATGGCGATTTGATTTCTTGTGTTGAATAGTCGTATGATGCACAAATGTTCATAGTTTAGTTAATTTGACAAAAATGCTGTTCTTAGATATATACATGGAACAGAATAATAATTTAGATATAAAATTTAAGTATTTTTAATTTTTTTAGAAATATTGCTAGATGATAATATATATCAGATAATAAATCTTTAGTGTACATTTCTCTTTTATAGATTTTTTTTTAGATACAAAAGTTTGTTTTATTCTAATTTTCAATCTAGAAAAGTAACAAATTTTTAATGTTTCTTAGAATATTACTATTATAGCATGACATTCGTGTCCAATTGTTGTCTGATATACTACATGTAAGTATCTTAAGATCGAAATAAATTTTATTACAATCTTTCAAAGTCCTATTAATCATTCGTTTGTAAAATATTTTAGAAAAAGAAGGAACATTCAGAAAACAAGCATATCATTGCAGTTATGGTTTGTGAAAAGTATAGTTGTTTAAATATTGAGTTTTTAATGATAAATCATTGCATTTTATGGTAATGCTTACAATATAATTGTCTGCTGTACAGATTTACCCCTAAGCTTTACCTAGATAACAAATAAGTATTAAAGTTCAATCTATAAATTTAAGAAATTGCTCTTTCTATTAGTTTTCAACATAACATTTTTCCATTTTGAAGGCATTTAAATAAAATAAGATATAATATTTATTAACTTTAAACACACTTATATGAAATTATATTATTGTATGTTTCAAGAATCTTCCATAAGTTGTTAATTTTTATGTGTTTTCTTACATTAAATGTTTTTTAAGATTTTCTCTAAAATTGTAATAATATTATAGATATTAATTTTGTTCTCTTTTCTACGATTATTAACATTTTGTTTTCACTTTGAATTTTTAAACAAAATAATTAAAATCAGTAACAAAAAAAAAAAAAAAAAAGAAAGAAGAGATTCAATTTCAGATGCCAACAGCTGAGTTTTTTATCTGAAATTTGAAATCAAAGGGCAAGAAATTAAAAGGGAAAGAAAAGGGAAAGATTAAAACAGAAGTTGATATGCTGATTTTTGTAGGCGGTGCGATATCAATAAATTTGTTAAAAAAAACAACCTCAATTTGTAACAGCACTGAGATTGCATGACTCCTCAGATCGAATTTTCAGTCGGAATCAAGCGAATAACAGAATGTGGAGATATTATAATACGATTTCTATTTTCTCGTTCAACTTTACATATTTCTTTTACGAGAAAAACAAGAAGAGTTGTAAATATAGAAAAGTCAAAACTAATTTGAAATTTCAGAAATTTCGAGACTTAAAAGTACATTATGGGCTTTAAAACACTGATTTCATTTTTACAGAAAATGAAACTTTTGCTACATTACATAAATGAAATTCATTTGTTTAAGACATTACGCAATAGATGCTTCCAAGGCCAGAAAGCTCCACTAAATATGATAAACTAATGAACGATCTAAATATTGTTTTTAAAATAACGTTATTTATATAATAGAATATGAATGGCAAATATTTTCAATTTGGAAATAAACACAAGATGATATATTTATTCACATTTACATTTATGCAAATGAAATGGAACTTTCTAATGTGTTTACGTAGTGATATTTTAGTCTATATTTACTCAGCAAATATGAACGTAATACATTCTTCGTTATGTTGAATAGACTTTCTTATGTAAGTTCATAATAACTTTTTAAAATAAAATAATAGTAAAATAAAATAATAAAATATAGTTATTTAGCAAAAGAATATCGCTAATGATATTAATTTGACATGAAATATTATTAAATTAGTAATTAATGCACGTAAAACATATTTTTAACTAATTATTAAATTAGGTTTAAAAATAATTTTTAGAGGAACATGGAAAGAACAGTGTCAGTGATATTCGAATTTACCAGATTTTATCTATCGATTACTTTAAAACGATTACTATAGAAAACAGAAAATTTAATGACCTGTTTATGCTATCAAGTGGAAATATGTGATTGACTTTTTTGTATATTCAGCACACAAATGCTACATTATAAATATTACATTTTATGTAGATATATGATATGTAATATTTATAGTATGTATTACATTAAATGCATTTTATTCGCTTTGTAAATATTTTTTGAACTTTGAACTTTTGTCAACTTTGGCCATAATGTAATCGCATAAAGAGATATTTTAAAATCATTTTAATGTAGTGATTTCTCTATTCGCATTTGAACTGAGACCTAATTAAAGTAAAATTTTATCTATTTTTCTACAAGGTCGAATTAATTTTGAGAACGACACATCATTTGTCACGTTTAATAGCATAAGATCGTTCTTTAAGAGTTTCTTGAAGGCCTATTATTTTTTCCCCCCACTCTCCTAGGGAAAAATGTTTTTTTCCGAATAAGCTGTACATTTATGAGAAGTCTATCCATGGTTACGTCAACATTAGAATGTATTTATTTTAGGAAAATTAAAAAATCGTCGATTTATTTAATCAATCGGATATTCATATTACTTCATGTGGAAATTCAATAGTTGGCATTTAACTATGTCTTTTAATCAATTTCATTTTGACTACGATGAATTCATTTTAATTGAAAACGCCTGATGTTCAACAGACTTTTTACAACTATTGAACTATATATAAAAAAAAAAACTGCACGAATGCGGCAAAGTGCAATTCAGTTTAAAATAACGAAATGACGTTATATGGCAATTTCTGTACAATTCTAAAGAGGGTTAGAACTGACCAAACTGAATTCATTTTAAGGCCTTTTACAAAGCAAATATGCATTCAAGTGCACCTTTGACTTTTTCTTTCAGTACTTACATGGTTAGAACAACCAACATTAAACTTTAGCTTTCGGACCACAAACACTGCAAAAATAGTAAAAATCTCTGTAATTAAGATATTTTTCATTAAAAACTGTACTTACGGTTGACCTTTGGTTGGTGCAACATGGCACAAAGCCAGGGTGAGTAAAACGAGCCAGCATAAAACACCAGAACTTAGTCGCTTCATTGCTTTAAGTGTCTTATCGCCAAAAATCTTTCGGTAGCCCTTACTGTATTGCTTCTCCCTCTGGGACGATTCCGACCCGGGACGGCTTTTATAGGCGGGAAAAGGGAGCAAAGGGCCATATCTCAGTTACGAAGTGAGCAGTTTAGTGACGTAGCTAACATCCTGGCATCGTATCCGGCTGACTGCCGTGGGAAGGCAACTATTAAACTAATAGAAAAAAAAAAAGGGACATCCACACGACAGGTCAAAGATAGAAAGGAAGGGATATCATTCCGAAACTTATTAGAAATTATAGGAACTTCACGGTTATAAAATAGTATTGACGGGGTTTTATTCTCCATCCAAAATAAAGCTTTCATGAAGTTAACGAGTAGGAATTATATAAATGTCAATCTGTCTTAGGACATACAGGTTATTTTGAATTAATTTATTATCTTACTTATTCTATTATCAATAGATTAATCTACTATCGAAGGATTTTTCTTACTTTTTTAAAATGTTTTTTCTTAAAATTTATTAATTTTTTTATAGTTATGAAAATGACAGAAAACGACAACCCTGCATTTATTCCAATTATAATATCAACTGAATACAAACAATACAATGTTTCAATTTTTTGAAAAAAAATCAATTAAATTTCCATTATTCACTTGAATAATATAAATGAGATTAATTTTAATAGTATCAAACAACGCACAACGGATTACCTAAGATTAGATTGAACGGTATCAATTAATAGTATTAATCAGTATTAATCAATTAATAGTTAGTAATCATTAATAGTATCAAGTAACCCGCAATGGATTAGCTAAAATTCGGTATTCACTGTTTAACACTACGAAATATTAACAGAACTAGGATAGAAACCTTTCTTTAGATTTCATGTTTACTTATGGAATTTTTTTGTCGCCTTCTCGCGCTAATTTCTCGACTATTTTGAATAAAAGATTTAAAATTTAAAAGGGTAGATCGTTTCTAGTCCTTGGTTATGCATACCATGTTTCAACGAGATCTAACAAGCAGTTCAAAACTTGTTAGGGTGAAGTACACAACCACACATATGCATACACACACATACACAAAAATTTAAAAAGAAAAAAGTTGAAATTTAAGAAACTAAAATCATAATTGCTTATTTTAATTATAATTATTTTCGTCAAAATTCTTACAAAGCAATATATGAGATTTTGTGTTTTCAAAGGATAATTTACATTTACATAAATGGCCTGACAAAGCGGTGCGAAAAAAACCTAGAAAATTCATTTTATTGATCACAGAATTAAAATGCTCAGCCGCTTCAGGTCCTGCATAAAAAATATTATTATTCATAATAATAATAAATTCATAATAAGCATCATCGATCAGTTAGGACAACTGTTTCGCGATTATTATTTTTCCTCAGCTAGAAATAGATATATATGTATAAATATATATATCTATTATATATACCAAATATATAAAAGAAATGGAAATTTTAGTTGATGTAATAATTATAGAATGCCCAAGTATTCTCAACATTACTTAACAATGAGACAGTTAATAGTCTAAAGTAATAATCTTTTAGCTTTCTTAGATAGAAAAGCTATTTAGTTATCGTGTTAATAGAGCTGAGGGACGTAGCCAAGATTTTGTTAATGGAAGGGGTTTCATTACATTAATTTTTTATAAATGACTTTGCTTTCCTTAAATTAAAATTGAAAAGTAAAATGACCTTAATACTAAAATCTATGATCAGTGTTGGATCTTTGAATTTCAACATTTACACATACACACTTGAATATTTATGCACTTTCTTTTTCTTTCTCATTCCGGAAGGGTGGGACCCAACCCCCCAGACCATCATTTGGCCTGTAGCGCTTCAAAGAGAATTTTGTATTTGTAATGCTAGTGCTTAGTTTACCGGAAAAAAGAGGATTTACTTTTTTTCCCTCTAATTTTTTCAATTAAACATTAGTAAAAATAAAAATTGTAAGTAATATGAACTAGTGCAGTAATATACAAACTTATACATTTACTCTTTTTTTCTTCCCCCCCCCCCCCCCCTACACACACATTCTCCTTTTTTTCATTTCCCCCACACATTCTCCTTTCAGGTGTATAAGTTTTCATTTTTGTATTTAGAGGGTTATTCTTATTATTATTTACTAGCCGGGTACTGTCGCTTCGCTCCGGAACTCTTGCATATATAGCATTAAAAACAAAAACTTTATTTATTTAGCAAACTAATATCGAGATCGGAGAATATACGACTTCCCAGCCCGTTGTAGCTTCTCCGCTTAACTCAGACACCTGTCTTGCGGGTGGGCGCCAAACACTTGGGGTTGTCAAAAGATGTTTTTATCTGTCACAGTTGTGACATCTATATAATAGGTATATGAAAACACGCGCGTATTCGAATGCAAAGGTGTCAAAATTTCAAAGAAATCCGTGAAGAAGATTTAAGATTTTGAACAAACGAACATTTACATTTTTATTTATAAAGATAGATTTATTTATTTATTTATTTATTTATGTATTTATTTAAATACTTTACTTTTCTCCAAAACAAATATATATACAGATACACCAGAAATGACCAATATATCGTATTATAATTTATTTATAATAATATTCATTTATTTATTTATTTATTATTTTTTTTCTTTCTTTGTGGTCAAATTCCTTTTGTGATGAGCGTTTAGCTGCCGAAGCATTTGATTTCCACATTATATTGTTGTCTGTAGTTCTTGAGGGCTCATTTGTCATCTCAAAATAGTTTAAGTCTTATAAGATTAAAACAAAAAAAAAATAATAAACTTATTACTTTACAAAAGCCTTAAAGGTGTACCAATTTCATTAATAGTTTGTTGATAATTCTGCTTTTCATTCTGAGACATATTATTAATAATATTATTGATATTATTATATACAATACAACAGTTTTCTTTGCTTCTTAAGCAAAAGGGAGTTATTAGTGATATATGTAAAAAAATTTATAGTTACAAGAACGTATGAGTAAAAACTGTATGTGAGTCTTTGTCTTGGCGATAAAATTTTATTTGTGATTAAGATCTTCTGTTGGTGATCGTATAATTAGCAAAATTTCTCGCACTTCATGCGGGTTACAAAAAAAGAGTTGCCTGATGTGGATGACTAAGAAATTGTAATTGTGTATTTTGAAACTTTTCCAGTTGGTAAGAAAAGCACGTGATAGGTACAAATTATGTTATAGACATGCTATCATCGCTTCGCACCGGAAGCCTTCCATACGTAAAGAAAAAAAAAACGCTTTATTTCTTCCCAAAAAAAAGCAAATTACATTAAGTAAACTAGAAACCAAAACTTAGAATTACGAAAACTCCTGTTAAATTTCATGTTTCCAACTCAAGTGGTTTTGGAGATACGCATACCCTGCACGAAAGTGTTCTCCCCCCCACCCCGCCCCGTTCACACCCCTTAGAATCCGAATATCGGAAATTCGTCGAATATCTATATTTTAGATAAGAACACTCATATCAAATTTCGTGTTTCCAAATAATGAGGTTTCAGAGATATGCGTACCCTTAAAGAATGATTCCTTCTACCCTATTCACACTCCTTCGATCGGATCCGGGTTTTCGTTGTTCATACATTATTCTGGGATACATGTGAACCTCCGTGCCAAATTTGGTAAAGATCCGTTGAGAAATGGCGACTTGTTTCAAGATAAACAAACACTCGCACTTACATTTTATCTATAGATACTAGATGCCAACTTTCGAATATCTCTACAAAAAAAAACTGAAAAAAGTTATTCGGTTACAAAAAAAAAATCAAAACAAAAACAAAACATAGAAATACGAAATAGTCCTTGGAAGAACTGTGAAAATTAAGAAGAAAAAGTAACTGTTCAAAGATCAACAAAGAAGAAATGTAAACAGTTTAATAGGAAAGAGAATTTTTTTTTTTATATATCGGAGTTTTGGAAATTGAATGGCAATTTTTATTTATTTATTTATTTATTTTTTAATTTTTTTATGAACTTACGCTTCTTACGTAGTGACCCGAAATGTAACAAAATGAACATAGAGGTTTTCTTACATAACAATCTAAATATTCTAAAGTTTCGGCTTTATGCTATAAATACTTTGAAGGTTATTTTTATGACATCGAACGAATCTCGATTCAAAATTGTATTAAAAGTTTTTTGTTTTAATAAAGTTTTATTTTCTCTCTCCATTACATATTAAGAGAGCTTTACAAATGTTAATCTTCAAAATCAGCAGCAGTAGGCTACTATCTCAGATAAATGGTGAGTTTTACTTATCATTTTGTGAGCTGTCATCTAATAGGTGATCAAAGATATATTCTTTTTTGCTAAATATATAGAAATTAACATTAATAATTTTAGATGGTTTTAATGGGAAATTGCGTTTATTGAAAGGCAATACACTCTTTTTTTGATCCTGTTGAAATTAAAAGTTTCTGAATTCACTAGTATAAATCTTTTGCATTTTTACAGGATGATAAAGCAAAGTCACCACTCTTGTGGTGTACTACTCTTGATAGGTCGATTTATGCATTTATTTTGATGCTAGGATTTTCATATTATGTTTCCAGGTATTTATTTTCACTTCGCTGATTCCGGGATGGCATTCCATAAACTAGTAATATAAAAATTTCCTGTACAAACTTTAAAGATAGGTCAGGAATATTAATACAAACCGTATTCGTAGTGGAACGTATGTCCTCAAACGCCATCCGCACTTGCTAGATTCTACAGAAATGTTCAGAAATAAAAGACAACATTTTATTAGCCCTATGTTTACAATATGACAGTAAGGTATACACTTACAGGTTCACAGTAGGAACACAAAGTTCTCCATCAACAGTAATACACGCCCCACAACGGCGATGCATGGATTGGCGAACATGTCAAAAAATGTGAGGCCTATCGCGTACAAACCCAGGTGCCACATCCAACAGCTCTGATAACCCCAGAGGAAGAAATCAAAGCAGAACAACTCTCACTGCCCAACTAATGTGCTGCCAAACAGCCCCTTCTAGCACATTCGGATAAAGATTCCACTATGAATACTGTTTGTTTTTGTATTCCTGACTTTCCATTAATATTGTTATAGGAAATTTTGAAACACATTATATTGTAAATAAACTATTTTAATATTAATTTAATATTAACATAATATTGTATATGTAATATTATGACGGAGTTTGAGGAAGTATCGATTAGATTGAAGAGACAACTAGACAAGTTCTGGAACTGGACTTATATATCTTTATGAACATCGGTCATTTGTAAGTTTTTACAGTAGGGAATTGATTAGATAAGTAATTAAAATATACATAAAGATTATACAAAGGCTTAATAAATCTAAATTGATTAAATGGTTAACGGATACAACGGTAAAGAATTTAAAAATAATCAAAACATCAGTAATTAGGAAATAAAAAAGGAATGTTTTAAATACATAAAGGTTAAAGATAAAATGAATAAAAATACAAAGAAGTATAGCTAAATGATTAGAATGATTCCTAGAAAAATGTTTTATATACAGACTGCATAATTTTTTGAATTATCTAAGGGCATCGTATTTGGCCCTTATTCAAAAATGACGTATAATGGCTTTTGTATAAACTGAAATGTAATAAAATATAATAATGTAAATTTTCAAATATTCAATTTTATGTAATTTAGTGAACTATTCTTTGAGTTACTTAAGGGCACAGCATTTTGGCCCTTCAGTGAAGAAGCCCGTAAACTATGTCTAGAAACATCTTTTGGCTCTGTAGAAGCTCTTCATAGGATCATATCGTAACATTAAATTTTAGTTTATACAAAAGCCCTTATACATCGTTTTTTGAATAAGGGTCAAATACGAAGCCATAAGATAATTCAAAGAATAATGCAGTTATTCAGATCAAAATTTCATATTTTAAGATTCATTTTTATTAAAGCTCCAAGAATATGGGCTTTTGTAGCTTAGCTAACAGTGCAATGATCAAATTTTGAAGCATGTTTACATTATTGTTTATTATTGATAATAGTTTAGCTTATCTATCTTGCTTTTTAAAAGCTTATATTGTTTCGCGATAAAACATTTATTTTCTTCAACGATTTATAGTTCCTTAGTATGGAAAAAATAAAGAAATAGTTCGATTATTATTATTATTATTCATTTTAATTGATGCAAGAAATGTACAGTTAACTGTATTTATTATTATTTATTATTATTTCAAATATTAGAGATGCACCTATTTCTGTTATGTTTCTATGTAGAACAAAAAGTCTTTTATTCCAGTTGCTTACTTTTCTTTAAACTTTTTACGAACTGCGGAATGTTTGAAGTGATAGGTGTATGGAGAAGGGGAGAAAGGGGTGGGAAGTTAGAGATTACCAGTTACAAAATTCAAATATGATATTACTTTGTACGTGTCCCGTGATTTTTGTACTAACTGGGAAAGTTTCGAAGTGATCTCACAATTTCAATTTCTTTCTCATCCACATCATTGTAATCCGTTAGAAGAACAGAGATTTTGCGAGTACACAATATGGCCAAATGTATCCGGACACCAACTGTTGTACAATCAGAAAGTCAAGTGGCACATATTAACAGAATGTCGGGCCACCTTTATCATCAGCGACAACCTGCATTCGTCTGGGAAGACTTTCCACCATATTTTGAAATACGTGAGCAGGAATTTTCTTCTATTCGTCCATGAGAGCTGCAGAGAGTACGGCCACTGAAAAAGGGCGGCTAGGCATGGTGCGTAATCTGCGTTCCAATTCTTCCCAGAGATGTTCTATGGGGGATTCAAATCGGAGCGCTGCGAAGATCAGTCAAGTAGTTCGACACCCATCTATTCAAAACACTGTAGCACAGCCTTCGCTCTGGGTAAGAAAAGAATTCTGTTGATACAGAAACGGTTCTTCCTCGAACTTTTGAGGAGATTCAAAAGATAAAGGTCAGAGAGCGAGAAGTGCAGAGAAGAATACCTTCTCCGCGCAATAGTAGGGCGAGTCCGAACTTCACGGTCTATTTGAATATTACTGTATATCAACTCGTATTTTTAGGTTTTTAATCAGTCGAGGCAATGAACGTTCAGATTCTGAAAACAGAACAAAAGGTATTTTTAGGCAAATATTACGACCGTTATACGGTCTAAGACGAAAAGACGGACCCAGCCTTGAATATGTGAAGGAGCGATTTCAGCTTAAATTTCGGAAACACGCCCCAAATTACAGAAATTACCAAATTAAATCATCAAAAAATTCCCACGGCCAGAAACCCTAATAACAACTGAGAATCATGACCGTCTCTTACAACAGGTCATACTCCTGCGGCGTGTAGTTTCTTCATGAAAATTTTCGTGGAGTGTCATCTCAAGATAAAAAATTTGCAGGATCGGTATGAACTGTGTCCGCCATAACTGCAAACATTTAGAACATACTGTACACATCTTGGACGAATAATGCTAAGTTAGGATATTCCTGTACTATGTAACTGATATTTACTGCTTCCAGTCCTGGTTTCCATCTTACATAATTGTTTGTTTTGCCCAATTTGTGTTTTCTAAAATGTTCTTTGTAGTTCTCGCGGAACCACTACATTTACCTTCTATATATTAAAGAATTTGGATAAAAAAAAAACTAATCATAAACAATTAATTAACTGTACATTATAAAACGTAACTTCAGAGTGAAACTACCTGAAACTACTACTCTTAAATTTTGCTAATGATTTAGAAGTAAAATAGCAGTTCCAAATTTCAGAAGGCGGCTAATTGATTAAATTCCCACTTGAAGGGTTGTAGAAAGAACCATTCTGTCTTTAACTTTTCCTAAGGAGCTATTTCTTATCATCCAAAGAAATGATTGAATAAATAATCTCTTGGCAGTATCCACTTCAAAAAACATTTTCGAAACCTTTTCGAAATCTTTATTGGGAAGCGAAATGAAATATAGAGGGCGCCACAGTGAATGTGGTATGGTTAATCATTCACCGAGCTGATCGCCCACGTGCCTATATGTCCGAAGGAAATGTCATCAAGAAAAAGGGAGTAAAAGGATTGTGTTTCTTCAATGCTTTAATAGGGTTTACGAATGTAATAAGAATATCAGCCTTCAATCTTTTCTGAATGATAAAGCATTAAAAAGAGTGGTGGGTCAAGATTCGCTTCGGAAAAAGCAGTCGAATGCTGCCGGTTATGCAGACAGCATTTCAGAAATGAAGATTTTGTAATACAACTAGCAAGCAAGTTCGTTAAAAAACAATCTTTTTAGAAATCCTCTTAAGCCTTTCTACATTAGTTTTATTTATTTCAAGCAAACCGTTAGCATTAAAGTAAAGGTTTTCATCGCAACATGCAAGTATTATTATGTTTTCATCGCAAGTGTTACTAACTTTGACAATAGTCTAAGTCTGTTTCTGTTTAAGTTTTTCTTAAATCTTGATATCGTACTCTGTTCAGAAGAAAACTATAGGCTATAGTTTTAATAAAATACAGAATTACAACCTCGTAAATCATTTGTTTTGTTTGTTCCTTCGTTTTTAAGGGAAACGATCTCGAATCGTAAACACGTGATTTAAAAAATTAGGTAGCTCTAAATATTTCTTACACTTATTATGTTATGTCCATTTTTGTACATACGGAACTTTTTAAGCTATTAAAAAAAAGAAATAATAATTCATATCATTTATGATTTTGATTTACGAACGATTTCTCAGTAAATAGATTGTATGTGAGCCATCGTAAGGTACGTCAAAACCTAGATTGTTTTTTTGTTTTTTTTTCATCTTTGAATCTTGTGCTTGAAAAGCTATGCTTAATGAAATACTGGGTTAAATTGTTAAATTAAACATTTTAAAAGTTTTATTCAATATTATTGTAAATAATGTAAAAAAATATTTTTTTTAGTATTATATAGTTTTCTAAAAGGCAGCCCATCAAAAATAAATGAATAAAAAATAGTTTTTTGGTACTATGTTTAAAAGTTTAAAAATATTTTTTTGAAATTACAGTATTGTTATCAACTGTAATGATTTATTTTTATTGTTTCAGTTATCTTGTATAGTTGAACATTTATTTACACATTTTTATTAATATTAAAACTACTTTCAGCGACCCCACGCGGCAGTGGGAAAAAGCTGTAGACAAAAAAAAAATAATATTAAAACTACTACATAAACAAACTATTTTATTGGAAAATATTTATGCTACATCCTCTACTTCATGAAAAAAATTATCAGTAGTTTTACAAACATCATAAAATTAGATCTTCACAAACATTTACATGTGCGTTTCATGCCTTATTTTCTTATCATTTATAATTCCTCTTTACATTTCCATTCATTTCAATTTATTTAGTTATTTCTTTCATTGCTGGGAACACTTTAATAAGCTAAAATATTAGGAAGTATTTTTTTTTTTTTAAGCACGCAGCTAAAATTTGATCATGCTTCAATTTTCTTTAGGAAATGGCTTCTGAATTACTTCAAGAGATACATATTCTTCTTTGTAATAGCAAATTAACAAACTATACGAAATAAAAATTCACAAGAAACAATGACATATATTAGCTTTCGTAAAGTATTGACATTCTAGTCTCTGATCACCCAAATGGAGTTTTTATTTTTTTCGCCACCAGATGTTGTACTCGATCTTTGCGCGTTCCAATAGTAAAGCTTAAAATTAATTTCCTCTATAATACGATTGGAGAGGTTTGGAGTAAATGGATTCCGAATATCGCAGTAGTTAAAAGCTTATGAACCTGCAAATGTTATTCTTTTTTATCGTATAACTGATAATTGCATGGTTATTCGCTGTTTCTGAATAATTGATTCATTATTGATCACCTTGATTTCCAATATTATCAAATTGTAACTCAATACAAACTTTGGATTCATATTACTAATTAGTTAGTAACACCAAAAGGGCCTGAATCTTAAACAGGTGGGTATCCGTTTAAAGGCAAACAAACTTTGTTTAATCTTCGGTTAAGATCTTCGGGACTGGTTGTTAGTGATTTCCAGGTTTCACACCAATATAGTAAAACTGATTTTTACATTAGAATTGGATATTTTTAACTTAGTATCATTTCTAATATGTTTACTGTTCCTGATAAGTCCCGACTTATCAGGAAACATACCTTTGCTTTATTTATTTATATAGTATGGTACTTCCTTATTATTAAAACAGAACTGAGTTATTTGAGGAACAAAGGATATTAATGTGGGGTTAGAGTGATTATTCCTGAAAAACTACAAAAAGTTATTAATATTGTATACGTAATATTATAACTGTATTTGATGGAGTTTCTATTAGATACTCCCTCAAAATAGGAAAAGTATATAAATAGAACTTATACTAACTGAGCTCCATTAAAATGATTTAGGGATTGTAAAGCTGAAAAGTATAACTAGATCTTAAGGTTGGTGACCTAACATTGATAAGGATATTGAAAATATTGTAAAGAATTGTGAAGCTTGTCTTGAGGCTAGATCGCATCCGAGTAAGTGTGAAGTGCATCCTTGGTTATATCCAACTAAGCCTTGGTCAAGAATTCATGTAGACTTTTTAGATCTATGGAGTGGAAGAATTTATTTAGTAATTATAGATTCTTTACGAAATGGGTAGATGTAAAATAAGTTCCGACAACTATAGCAAAACATACATTAACAATATTAAGAGATATGATTGCTAGATTTGGGATACCGGATCATGTGGTGTCTAATGATGATCCACCCTTTTCACCTACAGAATTCAAACAATTTATGAATAAATTTCGTTTTTACAGTTTTACTCCACCTAATCCTCAAACAAATGGCCTAACTGAAAATGCAGTTAACATAGTAAAAAAAGAGTTTAAAAGTAGAGTTAATTAAGGGAAAACATGCAAGTACCATTAAATGGATTTCTATTTGATTATAGAAATTCGATGCATATCACTACTAAGAAAACACCTGCCAAATTGAAGTTTCAAAGAGATTTAAAGACCAAATTTGATTTGTTGCTACCAAATTTGAGAGATCAGATAGAAAAACAACAAAAGAAAAAATTGTCCTAGCAGGGGAGAAGAGTCCCAGAAGTGCTGAAATAGGTGAATCAGTCTTAGCTAGGGATTATAGAGTCGAAAGATAAATCCAAGTCGAAACAGGGAACAGTGGTAGAACAGTAAGCTCCAGTAACGTATTTAATTGAAGTAGATACAACAATGTTCTCAAAAGACATATTAATCAATTGTTAAAAAATCAGATAATGTGAAGGTTAAAAGATAAGAGCTGGCAAAATGAGCTGGAGTTTGATCCATGTAGGAATATTAATAATAATAGCAAAGAAAATAATTGCGAAATTACTAATAAGGTAAAAGAAGATAATCCTATATAATAATGGATTCAATTGCCTAGGGTCAATCACTAAACAGGAAAAATGTGAGAAACCAGTATTTGTTCCAGAGTAAGGCCAGGAACCAATTACAGTACGTAGGGATTCTGAGAGATTGAAGAAACTGGTGGAAAGAGGGAATTTGTAGTGTTTAGAAATAGTAATGTAAGATATGTAATACTGTATTAGTTGTAGTGTTATGACGTAATGTAACGTGTTGTCATTTTCTGTAAAATGGCTTCTGTCCGAGTGAAATTGACGTTTATGTGCTCGTTAATAAATAATTATATTGTAAAACCCAGTGAGTACTCATGTTGATAACACGCAACAAAAAAATGAATCTTTTATTTCTTGATCTGTTTATTCTGTTGGTGCATAGCACTGTATTATTGATGCATTTATTCTTTACCTTAAGCAAGCATATATAATCTTGAGGTGATTTGGCTGAACGGGTGAAAAGAAGACCTATTCCTTAAGAATGTATATCTTCTTCTTTCTATCTGAGAAGAATAGTTTATTTTCCTTATCTGATCTATGTTCATCAAATCATTTCCATCGTTTCTGATTTAATCCAAATAATTTATATTTACGAAATTAATTTTAAATTTGCTTAAGTTTCCTTGTTTGCAACGATGTTTTCATATTCCAGAAGCACTTTCTCGTAAGCATGTTTGGTCCAAAGGCCTTCCAATTTAGGTCTATTACATCTATTCATCTTTTCATGGTTTTCTTGAACCAGAAACTTCGGATATGTGAATGATTAGTCCTGAGCATCATATCCTTTCCTAGATTAACTCCTTTAGGCATAACAGGCATGCCCCACTCTTGGTTTCCAATCATGACAAACCCTACTCCCCGATATGTTCTTACGAAACATTTTGCTTCTTCCTCCTTTCTCAACTCGGACTTCTTTCTTAGCTACGGAAGAGTTCTAATTTAGATAGGCTTATGTAAATAATGCAGATATAATTACTGGTTTCAAGAAAATATAATTTTTTTTTCTGTTTTCATCCAACGGATAGTGTAATTTGAAAAATGAAAGCTTTTCATTTTGAAAGTTTTCACATTTTTTGAACGTTTTCACATTTTTTGAACGTTTTCACATTTCTTTTAAATAAAGAAATTTTAAGAAATAATATTTTAAGAAATTAGGCTTCTAAGTTCTATCGAATTTTTCGTTAGATTGTAATATCTGCTGAATGTAACTAGTAGAAATTTCCCATTTTCTAAAAACGTTACTTAAAGCATTATTTACTTAAACTGTTTAATGTTGTTTCTTAAGTTTAATTGTAATAAATCTCGTGCAGTACTAAAGGATTACACGCGAGTTAAGATCCATTGTCCAAGATATCCATAGAAATAGTGTGTTTGGTTTGTACTAAGCCATTTCAAAGACAATTTCTATCACCTCCACGCCCTTATTTATCACACAGGAAAATTTTTAACTTTCAAAGTGGATTCATCTCTTAGCTTTAAATATGCAATCTAAGTTTCAAGAAGATCAAAGTAGGGGTTCAAAAG
Source organism: Thereuonema tuberculata (assembly GCA_023159025.1). Classification (NCBI taxonomy): domain Eukaryota; kingdom Metazoa; phylum Arthropoda; class Chilopoda; order Scutigeromorpha; family Scutigeridae; genus Thereuonema; species Thereuonema tuberculata. The sequence continues at coordinate 134,547,350 of JAFIDM010000001.1, forward strand.
TTACTAAGGGGATAAAGACATAGACTTATACATTGGACTGATTTGACTCATTTTTCTCGATAAATAGATATAAAACATAACTGTTAAAGTAAGACAGTTAATAATGTGTTAAGCGTTCAAGGTGGCCTGAACATCGTAGGCGCATACATTGAAAGCTCGAACATTCATAGATTATATGAGTGATTGGTTGAAATATAATGGAATATGGAGACATTTTGCTTTCAAAAATTTAAGTACAATGTACAATGAAGTTATAATGTACCTTAATATGATTAATAAATAAATAAATAAAATAAATAAATAAATAAATAAATAAATAAATTGTAGACTGAAAATAAAAACCGGGCTAAGTGCCACAGAATCGATTTCCATTTTATTGCTAAAATATGGGCTATGTGCCTCTGCCAGTGCGGTAAAAACCGGACTGTATGGTATTCAGTCTGGAAATAGTTCAAACTTTAGCCAATTGTTAGACTTTCACTGTAGCCAATATTAGTTTTCACAATGGTTTTTCCTGTTTTTCTCAGAACTTAGATTTTGGCACTTAGCACGGTTTTTATTTTCAGTCTACAATTAATGATCATTGACAAATTTTGCAAAACCCTCACCTCCTGCCTTACTGACAAAATCTACATACATATCGAAACATATAACAACCCTTTCCAAACAACAGAAAAACTGTCGTAGGAATTCCCAA
>JAFIDM010000001.1:134551633-134581349 GCA_023159025.1 Thereuonema tuberculata
TTTTCATAAGCGCTATCAACAGGATGTTTCAGATTCACTTTGTCATTAATTCCATGAAATCTTTCAATACTATTTTATAAGATTAATTCTTTAGAACAGCGATTTATTTTTGTTTGCAAAAAAATCTATGAAATAATAAGTGATTTTTACTACCTGTTAACTTTGTCATTTCCTTATCAATAAATTCATAAAAAAATTAAGAAACCAATACATCAAAACTCAAAACGCTAACAAAATAGGTTTTGGTTTCGGTTTTAATAAAACGCTTTTACTTAGACTTTTTAATACTTTAAGTAAAGTTGGAATGAAGACATTTTCAATTTTTGTCAAAAATTATAAAGGTGCATTGTTTTCATTATGATAGTAGTTAATTTTATTCAATTAAATGTAATTGAAAGTAAATGTTAATTTATTCATTCACTTCTCAATGTTTCGAATAATTTTAAATAACAATTTAAGTTGTGTTGTGTTCATTATTTCATTTGTACGTAGATTTTAAAAAGTTTAAAAAAATATAAATAATTTACATCTTACCTTTGGAATTCTGCAGTCAATGTTACGTTGTTGAGTTGTGACGTCATTTCGGAGTTGTACTTGTTGCCACTTATCTTTTCGTTATATTCAGCTATTGGAGAAACTTTGGAAATATTGTTCCTCTGTAGTTGTATCGTTATGAAGTTTTTGTATCTTATCCATTCATCGTGACTTCTGGTCTTTCTTGAATCATCCATCTCTTACTTTGTGTGACGCTCTTTATCAATTTCCTTCAGCCAATTCCCTGTCCTTATTGTTTTTGGTTATCCTACTCTCTATCTCCATAAATTGGGCAGTTTGATTATTAATATTGTTTTTCGAACAAAAAAAAATCCATATTTTTTAAAAGCTACTTCTTTTAAAAGCTACTTCAATTAATTCATGTAATAAACAAATGCCATTCCAAATTAGAAATCTTCTGAAATTTATTTTAATTAGTTGCAAGTCCAATAACTGAACATACAAGAAATTGGTAATAGTAATAGTCAACGGAAGGTATTATGATGATTCTCTGCTGGATACATACACTATCAGTCATGATTAAATAATGGGATAAAATGCCATTCCTGGATATATTATTTATTCAAATAAACACCTTTCTAACTGAAAGGGAAAAAGAGTTGCCTAGGTCGATTTGTACCACGGAAAGATGACAGATTTTCTGAAAGAAAAAAGGAACTTTCATTTATTGATTCAGTATTATGTCGTACTAAGCTATTGCCTTTGCAATTTCTTTAATTGCTATTCTCAGTGATGATGATTAGATTTCTCCAGAAGTCAAGATTTCACCTGTAATCAAATTCTCGATGTATTAGTTTCAAAATTGATTTTTATTTATTTTTTGGCATTTGACTACATTTACATTTCATATCTTGATTTTCAATTTCAATATTTTAACAATATTATCTCTCCACCTACTAATCTTATTATTTTGTTAAATATTTTCCGTTCTGAGATTCTCTCTACCATCCAAAACAAGAAAGCAGTATTAACTCCATCCTTAATAGTTACTCATGGAATTGTAAGCCTGCTTTTTCATAGATGTTTTGCTGCCTGCATCGAACACATAAGAAAAAGATTATTTTAGCAATCCATCACAAGGGGTTAATCAAAACCAAAATCAATATTGAAAACACAATTGGAATGAACTAAAACTTACCAATTCAGTTAAGCTAAGTAGTTGGAATGTCGCTAAAACATCGGCATTTCACCTCTGAGTACCAGGGCTAAATACAATTTATGGGTTTCGCAGTGTACCTGCCTCGCTGGGCAGGTTTTATCAGAGTTCTTCCGTTTCCCTTCCACTACTTCCACCATTCTTTCATCATAATTCTCTCCATCTGTCCTTTCCGTGCGGATAGCACATGTGCCCGGCTACCCTTCCACCCGCATTCACCACATTCCACACATTCACTTTTTAAGATAACGTAACATAACATAATATAATGTAACTTGACATAGATTATGTTGTTGAGTTATCATGTTCATTGATTGACTGACAAAATAAAGGATGTGCCTCTCCTGAAAATAACCCATCTGCATATGAAAAAAAAAAGAAATAGGAGCTTCCTGTATCTTGCTTACACCTTTAAACTTCAGCTTTCCAGGAGGCATGGTTTTTAAATTAGAGGTTTCGCAAATGGACAAATAACGGACGAAGTATTAGCTTGTATTACCCTGCAAAGTACAAGAAATAGATCAATACCTACACAGTTCAACAGCAATTCCTTCCATACAATGTATCTTCAGTATTGACTATTTCAAATTAAAGAAAGAAAATACTTTTCACTTAAAAACCATCAAAAGTGTCTCCTATTTTATCTTATTTTTATCTTATTATTTCCTGTTCTAATATAGAAAACGATGGAGCAAACTCTAAAACAATTTTGAAGTTAGAATTCTTTTGTTGGGAACATTCAAGAAAATAAAATAATTGAAAAATCAACTTTCACGTGAGATTGGGTTGCAATTTCATTGTTGCATTGGCGAATTGTTTATGATTATTTATTAACTATTCAGATCTAATGGAATGAGGTTCATCTGAAAATTTACTCAGCATATTTATTTTTTGGAAAATAAAATGAAAAAACCTTCAATTAGAGAATCCTTGAGTGATCCTCCTGCAAGAAGACCTGGTAGTGTACCGAAATTTGATGAAGATTCAAGGTTATTAAAATGAATTTGCTGTCTTTTTCTTAACACTGAATTTACCGTATTTTTTTCAGCTATTTGTTTTTAAATTTTAAGAATTCCAGAAGAATTATATTATACACTATGGATTATCTGTTTCAATTAATAATCTTATTTATTATAAACAAATTTATTTTATTTGTGACTTTTCACTAACGTTTTATTTTTTTCTAAATATGCTATTAGAATTGAGATTAATTTAATGTTTGTTAAATTTCAGGTTGTTTGAAAACTAAGTAGGAAAATAAGCTAAAATATGTTATTCATTATAATCATTTAAGTGAATCAATTTTATTCCAACACAGACGAATAGAGCAAATATTATCTCATATATTTCAAAAAAAAATGTAGAAAGAGTACTGGCCTAAACAGCAAAAGACAGTTTTTGTTTGAAAGTGTTAAATGTTGATGTATTCTGGCATGTTTAACTTAAAATTTTTGTATTCCCAATATAGAGTTCTTTAGAATATTAAGCCATTTACCGAATACCAAAATCCTGATATATGAAACACTTCTCCTTTAAGGCAATATTATGGAACATGGAGCAACTAAATTACAGTAATAAAATTGTCATGCTTTTCGAAATTAAAACTTATTATACTTCGAAACTAAATTTTAAGATTTGTTTTTGCATTAAGGAACCTAAGAGAAAGTTCTGATAACTTTAGAATTAAGGGGAAGCTAAAGCCTCCGAAAGGCTTTTTTTTTCGACATTCGAGTCCTCAATAATTCACCATATCTCAAAAACTACTGCCGATAAAAATCTGGTATTTCGTTTTTTTAAAGCATTTGAATTTTAAATTATTAGTTTTAATAAAAATAAAAAAAATAAATAAAAAAAAATAAAATGAAAATTAATAAAAACATTATATTAATTTCCTGCATAAGATAATAATAAATTTCAATTTTAATTTTTAGTTAAATATAAGCAATATTTTCGCAATTAAAAACTGTTATTGAGATTTTTTAAGGCATTTAGTTCAATCTGGCTGTGAAAATTTCAAACTAATTTCAGAGAAGAATATAAAAAAACATCGTAAAGAAAAAAATCATAACTAGAGATTTAGTTTTCATTTTGTTTAAAAAAATAGAGACAAAATAAGAAAAATATACCAGACATCGTAATTCTAATTAGTTTCCTTATTTTATTTTAATTTTGAATAAAAAAATATCAGTTGATGTTCTGCAAAATGATAATTACTTTTTAAGTGCGTAAGGACGGAATCCATTTTCAGTATCTTATTATTAATTACTATTGAGAAAAATCGGTGAGATAAGATTAGGCGATCGTCACTGATAGAAAATCCGACTACAAAGATGAAATTGTCTCATCTGAGCAGTCGGATTACAACTAAACTATGGATAAACACTTTGAGATGAGCTGTCCAAGGACAGTAGGAGCAATATTGATTGTATAAATGAAGACAATATATCTAGCCACATCGCTTACGAGGATTTGTCTGTTACAGGAAGACCAGAGGATTTAACAAACTAGAAATATTCACTAGAATCTTAATGACGAAAGTGTGTCCAGAGAGACAGATTAGTTAATTTAAAAAAAAAACCATTTACTGCTACGCGTCATTGATCTGTTTTTTTTTACATCCTAATTTTCTATCCTCTCCATCTGTGGAACAGCTTGTAGAACAATATAAAAAATTCTGGTTTTTATAATATTTTATTACTTTTTTCATTTTCTGTTCTATTATGATGTTGATATATTAGAAAAAAAATAGAGTTTATAGAGAAATGGACAGATTCTTATCAGATCTATACAGGGTGATGCCAAAAGGTGGATCAAAAATTGAGTCGTAGGTTCTTTCTCAGGAAAACAATAAAAAAAAGATCCTATAAACATGGGTCCCCAAATGAATAGTTTTCGGACCCAAGTTTATACGATCTTTTTTGCTTGTTTTGGAAATGAATAGTTTTCGAGAAAAACGTCGTGTATCGTTATTCAATGTTGCTGTGGGTTTTTTTTTCGTATTTTGATTTGCTGCTACAGTATGATGTGAGAAAACGTATTGCAAATATTCATAAAATGAAACACAAATAAACAAAATAGGGAACGAATGATTTAATAAATGGTGTTGTAAACCAAAACAAACAATTAATAGATCCTGAAATGAATAGTATTCGCGCAGAACGTAGTTTGCAGTAATCATTGTATTGTTATAAGACTCACCACAAATAATGGAAACGACTTGGAATTTGTCATAAGAAATTGAAATGTTTGAAATGTTGTCCGTTGCACGCATGCTTCCGCTCGCCGCCTTAGGGATAACGAATTCTTTTACAAATCCCTGGTTTTGAAAAAAACAAACCAAGAAACAAACACACCTACCGAATACAGGACCTTTTTTTCCGAAAACTAAGTCATTTCCGGGCCCATGTTTATCGGAAGTTTTTTGGTTGGTTTCATGAGTAGGATCTACGGCTCAATTTTTGACCCACCTTTTAAAATCACCCTGTATAGTAAGAGCATGTTGACTGATAAGCAGCATTAACATTAAATAAACTGTCAGTTAAGATTTCATGTAATGCATGTCTTACAATAACTAATGTAAACTTACTTTCGCCATTTTAGAAGCAGAAAAAGACCAGTGCCGGGCAGAGAAACGCCCGAGCGTCGTAAATCTGGTCGAAAAAGTGTATTTCAACCTGCAAAATCCGATGAAGAAACAGCGTAAGTTTTACGTTAAGCTTCCCTTAAATCACGAAAACAACATTTTTTGAAAACTAATAATAGGATTACTTAATATTGAAGCAAAAACCATAAACATTTATAAAATAAAAATTAAAAAATTGTAATTAAACGATTAAAATAATGATGTATACAAAATATTACTAATGAATCGTAGTTAGTTTTAGAAATTGAGGAGGAAATATTTGTGTTTGATCTTATTTATCTTCATGTCTTCAAATTTATCAACAACAATGTCAAGACATAAACATCTTCAGAATATGTTAAAAGCTTTATCTCTGAACAAATAAATTAATAGAAATATTATCATCTTTTCTCACCTTAATGCGCTTTGTAGCTTCCTGAATTGTTAAGTATAATTTATAAAAAAAAAAAAAATTGACAAGAAAGAAATTATAACTGTTCCGAATTTTTCCTGCCTTCACTAGAAACAGTTTCATAACATACTAACACTTATCTCGTATGATAATAAACGAAGTCATCTGATATTAAATCTATTGTAACATTCATGATTATTGTGATATTCATGATTGTTTACATCTAACTCCAAAATGATTTTAGGAAAGAAATAGTTTATTTCATTCTTAAATATTTTTTGTAGACCTGATGAAGAAAGAACGGAAAGGTCTTTCGAAATATTGTTTAATGAGTGAGTAAAGAAGGTTTAATATCAGATGACTTCGTTTAGTTTGATAGCAAATTTGTTAGAATAATAACGGAATCATATATAATTATCCTTTGATAAAATCTACCTTATTCAGCTATTATTAAAAATAAAAAGTCTTGAATTATTTATTTTGAAATAGTAGTGGAGTTTTTCATTCAGTGGCAGGATATCTTTTGAGAATTGTTAGAACTCTGACACAAAACATCAACATATGTACATTGTATATGTACTGTTCGTTTTGAAAAGCGAAAGCTATGACAACACAGACGATTCTACTCCCCAAAGGGATGATACGCTGAAATGGGCACTTTCATAAGACCTGTTTTTCTTTTAGTACCTGTTATTTTTGCAATTGTATTTATTCTTTCCATAATTCTTTCCCGAAAAGCGCAAATAGAATGCAGCTACTTGTAAACTAACACTGCTAAAAAGTAAATATCCTCTCCTTATTTTTCCTCAACCCTATTTTCATGAAATCCAAGGAGACATGATGCATGCGCAAAAGCTTTGAAGGCTCTCGTAAACGAAAACGAACAGTAGGTATGTATAAGAAATGGTGATGTAAAAAAATTCAATCTTGTACTGGATTAATTGAGTACTAACACGCTGAAATTTAGTCTACAGAATCATATTATATACATAGAAATCACTGAAGCTAAAACAGGTTATCATTACTTAAAGAATAAAGTATAATCATTTTTCTTTTAATCACAATTACTATTATCTATTGCAAACAAAATCTTCTGATATGGCGCCAAAGGAAATAGCTATAATTTCGAAGGTCGCAAATGTTTAGACTGTATCTTTATTATGAATTTGTTTTCCTTTTTTTCCATTTTGAAATATAACAAAATTTAACTCTGCACTATTACAAAAAGATTTGACACTATGAAAAATTGAAACATAATTTTTTTCGTTTAAAATGCAAATATTTTTAACTACTGAACAGGTATAAATTGAATGTACCGTCACCATTTAATATGCACTTCAGGTTTGCAAGTGACCATATTTAATTAACGAAAATCGTTTCAAGAAATTGGTTATTTTAAATTTTGGTTAAATGTGCCATCTTTTTTATTTTGATACCCGTGTGAGACACAAGTGAGTATTCAGTGTGAGACACAGGTTTTAATTTTGGAAGATTCAATTAATGCTAAATTCAAAGCTACAGTATCGGAATTTATGGAAGAAAGTATATTAGAATAGAAAGGGAAAATAAACGAGCCTTATCGTTACCTGTATTAGTTTGTAAAGATCACTTTTCATTCAGTTCTTGTATTATTAAATATAATTATTTTCCTTTTCTTACAAAAGTGATGAAAAACGTCCCTGGTATAAGAGAAATATCTTTGGCAATCTCTTAATGAATATCACTCAAGAAGAATTAGAGCCTCTAACACAGGAATCGTGGAAATCACCTTGGGATTTTATAATTAATAATGTTGGTTGTGTCGTTGGAAATATCTCCTTTTTAATGTTTCCACAATCCTGCTACGATCATGGAGGAGGTAAGTTTTCGCGAAAACCGATATTAAATTTACTTTTTGTTTGTTATTTATTGATAATATTTACTCGAGCACAGAGTATCAATCGGATAGGAAGGCTTATGACCATGATTTTCAGAGGTTCACATTGGTAGAAATGAAATTAAATAGATCCAGTGAAGTAGCATAATGCCCTTCAAGATCAATAAAATAACTGATTAGTGAACCGATCTGAAATCCGATATCAATTAGTGATCCTATTGGGGGAAGACCTCATCATTAAATAGAACATACATGCAAGGACAGTTACTAGCAAAGAAGCTGAATTGCTCCTAATTCTCCTACCTGTTCACCGTAAGGTCAAGAAAAAAACATCAACCCAATAAAGCGGATAACCTAAGAACTTTAGAAAATAAATGAAAGAAATTGAGAAATTCTAATTAGGTCCTTAAGAACTTACGTTCGATAGTCCTGGATTGGTGCCTTCTCCTTTAAAACAATGCTGAAAGTCAGTTGAGGGTAGACGAATGTTGTAATACGAGCGGAAGATCAATAGGAGCTGAATTCTGCAGATTGTCCATATAGACCAGATTGAATTATAAAGCCGTTGACTATAGAATAGTCTCGTTGAATGCATTCGATGATTACTTTATTAGGAGGGTGCGTCAAAAAGTAACTTTAATATGGCCATAAAAATTTAAAATCTCGTAGTAGAGGATTCTCGTACAGATATGTTATGTCTTGCCACTTGAGGAACCTGCGGGCGCATGTACTTTGGTCTACGCGCCGCTCTGACGTCAGCAAGCCAAAGCCAAGATGGCCGCGTATTTAGAAGATGCTCCAAAGAAGAGCAGCGTGCATTTATCTGGGTTTTGGGCAGTAAGGGTGAAAAACTGGCAGACATTCATCACAGGATGCAATGAGAGTACGGGGATAGTTGTCTGTCGCTTCAGCAAGTTTACGCACAGGAAGTCTAAAAGTGGGGTGTCAAGTACAACTGATACAGCTCGCTCCGGCCGGCGTCACATTACGACTGTGCCTGACATTATCGCTGCAGTGTAACGATTGATTGGGACAACCGGCGGATAACAATCAACGAGATGGCTGAAATTGTGTTCTTTAGTCATGGCTTGGCATACCACATCTTCACATTATGCTAAAGTACAGCAAAGTCTCCTCAAGGTGGGTACCAAGATTGCGCCCAAAATCACAGAACTTTGTGTGGATCCTTGTGAAACGCTATTGCGACGTTATGAAGTCGATGGGGATGATTTTTTATGATGTATTGTCATTGGTGACAAATGTTGGGTCCAATATTATTACCCAGAGACTAAGCGAGTAAGCAAGGAGCGGCTACATTCATCATTGCCGAAACCAAAAACATTGTGCACAACTCCGCCAGCTGGCAAAGTGATGCTCACGCTCTTCTGAGACTGTAAAGGTCCAATCCTGGTACATTACATGACCAAGGGATTTACTGTGAACAGTCTTCCACATACTCCATAGTCATCAGATCTTGCACCGAGTAATTACCTTGTATTTGGATCCCTCAAGGAGGCACTAAGTTTCGCACGAAGTTTGGCAAGGATGATGAGATGAAAGAGGTGATGCGTACGCGGCTTCACAGTCAACCAAAGATTTTTTTTTCTCGCGGAATCCAGATTCTGCTTAAGTGGTGCACCTGTATTGAACGTAATCGGGACTATATTGAAATGTGATGAAGTGATTTTGTTTGTATGTGTGCATATTTTATCAATAAAAAGTAATTAAGGTTACTTTTGACTCGCCCTCGTAACTTATATTTAATCACAACCTTTGCTTCAGAGAATTAATTGTAAATATCTATTCAAGTTTATGATTCTACTGCCGTGCAAAAGTGAAAAATCACTTCAGCAACAATGCTGTTGAATACTCTTCTTGAATGAGCAAGTGCTGATATCCCATTATTCCCTTGTTTTTATTTCGTTTTTCTTAAAATCCACATTGATTTAAAGCAGATATATAAGATTTAATTTTCTGGAATTCTATGGCATCTTGAAGATTAGAATTTAAAGTTATATAATACTGAATAAAACCTTTCAGTAATTCTAGTCAGAAAGAAGTTTTTCTTGGATTCAATTATACCTATTTCTCTTTATTACCTAGCTTTATTCATTTGATTCTGCTAATACTGCTTTCTTTCACGCAACGATGAACATTTTTTCTTATTTTCTAGTCGCATTTATGATTATGTATGTTATTGTCACTCTTCTAATTGCTCTTCCGATGTTCTACGTGGAATGCTTGATTGGAACTTACGTCTGCAGAAATCCTATATTTATCTACAGGAATATTTGTCCCATTGCTTCAGGTAAAATATTTCAATTCACAGTGAAAAGGAGTATACCTTCAAATCATTGAATTATTTCTAAACAGCTCATAACTAAAATAATTTTTCCCTCATTAATAATACAGATGATGCATTAATATTTTTTCTTATTATTCCGATAATTAGATTGCCTGCTTAGTTGGAAAAATAACATTATTTTGTAGATTGTTCTCGACACAATTCTTATTTGATTGTAGTTGTGAAAAGTTTAAATTTTTCGAGATTCAGATATACAGTAAAACCCCGTTATTACGCTCGTCAAGGGACCATGAACTACAAGCGTAATAAGCGGGATAGCGCTATAGACGGGAAATGATTTATGAGATGGGGAAACATTTAGACACCATTTTACAGGAAACATACTTGATTGTGCAATAGAAATAGTGCAAATATGAGCTTATTACCTATTTAAAAAATCTTTGATTGGGTTTGCCGTGTGGGTGTCTGTGGGTGTGTGTGTGTGCTATTGTTATGATTTACGACATTTGCAATGTGATTCAAGTAATTATTAACATCAATTGATACACCACTAGGAGCAACACTAATATATTTTCGGAGCAGATTTATTGCCGCTATTCACGCACCTTTTCTTGAATGATTGGGCCACTTAATGGCACTGATGCATCACGGGACTGAAGAATCCATTCATTTAGAATTTCCTCGGCATCTTCAAATTTTCCACACTTTACTTTTTTACGTTTGCAACCACCCTTCGCTGCATTGGTAATTCCATTCTTATTTTTTATTATTGTTCTCAGATTGGATGAGGGGATTCCTAGAGATTCTGTGAAACCTTCTGACTTAGTGTAGAATTCTCGTCGTGCTTATGGAGAATTTGCAATTTTTACTTATAGAAAGGGATTTCAGCTTCGATATTTTGCACTACTGTATCACAGACCCGCATTTCACAGAATTCAAAGATTTCCTTCTACCAGGGAAAAAAAAAAGAATCTTTTTAGTGTTACATTTTTTTCGATACAAAATTTCCGATATAAAAAAAGCGCTACAAGCGGGATTTGAAGCGGTATAAGGGGATAAAAGTATACAGAGATATATAGAAAATTCCAGGGACCGTATAAAAGGAGCGTAAAGAACGGGATAGTGCTATAATCGGGAGCGTAATAACGGGGTTTTACTGTACTTATAAAAACATTTAAATAAATAATAAATGTTTTAAATGTCGTAATATGTACTCAAAGCTATTTCAAAATGTTAAACTCCGTATGTTAAATGTTAAGATATATGTAACAAATTTTAACGTTACATTTTTACTTTTGTTTGTTTTTTTTCCACTATTTGTTTTTAATGACAAGTTTCTTACTATAAAAATAACAAATCCATTACTTGTTACAAAATTGCTTCAGCAATATGACTAAAAATTTTCAGATTTTATGAAAATTTATTTTTGCATTTTTAAAACTTTTGACAGTTTTACTACATATCATTTTCACACAATTTTTTCTTCCAAAGTAATATTAATTCTGCAGGAATACTTTAAATTAACTATTTTAATAATATCTTAGAATTTCCTAATTGTTGTTAAATTTTTTTTTATTAAAAGTCGATTTGAAATGTCCAATATATATTACATTTTTAAGAATTAATAGTTTGAAATTTTGATTTTTAAATCTCTTCCTGAATTTTAGACCAATTGAGTTTTTAGAGGGAAAGATATGTTAGCGATTGTAATGAAAGGGAGTGGGGAAATTGTTTCAAACATAAAGAGCAATTAATTCCGCCGTTAATATAAGTGGAAATTCTAAGCTTCTGGGATGGTATAATTCCGTTTTCTGCGGTGAATTTACCAACAATGATTTTTAGTATATCAATTGTCTTAAGTTTCCTGTTATTTCATCCTAAAACAGTGTCCTCAAACTTTCAGCACAATGAAAGGACTACCATGCATTTTTTAATTTACGTTTTTTTGCTGCTTCTTTCTCATTGCTTAAAAATTCGAACTTAGTTTAGCAATGTAAATTTAGCGAGATACAAGTATCATAAAGGAAACTCCATTCTGAATTTATTATTTTTCATAATAAATAGTGTAAGTAAAAATTCAGTAATTCTACTTTCGTTTAATGGAGGCCCATGGAAAGCCTTCAACATTTCATTTGATATTTTAAGGCTTGATCTTCCTTAAACTGTTACAAACAGTAAAACATTTGTTTAATTGCAAAATGGTATTTTTAGAACTAAAATAAAATCATTATATATTATAATCAACTAATACTTAATAATTCTTCTATTTTTAAGGTTTGAAATTCAGAGAACGAAATTTTTTATGTTCAAAAATCTACTTTCATTGAACCTTTATCCCATTTATGTGTTTCAGGAGTTGGATATGCTATAATGTATGTAGCAATTCTTGATTATGTTCCCGAATGCATATTCATGACCTGGTCTATTTATTATTTTTTTACATCTATGACTCCGACTCTTCCTTGGGATACCTGTGGCAATGCATGGAATCGGAACAGTAAGTGCTATGCAAATTTCCAATTTTTAGTTTCGGAATGAAATAGATGGAACCATCGGTTCTGGAATCAGTAGTCAGTGATTTTAAATTGCCAGTAAAAATAAGTTTTCTATATAATAAAAGAAATTTAACGTGCGAGAGGTAAAATGTTTACTGTCAATAAAAAAAAAATAACACAAACTTGAGAAATTAAAATTTTAGTAATAAATATATTTAAAAATTATACACAACGTTTAGACAAGTATAGTAGCACTGTCATTTTAAGTGATATAATAAGAGAACAATCTGAGATTGAAAAGAAGTCGAATATATTATTTGGGGGGGGGGGGGCATGAATCAGAAAAACAATATAAAATCAGATACAATAAAATACTATAATAATAACTAGTATATACCATTGCATAAGAAATCTATTTACAATAAATGTAAATATTCAAAAAAATAGATAACAAGCTTAATTAAAAATGAAAAAAAAAATAAAATAACAAATTGATTTAAAAGATGCACTTAACAAGTAAAAGAATGAATGAACTAGCGGAAATTAAAATATTGAGCTTTAACAAACGTCGAGCACAGTACTAAGGGTATAAATTATATTAATTAAAAAAAGTAAGATGTTAGTTTGAAAAATATACTACTTTTCTATCCCAAAATATGTCTGTTACTTTAAGAAAACTAATTTCTGGATCAAAGATTTGTTTATTTTCTACACCGAACCTGAGATTTTATAGTGAAACTGCTGTTTCACTAACTAACTAACTTTACAATTTTCGCTCGCAAACGAATTGAAATGTTCATCTATTTTATATAGACCTATACTGCAGTTCGAAGGCTAAATAGAATTTCCTTTTGGTCAATGGAGACTAGGAGGTTTCCCTGGAATTAGCTGTCTTTCGAGCCATTCTTGCTATTGCTTCCTCCTTTAAATCGAGATCTTAATGTCATGTAGTCCTTGCAAGAAAGTTACTTTAAATAAATATTATAGGATTTACATCTATTTTAAAAACTAGAATATTATTTTTTTTTAATTTATTTTTCGCAATGTTTTGATTTAGTGTGAATATTTTTATTTTAACGGTTCCCGAGATAAACAATAATCGTGGTAGTTAAGTGGTTCCTGGCATTTTGTATAGTCTCAGTCATCACTTATGTAATTTATTACAACTTCCTCTTTAGGAATGAAGGCCGAGAAAATTCAAATGGAAACGAAAAAGCCCCCCCCCCCCCCTCTGCGGGGTGCCTATGTTAACTTTTCCTTTAAAATCTGAAATCTTTAACAAATCGTGGTGAATTCGTATCCTGTATACTAGCAGGATAGTTATGACACAAATAAAGCTACATAAGATTAATAGTATACTGTGCTAATATATTTTTTTATTTAAATTGAATGGTATGGAATTATGATTCAAATGAAACAATCTTTCCAACTGAGTTGTCTCAGTTATGGTTTTTTTTTTTATTTTTAACTAAAAATTTTAAGTCATAGAAATTTTAAATATGATTTTTAATATTTTTTTTAGCTTTACAAAAAATATTTTTTATAGTCAATTAATTTCAAGCTACTTTTTTATTACAGTAAAATATTTAGTGTAATTTAACTTTAAAGAATAGCTTCGCTAATAAATATCAAGGAAAAGAATTATAATGTCGTAATTGTGTATTTGAATGAAATAGGTTGCTACACTGAGAAACGAGATGAAGACTGCCGAACTGATTTTCCAGGAAGTATTTATTATGCGAAGAAGTGTATGGCATTGGATGAATTCTGCAATGAGTGGCATTATACTGCTCTTAATATGACCGAATCCCAAAATCTTACAATGTATTGTGTGAACCAAGCTTTGCCTTTAAATGCGAGTGGAAGGCTAATACCAGTTCAGAACATGACTGAAAGAACTTCCCCTGCCTCCGATTATTTCATGTAAGTTGTCAAAAAGTTTAAAAACGTTCAATAAATCCAAGAACTAAAGGTTGTAACATAGAGGGAAAAAAAGATGTATTCGTAACCGTGATAATAGTTCTTCATCAGTCTTTGAACGGATCAAGAACTCGTGAATCATCAACTGAAATAGTAGTAATTTTTAAAGTTATGTTTAAAATTTGCATGACTATAGGATTGCGATAAGATAGTTTCTACATGTTTTTGGAAATTTAGTTAAAAAATTTTCAGTACTGATCGATTTCATTCATTATTGAAAGAAAAGCTGTTGTGTAAATGATTTTGGTTAGTGACGTGTAAACATTAATGCATATTGCGTAATATGATGAATTTGTATAAACAAATATGGAAGCTAATGAATATACGGAATGCCACTGGGCGACTTGAAAGTAGTGAATTTCTGAAAATACGAACTAAAACATTGAAGAGATGTGAAAGAAGAGATGTGAAACATGCAAACACAAATTTTTATTTTATCTGCTTACAACGTATAGAATATTAAGTTGAATATATTTTATATATCTTTAAAGATTATGTATAAGTAGATGTAACGTTTGAAAAAAATTTAGTATCTGATCATCGTAAATTCTAGTTCTAAAAGTAAACTTACTTATGAGTGGGGAGAGGGCAGGGAAGCCGAACGCCTTGACCTTAACAGTAAATATATTTAATAGCTTAATAGTGGGGTGGGAGAGCCAAAAAAACCGTCAAATCTGGCAACCAATGTGACCCTTTAGAATCAGATAGTGCATGGGTAGACGAGTCTAAAAAGCCAGGGACACAAATTTTTCTGGCCCTCTAGCGGATTTGGCAGCTCATTAACCGGAAGTAAAGTGTTTAGCACTAACTCGAAAAATGTATACACGATTCTGATTAAACGAAGCCTCCTAGAGCAAAATATACATAAGTATGACCCCCCAAATGTGGCTGCAACTGGTAAAGTTACAAGTGACCCAGCTTTGCCAACTGTCAATCCACGGTAGACTAATCATTATCCTGCCTTCACCCTAGGAAGTTTTATATCCTTGGCTAAACTCTGACCTGGAGAGATTGCATATTCAAGACATATAAAGAAGCAAGTGCCTACAGTATCGTTTGCTTTTCATGCCAAAAATGAACCTGGTGTAAGAAAAGTTAGGTGTAAAGCGCAGTGGCGTAGCAAGGGGGGATGGCGGTCAGTGGATACAATGTTCGTGGATACTTTGACTCAGTTATGTTCGTGTACATTTGCGTTGTACGCAGTCTACTATTCTCGTTGGTTGCCAGCATTTGTACGCACTCTACAGTACTTCCAGAAAAACATCCAGATATACATGCTGAATTTCTTCGTGGCAAGTTTACGAGCAGCAAAACTGCTATACTATTTTCTACAATATCTGACGATCAGCTTCAAGAACACAATAACAAAGTGATAAAGAGTGAAGGTGTTGCTATCGGAATCCTTGATAGTGAAAATGCTCTGCTTAAGTGGATGGTAGCAGGTCCTAGGATCAGTTATTTAATTGAGGAATTTGAACAGAAATCAAATTTAAAAGATAACATCGTGGGCGCAAAGCAACATGAGGATACCGATGCATTTCAGAAAGGGTTCTTGGCCCATGCTAAAGAAATGATTAACGTCTTAACTGAACAAGGAAATCCGTTCCAAGAAACTGATTTGGTGTCAATAGGGAGCTCCAAAATAATTCCAAGTGTAGAAGCTGTCAAGTGTATTACGGAAGCATTTCCTGTAGGACTTAAGCAGTATGATGAATATGTCGTGTTCCGTCTCGATAAAGTTCGAAATTCAATTCATGAAATTATTCCTCGGAGCAATATTCACATCTTCAAGACTACAACAAGAAAAACCGATAAATAATAGTTCAAGATTACTAACTTGCGTAAAGACTCCAACTTGTTCTGCAGAATGTATGTCACATCTGAAGCACGGGATGGGAAGATTGATGATTTCTTTTCCCATGAAAATCAATTGTACCCATCATCTATTTCATATGATGGAAAACTCCGAAAACCCACCAGCAAGTCGGATATTATAGACTCCATTCAAACAAAATATGACATTAGCTTTAATCACAGCCAACCAAATGTATCAGCTAAAATATTTGATGGAGCAGCCGTAATCTAAATACTGAATCCTGGTATTGCCAAAACATTTTCAGAATACTATGAAAATGTTTTCAAACCATACTTCAATAATGAACTGAAGAATACTTCACGACTAGATACTGTATTCGACAGATATACTAGTAATAGTTTGAAGGTTGATACCCGAGAATCAAGAGGAAGTGGCATAACTATTAAAGTCGCAGATTCTACTGCAATTCCAAAGCAATTTAAGCAATTCCTGTGTGTTAAGGGAAACAACACACAATTGTTCCACTTGAAAGCTAAGAAAATGGTAGGAAATGAGTATCCATGAAAACATGTTGTCTGTACTTACGATGACCGCGTCATCACGTCAACAACTATGGATGTAGCTAGCATTTCTCCCTCCTCACACGAAGAAGCTGATGGCCGCCTACTTCTCCATGTTAAGCATGCAGTGGAAAGTGGACATACTCACATCTTAATACTAACTGTGGACTAGGATGTAGTGGTTATTTTAATATTACTATTCTCACAGATACAAGATATTGCAGAACATTGGATTGAGTATGGTTGTGGGAAATACAGGAATTCATTCCAATTCATGAGATTTATGCAAAACTCTCACCAGGAATTTGCAGAAATTTGTTGGCTTTTCATGCTGTAACTGGTTGCAGTTTCGACATTTTGTGGCATTGGCAAGAAGACAGCTTGGAAGATCTGGATGTCATTTCGTGAAATTGATTGTGTGTGGCATCAGCTCTGTACAGGCACCTCTGATATTGATGATGAATGTCATAATCTGTTGCAGCAATTTGTTATTCTACTTTATGATCAAGCATCAGATCTTCGGAGCATCAATGACTGCAGACGAGTGTTATTTACAAGAAAGAATCGAGCAATCGAAAATATACCTCCTACAGTAGATGCTTTAATACAACACATCAAACGAGCTACTCTCCAAGCAAGAATTTGGAACAACAGCCTCGATGCAAAATACACAATACCTTTGCCAAGCAACTGGGGATGGTTAGAAACTTCAGGAGGATCATACCGACCTGTGTGGACAACAATTCCAGAAGTGTCAAAACACTGTGTGGAACTAACCTCTTGTACATGCCGCAAGCGATGCACATCTTGTAAATGTGTTAAATAGGGACTACGATGTACGAAACTTTGTGTATGTGAAGGACAGTGCTCCGACAGTGATTGGTAATCAAAACTGAATTTCAATCATTTCGATGTTATTGTATAAGACACCAAGATATTCGGTATTGTGACTGACATTATATTAGTGTATTTCGATATTAGTGTATTTGACTACGTATAGGATATTATTGTATTTGGATATTAAACTGAAATAATATTGTATTGTAAATTCGTTTCTTTCTCATTCTTGTACTTATATTTTAAACTTCTGTTACATTTCAGCCTTAAGTGTGCCTCATATCACTGATTTTAACACGGAAATGAAGATTTTATAGCCACATTTGGGGGTCGTACTTATGTATATTTTGCTCTAGGAGGCTTTGTTTAATCAGAATCGTGTATATACTTTTCGAGTTAGTGCTAAACACTTTACTTCCGGTTAATGAGCTGCCAAATCCGCTAGAGGGCCAGGAAAATTTGTGTCCCGGGCTTTTTAGACTCGTCTACCCATGCACTATCTGATTCCAAAGGGGTACATTGGTTGCCAGATTTGAAATATGTTTGCGTAATTTTCAACTCTCCCACTCCACTATTATGGACCACTTGAGATTTACGCCCCTACCGACGTCACGTATGACGTGTTAAGCACATGCTAATAGATCTTGTGGGATAAGCAAACAGAAAGACCATAGGGCGAGTATGTAACTGACAGTGTGAATTACTCATTAAACGTCGATTTTTGATATTTCAAGCCGGAATGGTTCAGTACAGTGCAATTCATTATTGTAATAATTCTGTAAAAACACTTTGAGTATCCTTCCACAAGGTTTCAGCAAATCAAAATTTACGAAAAGTGAGCGAAATAAAGATTCGGCTGGTTCTACGAAAACCGCCTATTTCTACTTCATGCGAGTTTGTTCAAAACATTTTTTATCATTTCATTATTTGCATGATACTTTTGAAACAGGAAATTTTTGAAGAAAAGGCTAAGCTAAATGTTTTTAGCTTCGTTTTACTGAAGAAAATGAAGTCACCAAGATATAAACTTAAGAACTTAAAAGTCAGATAAGAAAGCAGTTTTGTAATTTGTGTATATTTGCAAAGATAATTGAAAACTCTTTGAAACACTATAATGTTCAGGTCTTGAGGATCGTTTTGTATAATTGCATAGTATGTTTTTTTTCTCACGAAGGAATGTTTTATTGAATTATTCTGGTACTATTATAATACAGTGTAACTTGGATAATTCGAAGCTGAAGGGACCACTACAAAACTTCGAATTATCCAAGACTTCGAATTAAACAAGTTACATCTTTTAACTTTAATTTCAGGTCCACTGAATGCTTGAAAAGATTATTCTGTCAATAAGTAAATATTTATTCAGAAAAATCATGGTATGAAAGACTTAAACACTATACGTATGTAAACAAAATAAGGTTTATATTACGTAAGCTACAGTTCAATACAGAAGATTATAGTTTTTCAAAAAATTGTGCAATGTCTGATTGTTTTGTAGAATTCAGTCGCTTAAGGTTAGCAAAATCATCAAGCATGTTTAGTGAACGGAAAACAGCTTCACTTACGTTGGTTTGTCCTTCAATGTACTGACGAAATTCGTGGCTATCCCGTACTCGTTGGCGATTTGGCATTTCTTCTTCACACCCTTTTCCACCTCGCGAATGACGGCGACCTTTTCAGCGAACATTAAATTCTTGTATATGCATGGTTTACTGAAAGACATGGTGACACTGACAGCAGGAAGCTCGAATGGCGTCTGAAGCGTCACGTGTCGAACGGTGGCGGGAAGGGGATTTCAGTTGTCACGTTTCGAATTTCTTAACGATGAAACGCCGAAAAGTCGTTTTGGTTCGAAATTTTTTATAAAAAACTTCGAATTAAGGAAGTTGAACTTCGAATTATCCACGATTTTTTAACATTGATTTGATAAGAAATTCAAGGGACTAAGAGAAATCTTCAAATTAACCACGATTTCGAATTGAAGACGTTCGTATTATCCAAGTTGCACTGTATTTTGTTTATAAGAATACAATGATATAAGAATACAATGATAAAATGATAAATGTTTAGATATTTTTTTTATTTCTATTGAAATATACAATTAACAATTAAAAATATACAATGAAAAATGTATTTGCAATTAAATTATCGAATTTTATGTAGTCTATTTTTTTACCCTATACATTCTGATTTTGATAGGTTAACAAACTAATTAACTGTTTGAAAATATAGCGGATAATCAAAGTTACGAATTTATAAAAAAAGTAATTTTCTATATTTTTTTAAGTTTTTGCTTTCTGAAATTTTATAATTAAATTAATACTATTAAGAGAAAAATGGAAGAAACAAAAAAAAAACAAAAAAACAAAAACAAACATACAATGTGGTGATTATTTATGCTGTAAATATAAAAAAACAAAAAGAGTAAGACATACAAATTTAAACTTGACAAATCATTCTCTTGGAATGAAAGACAAAATTCGACAGAGTAAATAAGGAACGATGAGACGTAGAATTCCTGTAACGTCCTTCTGAATTAAACAATGTCACAATTCATATCGTAAAAGCTCAGTTTAACTTGAGTCGAATTATTACGTAATATAATGAAATTTCTTTCCAGCCATAGAATGATGCCATGGCTTGAAATCTGCTTTCGTTATCTTTTCTTTTAAAATACACAAGTCTTTACTGCTTCAGTTTTTTGTTGTCTTGATAGTAATAAGCCTTTACTTACTTACTTATCGCCCATTCATGCAGAATTGCATTTGGGCAATCTCATGGGCCTTTGTGCAATGATTTTCCATTGCTTGCGATCTGTCGCCATTGTTGTCAGGAAATCAAGCCACTTGGCATTGTATTGCTTTCTGCTTAAGCAGAGAGGTTTCAGAACTAGTTCTTCTGCCTCCTTCTGTATTTGCCGCAATAAGCCTTTACAACAGCAAATGCGTCCAGACGTATTTGTAATATTTAAAATAAATAAATTATATCCTTCTTTATTAATATATTGCTGCCGTGTTCTTCAATATAATCAATTCTGTATTCGATATGAAAATTTTGGAAGGCTTGCAAACGTTTCATCCAAATCAAATCTTTTAGTTCAAATCAAATCTCTACTGTATATCTATACGTGTTACAACGATGCACGTGGCTTTGTTTATCCCATGACAAGCAGTGGCCTGGTGGGGTATTTTTTTAACTACGAAGCCACGCCAAATGGTCCATAATACGATCAAAAATATTTTTTGAGAAAATTATAAATAGACCTTGTGTAAAATATCCGTTCATCTCTTGAGATTGATAAGTCATGAGATATTATAGTGTAAAAATAAATTTATGAATTCATTTTCGAATTTATTTTGATTCTGTAGTAACGAATAAAGCATAATATCTACTAATTAATCAAATACACTGGTTTCCCTTAATGAAGGAGAAAACAATAAAAACGTGAGTAATGCATTAATGCACAATAATTAGTTGAAAATGCATGAAACTTGGATAGGTTATATAACGTCAAAAGTAAAAGAGAGTTAGGTTGTCTTAAGCAAACGAGGGCTCTGTTAGAGACTGATATAGCACATAAAGGGACTGTAAGGGAGGTAATTCTCAATTAGTGTTCCGATTGTGAAATTGTGAGATAGCAAATGTATTGTGATGGATTTCAGACAGCATTTAGCAGACGACCTTAGCTAAAGACCTGGCAGAAGAAGGCCAAGCACAATTGAAAGCAGCTAGATGACTGAATTGAATCGCACTGTGCTCCTCAGACTAGAATCAATTCCAAACGCGTAATCTGCTTCCGGAAGATGTAGCGAAGGAAGATTATAAGTTCGCTTATGTGTCGGAGGAATAAATACCCCGACAAAGCTGCGGTCTTCTGGTCACAGGAACGCTTGCGTTTGGTTCAATTATGCCTAGAAGGAGATCTTTTTGCTAGGCGACCATCAGCTAGCATGCCCCTTATCACCCTATCAGTAGGGAACGCTTGAAATTATTTATTTGAATTGAAAACCAATAAAGGGCAATACTATTCATAAATGAGTTCATATTCGCTTTGCAAAGCGATTATCGGCGTTCTGTGATCTGGAAAGGTCCAGTAACATTTCTTCATTCTCCTAACATCAGTGACGTGGGTACTTTAGGTATTGGGGCATAATGGTTGGTATCTCGTTAGATGAACGCATACATCTATGTATGTTTCCAAAAAGTAACATGAATTTTAAACGATATAGGATGATATTCTGAACCAATATGTTCGCTCTTGGCAAGGTACCATAGGCGATTAATTTCTTCCTACAGAACTATAATGCTCATACACACTTAGGTAACCTCTGAGATCAATATCTTGAAGAGAAGCCATTATACTTATGACTTCGCCAGTCAGATCTCTCGATCATTATCCTGTGGAGCAAATTTGGAAATGCTATTGCTCATGTTGCACCCTCCAACCCTCCAAATGGGAGGAGTTTTGTTCAAAAGCTTGAACAAAACAATGGTTGGTGCTTCCCATTGAGCTCCTAGCCACCATCAATAGAATAAAACATCGCTGTGAGACCAGCATTGCTGTTATAGATGATAATACCTTATACTGAGGTCATTTGGTTATTCTGATTCTTCTTTCCCTGGTTCCACAAGCGCTCATTGTTGGATGAAATCAGTGTTTCCTAAAATGTTTTTGGATCATTAGCCAACTTACAGTATGATACAAACTTTCACCAACTTTAAAACAAATTAAACTTATAATGTTTTGTGTTAACTTGATTTTTTTTCCATTTTTTTCTTAATTAACGGAAAGCATTGTAGAAGTGTGTGGTGGTTGAAAAGGTATAGGCACTGAAGGTACCGGATTTCTCTTGTTGATACTATTGATAACTCAGTTTTAATGACGTTAAGTCCTTAAACTTAAAGTTCATTTGGAAATTACATGGTCAACAAAGTCAAATATTTTAAACTTTCTATTAACATACTTACGATTGTAGGAACTAATATAGGGAATTAGTTTAACATATCCAAACAAAAACTGACTAGCTGAAGATCTTGAAGAGGACGGAAAACCCAAAATTAACGTAAAGAGTAATAATATTAAAACAAATGTAAGACATTCTAGAAATGAATAGTTAAAGACAAGAATTAGTTACTGTTTGTTAAATAAATCTTTCAGAATGGACAATTTATAGAGATAAAAATGAAAAATGTATAAGAAATAAAATGAAAAATAATTAACAAATTTTCAAAAAATTTACAACTTAAAAAAATTAAGTTATTTTTTTAAAAAAAGTGTTAATTATTTTTAATTTTTAATTTTTTAAATTTATTGAGATGACTACGATGATGGCTGAATAACAAAAACTGAAAAATAAAAATAAGAAATAATTTTACATGTGTGATTATGGATGTCACACTAAAATATGGTCAACACACTTGAAACAAGTTACATTTAAAAAATTTTAATACATTAACACACCACGTTTTAGCTCACAATGCGAGCCGTTATCAAGTAATTGCTTAAAAGTTTTAAAGAGATTATAGGCGAATATCGTTCCGGGCTGCTATGGAATGTTAGTATATCCGTTTTTTTGATTGGCTGTCCCGTCTCCCCAATATACTTACAAGAGGATCCCAAACAGTGCAACACTTACACCACTCTCTTTGGATTATCATAATTAAAAGCTTTTAAATCTTTATTAATAAATTTATCTGTATTGATCCGAAATGAAAAACTTAAAGTTATAATAACAGGATTTAATGCTTTCTTAGGGCCAAGAATATTGTCGGATGGTAAGGGATAGACACAAAATTTTGGGGATACAATGAAACCTTAGATACACGGGTTGTAGATATTGTGTAACATTCTGGCTACACACTTATCAATAAAAGGAACGGGTATCCATTGCAGATTAAAATAACTTTGATTCTTTAGATTTCATTATTAAAAAATTGTAAAGAACTAGATAATTTAAAGGCTCTACTTACCGCCATACCGACGACATTACTTTTAAATGATAACGACCTTATTCCCTACACTGGTAATTCCCTGCAACATGAAATCTAGGATATCTTTTCAGATATTCATACTGACATTAAGTTTACGATTGAGAAACAGCAAAATTCCTCTTTGGCTTTTTTTTAGATATAATTGTTTTAAGGTCCAATCAAAAATTTGTTTATTCAGTTTATTGCAAGTCAACTAATAATGGCCTCACATTATATTTTAATTCAGCATGTCCATTATCATTTATCAAGACTTAAGTGTATTTTTTTTAGCTTATTTAAATTTGCGATTTCAGAATAATTTTATATTTCCGAGCTTTCCGTTTCGTAGAGATATACTTCATGGCTACTTATCCTTACTCACATTTCTTTGGAAATGGTTAAATGCAAATTTGCATTCCGCGCCATCTCCTGGACACGTGAAGAATGTCGTCATTTCGATATCCGCATAAAATCTCTGTAAAGCTTTTAAGCCATTACTTGGCAACGGCTCGCACTGTGAGCCAAAACGTAGTGTTTTAATGTGTTAAAAAATTTTAAATGTAACTTGTTCACGTGTGTTGACTATATTTTAGCCTGACAAGAAAATAATTTCTTAGTTAATTTTTAATATTGTAAAACATGCCATCAGTTAAACATGGATCACTATAAGAACTTCTTTTTTTCTAGATATCGGGTTTCTAATATGCCTGAAGACTTGCAATGGCATGGAATTGGGTTTCTCGATTGGGGAGTAATTTTCTGTTACACAACAACTTGGATGATCATTTTCTTAGCTAAGAGAGGTGGAATTAAGACATCAGTGCCAGTAATTCATTTTTCTTTCTCTTCTTACTTAAGTTACAACCACTAAAAGTTTTATATCAGCCATTTTGAAAATTTTAACTTTAAATTAACCAACTAGTAAAACTCGATAAATATCTAACACAATTGTTACCTATTCCTTATTTTTTTTCTAGATAACGCATTTTACTGCTACTCTTCCACTTGTAGTTCTGATATTTTCTTCTATTCATGGAATACTTTTGCAAGGAGGGATAGATGGATTACTCGTTCTAAAGCCGAATTTTAAGAAATTTTATGATCTTCGGGTAAATTACTCAAATTTACTTAAAAATTACTGACAAAATTATAAGTGTGAAGATAATCCTTATTGATAGTATTTGTGTAAGAAATTAATGATATAATGAACTAATAACATTGGTATCAAGTTTGAATCGTGATTATTAATATTTGCTTATGCCACAGTTTGACGATTTTATGGGTCTTAGAGAATTTTCTTTTGAAAGATACTAAAATGACTTTCCATTGTCTTACTTAAGAAGACATTATAGAATTGCTTCAAACACAGAAAAAGAAACTGAAACATTCACGCCGGGATTTGAACGGAGAATCCGACACTTCAGCCTAATAAGAGGCCGCAGCCTAGATCAATCGGCTATGCCAGCTATTAATATTTATGAGATCTATTTATTATTAACGATTTTGTGTGCTGAGCTAGCAATTAAGGCCTTAAAATCAAAAGATTGTGTTGAATTATGATTTTCAGTACTGTAACCAGTAGGCATGATTTAAGTTTCGGACCGGGGTGCACGTAGAAGAGGCTGGCAAATTGGCACTTAGATATCAATATATCTATACTGTTGGTTCATATCATGCCAAGTGGTGTAAACGTTCCCGCCATCATGTCTCCAATTTTGTTCAAATTTTAGCTGTAGCACTGATAAGTTTAACCTGCCTACATGGCTACTTAATGGTCGCATTGCAAAACAAAAATACATCAGTCTTGTAGAGCAAAGTTTTCTCTTTCAGATGATACTATTCACAAGCAGATTCAGGTAGACTATTTTTTAATAATTGGCTTTAAACTTTGGTAAATTTTAAAACTTTGGCGTGCCAAAAGTGTCAAATTTGAAGAGAATTTAACAAAAGTGTCAAATTTGCATTTCGGCTATAGATGCTAGATAGTTCCAAATTTGGTAGTAACACGTTACGCCCAAGCATAGTGCTTGTTCAAAATTTCAAGTCCATATCTTTTTTTGTCTGGAAGTTGTTGGAGTCTGAATATTGATCAAACTTTGTTGCGATAAGTCACAACAAATTTTTATGCACACTTTGAGTCAACTTGTTTGACTGAATTTTGCATCCATAATATTAAACTTAATTGTATTGGAATCAGCAGGAAAAATTGTACAGGATCTCAACTTTTTAGCCATTTAATAAGTTAATTTAAATTTTATTAAAACCGAAAAGTGGCATTTTGTTCAATGTTGCGCGAACATGAACCGACTACCCTTCATATAGGGGGGTCTAGATCAACATCTATTGCAGCTTGAGACCTCAAATTTTGCAAAACTTAGTTTAACACCTTACCAGTGCTATCATGTCTCCAATTTTGTTCAAATTTACAGCTAAAATTTGAACAAAATTGGAGCCATGATGGCGGGAACTTTTTTTAATTTTAGACCACTTGACATGGAATGACCCAGTTGAAACGCGATGAACCAATGTTATTTTTTCGGTTACCATTTCTGATACATGTCTATGATTTTGAAAGACTTGGTCTAACTGATCATCCATACAATTCCAAAAAATTGACTCAGTTGGCTCTGTATATTGATACAATACGAATTTTTGGCTACTTGTTAAGATGTGTGGTATTTGTGATATTGAAGACAGCATTGAATTAGATAAGCACTGTCATATAGAGATTCTGTGTTATTTCTTAAATGAATTTCTTTTAGTGGAGAGTGGGATTACATTTAGACTATTAATTGTAAATTAAAAGGTGACGTTTTAAGCCTTTCCACAATCTTTTTTTCCACTGTTTCTTTCAAGTAAAACATACGACTGTTCATAAATTAAATGTAAATCAGTAAAAATTTTATTTTTTAATATCAAGAAAACTGAATTGTATTTTTATTGTAAATTTGATCCCAGCTTCCGTTAAAAAAAGTTTGAACAATATAATATTGTGATAAAAAAATATCTTAGAGATCCCTCTGCTATAGGGAACTGAAGCATAGATGATACGACGCCATCTCATACTTGTATAAAAGGAGGCAGAGAGTCATGTGTTGTTAACTGATACGAAGTAACAGCAGAATGGGCTCAGGGAATTTGAATATGACTGGCCATTGACTGCCATTTGAGTAAAGTCTGTCAAGGACAATTCAACCCTTCTAATGTTTCCGAAATCTACTGTTGGTGGTGATTGAGAAGTGGAAACGATAAGGCTCAACCAGAACAAAACCGGTAGGCTTTGTATCTGATAGACCGGGACCGTCGAACGTTTTAGAATGTGGTCGTGCAAATAGCCAGATATGGATTAAACACATCACCCGTGAATTTCATATTAATGCTAACACCCTAGGCAGCACCATGACTGTTCGGCCGGAGATCAGGGTAATGGGGTTTCATGGTCGAGCAGATACACCATTCTGCTGAAGTGGTGTCTTTAAAGCAGCACCACTGGACAGTGGAGCAATTGAAACGTGTGATGTGGAGTGAAGTATCACGCTATACCATGCAGGGTTCGATGGGAGGTCTGGGCGGGGTGAATGCCCGGTGAATAATATCTCCCGATATAATATGTAGTGCCAACAGTGAAGTTTACAGGAGGTAAGATTACGGAGTGATGATGTTTTTAATGGATGGACTCGGCCCTTTTGTAGCACTGGACGACAATGTAAGGTTGCCCAAATAAGGCCCGGTTTCAAATAAGGCCCATCCTTCGTTTTATTAATAGAAAGTTCACAATTTACCAATATTAGTTATGTTTCAGACAGGTCCTGGCTTCTAGCGGCTACACCAAAAATTAGGTCCATTGAAGTGGATAACTTCACAATGTTTTTTCAATTGAACAGTAAAAGTCTCCCGAAGCTTTTGTCGTTACTATTTCAACTTAATTTGATAAATCGTCTGCATTTTTTGGCAACTTAATATACATAAACATGTTTTATGTCATTTTAAAGTGTTTAATGAGTAGAAGAAGATACTGTATTTTTGATATTTTCCAGTTGATGCGCATTTAAATACTTTTTAGTAAAACAATGCATGAAAGCGTGGGTTAACAGGGGGCTCCAAATAAGACCCTCCATTCTATAACATAAAGTAGTTATATATAATGAGAAAAAATATAACAAAAATCATCAAAGCTAGTTTTAAATTCACAATTTCATAAATGAATTACTAATTAATTATTAATTTGTAGCTTAATATTTAGTCAGAACTAAATGTTGGAAATTGGCTGTTTTCACTGCCAAGCTCTTGTCCCTGTGGGCGAGTTTGCCTTTGAGCTACAGACCTTGAAATCCCGGAGTGAACTCTGAAACACCCTTTGTTTTATTTGATTTAAATTTAATTATGTAATTATTTTGGTTTAAATATAATTAATCTAATTTAATTGATTTCTGCTTTTTTCCCCTTAGTTATTATTTATTTATACATGGGCCTTATTTGGGACTAGTAGTGGGCCTTATTTGGAACAGAGGCTCCCAATAAGGCCCTTCAGTTATATTTTCAAAACTGTGTTTTTACAGAAAGAATTGAAAATGCCACTAATTCTAAATTCACTTTTTCATAACAGCACACCTTAAACTACCTTTCAAGACAGTTTTCAGAATTTTTACTCTTGCAGTAGAAGTGTAAAAAATCTTTAAACGTTAGGTGGGCCTTATTTGGGCAACCTACCTTAAATGAATAAAGGTACAAGGGCACTGACCAGTTACGTAATGCCTATGATAAAGGACTACTTTGTTGATGGCCATTGCCTCTACCAGCTTAACATAAAGCGAGTCATAAAGCGAGATCTATAAGGAAATGGTTTCTGGACAATAAAATTCAAGAAATGATCTGGCCTGCACGTAGTCAAGACCTTAATCCCTTTGAACACCTATGTGAGAAATTAGAACGTCGACTTCGCTCCAGACCCTAATATGTTACATGACGATCTGCTCTGGCTCCAGCTCATCAGGAAGAATGGCCTGCCATTCCTCCAGAAAAGTTCAGACATCTGATGAAAAAACTTCCCGGTAGAGTCACGGCTGCGATAAAGACGGACCCATCGAATACTAATCTCCAATTGAATATTTTTTAATTTTAATTTTAATAACTTTATAGAATACATTACGTAATTAGTAAATATTTCTGTGAAAGGAATAGAATATAATTTTATTTTTTTAATGTAAAATATATAATTTATAATTTATTTATTATTAAATTTAGGCTTGGTATGTAGCAACATCCTTATCTCTTAGTTCTCAAGGGGTTGCAAGTGGAATTTTAACAACACTGGCTTCATTCCATAATTCAGAGGCTATTCGACTAAGGTGAGGACGTTAACAGACTTTGTCTAAAAGTCAGCACACTGCCTTAGTGTGTTCAAAATACATGAATGTGTTTCGATTCTCTTTATTTTGAAACAGTAGATTTTGCTTTTACATAAATTAAACCCAAAAGGCTATTGAGAAATTAAAAGCTAATCTAATTAAATTATTATTATTAACCTAAATGCGCTAAATCAAAATAGCTGTAGTTTGAAGTATGAAAATTTCGGGCGAGTAACCAAAAATACTACTTTCGGTCGTATTTTGTCACAACAGAGCAACTTGCTTTAACATTCTGATGATAAATTCTAAGAGTAAGATATGAATTTTTAGTTTACAATTGGTTTCAATATGATAGCACGCACGAAAGATGCTGAATAATTGTCTCCCAAATACTCGTGACGATTGAAACAAAGATATCATATTTGCGTTTGGGAATCTTCTACATTTTAATTAATTTATTTCAATCTAATCTTAGGATTAATAACGTTTTCATTCATGTATATATAAAGATTTTTTTCATTATACATGCAAATGGTTTAAATTAACATATTTATTATAACAGCAATCCAGTTGCAGCAATCGTTTGAAATGTTTGGTAAGATAAAAGCAATTGTCGACTTCTCAATTAATATTACAATACAAATTGTAAACATCTTGTTAATTTAAAACTCCCCTTTATTTGGCTATAAAAATATTATTTGATGTCCGAGAAATGGTCCAGTTAACAACTGCAGCACTACATGGTCCGAAGTGAAAGAAATTTTAAATAAATATCTATCCTGGA
>JAFIDM010000001.1:134601285-134616786 GCA_023159025.1 Thereuonema tuberculata
CGGATGTTACGAAAGTATCGAGGCACGCATCGTAATTTCCGGCCCACGTGCGGTATTGCCGCAAATAACAGACAATTCAATGCTAGGGCCAATACTACATCAGCGTTCGAACAATGCAACATTTCCTGTATTCTATGTGGTTCGAACAATACAACAGTACCCTATGTCCTACGGGGGTCCCGGAGTCCACAGTCCACCCCGTCGCATTGCTGATCATTCAAATTAGTTTGAAACAAGAAGAGGAAAAATAATGAATGCTAAATTTTGCTGAGCTTAGGATAAGTATTTACAAAGGAGTTTTAATGTTTCTTTTTGATTTGAGATTTCTTTTTTAAAATAACGATATATCTAAGAATTTAATGCTGTACGTAGAAATACAGAAGATTAAAATTAAACTGGCATAGAAAAATAATTAGGAAGGAATCCATAATTATATGTTGTTACAAAATTATGATAATTTTTTTTATAACGAAGTATATACAATTTTATTAGATATATCCATCTACTGGGAATCCAAATAGTTTGGGAATCGGAGAATACACTGCATGTAATACATTGAATTTTCCTCCAGACAGGTGAAACATTCTATCTAGCCAAATCTGCAAAATGGACACCGGATATTAAAGAAGAGAGGCTGTGAGGCTGACCACAGACCTCAACTGCTGGTCAAGAAAACCCGGAGCCTTACCTCCCGCGATCCCAAGGGTCCGCGACCTACATCGGGATCTTTAACTTAACATCTATCTATCTAATAGTAATCTTCTTATCATCGATTGCTAAATCAACGAAGCAATGTGTTGGAATATTACACCACATAAAAATGTCCCGCTATTGATGAAATTGGACTGAGACGCAGTCTCGAGACGAACATGATGTTGTCATTTTTTTACCTTATCTCAGCGTTGTTCAGTATAGTTGAGACCCTCGAGGACTGAGCACACCACTCAAGTAAAGAAAACTCGTTGTCATGTTTCTGAAACCATTATTGGTGATTCGAGGATTGTGAGAAGGCGCATTATCTTGTATGAAGTGTCTAACCAAGTAAGGTTAAGTCGTAGCCATGAAGGGATGAAGATGGTAAGCAATGATGACCGAATAGGTATAAGAATTCAAAGCTATGATTGGACTCAACGTGTGCTTCTAATTTTCCTCACACCTTTATACTGAACGGGCAAAAGATAGAAGATTATAGCCTTACTTAAAACACAAAACACATTTTTTTCTGATAAATTAAAAACATTAAGAAACTTGTGAACTAATTAAAAACGAACTAAAAACATATAAAAGAAATTAAAAAGATAAAAAACAACTAGTTTCATCTTTGTATATTGAAGTCATCTTCGGGTTTGATGAGATAATGAGAAAAACAGTCGTAATAAGCTAAAGACATTCCAACAGTAAGCTGCGTGGAATTGTGGTTTGATATCTTTATATCAAAGATATGTGGATGACTTACTCTTTTACACAGATCCCACCCTGAAAAATGTGATCTTCCAAACTATAGGCTCCATTCATCCCAAAATAAAATTTAAAATAGAGGAAGAAAACCCACTTTCTAATAATACTGCGTTCCTTGATGTGCTAATACAGCGCGCCAACCATCAGTTCTTAACCTCAGTATTTCGTAAACCTACTTCGCAACTTTTATCCTCAATTTTTACTCATCATGCCCTATATCTTTCAAGAGAAACAACATAAAAATGGCTGTCAGTAGAGCTTTTAATTTATCCAGTAAATCATATCTCTTTCAACAAGAGATTTCCAATATTCTCTCTATTTTCATTCTTAATGCATATCCACCGATATTTGTCGATAAACAAATTATTAAATCAACACGTGCTCTATATAATAATGATAAGCTCAAACCTCATTGCCCTAAGCAATACATATCTGTTCCTTTTCATCATAGCCTCTTTCCAGCCCTGACTAAATATTTAAAACCACTCAATATTATCCTTACTTCCCCAAGCAACAACACTACATTAAAATTATGCAATCAAACCAAAATAAACCAACCCAAGAGTTTATTAGATCAAAAAGATGTTGTTTATTCAATTTCTGGCTCATGTGAGGCCAAATGTACTTATGTTGGGGAAACAATGAAGAAATTGACCAACGCATATATCAGCATCAATAATGCCCTAAAAATGGCGATCTTAACTATAATACAGTTTCACACGCGCGCAATTCAGGTCACTCTATAAATTTCTCCAAGCACAAATAATATGTAGAGAAAGAAACAGCTTCATACGTAAATGTAATGAGTCGTTCCATATTATCACCAAACGGTATTGTTATAATGATTGTTTGTCTGTATTAAATATAGGAAAATATGGTTTTAGAAAAAGAAAAAAGAAACAATAATTAACAACCCTCTCCCCATTTCCCTATTATTCTCTGTTTTATAATGATTACCAACATAATTACCGTAAATATTCATAGAGTACCTACAATTCCACGCAGCTTATTAAGGCTATTTTTCTCATTATCTCACCAAATCCGAAGATGACTTCAATATAGGAAGTTGAAACTAGTTGTTTTTATCTTTTTAATTTATTTTATGTTTTTAGTTCGTTTTTAATTTGTTCACAAGTTTTTTAATGTTTTTAATTTATTAGACATGTGCGTCAGCGAACATTCTTCATATATTATCTGTGCGCAGGTAAAATATTTTTATCATATTTTTTTTTCTGATATCTAGGTAAATTAGTTGAAAAGTTACTAATTTAGAAATCGTCGTTTTAAACAAAAAAATTAACTGAGAAATATATTTATCTGATAGTTAATATATATATATATATATATATATATATATATATATATATATTAGATTTAGAGTTTCAAGCTTTAATCTTTACCAAAACGCATTCAAGTTTTCAAAGATTGCAGTCTCTGATAAATGTACTACATGTGGTGATAATTACTAACACCTAATGATAATTAATAACGCCTTTGATTTATGAGACAAAGCGTAATTGAATTAGCAGCAAAGTTTGGCAACGAAGATGGGTGGTTTGATGAACAATGAGCTCTGGGAAATACAACAACCTAGAATAATTATTACTTTTGTATAATCTCCATTCCATTAAATTACA
The DNA here is from genome assembly GCA_023159025.1 of Thereuonema tuberculata. NCBI lineage: Eukaryota > Metazoa > Arthropoda > Chilopoda > Scutigeromorpha > Scutigeridae > Thereuonema > Thereuonema tuberculata. The sequence goes on from JAFIDM010000001.1 coordinate 134,604,381, forward strand.
TCTATAAGTTATTTTGTTATCTTACGTTCTGTTAATTAAAAAGTATTGACAGTTAATGATAAATCACTATCAATAAATAACGTATCTTTTTCCAATGTCAGTCCTACCAGAGATAATATTCTAATCCCTTCTGATTAATTGGAGAGATTCGGAATTAGCAGCAAATCGACTTATATAATTGTCCAAGTTCGTCTGTCTGTCTGTCTGTCCGTCTGTCTGTAACTCGATATAATTAAGCTATTAAGATAGATCCAACGGTTCTCAATAGTACCATTGAATCAATAGCACTCAAATTGGATAAAAATATTAGTTCATTGTGTCAGTCCATGTTGTTTCCATGAAAATTTATTCTTGGGAACTGACCTCGACAACTGAAATTCTAACAAAACATACGTTCAAAACCAAATAATTTAATAATTACCACTGCATCCATTTTAATGAAATTTGGCATACTTACTCAGTTGTTTACGCTGATTTCAAAACTCAAAACCAATTTTGCCGTAGAAGCTTCGTTCACAAGTTAGCACAGTATTTAGATTACATTTACTTTTTATTTGATAGTTGATAATAAAATGATTTTTCAGATTTTTTTTATGCCTGTCAGCCGACAGGCTTTGCTGCTAGTACAATATAATTTGTTAAAAACTGAGCAAAGTTTCTGTGCACATTTAAAGCGATCCATGAAGGCGATCCCAATCAGTAATAATCAATGCAATAAGATAATTAATGTGTCTCTATCTTTATTTAACTATTTCATTGTACTTTCTACTTCGGATCATTATACAACTTGTAAATTTCAAATCTTACTTATGTTTAATTAATATTCCAGTGGTTTTCATTTTGTTTCTGTTTTTGTTTCTGTATCCTTATCAGTATCCTTTGATTGTGAAGAGGATACGGGAATCAGTATTGGAGGAAGAAGAATAAAAAGCGTTAGATTCGCGGATGATTTGGCTATATTAGCAGAGAGTGAGGAAGATTTACAACACTTGCTGAAAAGATTTAATGAAGCCTGTCTTAAATTTGGAATGGAAATCAACGCCAAGAAAACAAAAGTGCTGCGAGTTGCCAGAAATGCTGAAAATGTATGTATTAAATTAAATGGAGAAAAGGTGGAACAGGTCAAGCAATACAAATATTTGGGAAGCATAATACAGGAAGACGGCAGATGTAACTTAGATATTAGAGATCGAATTCGTAAGGGTAAATTTGCATTCTATAACAGAAAAAACTTGTTCACAAATCAGATGGATATTGAATTAAGAAAAAGACTTATAAAATGTTACATTTGGAGTATATCCTTGTATGGTTCAGAAACTTGGACTCTGAGAAAGAGAGATGCTGGGATGCTAGAAGCATTTGAAATGTGGCTATGGAGGAGGATGGAGAAAATTAAATGGACAGACAAGGTGACTAATGACAAAGTTCTCGAAAAAATTGGGGAAGAGAGAAGTTTATTAAAGAACATTAGAAGAAGAAAAAAGAACTGGATTGGTCATGTGCTGAGAGGTGAAAATCTCATGAAGGAAGTATTGGAGGGGAAGATTGAGGGAAAGAGACCAAGAGGAAGAAAGAGAAAAATGATCCTGGATGACCTATTGGTTACGAGTGGATATCAAGGCCTGAAAGAGGAGGCAAGAAATAGAACAATTTGGAGGAAGAGACATTGCTGACCTTATTTGCTGCTTGCCATTGGACCTGTCTACGACAGAACACTGATGATGATGATGATCCTTATCAATATTCACCTGATCGGAGCTAGAGCAACAAGACATTTTGATTTTATTTTTATTCTCATTAAGGGGTGATGTCTGTGTTATGCCTAAGTAGAAAATGGAGAGATTCAAAAGGACAGATAGGACAAAACAATAAAGAGTTAAGTAACCATTCAGATTCATACAATGCTTATTCTAGAAAACTTCAGTGGTATGACAGTCTGTGCTGGTTCATGGATGCACCAAAGGATGCACCAAAGGTATATGTTCCAATGGTTTCTTTAACAATACCGTTTCGGGTTCAATTGAGAATGGGCTCAGTGGTAGGTTTACGTAATTAAAATAAATATCTTAGGTGTTTAAATTGATATCACACCTAAACTAAAGATGTCGTGGCGAAAAAAAAACCTGTTCAATGAAATGAAAAATCATTCTTTATGATATTTAAACAATAATTTCTCTAAGTATTTTAAATAAAATTCAGGTTGTAGGACCTTAGAAATACATTTCCTCCATATTATCCATCTGTTTGTTTATTTGAATATATAATTACCTTATGATTTATTAAATACTGGATTTCCTCCTACCTGAGCTAGATTCCAAAACCATCAATGCACAAATCTGGTATTATGACGATTCAAGAAAATATATAAGAAATTAAAACTTTTACTTTAAAAATTAAAAAAAAATATGAACTTTTTTTAAGAAGATTTGCTTTCTGAAAATCCACATTTTTTTTTGCTAATTTTTTTTTTTAAAGTTTCATCATTAAGGTCAGGTTTCACATATAACAACTATTTATTGCTGAATTCAAGTTGTGTTATGCCCTGTTGCACCATTCAAGTTCAATAGTTGAATTTTTGTTAAACAGGAAGAAACTCCAACATCTGTCTTAAGAAGGGCGAACACGATTCAGCAAAAGCCTTCTGTCCATCCAACATGTCGCATGAGACCTTGTCTGACGGTTTTCCTCGCACCGTTGCTTGCCAAACATGTTGGTCAGCCAGTTCTATTTGGCTCAAGCAAGACATTTGGTCGGGCGAAAAATAAAGCAATCACAGTGGAGCTTTGGAACATGTCAGTCGTGACGTCACGCCCATTCATAGAGATGGCTCCGCTTCGAATCGTCTCTACTTCAACTGGACGATTACAAAATTATTATCACAGTATTGAGATTATCTTTCAAAAATAAGTAAAGTTGATACTTAAATGCTATAATTTTATCCGTCAGAATTTATCATGGAGTTTTTAAAAACTAGATTTTTTTATAATTTCACAGCATCGGCTGTGTTCGAATGGAATTCTGGGATAGCCGATCGCTCGCTAGTTAAAGAATTGAAGAATTAATCCCATTAAATCTAAGAAATTCAAAAAGGAAATATCTCAGGATGAATTTGATAAATTTCTGTTAATGTCTGAATGTGAATTTTGGCGTATTAAAGGCTTCAATAATTATCAAATTCAAAATTTTAAATTACTTTCGCTGTTGGATGCACAGATGAGAAACAGGCACAATATCGTTCAATAACCTTAGAAATTCCTTCTTCAAAAATTTTTCTAGAGTATTTTGATACTACATTTCAGTATAAAAATACTACATTTCAGTATAAAGATTGTTTCCTGTCGAATGATGATCTTTCTTATTACAATAATAGCTTTTTTGTTGGTTTTCAGTGCAGTGGAATTGAGATATTCAGGGGAGCAAACTACGAATGACGTCATCAGTGACATGTTTTAATTCTGTGCTTTTATTGTTTGGATTTCCGAAAGACATGCGTTGAATGTTCTGTCCTGTTCTACCCTGGCAGTCTCATCAAACACGTTTCCGCCAGACATATCGCACGAACAGGTTGGATGCTGTTCGCCTGGCTTTTAACTTATTGCGCTAACAACGTTGTAAGATGATCACGGTTCAAAAGCGTCGTCAAGTTCAGCTGCCGAATTCATCCAAAATGCTCAAGTTCAGCATTGACTTCGGCTAACGTAATCGAGCTGATTTTGTTTCACTCATAAAATAAAACAATGGGAAGATTCATTTTCCAATGTGTAAAATTCATATAATATTCTTAATAAACGTTCAGAACTTTTGTATTCTGAATGGATAAATACTTCTAATTTAATTTTATGATACTGTAGCCTAATTTAAGTATTCGAATAAGATTAGTTTGAGTCGTTGTCGAGCCACACAACAACAACAACAATTTGGCTATTTTTTTTTTAGGTAACCTAGCAATTTACAAAAAAAACCGACCAAAATATTACTTCTTAATGAAATAAGTAGTTATAGATTATATTTTTTTGTTCAGAAAATAATAGCAACGGAGCCATAACAATTATACAAAAGAAAGTAATTAAAAACAGAGGCAAAATAAGAAACTAAAACCGTTAATAAATTATAATAAAATAAACTTATTAAATATAAAATTAATAAAAATTATTCATTGGCTTTATTTATTTGCCATTAACTTGAAAATAGGAACCACGTATGTTAATCACATTGGGAAACTCAAATCGCTGTACTCTAGTGCGGCAAAACAACGTTTACTGCATCTAATCAGAAATAACCTTTGACGAAACTCGCACTTCCGCTAGTGGGAACATAGAGAGCAGAACTGCAGTTCAGTTGCATTTAGTTCAAGCTGAATGCGGTTCTCGGAAACTGTAGATGAACTCCACCTTTGTGCAACCGGGCATTAAACTTTTCTCGAAAACAGAGGGAGATAATGGAACTACTGATCAGAAGGCTAATTAGTGTGAAAATTAGGAAGCAATTTATCGTAAGAAAAAAATATTAGAAAAATGGGAGAAATATTGGCGCAAAAAAACGCAAGAAAGAATAAAAGAGTTAAGAAAACTATATTTGTTATTGTCTTGTTGCATATGTCTGTTAATAATTGTTGCTCAATATGATGTGTATCTATGCATAGAATATATGGAAAACTTTCTTAGCTACAGTTCTTTGCAACATGTTACAAATGAAAATGGTAACTTCTCTTAAAATGCTTTTCTAAATAAGGCAGCAACTTCGCGATAACTTCGGTTCCTAAGAGAACTCTATAACCAGAAATCACATGGTTTCATATAAGGTTAAAGAGATAGTATGCGTCAAGAAATTAACTGATTTTCACCAAATAATGGGCGTAAAAGTTTCTTTACCAATTTGCTGACATGACATGGGTGAGTATATCCATGTTGCATTAATATTGTAGTTTCAAGACATGTTATTCAGGAGCAAAGTACAACTGTATGGAAATAGAAATATCGGACAACTTTATTTTAGTCGATTTTATAAGTTTCAGCTTATTTATAATAGAATCCTTTATTGCTCTTTTTATAAGTTTTCTACTAAAATAACAGATGGATTTGAAATTAAAATGGCCGCATTGAGTAAGACCGCAGATTCCCTACGCCGAATTCAGATGGTAACTTTCCTGCATGACTGAAATGTGATGCTGTTAACACAACTTAAACAACAGTGGTGTTGTTGAGAAAGTTCAATTAAAGAATCCTGGTATGAAGTCACACTTAGGAACTGGAGCGGCTGTTGTTCAAGAGTAAGCGGAGATAACGGCAATATCCCTCCTATACTCACAACAGTTATCTGTTTTTATATCGCTTTCGTCACATAGTTATAATTTCTGTCATATGACTCCAAAGCATAGCACTTAGCATTGTTCCACAAGGAAGGTTCAACTCAAGGGGTACCGTTCTGGGCGTTACTAGACCATATGTAATCATCAAGAAAGCATATGACAAAGATATTTTGAAAACTTATCTTACATAGGATAGAGATGTTGCCGTAAGTTTATATATTGATATATGAAGGGAAGATTGTAGCAATAGAAACAATATTTACTAAATACAATTCTGAACGAGAAATCAAACAATATATTTTAAATCTACTAATTCTCACTTCCATAAAATCAAAATGAACTTTAAAATCCATAAAAATTTCTTAATAACTTAATGGACCACTTGAGGATAGGCGGGCTTCATAGTTCCAAAATATCCCACCAGTCTACTTTTTGCCTTGTGGGATAAACAAAACCATGTGCTTCGTTTTAACCCTAATAGATGCACAGGCTGAACTAAAACATTTGATTTGGATGCAACGATTGTAAGCCTTCCAAATTTTTCAGATTGGATGTAGAGTTGATTATCGCCTATTGAAGAAGACGACAGCAATATATTTTTAAAAAAGGATATAATTTAATGGACTACTTGAGGATAGGCGGGGCTTCGTAGTTACAACATATCCCACCAGGCTACTGCTTCGCATATGGGATAAACAAAGCCATGTGCTTTGTTTTAACCGGTGTAGATATACAGGAAATATTATATTAAAGAAGGATATTCCAAGCGTTTTTACAGAATTATTACAATAAGGATCTGCACAGTACTGAACCATTCGTCTTAAAATAACAAAAATCGTCAATTCACACAAAGTTATATGTTTGTTTATCCCACAATCTCTCGCCGCATGGGCTTACACGTCATACATGACGTCGATAGGGGCGTAAACCTCAAGTGGTCCATTAACTATTGGTTGTCACAACGCCTCATTTGAAAAGCTTCAAAAAAATAGTTACTATCCTTAAAAAAATTCCATGGAATGCCACAGCCAATGTTATGTTAAGAATTCAGCATTTTTTTGTAGAAAAATTTTTTAAAAAATTTCAAAGATAGAATTAATTCGAGAATATCTTTATGATAGATAGCTTATTTCGTAGTCTGACGCATGATATTATTAAAAATTCTGTTAATGACGTCATTGTTTGTAATGAGCTTAAGGATAATTATAATTTAAGCATGGGTGTTCTAATGGAATTAATTTATATATTTTCAAGAACATCAAATCTTTAAAGCTCATGGGAAAATTTTCTTTCTATAAAGTCTATTGAGGTTAAAATTAATAATCTCACTATGATGCATTATTAATTAGTCATGTTAGTTTATTAATTTTTCAATATTTAGTTATGTTAGAACAAAATATATAAAATAATAAAGGTAAATAAAATCTATCACTAAAGTATCACTAAAAATAATCTTGAGTCATGCTTCCAGTTCGAAGCAGATGCGGTTCTTTTGATGTAGAACTATTTAATATTGCGCTATCAAACAATTGTCTCGCTTGTAATTGACTTTTCACGCTTAAGTGTCTGAAAGCTAAGTTAGATAAGAGTTTGGATTTTGCAATTTTTCGAAAAACTGCATTTTTTCGATCAACTAATGTTGCTATGAAGCGCTATTCTGCCCAACAATATTTTAATTCGAATTGTTGCATTCGAAATGATTTTAGTTCAACTGTTGCACTGTACACTGACAACCGCCCAGTGACAGACAACAGACGTCATCTGAATAAGCCTCAAAATGAGTGAAATCGGTCAATTCGACCTGCTTGACAGTGCTGGAAACATTACTACATGCAATACTATGTTTACGTGATCATGCGTTGTTGTTAAGTTTTATTCCCAAAATAACAATAATGAGTCCGTTGCAATACGGTTATTCTGAACAACGAAGGACTATTACCAATTTGCGAAACATGATCTCACGTTTTGAAAATACCGATCTTTACAACTGCAACCAGGACGCTGACGCAAACCGGTGTCAAATGACGAAGTTGAAAGTTATGCAACGTCTGTAGTGGAAGCTGCACTCGGATCTAGCAGTGCTCGGGCAGTATCCAGGCAATTGGATATGCGGTATTCAGCTGTATGGAAATGCAAGCGCAAAGTGCTGAAGTTATACCCTTACAGGACTTTTCGCCTCCTTTTCGCTTTACAAACTTTTTCGAACCAACAGGCCCAGTGATTTATTCTGTCACTGCAGTGCGATATCAACAGATACTGCGAAATTTCGTTATTCCAGAATTTAAACAGAGACTGTGTTCATGTAGGATGGAGCGCCCCCTGACTTAGGATTGACAGTGCAGCAAGTATCACTTCAGCATTTCACAGATGACCACATAATTAGTCGAGCATTCCCGACTGTGTGGCCCGCACACTTTTGTCTGATTTCACGCCATGTGACTTTTGGTTGTGGGATTACTTGGAAGCATTGGTCTACCAAGGACACGTTGATAGTTGGCAACATTGGAGGACCAAATATCTCTTCACGTGAGACATATCTCTGGAGATTTGCCGCGGCCCGCAGTAGAATCTACGATCCATAAATGCAGATTTTGGAGAACGTCCAACGACAACATATTGAATCGTACGTGCAACTGACTAACAATAAAACCTATTGTCAACTGTACACTTTTGTTTTTTTTCGTACATCTAAGTAGCTCACCATACAGCACCAGTTTACTCCCAGGTAGCACAATTCAGAATTTTAAAAAAATTTCTGCCAAATCGTAATCCCATGGTCTACTGTACATCAAACTCGGCCATTTTTGGCCCAACAGTTTTTTGACTAATGCGCTCCAAACACCTATTATTTCAGTACGGCCATACGGTATACATCTATATAAGTTTCTGTATATATAGATACGATCGTGCGGCCATACTGAAATAACAGGTGTTTGGAGCGCATATATATATATATATATATATATAGCGAGAGGGAGAGGGAGATAGAGATTACTATTCTCTACTTGCAATTTTGTATTATATATAACCTTAACATTGTTTCACATTTTCTATAAATAATCAGATAATTTTATTCCTTGTATCGTGAAAACTTTTTTAAAAGTCTTTTTATCTTCTCTGATATTATTATTTAGATCAAAATCCAATCAGAAATACAAATTGCCTGTAATACTGTTAAAACTGAGTTGCTAGCTCAAGCAGCTGTTACATACATTTTACATTTTATTTTAACAGGGATCATTCTAATTTTAATCTATTTTAATAGGGATATGTGTGTGTGAAATAGGAAATCAATAGTCAAAAAGAACAGAATCGTGTGGGCGCCGAATTTTCTTTAGACACCAGACTTCCGGAATGGGGACTTTAGACGTAGCATCCGGATTACTTCTTCTTGGATTATCTTCTAGCGTCTGTACAAGCTCTATATTGTTCCGGTTTTTCCCCTTCAGCTGGGCAGTCACTTTTCTTGGTAAACGTCCCATGTCCTGATCCTGTAATTTTGCTACAGCTCCTGGGCTATCATCCCGGATCTGGAACCTTCCAACATCAGGTGGGCTGCTGCTTCCTTGTCTTGTATCAGCAACCTTCTTCAACGGGGTTTTGGGCTCCTTGTCCAATGGACTTCTCTCCTCTTCCATGCTGAATAAGGAGGACAGCTCGTAGTCGACGTCCTGCCGACTTATTCTTGTCTTCGTCTGGAATAGATCTCCTTCTATTCGGTGTAGGAGGACCGCTTGCCGCGGGCTTCCTACAATGTTCTTTGGCTAGATACCGAGTATGTTCTCTCTTTTTTAATGGGAGGAGATCCCTTCTTCTTCTTGGACTAGAGGAAGTCCTTATGTCGCTGCTGCCACAACGTTCTCTTTATTTCAATAGAAGGAGGATACTCTTGTAATTGACTGCCACTACCCCTTGGCTTGCCTCTGCTGCTCTTTTTATTCCTCGTCCCAGCTTCCTTCTGTCACGACTCGGTCAGTCAATTCTGCTGTAGGGAAGCAGGTCAGACCAGTCTACTCTAGTAGAGGGAGGTCAGCCTATTCAACCGGTAACGCTATTACATTTAATAAGACGTAACGTATATTCATTCAATATAACTGAATTTTATAATCTTATTTTTTTTGCTAACTGTTCTCATTCAATGTATTCTATGATCCTTGTAATATAATTTTGTACGACTGCTTCTATGTACGAGTGCTAATTTACCATAAACCTGATGAAGAATGGAACATATTATAGTCGCAATATTGTGATATTAAATCATGATAAATATTAGTAGAGGATAGAAGGAAAGAAAGGGTTAGTAGAGGATCGAAGGTCGAGGGTGGTGGTGTTGTCGCTTTAAGTGATCTCCATTACAGGGAAATGGGTCTCCGATTTTGGATTCTAATCTTGGAATTCGTATCTATTCAGTTGTTGAAACGTTTGTTTTTAACTATATCAAGAAAAATTCTTAAAGAAATGGCTTCAAATGGCCACTTGACCTTTTAGTAAGTTTAAAAAGCTTAAGAAGAGTTCATTAATAATATTCCTGAATTACGGTTACTTCAAAAAATCCAGAAAGAAAATATTTACCAAGCACGTCCTATTACGAACTGCAATAAGTTCAAAAGAAATTACCACATATCATTTTTTCTAAATTATCAGTTTTCAAATATTTCTTCCAATCACTCTATTCCTAATAGCCTTATTTTAGTTCAAAGCTTTCGTAAATTATAATTGCAAAAAGACTATTCAATTGTTTCTTTAGATATTCAAGGAATATTTACTTTGATTTCCTTTCACTTCGTCATGAAGGCATTAGATCATATTTTTTTTTAAATCATACAATAACTTTTATAACAAAAAAGTAAAGGAATCTATTTTTCCTCTTAATAAATCTTTATTTGAATTACAATTCTTTTCATTTGAAGGGAAATTTTATAAGCAGACTATCGGTTTATTTATGAGTTTTATCTATTTCGGCTTTACTTTCCAAACTTGTTATGATTTGTATTAAAATTTGAGACCAATGTTCATCTGACACCTCAAGACAAGCCTGTTTCACGCTTAATAGGCGATCATAAGTTGAGGATAGTCAGATGAACATTGGTCTCAAATTTTAATGTGTTTACATATCTTTTAGGCCCTTTTTCTTTATTTTGATGCCATTAGAAATTCATTTGAGGCTGGCAGAGCCCAGCACATGAATTTTCTTTTTCTTTATTTTTAATGTGTTTTTATGTTTCTTAGTTTATAGTCATGGAGGTTCCACTGCTCTTCCTATTGTTATGATTTGCTTAGAAGATTCGGCCTTGCACATTTTCGATGATAAGGAACTGCATGCTCTCTTTCCTACAGAGATGTTGATGATCTCCTAATCTACTCTCAATCCAATATTCAGGAAGGTATTACGGATTTATTCAATGATATCCAAGCAGATACTAAATTTTCAATAGAAAAAGAAGAAGAAAACTCTATTCTATTTTTAGATGTTTTAATAACCCGAACTCTCCTATAATTCAAACGTCACTATACAGAAAGCCCACCAATTGTCAGACTAAATTATTTGTTTTACTGTCCTTATTCTTTTAAGATTAATAATGGTATTTGTTAATAGATCGTTTAACTTATCAAACAGTTTGCAAACTTTCCTTTCAGAAATTAATAACATCAAAAGCACGCTGCTCAGTAATAATTATCCGCATTCCTTTATTGATAACCATACCTGCTATTACAAAAGCTACTTTAAACTACTACATAAACGATTCCGTTAAGAAGCCAAAACCCAATAAATTTCTTTCTATCACTTATCATCTTCAATTTTATTCTGCATTACATAACATTTTCAAGCAGTTCAGTATTGTTCTTACCTCTCAAATTTCCAATACTATTTCCCAATTAATAAAAGCTGCCTCCATTACCTCTTCCGATCTTTCAATATCCGGTGTGGTATATTTAATACCATATTTTCAGCTTCTTGTATTTACATAGGCGACATCCGCTAAAAGTTGCAAAATAATTTATCTTAGAATTTAATGCACTTAAAAATTCTGATTTTAATTACAATACTGTATCATATGATCATAATATTACTCATTCGTTAAAAAAACAAAAAGCTAATATTCTTTGTAGGAAACTAATCACTTCTTCCGGAAGTGCAAAGAATCAGTTATGACATTAATATCCCCCAGCTGTTATAATGATAATTTACCAGTTCAACAAATATACGAATATGGCTTCAACAATAACACTAATGTTTAACCCTTCCTCTTCCCCTCTTTTTCTTTTCCTGTAGCTTCTAACCCCGTTTTCGTTCACGACAGTTCGACTTCCGGTCAAAGATTCTGGGTCCTTCAATTCAGTTCTAATACGCACGTTAAATTTTCCTGGATCGAAGGAAGTACGTATATAAATTTATTTGAGATAATTCATTATTCAAATATGGTTTATTGTTATATTGCCATCATCTTTATTCTATCAATGTTAACAGACAATAGCAGTAGTGTATTACAATAGATCCTCATACGACTGGACCTGAACGGCAGTTCAGGTGCTTTGAATTCAACATTTCAAGTGCATGCTATTAATGAATTACTGACCAACTTATCAGATCAACTAAATGTCTGAAATACATCTGAGAGTTTGAAAGACAGTGGTATTCCTTTCTGAATTTGACGGAAAATTGTAAACTTCTAATATTATATTGTCCTATTTTATCTTTAAACCACACAGAAGATGCAATTTTTAGCTTTAATTTGAAATAGATAGCACAGTAACTCAATACTTGATTGATTGCAACGATAATCTAGTTGTAGTGTAATTCGTTCTTATGAAACAGTCATCCAAACATATTTTCCTTAAAAGTCAAAAATTTCTGAAAAATTATTATATGTTTCCTGCAACACTTTGCAAGAGAAAATTTTAGATCTTCTTAAAATGTAATGCTGATTCAATGCTGATTTTCTAATATAGTTTTTGATTTTCCTCTTTGAGCATGCAAGAATAACTAAATGTATCTGGCATTATCTTTGGTCATTACTTAGGCCTGATATTTTCTTTATGGTTTTGAATCTGCTGATGTATATATTAAATTAAATATAAGTTATATTAATATTTATA
>JAFIDM010000001.1:134667986-134710353 GCA_023159025.1 Thereuonema tuberculata
CAAAGACATTCCTACCTCTTCATTCCGAATAGCCCTTATACATTTGTACAATGCTATTCCAAACACAATTACAATTGGTACTAGAGCCAGCAAAACCCGAGCAATGTCAAATCCAATTGGAAATTCGTGACCATATCTCTTAATCGGCGTATAATCAGCGAATGAGTAAACAAGCAAAACCTACATATTTTGAAAGAAAATTTATGTAGAGCAAAGAATGAATTGGCAACATGCTTTTCTGCAAGATTATTTCTAGTTTCGAAAAAAATATTTAGAAAAAAATATTAATAATACGGTTTTTACGTAAGACTCTTCAAAAATCTGTTTTCAAATTGATTTAATATTGATTTGCAAAATGTAACAATAGTTATGTCATAATTAAAATATATCGTAAGAATATAAAATAGGAATTTTTTATTTAATCCTGCCGTCTTTGTTATTTAAAGCAGAGAACTGTAAAAAAAGCCTTTCTTCCAGAATCCATCATAATGGAATGAAACAGATACAATAAAAAAGTATCAATAATTGAAGTTAAGAAGTAAATATTGTAAAATATGTATTGGATAATTTGAAATCATCAATTATAATATTCAACTTTTATTTTTAACACAAAGGAATCTTTAATAAGTAGTGTACAAATATTTTTCATGTATTTTTTTAAGAAGAAACTTTCAAACTTATTAGAATCTTAAAAACTTTTTACTTCCCAGTTTTAAACACAAATCCACCTTTTATTTATTTTAAGATCTCTTCTTGACACTTGACATCCTGAGACAGCTGTTTCAAATTTTCAGAGCTCTTCAGTCAGTACAAGTCGTCTGTCGACACACAGATCTATCATTCGAGTTAAGAGATTTGGATTTTTCCAGTATTTTCAAGAATAGAAATATTATTCAGTTAAATTATTATTACTTAAATAAAATTAAATAAATTTTTAATTCAGTAATTCAATCTCAAATTGTGTCTCAGTTTTTTGTTAGTTCTCTGCGTTACGATCTGCATTATTAAATTTTAAGCAATCTTAAAAGCTATTTAACATGAAGTTTGAAGATGTAAGTTCCTTAAATCAAAGCTTAATGTTTTATAAACAAAAAAAAAAAATCTTTACCGGTAGTACAATTGGAAGACAGTAAACCACTATAAACTTTAAGAAAATGGACTCTGATTTAGAAGATCCCTTAACATGAAGCTTAAAAAATTTTGTTCGATATGATTCCGGATATCCTAGAAAAATAGAATAGAGGAATTAAGCAGAAGTTTCTGTTACTCTGAATAAATCTCACCTGAGTGCCTGAGAAAATTCTGAGAATGCATCTGTAATCAACTTTTAACTTTACTCTACTCAAATATTCATATCTAGAATAAAATACAGACATCAAATAACCTGAGCAAACAGAAATTGAACTAAATTCTGTTTGCTTCTAACAATTAATGGTTAATTCACATTCAAATCGGCTTAAAAAATGCACTATGTGATCAAAAACATCCCGATATCCTTCTGCAGTAGTGACGCAAAGCCTTGGTAGCACGATGACATCACGTACCGGTATAAAAGGAGGCAGAGAGTCATATTTGTTAATTGATATGAATATCAGCACAATGATCAGCAGATGACATTGAAAGTTGATCTGATCTTTAGCTGGCATTTGAGTAATAAGTCTGTCAGGACATTTCAGCCATTCTAAAATTGCCGAAATCGACTGTTAATGACTAGATTGTAAAGTAGAAACAGGAAGTCGCAACCACGGGTAGGCTGTGGGTACTGACAGACCGGGACCGTCGAGTGTTGAAGTTGATCCGTGTAAATAGCTAGACATCAATTGAAACAATCACCCGTCATTTTCACAGTAGTACTAACACCCTAGCCAACATCATGACTGTTCGACGAGAGATCAGGGAATTGGATTTTATAATTGCTCACAAATAAAATATTTTCCCTGTAAATGCTAAGCGCTGTTCTAAACACCGATATCACTGGACAGTGGAACAGTGGAAACATGAGATTTGGAATGATGAACCACGCTATAGCATGAGATGATCCGATGGGCGGATTTGGATATGCCGAATTCCCTGGGAATGATAGCTGCCATCATGTGTAGTGCCAACAGTTAAGTTTAGAGTTGGTGGCATTACAGTATGGGGATATTTTTCATGGAATGGACTCGGCCCTCTCGTAGCACTGCGTGGCAATGTAAAGTGGAATGGTAAAAGACATTTTGACGAGTTACGTACTGCCTAAGATAGAGACTACTTCGATTATGACAACTGTCTGTACGAGCGTGACAACACTCCGTGTCAAACAGCGAGGTCTGCGAGGAAACGGAGTGCGTGGAAAAAAAGGGAAATGGATTTAGGAAATGGATTGACTTGCGCAGACTTACCGTAATGAACCCCATCGAACACCTACAGGAGGAATTACAACGTAAAATTCACTCCAGATCCCAACGTCCCATAACACGATCTGCTCTGGCTATAACTCTTCACGAAGAATGGGCGCTATTCCTCCGGAGACGTTCAGACCTGTTGGAAAATATCCCCGTCAGAGTCAAGGCGAAAGACGGACCTATCGCTTACTAATGTTCACAGCTGGGGAGTGTGTTACGGGAAAAGCCTGACTATGGGTAGAGTAGGTAGCCGGATAATTTTGATCACATAATGTATTTTAGAGTATCTTTAAATTCTTAAAATCGATTCTTATATTCATTTGTAAGTTATTGGTGTTTTTCAAAGGATTCTTTTATAGTAATAAAAGCAATGAAAAAGTGTGCCATGTAATTTTAGAACAAAGTTTGGTTTGTCGCAGGATTTGTAGAAAGTGAGCCGTCAAGCAAAAAAAAAAAAAAGGTTGAGAAGCACTGGTTTAGGGTACGAAGAGTTCTCTCGAAGAGTTGCAGTGAAAGCAAACATTAAATGTACATATACTTCATATATTAAGATATTGAACATTTACATCACGGTTATAACACACTACTGACATTACATAGAACAATTTACTGTTATCAGAAAACTCCTTAATGATTTTAAACATTTGCTTTGATTTATCATAGTAATTTATATTATTTGAAAGCTATATTTAGAAAGTAATATTAATAGAAAGATTATTATTTGATTTACTTCGTTATTTACAATCTGTTTGGCAAATCAGATAAGCTTCACCACAACTATGAGATTTTCATTTCAGACTGACGAACAGGGTATTGATTTAGCCAGAATCGAATCTTTGGAGAGATTCACACTGTGGAGAATACAGAGGGTTGTTCACGGATAAGCGTGGCCGACTTTGCATCCCTACTCTAACATAATGGACGGAACCAAATGAATGAAATCCGGTGAAGGTAATCGTCGTTATCTAGTTTGTAAGTTGATTTGATAAGGAAGTGGTTGCTGTTAGTGATGTCTCGACAAATAGCCGATTATTGGAAGGGATAGATCAAAGGTCTTTCCGACGCTGGATATAGTGCAAGTATGGTTGTAAAAAGGTGTAAAGAGGCTAGAATTGCAGTGTCTAAAAGCTTTCTAAACACCGTTCTTGCAGTACTTAATACCTCGGGCTTTCCTGGAAAATTTAGCAGGAATAAAGCAACACGAAACCGCGTCTGCCCTAACCATACACCCAATAATGTTTGATTGATCAAGCAATTTAGCTGTGCATAAGAAAACCCATCAACACAGAGTCATGGTCAAAAAAGCTGGCACATCTTTAGGAACAGTTAAGAAGATAATTACGATAGATTTGAAACTCCAAAAGTTTCATAAAGCACGTGTACATGCCCTCAAGCCACTTTGTTCAACGAAAAACCATTGCAAGAAAATTGTATGAAAAACACTGTCACGGTTCTTACATAAATAACAGAAAAAAACCCGTTGTTAACCCGATATCTTGACACGATAAAAAGGATAAATGAATAGCAAAACAATCTTAAATACTACTATATAACTAGAGGTGAATTAACTAAATTAAAATGGAAATAATTGCACAGTCAATACGCTGGACTCAATAGTAAATATCGGAATGTATGTGTAGTTGATAAATGTAAGATATCTATTTATGGCAAAATAAATACAAGCATCAAGACAATGAAAATGTTATCTAAAATAACATAAATACGTATAATTCTCATAAAATTTGTTATATAAAAAAATACACACAATGTCTCAAATACAGATATAAAGAAATGTTTATGATAATGTGGTCCTTACTATGACAGTTTCCATATTTTCTTAATACAATAGAGCGAAGAAGTTTTCTCGGACTCTTTGAACTACAATTCTTATGACAGGAAAAGAGTACATACACTGAAACAATAGAGTCACCGTCGCACACTTTGTCATTTTATTTGGGATCTCAGATTTCATGAAGAAGCACACAAAGCATGTTTTTCACTTATTTCTAGTTTTCCCAATTTCGTAACTTAAATGGAACAGATACATTTTGTGCCATCATGCATCCAGGCACATTAACGGAATAATAAAGCAGAAAACCGCTGATCAGGCCTTCCGGCTCTAAATACAAGGCTGAATTCGAGAAATCTATCCGAAGCTCTGAATCCAGTTGCTCCTTCTGGACTTAACTGGTGTTCTCTGCCGTCCCCGAAATTCTGCATGTTCGCCTACGTTGCAGATACAACGAGGCTGTAATTTCTCCGTATCTTAGTCTTTTGTGAGCTGCACACAATAACGGGAATTGATTTTCTTTTCCCATTCGGCGGAGAGGACAACCTACGTATCAAATGTTTCTCAACACATACAAAATTAGTCCGGGCTGATCATTAATCACAATGCGACGACACCAATATATAAAACAATAAAAGCGCAATTCACAAAACTAACAGTAATTGAGAGATACTGACCAAGAAGTAAGAACTCTCAAGAAGTTGTTTCTTGACAACTTTACTGACAAAATGTCTAGTTATATAGACATGACAACATCATCAATATTCACAATGATTAACCAATAGTGCTACAGGCGATATAGAATCTGAATTAAGACATATGAAGAGTTAATTGACAGATTAATGGTTATGGAAAATTAACTAGATGAAAGTTCTCATGAAAACAGAACGATAAAAAATATAAAAATTTCCAAAAGGGTAATAACTTAATTATAGAAAAGAAAAAAACAAGATGACAAGAAACATTAAAAGAATGATAAACATGTTTGATGATATAGCAATAAATCTAAAATAACTAAAATAAAACTTCAAAAACACTAGAATTGAGTCAAAATTAATTAAATTAATAATTTTAAAATACTAGGATATGAAATTATATCTATTAGAATAATTTAATTAGTTATAGCAAGAGGAAAAGTAAAAGAATTTTTAAAATGTTTGAAAAGAAATTTTTTTTTTAAGATAAGTTGTTTTTCTTATATCTCCCTCCCTTTATATGAATGTAAGTAGTCCTAATTTAAAAATGGAAATGAAGAAACTACGTAACGCAAAGAAACGTCATAAAAAGACGAATAGTCTTGCTCATGAAGTGAGGAAAAAAAAGTATTATTAGTGAACGAAAAGTTAACAGATTCGGTTGAGAATCGATAACAGTTTTAAGAATCAGTTTAGAACTGACCGTTAATATAGATCTGAGCAGGGACATTCCACTGAATAGTAACCCAGGTCATTATATTAAATTAATTCAATTAAATTGAATTATAACTTCATTTAAATGTGAATTCAACGCCGTGGAAGAGTTAAAGTCAACTAATCCATTTGCGTGTGAAGATGACAATACTAATTAAATTTGGACGGACGAGATCAATGAAGATTTTTTTACACATCAACCCCAGAAGCTATCCCAGTCTAACTATGATGGACGAAGCAACATTTATTGAGAAGAATTAAAATAACGTTGTTGTAAGTGATAGGCGAAGCCTCAACAAGTTCAAATAAAGCGAAGTGTAACTTGGACTAAGCCATTTGGAATAAAGGTGCGTTGGTGCGATTCTTATCCGAAGAACTTTCAAAAGAATTAAGTGGAATTTTAGAGAATTAGAACAAGACTATTTCACTTAAGGAAGGAAGCATTTCCCGTTCCAATTATTGTTCGTATAACACGAAATAGTTGATATTTAGAATGCAGCCGACATTGACGCAAATAAGAAACTAAAATTAGTTTGAGTAATTATTCTATCCAGAACTCTTGAAGAATTAAATACAAAAGTGTATTTATTTCAAGCTGAAGTTTTCTAATAATTATTTGCAAATATGGATTGAGAAGAATTCCTTTTGATATACGGATAACAAGCGTCATTAGTTCCAGAGTAGATGAACTTTTCCACAAAGCATTATGGGAAGAAGAAATCAGATGTGTGACAATTAAGCGCCATATTTGAAATTCAACGGAAAGTGGAGTGTTCATCGATAGCTAAGCTCAAGTGTGCATCGAAGCAGATAGGCGGAATCCCAACGAATAGTTGTCAACGCAGCGACTTCGCCAAGGTGAAAAGCCCAGCAGTGTCGACAAACTGTAAGTAATTAAATATTTTCTTACTTCCATTTTGGAGGGTGCGACGCCGTTCCTTAGAGAAAGAAGAAATAATTGCGAAGCAATACTGATACCGACTGAGTACATCGGACAGTGACTGTTTGTTAGGAAGAGCAATTATGAAAGTATATTTATTCATACAAGGGTATTATTAATATAGAAAAGCCCAAGAATAATTATTATTATATATCTTTATAGAGATTATAAAGATAAATTACATTCATACAAGGGTGAAAGAAACCATTTATTAAAGGTAGTGAAATATCACACAAGATAGGTGAATTGCCTTATTGAATAATTTATATTGGCACACAAAGGAAGAGAAAGCCTGAATATACACATATAGGTGAAATTGGGAAAGCCTTCATACTTGATATTGAATTGTAGTGCGTATGATGTGAACTCTCGAGTATGCGTGAACTTTGTAAATATTGTTTAAAACAATCTCTAAATATATTATTTCCAGTAATAATTATTATCGAGTAACATGCAGATAATAATATTATTAGTATTCAAAGAATTAGTTTGAGAACTTGTTTTAGTTTGTTCTCCTCAGTAATTTCGATTAGGATAATAAGTGATGACTATCGAGTTGATACACATAAAGGATTCATTATTATATTGTGAGCAGTGATTTCAAGAAGTGTTACAGACTACATCAGATTAGTTTATTGTACATATATATATATGTCAATTGTAAATATTTATTGCAAGGAAATATTTTTAAATGATTTGTAAAATAAATCATTTCATGATTTTACATTTGCTTCCCCTGATTTTCTTGTTGCATCTCAGCTTATTTCTATGCGTTCTGCACTCACTCGCAGCAAAATAAAAATGTGGGCTGAGAGGGAAAACGTGTCATGGGAAGAAATACAAAACAATCAAAATAAACCATGACAATAACTGAGTGGTGATAAGTGGAAGTTATTGTCACTCTTGACGAGGCATGGGTCTATTTAACAAATACAGGAAAGATTCGAGACATTACCTATCACGAAAGCAAGAAATGCGAAAGCACGTTCAGAGTGGGTCAAGTTTTCGTAAGGGATTCATGGCAGTTGATTGATATTGTTCACAGGAACGTCTTCGAAATCGTTAAGTTGATTGGTTGGTTGGTTGGGAGAGTTTAATGGCGCAAAAGCATGTTTGGAATTCGTAAATGATAATTAATGCACTGTATTATCAAATTAATATTTTAGAACCACTAGGCTGAGACGACATTCCAGAACTTTACGGATGTAACTGCAACAGTATCTACCTCCATCAAGATAAGGCATGATAGACAATAGTTCTAAAATGTCTTCTTCAATAATAACGTTGTTATTATTAAACGAAGAGTACAGCATTGAGATAAGGCATCCAGCCATACTGCTCGTTCAATCCTAAATTTCTTGCAAGAACTGAAAGAGGAAACAGGAATTCGGTCCATCCTATCCGGCTCCATAGCTGAGGCAACCAGCATTTTTATTAAGTCGCCGGATGCCTCAGCTATGGAGTTTTTGGGTTTGACCTATTAAAACACGCCTAGGAAACGGTCGTTTACGAACATTAGCGAAAAAGTCTTCTGCAGTGGAACGTACGCTGTAGAACAATTGCTAAATGTTCCGGCCAACATATAGAACATAATTGCTGGAGAAGGAAGGGTTTTACGTAATCTGCTACTGCTTTAAAATAGGTCACGCTTATCGTGAACAACGTTTTGTACTTAAGTAACTTAGAGCAAATATCTGCTCGAACATTGTTAGTTATCTTTCTTGCCTTACTCTCCCAAAATTGCTCAGCCTCCTTACCTGAATCCCAATGTATTTCGAAATGTTTCTTTTTCGTTTTCTGATTTCAGCTTGAAATTTCATCACATTTTTTTTTTTAATTTTTTTTCATCAAGTATGATAATTTGCATCCTTTAACCTTTCAGTAAGGCGCCTTAGAGATTTATTATGTTAATGTTTCTGTAATTTTTCCACTTTCTTACCTTTCTTTAATACTATCTTTAAAGAATCACAAAAATTTCAATTCACACAGACAAAATCATACATCACAACATACCTGATATCGCGCTTGTTGATAAGGTCAACAAATAGATACCTCTTTCATATTGCAGTGCCTATCAGGAAGAACATGCAGAAAACTCACGCAGACAAGTTCAGTTAATACACCGACCTAGGACACGAGCTCCAGAAGCAGTGGGCAGAACCGAGTACGTGTTGTACCGATCGTCCTGTCCGCCACTGGTCTGGTGCCTTACACATTGCACCACAGCCTGAGCAAACTAGGATTTCACCAAAACAGTTATGCCCAATTCCAGAAGGATGTTGTACTCAACACAACATGGATTGTTAGAAATTTATGAATACAATCTCACGTCCCTAACCATTTTGTACACTTCCTTACACTTGGCAATATATGCTTTGGTCCTTGACCCGCCATATTGTCATAGCTGGGGAAACACAAGGTTTCAAACTTTTATATAACAATTACAATAATAATAATAATAATAATAATAATGAAGCTCATATTAATTTCAAGTATAAATTAGAATTAAATAATTATGTATTTTATTGGTAGCTTCAAACGAAAATTGAAAATTTATTTTGAATATGTAAATATGAATGACGTAATCGAGAGATGCCATAAATACTCGAAGTCAGCCTCGATTCCAGTCAGTAGTGAAGAGTAGCAGTAGTGAACAGTAGTGAAATGTTCCAATAGAACAGTAGAAAGCATAAGAGCGTGTTCAGAAGAGAGAGTGTCAAAAGTAAAATAAGAACGCTCTCCAGACAGAACGTTAAGAAGTTCGAACTGAGAAGTCAAATCGTAAAATTCAGAAGCAAAGACGTTCAGAAGTCAAAAGATAGAAATAAGAACTTCGAACTGCAGAAACGAAAATTCAAAGAAGAATTAGAAGTGGCAGAAGGGTCAGTCAATCAACCAAAGAAAGAAAATGTAAGAGTCAATGCAACGAGAAGGCAACACATTTTCGGATCACAAGTTTATAATGAGAAGAGACCGAACCCATTACCAAGCGAGCGTAACGGAAAAGTTCGAGCCTAGAAGTCTCCTACTATTAAGAAGTGGAAAGTTCCCTTCACGAGGTGAAATGACAATCGATAAATATTATTAGTGAAAGTTTTATTTAAAGATTGAAGTCAAACTGACCGAATTAGCAACACGGCGGAATTACTAGTGAAGCGTAATCATTTGTGAAGCCACGATAGTTGAAAAGACTGAATTAAAACACGCCAATGCAATTCTGAACATAACCCGGTTCTCAATCCTAGTCAGCAAAGACTATTGGGTCAGAAACCTAACCAATGACGTCACACCGAGACATCCTAGAGAGAAGCCAACTCGATACAGCGAAGTCACCTGTTATCCGAGAACGGCAGGATACGTTGTGCCGTAGGTTTAATGACAAGTTTGAAAGAAGCCGCGGGAACTTTAAAAGGAAATTCAGTGCAACAGAAGGAAGCAAGACAATTGCGAATTATAACAACGCAGTCAGCAAACTGTAAGTTGTGAACTTTAATTATATTATTAGAAATAGAATTACCGAAGAATTGAAGAAGCGGAAGAAGCCATTAAGTTTAGAGGGGCATAGCAGTCAATTCTACGAACAGTGAATAACTATTGTGTTTGAAGTTTTAATAAGAGAATTAAGGTTCGTTATTTGTGCAATATCTAAAGTGCTTAGTGCAGTGAGATTATTAAGGAATAATATAATTAACTAGTTGACCCGTGCGAATAATTCGCAACAAAAAATCATCTTTGAGAAATAATAAACAAGTATAAATTAGAATTAAATAATTAAGTATTTTATTGGTAGCTTCAAACGAAAATTGAAAATTTATTTTGAATATGTGAATATGAATGACGTTCAATGAATTGTTCAAACGATAATGTCTTCCTTTGATGTATTGGCTTTGTATTTATTATTTCATTCTATATCATACATTTGTTCCTTTACTTTGTTTTGTATTCATGCACATCCTTTGTTTTCACAGTTTTTGAGTCATTAGGCTAGTAAAAGGAATTAACGAAATAAATTCCGAAAATTCGCCATATCTGTATGAATATCGTATTTATTTCTTTTGAGTTGAGGAGGTGAGTGTAAGTTTACTAAATAATAAACAACTCCAAAGCTGTCGTGCATGTTAGTTAAACACATTGTCAATAGTTGCCGTCAATATTTTTTGTCATTAGCGGTAAACAGATCTTCAAAATGATATCTCAATCATTGATTTTCATGAAGTATTAAGGAAGATTAAAAAAAAAAACACCTTTGAGAAATATTATATTAGAAGTTGACAAATTTTTATGTTTTTTATTGGAATAAATCGTTTATTTGTATTAAAATATAAATCTTTGTTTGGTTTTTATCTGTTCTTATTAAATAAACGATGAAATATCATTTTAAAGTGCATTTTTATTCAAAAAAGAATACATTTGAAGTTTACGGCGCTACAGAATTATTTGAAATATTATTTCGCTTTCGAAAGATAAGCCGCTTCTGTTAAAGTGTGTCTACATTTTTATAAAAGGTTTTTAAAATAAGGTTTTTTAACGAAAACATTAATTTTCAACAATTTACTTTTAGTCATTAGCGGTGAACGTAATCTTCAAAATGATGTCTCAATCATTGATTTTGATGAAGTATTAAGTGAGATATGGCGTACCCACACAAAAATACCTTTGAGAAATAATATATAAGGATTCTGTGAGATAGTTGAACTATAAAATATTACTCACCTTAGTGAACTTTATTATTTAAGTGACAATTAATAATCAAATGGATTATTTTGGAACTTACCTGAGCACAAGTCAAAAGTGACGCAGCATTATTATTATTTAGACTCAATTTTAACTTTAAATAATTTAAAGTATAAATGTAAATATTTCTTTGACGATTATAAAAAAAAAAATAAAAAAAAACACTATATTTGTGAACCTTAAGCGTTCAAATAATAATAATAATAATAAAAATGTAAAACACATCACGCGTAGTTAGGAAATTTATGGACATAGCTACACATTCCTAACCCTCCTTGCACTTTTGCACTTGGCAACATGTGCTTTAGTCCTTGACCCGCCATATTGACTTTGCTGGGAAAACTCAAGAATAGAAACATTTCCATAATAATAATAAAATATTGGTTTGTCATATGTTCTTTAAATAAACCTATTAATACCGGGGTCATACTCTACTTAAAATGAAACGCTGACAATGACAATGTTTGGAAACTAATGCTTTATGTAGAAAATGGATAATTTAAGATATTTCATGAATTAAAGCGATTAGAATAATTAAATCTTATTAAAAGAGCTCTTTACGTGAAGAGTGTAAAAGAAAAATAATGTCACTTACCATAAAGCCAGACTAGAACTATAATTTCGTACATTGTTAAAATGAGTAAACCAGATGGTACTAGTTCCACAAAAAGTGTTAAGAAGAAATATCCACCCTGTAACATACAAAGTGATGATTTATTATTTTATTTTGGTATATGGTCAAAGATTTTTTACTACACTGTAAGTAAATACAGTCTGGTATTGTATAATAAATAAAAGCGGTTAATCATTGAAACTAGAAAGTTAGTTATAAATTTGCAGGTTTAACTCCTAGTGAATTCTTCTTCTCTTATGCCTTATTAATGCCCTTACAATTGTACATTTTCAGTAAGTTACCAATTTATTATACAGTTCCAATTTTTGGAAGCGTTAAGCATTCAAATATTTTCAGCATCATAAATATGTTTTGAATAATAAAAGGAATGAAAAAAGAAACTTACTTTACAGACAAAAGCAAATCCAAACAGCCACATAAAACAACATGCCAAAAACCGAATTGCGTACTCTAATCTTCCCAACCATGGATATAGCTCACATATGGCTTTGACTAGGAAATCGGACTTAGTAAACTGAAAGAGATAATTTATTTAATTTAACAACTTAATTAAGTAAGTCTTCATTTAAATAAGTAAAGCATTTCGATCTGACAATTACTCCTGAATATCAGTTCCTTCTGTCTTAATCGACTTCATTTGGCTGAATATAGGAAGTCCAGGAAATATTTTATATTAAAGGTATTGCACTGTATAATTGGTGATTGTTAAAGGACGATAAAAAATGAATATCTTATTCTATTTGTAATGGAGAGTCAAGCGGTAACAATGCTATTGACGATATTTGATTATACAGTATGTTGACTTTCCACCTTTTTATAAGATCTAACTTTGCCAAATTCATGTAAAATAATTCTTGTAATATATTTAATTTTTATTCATAAGATAAAATAGTACATTGGATATCATATATACTTTTAACCTATTTCAGTTTGTTAATGAGCACATTCTCGAAAAGGATGAATATCACTAATTCTATAGAAAGTTCCTAAAATATTCAATTTCACATCTAAGGTGTTCTTGAGAAGTAGAAGCCAAATTACGATGCTAGGACGATTAATAGATAACCAGAAATGATGAGAAAAAAAATGGAATAGTTGTTTTTAATAATTTAATAAGGATTAATTCTTATCGTACTATCAAGTCTTGTTATTTTGATCGAAACTTGTTACTTTTACTATCAACTAAAACCATTTTCTTCATTGAAGAAAAGTTGACATCCTAAAGAAAGACATTATCGATTTTTTTCCTTTATGCCTACACCCCCCCCCCTTCCCAGTTCTCTCCGCCGAACCCTTCGTTTAAGCCTGGTTTCTTTTGGGGTTGTGAATCACTTGTAGATACGATAAACATATATTTGTCTCTTTCCTGAGAATTATTTCATGCCAGGATAGTTTAATCATCATCCATCCTTTGTTTTTATTGTTTAAATTTGTTATTTGTACTTATGAAGTCAGGCCTCGGCGGAGGGCGGGATTTTTTTCACGCTCCATTCTCCTCCAAGCAGGTCCTAGTGCCTTTCCAGCCTCTGTAGAATGGGTACCGGCTTTCTTTCCCGGAAGTTAAAGGCAGGCGAGTGTCGGGCGACCACCGACTTCAACGTAGTCCCGTTGGTCATGAAGCACCTGGAGCCTTAGCTCCCGCGACCCCCAGGGTCTGCGTAGGCCTGTAGTGGGACACACTAACCTCTGAAGTCCATGTAGTCGACTATTTTTTAAAGTTTAATTTTGTCTTCGATAAAATATAGCTTGTTTGTTCGTTTGCTTTGTATAGCGAAATTATTTACTGTGATTGACCGCAATACCAACGACTCAATAACAGCTCTGATCCTTTGCCTTAATTTAATTAAATAGTAACATAAATGTATAGACTGAGAATAAGTCGGCTTCATGACGTTATTACAGATCGTGAAAGAGTTCGTAAGGTTGATTCCTTTGTGAAGATATACAAGATTCAGATGTTATAATTTTGATTGTCGACGTATCGTGTTTCTAAATATGTATGTTATGTAGTATATCGTCTTACCTGAACATCCATTCCAATGGCAGACAAAGCAGCAAAGAAGACAATACCAAATAGATGTGAAACCTCATGAAATCGAAGTACCTCAGTGTACGAGATGTAGATAATATTTTCTCCTAAGAAAACGGACAACAAAAAGTTTATTTATATTACTATACTAAACTCTTTTACTTATTTGTAATTTATTGGTTTCTTAAGTATTTCTAAATTAATATTTGTATTTGTGATCCAGTAGTGTCTTAAGAGACAACCGGTGAAATCTGAGTTCGAACTCCAGGTAAAGATTATATATGAGTACCTAATGTCTTTTATGGACTTTTACTAGTGGATGCACTAGTTCTTTCCTTTGTTGTAGTTCTATGCCCATCTATACCCTAGTTCTTGATTGATGCGGAATTAATCATTCAGTTCAGATAATAATTTGGTTAGCATCCATATTTTGATGTATTGGTCATTGATTGATATTAGATGTAATTTAAATATGAATATTTAAATAAATTGAAACATTGATTAGGCCAATACATTCTAATTTGATGTTATTTTGTTAAAGTTTAATATGAATGTAAAAATCAAGAGAAAGATTATGTAATAAGGTAATAAAAATCAACGAATAGCTATTTTATAGAAAGAAGAAGATATTGTTATATAGAAAGGTTTGTTGTATTTTAAAAACACCATTCAGTTAACTGTAGTTACAGCCTGAAGAAGCAGGACAATGATGTCCTGCGAAATCTCCTTTGGTAAATCTGAGACGGAGAAGTAGAATGGTGACGTGCGATATAATATTTGTATGTTGTAAATATCTCATGAGTAGTTTTAAGTATATAGAGACAACTGTAGATTGCGAGAGAAAGCTAAATAACACTATACATAAGGGAGAGATGTCACACTTTTCGAAGAACTTATCTATTTTTTTTATTTTTTTTTAAATAAAAGATTAGGAAAAACTAAATGCGTCTTACGTTTCCTTAACTTTTCTACTTCAAAACAACTATAAATATTTTGTTATAAAATAAAACTATAAATGAGAAATATTGAATTTTTCATGTCAATGTCTGGGGCGTCTCTCCCAAATATTTACGGGAGAAATACCACAACTTTTGGAAAAAAACACCACCCGTTTAAAAAAATTTGACACACTAAGTAACGTGTAAAAAAAGGCATATAAAATCATATTTATATTTCTTACAACATAAAATTTTATCTTTATTTATATGTAGTAATTCCAAGCATGAAAAAAAAATGTATTATCCTATACTAAAATTCTTTTTAAAAAATAGCCAGACATTGTAAAATCCATTTTTGCTTTGCAGCAAGCATTTTTCTTATTGCCTTCCGACCACAATCTGTGATTTTTTTTTTTTTTATACCCAGTACAGTTTTTATGTAACTACTTTCCGCAAACAATGCATTTAAACCAGGCATCTTTGCTTGATGTCACGAAATAAATTTCCCAACATTCAGCGCAAGAGTTTGAGTCCATTATTTTTCTCGACTAAACTATCACTTTTTTTGAAACATTTTCATCTTCGTCTAATGGAACACAAAAATTCACATCGTTTTTTTCACTGGCTTTAACACTTTATTGAATTTTTTTACATTTTTCTCTGCGTATGGCAGTTATTTTATTTCTTTTCTCTGAAATAAAGTCAGAAGATGTTAATGTTGACGCTTGTTGTTTCTGTTTGATTTAGGCTTTGAGATATCAGAAATTGGATTATTTATCGCAATAATTTTTGACGATGTCACTTTTTAATTTGGAGTACTAAGTATGCATTCTTTTCAAATACTCGAAAAATGTATCGAGGTTGATGGTCATTGGAGTAAGTTACTCATTAAAATTGTTTCTTATTCCTAATAAACTTATAGATTTCCATTTTGAAACTTATTCTTAACCAACTTTTGAAATTGAAATAGTACCGTCAAAAGAGGTAAATAGAAAAATGTTGCAGACAAAAGTTATGTGTTTGTTTGTGTAGATGCATATACCACTAAAAAGAAAAAAAAATAGGTTTCCATTTTAAACAACTAAGTTTAATATGAAATGGCCATGAAAACGTTCATCAAATGAAAAACAAATGAGCTACTTTCTTTTCCCCTTTCCAAAACAAAAAAATTGAATTTGGAATATTTTTCTAAACAACGCTTCCTTTTGGAGATATTCCAATTTTTCGAGTTAAATGCCTCGAGTTAAATATATATTCAAAAGTATAGTGTGGCTTCTGTACACAAATGAATGAAAAGATGGCGCCAAGAAAACAGCAGCTGCTTCGTTGCAGAAGATCGGGGAAGATCGTGGAAACATGACAAAATAGGTCAAAACAGCGCGGACCACGCGTCGAATGTATGGGTTCAGGTTATGATTGAAGCTGGTCGAAAAGCGGGGGGCATCTGGAAAGCTAACAATGCAATGCTTGTAAAATCAAAATTTCCTATTTTTTTTTTTTGCTTTTGTTCAATTTCCGTGAAAATCAACTAATGTAATGATTCAGTCAAGTAGTTGTGAAAGTACTTACTCCGTTCAAAAATACTTTTTATATCGACTTCAATGAGGTGTGCTCTAGCTCCAGCAAACGAATAAACAACGATTACGAAGAAAACATTCGAAACAATATTGGTACCAATAGCGAAAATACGACATCTACAAACAGAAAAAAAGGGTAAAAAAACTAATATTAATCAGCTACTTACTAATATTAATATAGTTACACTGAAGCATTTATTAGGAGCATTGTGTTTGCTTAATGTGATCACATATGATAAACTTTGAATACTGTTGCATAAGTATTGAAGTTGATAATATTTAAAACAAATTCAAATGACATCAAAGGTTGGTTGTGAACGTTTTACCTCCTGTGCCACATTTATTTCTTCTAGAATCCTTTATATCGCTGTGATATACATTTAAGCCTCGTAAACAAATTTAACCCATTGTTTCTTTCAAAAGAATACAATATTTATTTGATTCAAAAATCATTGTTGAGAAGTAAATAATAATTCATTTTTCATAGAATAACAAAAAAATTTGGGGCTGCTATAATTCTGCTTTTTTTACTCAGTATACTCTCGATATCTCGAACTTCGATTTCTCGAAAACCTTGCTATATCGAAAAGCTATTTTTCCCCTTGATATTACATATTCATCTAATGTTAATTTTAATTCCTATGTTGAAGAGTTTTCACTCAAAACTTTGTTATGTCGAATATTTTTCGAAGTAAAAAATGAATTTTTCCGGAAAAATCGCCATTTAATTGTGTCGAAGCAAATAGAGGTATTTTTTAAAGAAATTCTAGCAATATAAGTTCATTGTATTTTACTAATTCTTTTCAATTAATGTAATTATTTTCTACTACTTTTAAAAATTAAAATTATCATTGCTATATCTAGACTTATTGTTAACTATCATTACATATTTATACTTATTCTCATGTATCAAGACTCCAATTTTTAGAATATTATTCCGTATCTTGTGTTTTACATGAATTTTTATGTTTTGGTTATGACCTTGTTATCTCGAAAACTCGCTATCTCAAATTTTTTTTAACGTCCCTTGGACTTCGAGATATCGAGAGTATACTGTATTTCACTTTTTATTGGAAGATTGAATATACAGTATACAACTCACATCTCATATTAAACGTCTCAATACAAGACAGTTTTTATTTTGTACAGTAGTAGAACGTTACATACCTACACGTAATAATAGTGTGTGTCCGAACATAATGGTCTACTTCAATATAAGGTGTAAAGTAACTGGCATTAGGTTTTGAATCAGTCGAGGCAATAATGGCTCTGAGCACAGAAGAAAAGGTAGTTTTAGTCGAGTATTATAACAGTTCATATGGTCTAGGATGAAAAGGACCAGCCAACCATATGTGAAGGAGGGATTTCAGCTTAGGTTTTCAATATAAGTCTCAAGTGACAGCCTGATTCTTGGCGTCGTTTAAAATTCCGACGAAGAGCTAGTGTGCTGATACGTCGTAAAGGGTTCACTGGGCGGCCACGACCCTAAAAACGTACGAGAATCATGGCCGTCTCTTGGAACAGTGCTTATGTCGCCGCGCTGTAGTCTGAAGAAAACAGTTTTGAAGCTTCAAATCTCAACGAGATCTCTTACACAAATGATGAAACCACTCGGCGGTTATGTCCTGTCGCATTTAGGTAGCCCAACGGCTAGTGTTTGGGACACAAGGTCCGCATGTTGTATTGCGTCCCGTGATTTAGCCTTTCATTATGAAAACCCTTACTTTCTGTTTAATGTACGGTTCTCAGAGGTACATTTTCACTTATCAGGATTCTTTTAACAGTCAGACGACCTTTCAGTGCCAGAATGTTGAGGAGATGCCTTTGCACAGTGTACTTTTCCCGTCCGGATATAGCATGATAAGTCTTATTTCTTTGAGGAAAATATAGTGCCTGTAATTAAGGCTCTCTGAACAGTTATTTCCAATAGAAAGGGGGACCTGTCTTACATCTACGGCATGGAGAATATTTCTTCATGAAAACTTTCCTGGCCGTGTCATCTTAAGGCTCACAGAATTTCAATTTCCTTCCCATTCCCCACCTGTAACTTTGGAGGTGTTCAAACAGTCGTAATTCCACATCAACCAACTTAACAATATTCAGGAACTTAAGTAGGCAGTTGCACATTACTACATAAGATGAGACAGGTTTTATCCAGGGATATAGTAGAAATTTGCAGGAAAGGTTTTTAACTGTGTGTCCGCCGTAACAGTAAGCCTTCCCAACATATTGTATCCGCCTTAGATTGGTAATGCTAAGTTAGAATAGTTCTGTATTTAGTAACTGATACTTAATTATATTTACTGCTCCGAATCCGGTTTCTGCGTTTCACTACTGTTTGTTCTATCTAATTTTGTTTACTAAAAAATAGTTTGGGTCAAAAGTGGTGCTTAAAATATCTTGGAAGTTGTGTGATACCGCTCAGAGTGATAGAAGTAACCTGATTACTCCTGATGGAAAATGAAACTTAATGTTAGATAACCGGGATACATAAATTATATTTAATTTAATTATATTTATAATATAAAATATGGCCATTCGATACACACACACATATATATAGATATACTGTCCGATCACTTTGTTTGGTACATCCCTGCTGGCGCACAAATGGCATGGGCAGTGGGGGCAGTGTCATGGTGTGAGGATGTTTTCCTGGCACACATTGGGTCCATTGATACCTCTGGAGGCACGTGCAGGATGCTAGAGCGTACCTAAACATCGTATCTAACCAAGTGCCACCGTAGTCTACATGTTAACAGTTTATCCTCATGCAGATTGCTATTTAGAATTGAATAATGCGGAGGTTCACAAAGCATGGGACAGTTTGAGGAACATGACGATGACTTTTCCTGCTATAGTGGCCCGCTTAGTCCAGCCCGATTGAAAACTTGTGGGATGAGTTGGAACGGGCTATTCGCTCCAGGCCTACACCACCATCAAAGCTTCAGGAACTGCGTGACACACTCATGTCTGTATGGTACACAATACCTCAACAACGTTTTCAGCATCTTGTATAATAATCAGTGCCTCGACGAATTCAGCTGTTTTGAGGGATAAAGGAGGCCCAACACGCTACTAGATAGGTGTACCTGATAAAGTGGCCGGACAGTGTATATATACTTACAAAACAATTTTAATTTTCATTGCAGTATATACAAATTTAAAACGCCCACAGAAAACAATATTTAATTTTTCCCTTCAGAAATAAAATTCTGTGGATTTGATTATTAATTTAAAAGCCTAATAAAAGCATGTTTTCCTATGGGATACTTCCCTATGTTGTCATCTCATCAGAAACAAAGCTAATTCTAGCAAACAGATTATGAAATAACCTTATATGTAAATAAGAATTGTTACAAGTAAATATCTTTCATAAATTGTTCCTTTCTACACACTATGGTCTAAGATTTAATTATTTTTTTACTTACTTGACTCGATTTGCTTCCGAATTATGAAATGACGCTAAAGTGGTTAGAATTCCACTGGCAACTCCTTGTGAACTAAGTGACAGAGAGGTTGCCACATACCAAGCCTAATTGACACCAAACAAAAGTCAGAAAATAATAAATGGTATTATAATATTTAATAAAGTAGAAATATTATAATATTTAATAAAGTCATTAAATATTTCACTGTAGTCGATTCATTGAATATAAATTTACGACCAAGCTATCTTGATAACAAGTAATTAATACTATAGGCTATCCAGCCTGCGACACCCCTACCCCAAAAAATAAACATTTTTTTCTAATTTTTCCGTAAAGTGTATGTAAAATAAAAATAACTTCTGCTAATGAATTCTGATAACAATTCTTTTTAACTTTGCAAAGTAACTGATTTTCTCTCCGTGGACACTGTGTTTCTTTACTGAGAATTAAAGATAGGCGGGCATCAGATTGACCATTGAGTCTCAACTTCGTCCCTTTAACGGGAGCCATACTTCTAAGTGAAAAAGTGCGATACTTTTTTAACGTAAATAGTTAACTACGGTAGATGAAAATGGATATAATAACATGTTTTTATCTTGTAAAGAAACGAGAATAATAGAAGTGCTTATAAATTCAAACCTATGCTTTATTCACTATCTATACTGTAGTTTTATTATCTTTATCTTTATATCTTTGTAAACTTATCTTATCTTTATAAACTATTTCACCATTATCCACTGTAAGAGCAACATAAGGAAAATATTGAACTGAATACATAACCTTCGAATTAATGAAAAATGGCAGGAATTGTAAACAATTAAAATCTGATGAAGGCAGTAATTTTTTTTTATTTCGAAGAAGCCCGTAATCTGATTCAAATGATTGTATCCTGCCACTGAGTATAGGTTTCCCAGTTTGATTGCATTATGGGTATGCAAGAAAGTGGTATGTCAATAAGAAAAATCACACATACCCTTATTAGTAAACTTTTGCTGTCAGCAGTTAGAAGATGAAGGAGTGGTCGTATCATTGGTTTTCAAAGGTTTACGGAAAAGTTAAAACTTGTTTATAGTCATTAGTTTTTACCTAATGTAGATGAAATTAGGATCAGTTGTTAAATTTCATCGATCTTGCTATATAAATACTTTGATGGGTACAGATGGGTAGACAAACAATAGTCAATAGCTGTCTTTCGAACATGCTGTCGCACTTAATAAAGGAACCTTAGTTCCTTTCAACTTTCAAAGATGGTTTTCTTTTCTTAGACTTCGGGAGCCCTCCCTCCAGCCCCTCCCTATGTTACGTGCCTAGTTATTACAGTTAGTAGAGTGCATGAAATGGATTTACACCGATAGTATATTAAAAAAGATAAAAACATTAAAATATCATTAACATAACACTTCAAAAAATTTAGTTCTATTTAAAATACATAAAAATTATCAATATAAACATACTTTCATTGTCTTCTTTTTATTACCTATTTTTTTCTTCATAATTACTTCTTTTACTCACAACATTTCAATTGGTAAATTGCTACGTCAGGTGTATAAGCGGAAAAATAATCTTTTCCCTACTTCTATTCCCTACTTCAGATTTCGTTAATCAATTCTAACTAATAGAGCAAAGATCCCGTTTTATGTTTCAAATTCAATTATAAACAAAGATTAATCTTCAAATTGGATCGATTGAAATATTGTGGATTATTATAGAGAAAAAGTAATTACGAAGTAATAATGAAGCTTAACAACTTATTTCATTAAGGAACTGTAATATATTATCTATTTTTATTCTAAATGTTGGGTAAACTTAAAAAAATAATTTGATGTGTTAGAATTTTTTTTAAGGTTTTCGTACTTTTAAAATTATGATTCATTATTTATTCATATTTCCTTAACTTAATCTAGAAATATGGACATCAAATTACTACTTGTTATTACATCGTTAATATTGTGACGCTTCATAATTATTGGCCGATTCCGACAAGAGTAACTTGCAAAGCCAGGAAAAAGGACGCATCGTAGTAGGAACTTACCAATCCCTCTTGCAAACTGAAGGGATTCAGTTCAAATGTTGAAAAAGTTATTTCAGTCAGATCAGAGGAATTTGTGACATCATGGAGCATGCCGAAGTCTGATTAGTGATTTTGCAGGAATTCATACTTGGACGTAATGTGTCCGAAACGGTTGCTAATGTCAATAAAGCGTGGGGTGTTGGCACAACGAGTGACAGAACTCCCTGTCGGTAGAGTGTTTTCAAAGTTCCGTGTCGGTGATGTTGACATCGACCATCGGCTAGGACCCGACATCCGGTTGTTCGTGACACGGTACAGTTAAGGCAGAAAGGGAAGAAAAAACAACATCCACCGCACGTAAGCTCAGTGCCGAACTTACCATATCACCAGCGACAGTTTCCACACACCTGGCAGCTTTGGGCAAGGTTAAATAACTGGAAACCTCGGGTTCACACGAACTCACCGAACAGCAAGAGACGGCGTCTGGAAACATGCATTGCCCTTCAAACACGTGAGGCTAGCACCTCCTTTCTGCATCGGATCCTTACGGTTGATAAAAAATGTGCTTTACGACAACAGAATGCGAAAAGCCAGTGGCTCAGTTAAGAGGAACCACTGAAAGAAATGTCCAAATCCGACTTGCATCCACAGAAGGTTCTGATCTGTGTGTCGTGGACTGCCAAGGCTGTGGTGCATTCTGAGATTTTGCCGCATGGCCAATCACATGGCCAATCACAACTCCCGTAAACTGCCATCAGATAGACGTATGTCACCAGTAATTATGCAACAAAGAATCATATCTCGTTAATCCTTGGGTATAATACTCCTGCGTGATAAAGCACCACACTTATGTCTCTTGGAAGCATCCAAAAAAAAAATAATCAACGTGTTGAGCTACGAGGTCTTCCCTCACCTCCGTATTCACCAGACTTAGTTCTCTCAGACTTTCACATGTTTCGCTATTTTGACAACTTCTTGAGGGGAAACGATTCATTAATAGGATGCTGTGCTTCATGCCGTTAGCGATTTCTGTCAGTTTCTGCCACCGTGTCATTTTTGCACTGAAAACACATTGGGCACAGAGTATTGCTACAAAGGCAGATATTTTTCGGAATAAAATGTACTTCTGCTACTACTGCTAGTTTTTTATTTGTGTCAAAATCGGCCAATAATTATGAAACGACCTAATAACAAAAATTTAGTGTGGAGGCCTTTTTCAGGGTAAAAAATAAAGAAAATAAAAAAAAAATGAATTGCTTTCAATGAAAACTTTAGATTTTTTTATTTTATTTCTTTTTTTTTTGTATTCCCTCTTATTCGTATTTCCTATCAACATTTAAATTTCATTGGTCATTCAGTTTCACTGCGGTATTCTACCCATACAAATCAGAAGCTTCCATAAAATTACATTTAATTTAACGAAACTAATCTTTAATCTTTATACAGATTTTATTAATAGAAAATTTTTCATTTTGTTTTTATTTGCTGCTGAATAAATATTTGTATTTATATATATCTATTTACCCTAAGATCGTAAAATTTCCTAAAATTTGGCTTCAATAACGCTAATCCATTTATCCCACCTGTCAACATCATTCCGTGAATAGATGAACCCACTAAGATAATTAGTGGAATTGTAGCTGTATAATGTGTTATCTAAAGGAAAGATACAAAAATTTATAAAACGGTAATGAATTGGTAACTGCATTGTTTTCATATTATCATCTGTGATAATATAAATAATTTTTAAGTAATAGTAAATTTTACGTGCCTAACAATTCAACAAATGATAACTACGGTGGAACTCATAACTATTAAAATATTGATAACTATTAGTACTCATCAGTGGAGTTTTAAGTCTTAAATAGGACGAAACGGCCATCCCCAGACTCCCTCTGCTGGAAGACAGCTCGAAGTGCGAAATCTTTTTATTCCTTTGTGTCTTCCATAGTTATCATTTGACAAATAATTTTCATTTAGAGATTTAAAATAGGCTACCACTTACAAATTACTTTAATTATGGGTTACAATTGAAATTACTTGGAAAATTTTCACGAAATATTAATTGCTGTAGGCTAATGTAGACAGTTTATTCCAGGAATTCATCCATGTTGAATTTCAAAGTTTTTATTTTAAAAACTATTGTTTATTTAAATTGAAATAGATGTTTGCTATAATGCTTCTTCGAAATTGATTTAATTAGCATTAGACATTCAACCTGTCTTCTTTCTTACTATTTGAGGAAAATAGTATAATTCTCTAAAATCGAAGACAATAAAACAGTTCTCTGCAAGTTCTCTGCAATTAAAAGTGTTTGCAGGAAACTGCTTAAGCACGATTATATAAGTATTTAAAAGTCATCCCCTTTGAATCGGAAAATGTCAAATAAAACTCACAAAAACATTATAAAGAAACCGAAATATCTGAGTGATTACGACTATTTTGATATACTGTATATTAATTGTAGTTAAAATAATACAAATCAATTTTGATATACACCCTACATTTATTTATCTAAATTACAGGAATAAAATTCAGTTTTTAAATTCTAAATTATTTTAATTTGTAGATACATGGACTTTACCCTTAAGAGAATTTAGATAATTTACATTTCCTATTTTATTTTAAAAGAGTGATATTTTTAAATAGTGATAATTAAAGTGATATGTTAAAATGATAATTTTAGATGTAATCCCTTTTCTTTCCCATGCAAGAAATACAGCTTTTATTTTAACTTATTTTAACACACACTAGGGATATAATTCCAAAAATCAGACAAATATTTTATATACCAGTTAAAATTTAAATTCTTAAATTAAAAACAAAAGTTTGCTTTTGAAAGCTTAATTTAGTTGACGCTTATAGCTTAAATTATTTGAAAAAAATGATTTGACAATATAAATTTTAAAAAATAAGAAAATTATTTACTGGAACTGATGTTTTAATTCCACCTCTCTTTGCCAAAAAGATAATCATCCACGTCGTAGTATAACAAAAAATAATACCCAACTCCAAAAACCCAAGACCTTCCCACTCTAAGGACTTCGGCATGCTGGAAACTCTAAACCTAAGAAATTCATAAAATTTGAAGAGTTAAATCAAAATTACCAGATTCACTAGCACTATAAATGAAAAATTATTTCAGAACATGAAATATGTTAGATTATGAAATGTAATGTTAGCATTATTTTCAGAGCATTACTATTACAATAAGAAAACGCAAATATACTAAACATAAATTCACAAAAAATTACACAGGAAGATAAAAAAGAAAGGTTACTAAATTTTGCAAATTTAAATCTCAATATTAATTCGTATAAAATATTGACTAAATGATCATAAAGAAATTGCAAATTATAAATCTTTTTTCTTATGAATTTTTCTAAATCAATTACTAAAAAAAAAATTCTAATTTGTGCCCGACAGTAGTAGTTGTAACATACTGAAAATTTTTAATTCTATTAGTGAACATTCAATTCTTAGTGGTAATAATATTTCTGAATCTAAGATTTTATGGACTCAATGGACACAGTCATTAAAGTTCCAGATTTCTTTTTTCAGAAATTGTTCTTACGGCATAATTTATAGATAGTTTTTCCCTGTAATAGAGCAATACAATCTCATATTCGAGAGCTTACAGATACAGACAGAGCTTCAGCTTTCTTGATTTATTCAGATTATGTTTTTGAAATGTATAGTAACGAATTTTTGACCTCTAATTATGATTTAATTACAATTATCACTTTATTTTTTAATAACTTACAACGTATCTCGTAATCAGAAAGACACATACGTTTTGAATGAAAGTTGAAGTTAGTAATCTTCTTGTTTAATCTTCACATATGGATGCTATAATTTTCAATCAGTAATGCTTTCCATAACTGTGGCCATCATTCCAATTCCTTCCCAGAAATTTACGGAAAAACTTGAGATTTAAATATATTAGGAGCACATTATGCAAAGCAATAATTTTGAAAAAAACTGTCACTTGTTAATGTTATTAACTCTTAGATAGCAGATTTCGGTTCAGTTTCAGTTGTAGGGAGAGCAGTTTTCACAGCTTTGAATTAAACAATGAATGCATCCGACTAATTAAGGATAGGGAAAGGTTAGATCGGCTCATTGATACTTAGTTCTTAGGATTGATACAATTGAATCGAATGTCATATCAGTTATAAAAAAGAAATAATAGAAGAATATTTCAATAAACATTAATGACTTATTTGACTGAAATATAAAAATGATTTCTAAACAAAAGATTTGACGTGCCACAAATTAACATAAAGGAATAAGGAAATGTCCCTAAAATTAAAATAAAATTTTATCTGTTATTCGCGATAATTTTAAATTTCGACTACCATATTTCATAAGAAATAATATGAAAATATTTTTGGCTATACTATAAAAATTAATCCTAAAAATATTTTATTTCATCCTACGAATTTTACACTTCAATACAATAAATATCATGTTGATTTTTGATTTTACTTTATATTGATGCAAAGTCGAAAAGTATTCCCGATTGGTCAGTTAAACTGCCCTGTGATTGGCTGATTCGGGAGGCGACGAGTCGAGTCATCTCACCAAGTGGCGGATCAAACAGAAAGCTTCGCCGTTAGCTCTCTCCGTGTGACGGACCAGAAAGAAAGCTCTATTGTGATTTGAGAATCCAGTCCGATATGTATACATACCTGTAAATAATTGTAATTAAAGTTTGTGTGCCTTAGATTACACCACGGCGTTAGTCTCTGTAATTTCGACCATACATCAATATTACAATCATAATGTGTACTTTTTAACTTGAGATGACTTAAGAAATGCTGAAATTGTGTTGAAATTTAGTCTGCAAATTTGCGGACAAGTAATGATACAATTTCTGTATTTGTAAATTTTTGTGTGTAGGTTTCCCTTTTAGAAATTTTTGCTAGAAGGGGACCAAATTTTCCAAGAAGCAAAAAAGTGAAACAATGAATTTTTATTCATATCTAAAAATATATATTATTTTTTTTTACCCTTATGATTAGATACCATTAAAATTAATTGAAGAACTAGAGTTATTATCGCTGACTGAATTATTTTGATTAGAAATTGAAATTTCAATTCTTTGTATTAGACAAATGTTTATAAAGAAGGATTTTTTCTTTTATTATTTACTTTAAAAAACAAATAAAATAAAATAGATAAAGTATTAAGTTTTTTCAGGACGTAGTTAAATCGAAATACTTACAAAAAATAATCAGAGCCAGGAGTGGTTCTTTCTGTTACATTTCGATATGGAATAATCCTTGCCGAATCATTCAAAGGTAACTTTGTATCTTCGCAATATAGTGTGTCGTTTGTTGACGTTTTAGATACGCTATAACTAAAG
The DNA here is from genome assembly GCA_023159025.1 of Thereuonema tuberculata. Classification (NCBI taxonomy): domain Eukaryota; kingdom Metazoa; phylum Arthropoda; class Chilopoda; order Scutigeromorpha; family Scutigeridae; genus Thereuonema; species Thereuonema tuberculata. The sequence goes on from JAFIDM010000001.1 coordinate 134,695,231, forward strand.
TTGCCGCAGAATTGTGCCCATGTCATGCACATTTTGTTATAGTATACACTCTGCGTATTTTCTTTCTGGCATTGCTTATCACGGTCGTACGTATAGCAACCTATTATGTTGGAAAAATTAAAAAATCTTCCTTATTTTCCTTGGATGACAGAAAATGCTTATAAAAATAATACGCTAGCATAAAAGCAGCTACATATTTTATTGTTTTATTTAAATTCCAAAAGCCTCTCCACTATAAAAAAAAAAATTCTGCATTTCATTAAATCATGATATTATTAAGATATTTTATTTAATAAAAGATTACCTAAAGATTACTTAAAAGATTAAAAGTGAGTCGGCCTATATTCAATTTATATTTGTAGGTTTTAAAAACATGACATTCTCTTAAACTGTTCAGCTCTGAAATTTCAATGAAATTGGACATTATCAAAAAATTCTGAAATTTATTATATTTTTTACAAACTAGTAAACTATATATTTTAAGTTTTCGAAGTAATTTTTATGATTCTCTGTGTTTACGTATATTAATATCAAACTTTGTTGACAATATGCATTGGGTACATTGATATCAAGGCTGTTGAAGGCTGTTTTAAACTTAGTCTCAAAGTTGTTGGAAACTCCTGAAATCCGCCAACATTCCTTTATTTATTTATCACTTTTTCCTTTATTTTTCACTTCTTAGTACAACATAACAGATTTTTTTAGAAAAGGCTAATTTTAAATAATATTCTGCTAACAATTTATTTACATCAGTTCTACTTGTCAGGGAGTCGTTTATTATCAGTGTTTTTATTATTTCTGATCGATTGTAATAGCTTGGAGATGTCATTGAACAGATGATAATCTATTAATAAGAGATCACTCGAAACGTTAGATGGAGGTAAAACTAGCAATATCATTGAATATGAGTTCTTCTATGAGTTCTTCGATGGACTGAAGATGAGTTACACAGACTATGGAACCAGTTTTAATATAATCAACTTTTCAATATTAAGCAAAGAAAAACTTTATACTTCGACTATGCCTGTAACAGCAGCAATGCTACCCCGACATAATCTGAGATCTGCTCTTACTGAGACCAAAGGAACGCATGTATCTGATTTCTCAGTGTTCAGAAAGCTTCAAGAGAGATGTTTTTATGCTAACCGACGTGCAATCTGCTGGTCACATCAGATATAAATAAGATTTCTATGTATTCAACTGGAAATCCCTAAAGTTCAACACTATTGAAAGATTTTAGATTTATTTTGCCCAGCGATCTAATCTAGAGAGAACAAGGAACATGCTATTGTGACCCTATATCCATGAAAGGAGCACTTATACTGTAGGTAGCGTAATCCTCTGGGTTGGCATCTCGATAGGTGAAAGCCCTAACTTGTATATTTCCAGAAAAAAATACTAGACGATGTAGGAATGATTGTGAATTCCTATGTTTAACCTCAAAATGCGATAGGAACGTACTTCTCCTAACAGGCGATAATAAACGTTCAGAACGAGCTGGAATTAATATATTTAATAGTTCATAACTTGTTTGGGATGCTCACCACTCCTCAAGACCTGGAGCAGCTTAGAAAATCTTTTAAAAATAGGATGATTATTGCTACATTCTAAGCTTCTATACACAGATTTGATCAACACTGTTGCGCCTGCATTGTTATTAAAGGCGAGTATCCCCATATTGAGGTATTTTGGCTATTCAATTAGGACACTATTGACTTGGCTATGCAAGTGCTAATTATTGGAGAAATCAGTGTGTTCTGGCTGCGAAATGTTTTCGAATCAATAGCTACAGTCTGACTACGATATCTTGACGTTTGGAATGAACCCCATCTGATTATGACGTGTCTGATTTTCAGGCAATCACAAACAAGCGCGCCTCAAAGCACATGGCTTTAAAACTACATAATATTTAAAAGAAATACATAAAACTTAAATCTAACAGTTAAATCTTATATTCAAAGCAGTCAATCAATAAAGTAAAGCGTTTCCTTTAAACATCATTAGAACTAATTTTTATTTTGTTTTATAGCTGTAATATAAAATTCTCCGGAACCTCTGAGACTATTACTGGCTTCAAGAGGCTTTGGAATTTTTGCAATCGTCAAGTTATCATGATCGGACTGTAATGTACAAAATGTTATAGGTTTCCGTCAACTATGCTACCAATTAATTATAATTTTTTTGAGTTATCGCGATTTCTCTGATTATTCCTTAAATAATAAAACCGTTGTATAAAATTTCAAAGGCCTTATGTGGTTTTGTTCATTTATTTTTTCCGAATTGCGCAAAAATACAATCGAAAAGCAGATTCTGTTTTGCAGTGTTTTCCATGATTTGGAGACCACCTGCGATCTTTAAAATAGTTTTGCCGTTACTGTTTGGACTAGTTACAAATTATTTTATATAGTTCTTATTTTTTTAAAACTGTGAGATATTGCATCTTAGAAGCAATATTGTATTAAGAAAAAAATTAAATTACTTTTGATTGGAGGGAAGTTGAGCACGGCTTGTAGTATTCATTGAAACTTATTGAAAGTGAAATAATAATAATATAAAAAGTAAATCATAAAATGGAATTTCTAAGATACTTTTAGCATTACATTTGTATCGAAATCTATAATATTGTACCCTACATTAAAGAATTCGCGATGTAAACAGTTACCTATCAATAATTAAAAACAAGAAAATAAAAAACACGAACAAAATATGGAATACATTTGACCACTGTAAGGTATTTGAACACAAAAATGGGAAAAAGAAAAAAAATATATAGTAAACGCTTTAAAGGGTAAAAGGAAAGCAATCAATTCAAAAAAGAATGCCTTTTTGGGTCGAGCTGAGGCTGTGGGACGGCCGTTTCAAGCTTGTTGAGCTCTCCTCAGCCAGACCTACTCAACAAGTGCAAGACTCAGAAGGCGTACCTGGGGAAGAACTAGGAATTCGCGATATAAACAATAGCTAAAACAAGAAAATAAAAAATAAGAACAAATTGTGGAATACAAATCTTTTTGGGGTAGCTGAATTGCTGCCCAAGGGGTCTCAGCTCGACTCAAAAAGGCATTCTTATTTGAATTGATTACTTTCCTTTTACCCTTTAAAGGGTTTATTATTTTTTTTTCTTCTTTTTTATTTATTTTTTGTGTGGTCAAATAGCTTTTGAGGTAGGCGAAGTGCTGCTCATGGATTTGTATTTCTCATTTTATTCTTGTTTTTGTTTTTTTATTTTCTTGTTTTTAATTATTGAGGGGTCACTGTTTACATCGTTAATTCCCAATTCTTCCCCTCCTACGCCTTTTGAGTCCTGCACTGGCTGAAGAGAGCTAAAGTTCGAAACGACTGTCCCGGAGTCTCATCTCGATTCAAAAAGGCATTCTTTTTTGAATAGATTGTAGAAGTTAGGCAATTATTTATTTTAAGTATTATTTTAGTTCTTGATTCTTGTTGGACCAGTTACTCTCATTTCTCTAGTTTTTCATTGACATACATTTAGAGTGGAGTTCATCACACGTTTTTCATGAAGCTATATTACCATGAAGATAGTATTATACTCAATCCTTTATTAATATTGTACTTACTATCTCTATTCCAATCATTGCCACATGTATCCCAAGGTAAAGTCGGTGTCATAGAAGTAAAGAAATAATAAATAGACCAGGTCATGAAGATACTTTCGGGTACATAATCAAGTATAGCGACATACATGATAGCATAACCAACTCCTGAAATAAAGTTCAAAATTGAAATAATGCTTGAAATGACTGATTGACACTTTGATAAAGTCATTAACTTATGAAAATGATATAAATGATTTTTTTTGTTAATTCGTAGTTCTTGTGAAGATATTTATAACAAGCAGTAGACCTATTCTCAAATCCTATTCGAATTGCCATTAAATTACAGTTTAATTTTCAAACCTATGAAAGCCTAAAACTTCTATCAACATCAAATGATTTGAATGTATTAAAAATAACAAGTCAAATAGTTTCAAATATGTTCAGTCATCACTAACAGCTTTACTACTCAACATCTACAGCTTCTAACCATATAAGTAAATATAAAATATCGTGTTATTAGTAACGTTATCGATATCTGCAGCACTTACATAGCAAACGTTGTATGCATATTTAATATCAAAAGACGATCTAATTTTTTTCAATTTTTTTTCTTTGTTCAAATGAAACAAATTAGAAAATGACAAAAATTCCTATACCCAAGCATAAGAAACGAAACAATACTATCTCACAATGATTATTATTTTGCACGCACTTTTCTATGATTAAAATTAATCGAATTGAAACAATCTAGTTTAGATTAAATCGAATTTAATTATTTTTTTAGAAAATAGATCTACTATATGCTTACAGTAAATATTGAAATATAACTTTTCGTTTCTCTTGTTTTCAGGAAAAATATTGAAAATGAATTGAATAACATTAAAAAGAAAGCATACTTTAGGTTCTCTGAGGTTTTTCTTGTGAAATATATAAAATAATAATTTTATTATATTTTAATAAAAAGAACGAAAGCGATAATTTATTTATGTAAGCATCGACTTTGTAATGCCTACATAAGAGAAATGTTTCATGTACAGGGTGATTACAAAGATATGCAGAAACTTCGGGAGCTCATTCTATATGTAAAAGTAAAGAAAAAAAGTTATATATACATAGATCCGGAAATGCTTCGGTATCGCTGTTACGGTCTTTTTAATTTTCCTTATTTTATTTTTCTTCTCCTACTTTCTATGACGCGATTCTATGTGGTTATGTCACTTAGTTGGGGAAAAGTGACCTTTGCCTTGTTTATCTTTTCTCGCAGGATCCGCCATGTTTTTTTATCTCTTCTCTCTGTTTTCTAATTAATCATGAAATGGCAGGTTTCCCACATTAAAACTTTTTATTTAGCTTTTTTTTTTTTATATATTCTTGAACCCTACCACCTTATGTAACCTTTATAATTGTTATCTATTAATGATGATATAGATTATTATATGTAATTTTGCTTTTATTTAGAACGAGATTTTGTGCTGTGAAAAGGTGCAGCCATTTTGTTTTTATACGGGGATTATAGTGATGTCATTTTGAGGTTTAAGACACTCTTTATTTCTTGAAAGGCCATTGGTAAAACGTTGTTTACGTCACCATCCCAATGTGATGCATTCTTGAAACTTCAGAGTCACTCCTCACGATGTAGCTCGAACGAGGCACACGTATTTTTTTCTCTTCCGTCTTGGAAGGGCGGAGGAGGTGAAGAACAGCTGTGTTTTTCTTTTCTACCTACACACGGTTAATGGCGAGACTTATATCTCATCCTGTGGTGCGAATATCTCTGGATACTTTTGAGATTTGTGCTTCTTGATGGCGTCGGCTTCTTGGATTTCAGTCAAGTATTAAGAAAGGCCATATACCCTCAGGATTATTCAGTTACAGTGAGCAGCCATTATTATAAAGGAACGTTCGTGTAGTGTGAAAGAATGTGCTGTTCGCCATTTGTATTTGTGGATACTTTGACATGAACAGTGAATATTGTCGGAGCTATCCTAGATTTTGTGCCAGTATAAACAAGACAGATCGCCGAACCTGTGAGTAACATTTCTTTTGGAAAGTTAAATCAAGGAGTGAACTCTTCAGACATAATCTCTAATACGAAAGTCTGTTTCATAAACAATTTTCGATCAGACTTTGCTTATAAAGTGACTCGAACTATTTGTGAGAATATGTTTTAAATTTATACTTTTGTTAAATTGCATAGATAAGCTTATTGTGAATTAATATTTGATAATTACCAACTTGAATAATTTTGATTTAATTTGTAATCTGTTGGAATTGCCGAATTTATGAACAATGCTTTGTGTATTATTATTATTATATACTTTTATATTGATGTGTAATTTCAGTTGCATTGGTCTTGATTTGTTGTGTGTGATTGTATGATATTAAGCTCATTTCAAATACATTTTGTTGTTTGATACATCTGAGTTGTTTATCCTTTCTTTACTTCTCTTTTGGTATTATATTTAACTGATTTTGGCTGTGGAATTAAATTGGGCCCAGCGGTTCCATAAGCTAAGTTTTATTTTCATCACCTATCTTTATGGGTGTAGGCTTCCGATTGCATTAATTATTTCTCTATTTTGCGTATCATCTCTGAGATACAGGGTGATCTGTAACATCGCGTTACGGTTAGCAAAGATTTCGTCCATAATGTAGCACAACAATACGCACATGGACTACACCTCAGTTGTAGGCTCTCACAATAAATCAAAAATAATGCAATTCACGTTATTGTTGAACAGCTGTTAGTGTTGCCAACTTTTTTGTAGGTTCCACATGGGATAAGCTTCTAACCACTGGGAGATACAGTTCTGCGACATGCTTCATTCGATTTTTTCAGGTCAACAACCATAAGAAACCACTGACTTCGCCCCTTAATATACCATCCCAGACTTCATTTTACCTTCCAGCAAGTCTTCATTTCACCCAGGGTACTACATTATGGGCGAAATCTTTCGCTAGCCGTAACTCACTAACGAAGCATTTCCGGACCTATGTTTATATAAATTTTTTTCTTTACTTTTACATATAGAATATGCATATCTTCGTGAATCACTCTGTATAAAAATTGATACATATTGTCAATTTATAGTTCGTGTGCCAGTTTCGAGTATCTTAGACATAAATCCAAAATGGTTCTGAAGGACTTTGGATAGTTTCAATTCCTAATAAGCTTTTTATTTTTTTGACAGTATTCACACATCATAATAACAACTCTTTAATGGGAACGTTGAATTCATGGATCTTTGTTACTCATATGCATCAGCCTGAGATGCAAAAAACAACTGGGAACTCAAATTTTGCAGTTAAGTTCTGCAGCTAATTTTTAAAATTCAAAGTTTAAATATAAATTTTAAAATCAAAACAATTTATTTTAAATATTTTTGATAAGTAATTCTTAGATAAATGTAGCTAAATCAGTAACTATACCTTTTAAAAACCTAAAGTTTAAACTGTCTATCATAAATGTTTTGGATATCTTAATTTATCACGATAATAGCCGATAACTTATGGCTAATCATTGGCAATTGGTTGCTACTTTGGGAATTGGTATGTTTAATCATTGTCAGCTGTTGCGAGATGGACATGAATATTTTGATTTTCACTTTGTATGATGTAATGCTTTTTTCTCCCCATTGAATATCACACAACTCTTTAGTACAGAGGGTGATTACGTTACAAGTGAACGATTTGATTATACGCGATTCGTCCAAGGATTATGAGGGCAGCGAATTAACTAACAATTAATTAAATAGTAAATCGGTTACAATGGTCCTAAAATAGAACGATTTTAGAAGGACTACATTACTGTCCTTTACGACGTCAAATTTTCAAATTCGGAGTTTATAAGCATGTGCAAAACCGGGAAAGTTTTCGGGAGAGTATTAAATAAAAAAAAAATTCAAACACTAGAAACGTTGGACGAACCAGGACCCTCGAGACAGAAACCTTCTGAGATGGTTGCTAAAGTGAAGCTCGTCGTCACAGAAGAGAATGCAGAAACGCCAAAGTTTGTTAAGTGACAAGTACGGTCTCTCACCCAATGATACATAACAATTCACCAGAAACTGCAACTGTTTAAACGTCACAAATCTGGCGTACATAAGCTGCTGCTCAGCCACGTTTCAGAGCTACGAACCAGTTGCCGAAAATTATTATATAATTATTAGCTGGTATCGTCGCTTCACTCCGGAACCCTATATAGCATTAAAAACAAAAACTTTATTTATTTAGGTTTTATTATTATTTATTTATTAAATAAACTTAAACTTTATTTATTTATTTATTTATTTACATTTAATATCGAGATCGGAGAATAAATGATATTAACCCATTGTAGCTTCTCCGCTTAACTCAGGTGTATTGCGGGTTGGCGCCAAACACTGGGGTTGTCGAAAAAAGCATGTTTTTACCTGTCACAGGTGTGACATCTATATAAGATATATATATAAAAACACGCGCGCGTATTCGAATGCAACATTGTGTCAAAATTTCAAAGCAATCGGTGAAGAACTTTCGGAGATTTAAGATTTTTGAACAAACATTTACATTTTTATTTATATAGATAATTACGAGTGCTACCTTTTTGGCGATATGTAGAATATTTTTTGCGACTTTGGAAGAGGTATATGTGTACCTAAGTGACTAACAAACCCAGAGCAATATACTATAGGTTCAGGAGTGAAAAAGTTATCAAGAATAGTATCGAGAATGTGGGAAAAGTTTTCCGAGAGGTTTCATGATCATCGCTGGATACTGCTATAAGAGAATTGTGGCCAACAGCGTTCTAGATTCGTAAGGTGGCCAACAACGCCATAGTTAACTCCCTGTACTATCAGTGAACGTGCTGTAATCATTATACCGGACAGAAATTCCTTCCATATATAAGCCACATATAAATCAAATTTGGTTTTATCAAGATAAAGCTTCCATCAACACCGCTAAGTCGAATGTGGATTACTTAAAATCCCTTGGACAAGAAGCGTAAAGACATGCAATTCCTTTTTCAGATATCCCGGTCAAATTCCCCGTCTTATACCGATTAACTTTTTCGGGTTTGGAGTATTAGAAAGGGCCGCTGGAAGTGGGCGACCACGTTCGTTTGATGGTTTGTGGAAAGCCTATGGAGGAATGGGAAGCGATTGTACGATTTCTCTGAGAAGGAATCTTTTGGAATGGAAACTACAATACAAGGCAATAATTCGAAATAGGACTATCAGATAGAACATGATCGAAGATGGCACTGAGGATTTTCGTAATGTTGCGAAGATTAGAAATAGTTCACTTGTAACGAAATCAACCCTGTATGGTGATCAGTAAGCTACTTAATTATCTGATTTTATCTTATTAAAGTAATTTTCAGCAGGACAGGTGATTTGTCTTGTGAAAGAGAAGACTTTGCCTAATTTTATTAGGTAGGAAAACAAATCGGGATGCTGTTAAGTAACTTCAAAATATTTCGATATAATAATTCAATAATTTACCTGACGCAATTGGGCAAATGTTTCTGTAGATATATAATGGATTCCTGCAGACATAAGTTCCAATTAGACATTCCACATAGAACATTGGAAGGGCAATCAAAAGAGTAACAATGAGGTACATGGTCATAAAAACAACTAAAAGAAAGAAATATAAAAATTATTCCAATCTTACAGATCTTCTACATTAACTCTCTGCAAAATAATGACAATTTCAACTTAAAATCATTACTGCATCTTACTGTAATAGTAGTTCGCATATAAAGAAATTGATAGCAAAACAAATAATACATATAGGGGTTACTTACATCTTTTACTTTATATGATGTTGTATATAGGGTGTTCGCACTTAAGTGCACACTATTGAATAATGTTTTTTGAAGACATTTGCAGTGAGTTCCACAATAATATTTTATTGTGTTTCGATATTACTTGTTATTCACTCTAATTCAAATCACAATTATACGTCTTTGCTGATGAATACTGGCCTTTTATTTTTGAATTTTTTGCTATTTTTTTTTACTTAATTATACTGCTACAATCAAGCTTAAGCTTTCTCATATCATATCAAAGAAAAAATATAATTTTGTCTTGAGTATATGTTTTCATAATACAAGAAATAAATAATGATCTTAATAATTTAAAAGTATTGTGAAAATTTTTTTTGAAATTTCTCACTAAAAAAATAATATTAATTTTTTTTTCTCAAAATTGCTGTGGATAAAAGAGTGCTCTCACTAAGATTAATGAAATGAAAACAAATGTATCTCGGTACTTTTAGCCGAGATAAGCTTAATTTTTGTTTGGAAGTCTATTAGAAAATGCAGCATAAAAAAACTTTCTGTGGACAAAAAAACATTCATAGAGTTATTAAATCAATCCGGGTGTTTGGAAAAAAAAAACAAACATTTAAACTTTGATGTTTCTTATCGTATTGACAGTTTCTGTTAGATAGGCCTTCGAATCGTAGTGTGAACATCTTTTGATTTAGAGTATTCTAAAAATTGGAAAAATGGATATTATGGATTCATTGTTTCGTTATAAAATAAACTTCTAGCTCTACAATACCTTTCTTCCAATGCTGAAAAATAATTTCCACAATTATAATTTCAAAGTTAAGAAATAAAATGTTTGAAATGCCATATTTAATTTTTGTAGAAATTTAACGTGTGTGAAATTAATGGTGTAGTTTTAAAAAAGGCGAGACACACAAAATTAAAAAACATAAAAACACAGTAAAATCTCGACCAGGTTTCGATCGGACCTGCCGATCTTTTTCAAGTGAATTCCAATAAGATACAAGATGCTTACAACAAAAAATTGAACCAATGACAAACGAATGCAAATATGTTGTCCCCCAACGTCCTCTGGTGTCAGGAACAGCAGACATGAGCAGTATAGACGTAGAATAGACGTAGCAGTAGAACCTCAGAGAACCGGAAACGGTGAATCTTCGTGAATCCCCTCAGGAGTGAAATTTTAATATGAATATGAGTGATAGATGGAACTACAAATTCAAAGGACAACAATGCAAGCTGGATTTGTAACAGAAAAAAATTAAAAAAGATAAAATTAACTTTAAATGGAAAGGGAGGGGATTGAGAGAGGGAATTTGGACTTTTTAAAGTGAACGGGCATAAATGGAAGGTCAGGTAGTAGCCTATAGAGGATGTCTTTATCCATATTATGATAAATGGTTTTGACTGAAATGGAATCATTGTAACAATCAGGATCTGTTAATATAAATAGAGATTCATGATATTTACGAATGAAATAGTTAAATTCATGATGGATAATGAGAAGTTTTTCCGAGTCAAGGAAATGTCCACTTTCGTGAATATGAAATGCAGTTAAATAATTGAAATCGGTAATTCTCTTTGGTGTGCTGAGCCATCCGCCGCATTATCGGCTGCCGAGTCTCGCCAATATACATACAAGGGAAATCCCTTCAAGCAATGGTATAAACAACACACTTGGGATCGGTTGGAGCAGTACTTATTATTCTTGTTTTAACATCAACCGATGAAGTGAGTGTAATATCTAAAAGTTTAACCGTTTTTCGGAGAGCACGAAACAGCAGAGGAAGATATGGAATAGCGACGTAGATTGCTGTGCTATCTATTGGAGGAGGTGAGAGGAGAGGAGGGTTGTAAGTAGGCTGCATGACGAACAAAATGTAGCAGCTTATCTTGTTGGAATTTCACTTGAAAAAGATCGGCAGGTCGGATCGAAACCTGGTCGAGATTTCAATGTGTTTCCATGTCTTTTTAATTTTGTGTGTCTGGCCTTTTTTAAAACTACAAGATTTAATTTTTTTATCTTAATAGTAACATCGCAAATTGGAATAATCTTTATGATAATGTATAGATAATTCTGGATCTCAAGCAAAATTTTGCTAGTTCAAGTTTTACGAATAGTATTCATAATTTTGATATTTGGTTCTTAATGGTAATTTATGTGGCACTTTTAAACTTGTAGTATCTGCTTTTATGTTTATTTTTAAAATCCCCTGAAAATTTTTGGTAGATTTTTGACAACCTTTTTTTTTATAGTATGGCATGTAATTAACAAAAAAAAATGGTTGCCGTATTTTATAACGCTTTTTTTATCGTAGGCGGCAATTTTGTTTGTTATATGGGATAAAACAGCATTGTGTACATAACTCGGCTTGTGATCGAATTATTTTGCTGAATCTTGTGTCCACAAATGCTACATAACGAGAATAATAAGTTCTACAATAATTTGTGGATTGTATAGAACTGTTTTGGAATTAATCCATTAATATTTCGTGTTTTGATGTAATTGCTATAAGTTTGATAAAGTTTACATACAAAGATGAAGCTATACTTTTCAATGTAATTTGCTGGTTTTAACATGTTATGCTTTTGTTGGTTGGTTGATCTATATTTATTTGTTGCACACTGTATGCAATCTTGACAGCTTCATACTCAAAGATGGACCACCAGAAGAGAAAGGAAGAAAAAAGACGGACTTTAGCTTGTGCTTAATGTGCCAAAATAGTAGTAGTAAGGTTCTGTTGAAGTACGAGTCTGAAGAATACAATTATGAAAGTTTTAAGTGTTGTTACAATGCGAGCAGAGTATGGTAAAATTGAATAGGTTGCAATGAACGAATGTCTTAAGCATGTAATGCCACAATTATTGAATGCCAAGAAAGTTGTGTGGCAAGTTGCTTGTTATTCAAATACCACAAACAAACCACTCAGTTCTCATCCTAAAAAGCCACACGAAAAAGCAATACTGACTCCTGATTCGTCACATCTGAAGATTAAAGGCCATAGGTAGACCTTCCACTTCAAATCCTTTGAAGAAAAAGAGTAACACGCTCCGAGCTCCCAGTGTATGATAAATTGAAGTGTTTCTTTCGCCAGTTAGAAACCAAAGAAGTAGCTTTCACCTCTAGACGTGACAACATATGAATACAGCTTAAAGATATTGCAAAGTCTAATAATGATCAGTGGAAAATTATTTGTACCGCTGTTATTTCAGAAGACGATGTACAATGATTAAATATCAAGAGATTTCATACATCATAAAAGTTGTATGACCAGTCAATGGAAGAGATACTGTCAGATAGAACATGTTGCCAAGAAACCATCCGACACTAACAAACAGTGCCAACAGACTACATCATTCATTTTAGAACAAATGCAGTTCATTAGCCAAATGAATGATAAAATGTCATGTGGCAAATATGTCAAAATGGAAGAGGCAACTACAGATTTCAAAATTATCATGAAAGATTATGGAATAGTTGATGAGACCATGAATCGTGCCAATTTAACAGATTTCATAATGCAGAACATAATGCGCGTTGAATTTTCTCGTTCTAAAATCCGTAATATTTCAACAGTCATCCATTCAACAAAAGCAAGAAAATCTGCAATTATAGAAGCTATTTTGAAAGATTTGTTAAAGAATTACATGATATTATAAAGTGTGCAAAGATTATAAGAAAAAAAAATCACTGAAGAAACAGATGCATGGAAGTTTGAGAGAACACTTAACTCGGAAAAGGTCGTGTCTGATTCTTCATTTTGAAAATTAGATTATTGAGATCCAGGGTGTTGCTAAAAGTGATCAATGTATTAAAGACATTAACCGCACCTGCAAGATTTATAGTTTGTAGTTGCTCAAATCAGTCACCTGGATATCATGTTGATATAGCAGATACCCAAGAGGAAGCTGACACACTTATCATCTTGTATGGAATTTTAATGCACGAAGATATTACTACGATATTACTATATATTCATCTGATAGTGATGTATTAATATTGGCCCTATCGGAATTAACGAATCTGGGATCAGAAACCTTTAGTATCAGAGGTGCTATAGGAAATCGTCACATTGTCAAACTACAACCAATTTATAATGCCCTAGATCTAAATCGCTTTAAAGCTCTGACAGGACTTTTCTCTTTCCCTTGCTTACATAGCTCTTTACATGACATTACTAGTCATGTTAACGGAAAAAGTAAGATGTCATGGTGGTCTGCTTTTCTAAAGGCAGATGGTACAATTCCTAATTCTCTTGCGCAACTTGGCGTTGATGATGAGCCCAGTTAAGATAGACTATTGGGTTGTGACCAACTGTTTTCAATGTTGTTCGACACGAATAACAAAAAAATACACATCTGCAGACGAGCTGCATTGAGACAAATTTCGAGGAATTAATGAACGTCAAGACACTGAAAACCTCCTTTCAACAAAGGGATACCCTAAAATGAACATACCCTAAAAAATACAAAATATTGGTAGATACATATTATGGACATTAGCGGCTATTTTGAATTTTCTGTAAATTTGGAGTTTCAAAAAATTACAAACATTTTTTTTATGATAATTACATGCCCCAATACGAAAACAAAATTATTGGCAAAAATCTAACAAAAATTTTCACACAAGAAACAGTAATGCTGTTTTACCCTATATAACAAGCAAAATGGCTGCTTGTGACAAAATGGCGGAACAAAAAAATGCCAACATTTTATTCATGTTAATGGACCATTTGAGATTAGGTGAGGTTTCATAGTGAAAAAGTACGCCACCAGGCTCCTGCTTCGTTTGTGGGATAAACAAAACTACATGTACCGTTTTAACACGTATAGAGGGTGAACTAAAAAATTTGTTTTGGATGAAACGATTGTAAGCCTTAAAAAATTTTCGTGTCGGATTTTGAGTTGATTAAAGCCTATTGGAGAACAAAACAGCAGTATATTATCAAAGAAAGATATAATTTAATTATTTTTTAATATTACAAATACGGCTGGACGGCATCGACAACGCCTTTGCTTTTGTAAAGGCTTATTGCTATCAAGGAAACAACAAACTGAAGCAATAAGATTTCTGCATTTTAAAAGAAAAAATACCGATAACAGATTCAAAGCCAGCAGCATTATGTGACTGTGAAGCACTTAACTGGTATTTTTTTTATAAATAAATAATCATAAATAAACATCACATTGTATGTGATTTTTTTTCCAGTTCTCTCTTAATAGTTCTCCTTAATTCTCCTTAATTCTCTTCTCCTTAATTCAGCTCTCCTTAATTCTCGACAATTTGTAACTGTCGATTTTGTAATTAAATTTCAGAAAGTATAAATCTAAAAAAATTAAAAAATATAGAAAATAATATTTTTTTTATATATTTATAACTTTAATTATCAAGCAGTTGATCCAACTATCAAATTCAGAACGTATTGAATAAAAAATATATATATACTAAATATTTCTACAAAATTCGATCATTAAATTGCAAATAAAATTTTAATTGTGTACTTCAATAGAAATAATAAAAAGAAAAAAATCAAAAAAGAAATTTGAAGAAGGATATTCCAAGCATTTTTACAGAATTATTACAATAAGGAAGTGCACAGTACTGAACCATTCCGTCTTGAAATATCAAAAATCGACAATTTTTTGAGTAATTTACAGTTACATACTCGCCGTATGGGCTTTCTGTTTGTTTATCCCACAAGATCTCTCAGCATGTGCTTAGCACGTCCTGCCTGACGTCCGCAGGTGCGGAAACTTCAAGTGATCCATTATATGCCAAATTATGAAAAAAAA
>JAFIDM010000001.1:134710363-134747232 GCA_023159025.1 Thereuonema tuberculata
CAAATTAAGAAAAAAAAATGGTTGTCAAAAATCTAACAAAAATTTTCCCCAAAAAAACAGCAATGCTGCTTTATACCTTATAGGAAGCAAACAAAATGGCTGAACAAAAAAAATGTCAATCATGTTAATTACATGCCATACTATGAAAAATAAGGTTGTCAAAAATCTAATAAAAAGTTTTACGAAAAACAGCCGCATATACTATTGAACCTTTCATTCCATTTAAACAAATGCAACTTGCTCTTACGACATAGATAAGAGATAGACATAGATTATAGTTTATCTATATGGAATTCAAATTTCATTCCCAAGTGAACAAGACAACTTGAAGGAAACCTATTTTATTACGATACAAAAATATCTTACCTCCACCATGTTCGTAGCATGATTGAGGAAACATTAAAAAGGAGATATTTCCAACCACACAACCTACATTGTTAATAATAAAATCCCATGGAGATTTCCAAGATTCCTGAGTCAGAGGTTCCAAATCTCCTTCACCTACGTTGAAGTAAATAGTACCAAACAATCTCTGATACCATTTTTTTTTATGCCTATTAAAGTAAATATAAGATTATTTTTCTAATTGAAAGAAACTCTTAAAAGTGATGTTTTTTATTGAAAATGACACCAAGATTCTCATTAATTTTGATTTTTAATGTAAAGAATGATTCATAGCTACCAAAATCAAAACTAGAGAAGAGAAATTCTTTAATCTAGTTAATGATGTTGAGTATCAAAACAATGCCTAGAAAATAAACAATAATCTTACGTATTATCCAGTTCCAGTTTTGAAGCAATGGATTAGGTTTTTTTTAATGGTGCTGATTCAATAATAAACGAAGTAGCAGATATTTGGTCTTTTGCAACCATTCAAACATAAAAACAAAACACTCTGAAGTCATTCATTTAGATTTTTTAAGCCTTTTAATAAATTAATAACTTAATTTCAATTTACTTGGAATTCGTAATTTAAAATAAAAGTTTTCCTTCCTTTTAAGTGTTTTCACACAAAATGCGCTTTTGGACCAAAAGTAAATAACTTAAAATAAAATTTAAAATTTGTCCTCTATTTTCAAAAAAAAAAGTGTTCGTTTTGGAACAGAAATATTTTCATCAATGTAAAAATTGTTTTGAATGTTATAATGATTTACAACGAACTGACTATTGATATCTTCACTTCAGCGCGGAAGAAATCATAATTGAAAATATCAATACAAAAAGAGTTCATTGAAAGTTCATTAGTTAATTAAAAGAAATTCCTCTTTAGAAATTGAAGAAAATATAGTATGAAATTAAAAAAAAAAATACTCTGGTTCTTCTTCTACGGCTGGCTGAAACACACTTCTTCGAGGAGAACTTGTAGGTTCCTTAGCAGCAGCTAAAGTTTGTCTCCTTCTCCTGCAAATTAAAATAAGCATGTATTAGTTATGATATTGAATGATATCGAAATATATTTAAACTATGACTATTTAACAGGAAGTATCACATGAAATTTTAATTAATAATTCAATTTTACAGATAGAGGAAGGTGACCATATTTCGGATACCATTTTGTTTTTAATCTAAAGAATTTAAAATATTGAAGTTTTGGTTAAGAATTTTACTTTGTTTTCTTCTATAAATAACCTAATTTTAGATCCCGAACTGGTAAATATCCATTATAAAAAATAGATTGTTTAATTATTTTTTTTTTGCAAAACATTGCTGTTTTTGTTGTGAAGTAAATGGGGTCTTAATTTCGGATACTGGAGACCCAGTGACCAAAAATGCTTTACCCTTTTTACCTCCTTTTTGTTTTTTCGCTACATTCTCACAATCAACATTTTTACGATTCTTGAGGGCAGGCAAAGGACTTATATCAGTGGGTTTTACAAATTTAGACACAGATGTGTTTGCATCCGGAGATGCGGTCGACTGTTTCTGTAGGTCTACTGGGTTGGTTGAATATTGTGAGCTAGAGATAACATTTTCGGATACTGGAGATATGTTGCTGTCTACCGTTATTTCTTCTACACGAACTTCAGCCTTTGGGGGTGCTTTCTACAGTAAACGGATATCCGAAATTAGGCACCATTGACTATCCGAAATTAGAACGTTATGACAAATATTTTTGAATCAACATTTGAAACTAACCTTAAAATCATACACAACGATGCGACTTGCCACTTAAACTACATTTTATGAACTTCATTATACACTTTAAAACAAATTATTAGAACTTACCACTTGCGCTCCAGCTGTGTTCGAAATTGACATCTTTAATTATTCCCTTTTTGTAATATTTTTAAATTATTTATTGTTGCATACATGCAGATCGAAGGCTCACGACGACAAGACAGATTACATATGGCGGTCAGAGCTTCCGCTCATGGTAGACACTAATGCAATCTGCTGACCGGTATGCGATTTATCACGCTATCCGAAATTAAGGCACCATCCGAAATATGGTCACTTTCCTCTATTAGTCGAAATGTTTTTGATTTCAAAAATTTAGACGAATTGTGTTTTTGTAATTGAATACTTATATCTATTGAACTTGAAGACCTCAATTTTCAAGAACTTTCAATTTTTTTAATTTTGACATTTCAAAACAGGCTGCTTAAGTTTTCAAAACATAAAAGAATTTAACTTTTAGAATAAGTACTGTTACTTTTTTTAAGGAAGTGGTAACTATCAAATTTATTAAATAACTGGTGTTTTTAAGATATGGCTTAGCACCTTTGCTGATCATCGAGTATAGGCAACACAAAGGCTTCATTTATTCTTTATGCTCCACTTATAAAATAGCACAAATGTATTTTGCTTAACTTAAGCAACTTCTGAACAATATAAAATAGGATTCAAATGAAAAAAATTAAAATTCAGCAAAATATATGTGATACTTCTAAATGCTTAAAAACCGAAATTCAATCTGTAGAGATTTTTCAAACAAGATTAATGTTATTTTATACAAGATATTAAACAGATTTTAATCGTTTCTTCATTGTCTTTACTTCTGATTTTTTTTTTATATAGACATATCAATTCCTTTACTTACTATGAAAAAAAATATTTGCAGCAACATCTGAATATGATTTATTATATTCCAGTCGCAATCATGTTTGATCTTTAAAAGGTTAAATACACTTTACAGTAAAAAAAAGAGAAGAATCATTTTTTCTTGTATTTCCAGTTTTCAGCAAAACAAGAAACTTATTAACAAATAAAAGAATCATATTTTAAACTGTCCTATCCATATCCTATCTAAATATACCGGATCCCTTTGATAAATATATTTTACTAGGAAGATCTCTTTGTACATTACTCTCCACTATTTCTTATGTTACATTTTGTCACATAATTCTAAAATCCTTCCTTTCAGAAGCAGAATACTATTACTGTTTTCAATTATTAGAAGACTGGAACTATACTTATAAAATCTTATATAGATATGAAATTTAATAAACATAATTCTGTTGAAATTTTCCCACTTTCTTTTGTGAATACATTTACTGATATTTGACTTATTTTTCTAGTTCATTTTTCTTCCAGGGATTTCATACACTACATAAACCTTTAGTTTAGTTTACCTTTAGTTTAATTCATTATATCTTAATTAAATTAAAATTAACTAAAATTACTGACAGTAATAAGATGTGAGTCATTTTCTATGTTCATGTTCATTCTGTACCTTGCTGGTGAAATAAATTTAAATTTCAAAAGGGATAGTTAATTTCAACCCCATAATAGCATACAAAGTATTTATATGAAATATCAACAGTATAATAATAAAAAAGAATCGAAATGTCATTCCGTTGTATGTCCCTTTTAACAATTTTCAATGTCTTCCACAAAATATTGCCGTTAGGAATATGTATTCATGCCAATTACATTTTTTCTGATTAGTATATGATATTAGAATTGTGTTACTTATAAATGAGTGAGCATACTTGGGTTTTGTCTATTTCTTCCCCTTTGTCCCTGCCTATTTGTGTCATTTCCCTTTCCCTAGTTGTAGTTTATATTGCTGCTCACATATGGCAGCACTTAGACTTTCAATAGCTGTATGATAGAAAAAAAGGAAAGGGTGTATTGCAATTAACGAGGTAAAAAGGAAAGTTGTTTCATTTTTGGAAGAAGACTCGAATTCAACAATTTGTCCTTGGAAAATGGATACCCTTATTTACAAAAAATATAAGCACAAGAAGCAGTTTTTGCGCGGCTCACTTGAAAATTTGCAAATTTCAGAAGTAATTTAGTTCAAATGAGGAAACTGTCACCTTCTGTCGTTCCCCTGTCACTTGCCATTCTCATTCCCTTGTTTGTTTAAAATCTTAAGTTTAGGTTTTAGGCTGAATTTTCAAATAAAAATAGCATTGCTGCTGATGTATTTTAGTTAAGCACAGTTAACACTACAAAATTGGGTACAAATATTTTGTGAATTGGTGCAGTGGTATTTTTAATTTTTTTTTAGTCTGAAAAGTCCCGTTTACAGAAAATGGCCCATGTAGGCCTAAAGCTTAAAAGAATGATAAGATACGTTTGAGTAAAGATATTTTTTTCAAAAGGAAACTATAAAAGTAATAAATAGCAGATTTCTAACTTAGAACTAAGGACCGTTTATAACTTTGTTCAACAAGGATCTTAGCCGAGTTGCGATGCATGCCAAGATAGTCCACATAATATCGAGTTTCGCGAAACCAAGAAGATGTTTTAAGTTAATTATGGAGTGAAGAAATACCACCATGATCACATTTTTTGGGAAGTCATAATTTTCTATGCTTCAGTAACATAAGTTGTTTGTGCTGTCTTTGAATGATCTCGTTTACTGTCTTTTGGAATCAGTTGTCGTACTCCGATATCGTAATCTATTACTACAGAATTTATTCGATCTCCTTTTAGCTGATGCGTCCACTTCTCAGATTTCTAACATTTAATATGTTTTCATTTTCAACAGGTTTTCTAACATGGAATACAACTAATAGTCAGACATTCAAATAACTAATTTATTAAAACAATAATTCAAAAATCCATTATATTTAGACTGTCAGATTTTGAAATCTGAGTGAAAACTCTGAGACCACAACGCTTCAAAACTATCCCAAATCAAATTGATAAATTGATATTATCCTTTGTCGAAATGGAAAAACAGCATAAATTAAATATCATTATCTTTTTAACTGTTGAATTTAATAGTTTTGTTCTGTTGACTACGTACAAATTAAAATTAGGATAGGAGTGATTTTTAGCAATGGACTGGAATCAGTGTTAAAGTAATTGAAGAAAAATTCAAAAGATTTACCTTTCATCTTCAAATTTCGGCCGTGAAGTAGTTTTTGGAGGCTCTGCAGCAGAAATGGCAGACTGTCGCTGGGCTTTTTCTCCTTTCTCCATGATGGATAACTAAATATTCTAAACGAAAATTTAGAAAAACCGCTTTTAAACGGCTATCATTTTGAAATAGCCGAACTTAAATAATTCAGCAATCATAACAATCATAGCCTGTGAAAAAGTGTGTACTATACGGTGTTTTTCTTGTAATTTTTCTTAACAATGCAGTATTATTTCGATCCACGGGAACTCAGTCACAATCGCTACAATTTTATTAGACTTATTAGAAGAATTTTCTTTTTTACCATAAACAATATATAAGCAATTCAGTGAAAGGAGGCTCTATTGATTAGTTTATATCAAACATCTGAAGCGGAATACAAAGCTTTATTTTCTCTAAACATCTTGTTTTGTAAGTAACAATTATAGCTATTGTATTTCTAACTACAAGAACGCTATACTGAAAATCTGTTTATATCATTTCCCATCGGGTTTCTCTAATGTGTGTGCATAAACAAAACCATACAATTCCTCAATGTAAAATTCTTTACCTCAAGGAATTAAAATTCGTAATAACACTTAACACTTGTTTCAATTTTGTATTTTTTTTATTATTTTCAAACATTATAAATCATTTAGGCTGCTTGTCAAATTTTTTTAAACAGTTTTTACTGTTATTTAGAAAAATGTATTTTTCTTTCACATCGAACTATAACTATAAAACAACACATATACGTATTCACGTATTCTACTATAATAATCTGAAATTCTTAATATTTTGATAAAAAAATCGATTAGGCGTTACCTTGCTTTCTATGACACTTAACTAAGAATAAACTCTTAATTATTTATATACGGGGTTCCATACTGCTATTCCTTGACTGCAGTACGTCGGAGTGAATCACGAAATTTCATCTTACGCTTATGATTTATTGAGCAGTTAGGTATTTGCAGTGTGGAAGCTTATTAAGAATTAACTGAAAGTAATCATACTCATAACTCATACTCAATCATACATAAATAAATGACAATTTCCATGGAATGATTCTTAAATGAAAGAAATAAAACTGAATTTTGTAAAAACATTCTGCAAGTAAAAGATTGCTAGAAAGTGGATTCGAGTTTTCTAACAGAATCTTTTGTAACTACTGAAAGAAATTGTAAATCGATATAACAGTAGAATCCATGCAAGACGAATTAAATCCACATTCAATAAATATTACAAATCTATTTTCGTCTACGTTCTCATATTGTAACCATCTCAACCCTAGACATTTACTGCACCTTGACTTGACAAAAATAAAAATTTATTATTGAAAAATTTCTCATAAAATAATCTTACGACAGCGATATACGAGCTGTACTTCAAGTCTAGGTCAAATTTACGTGGGTTATCGATTACAGGACAGGTTCTTCTAAACAGATTAATATACCGCCGAAATCTTTAAGTTTCAAGAACCACTACTACTACTCGAATAATAACTTTACTATAAAAGTACAAGGTATCTAATCCTGGTTTATATAATATATTCATAACTTCAACTCCATTATCACTATAGTATAAAAAAAATTCACATTATTTTAATCCTACTGTAGCACAATTTATAACACAATTGAATTATAAAATTAAATTTTTTTATCTAACTTCATCGTCTAACAGCGACTGCTGGCACGTCTTTAATCAAGCTAATTACATTAAACTAATCATAAATTACTTTAATATCTGAATATTCAGAAAATAGAAAATAGTTTATCTTTACGACTCTGTCATAGGTACGATATGTTGAAGTTTAGATTGTCGTAAGCCGATCTCTTCGTATTCCATTCTCATGTTGATGTATTATCACTGCTTATTTTTATTAATTTTTTAATGAAGAAATACGAGTTTCAAGAGGTTCAATGCGATGTTTATACGAAAAGAATTGGACAATACAGACAAAACTTTACAATCAAACTTTAAGTTTGAATATAAGCATGTCCGAAAGATCTGCTATAATACTGAAATCATTCTTTCACTTTCCATTTTTTTAAAAAAAATTTTTTTATAGTGTGATCTCCGAGTCCGGAGGTACGCATTCTATGGAACTCAAGTTCCCATAAAATATCGTGGGGAAAAGATACCGAGATATTTTCACGATGCCTTCCTCAGAAAGCTATTAAGTATTGGCCTCAGATCGAAAAGAAAGTGAAGAAAAAGGCAGATTCACTTGCATCACTAATGCTGACAGGGCAGGTATGCGCCTAGCCTACGGGGCAGTGAAGGAAACGGACGAACCGCTGTACGATTGCATCGTGAACAGACCAGTGCCCAATCATCAAACATTTGCGCGTTTGCACCGGAAATTGAGTGAAACTCGATCATTCGATGGAAACAGGCATGATTGTGTACACCTTACTGTCATATTGTAAACATAGGGCTAATAAACATTTTGTTTACCTTACTTTTTGTCTTTTATTTTTGAATCTTAGTGTACCTTCTAGCATATTCGGGTGGCGTTTGTGGAGATTACGGGTTCTTTTGTATTCCTGACCTACATTTAAATTTGTACAGGGAATTTTGAATCACCATGTATATAAAGGACTTATTAATTGCAATTAGGTACACAATGGGTTGGCTCCCGCTGAAGCAGTTTTTAATGTATTTTTAAATACGAGGGGAGATCGAAAAGTAACGCACAACCAATTTTTTACGAAATATTATTTTGAGCAAGAAATTTTAAATTTTCTTGTATTATATTATTTTGGATCGGACGTTCAAATTATGGAAGATAGTTAGTTTGAATCTTGCGCTACAGAGAGCAACTGCTCGATCAGGTGTCACCCTGGCGGAATGAGTGAGAAATACTGAGTAAAGATTGCGCGTTTGCTAGCATCGTGGACCTGTGAAGAGCAGCGAGGTGTAGTTCGTTTTTCGGGGGAAAAACGAAAACCTCCGAGTGACATCCACTGAAAATTGATGAATGTGTATGGTGCTGATTGTCTGGACCGTAACAACATCTCCAGATGGTGCAGGTTCTTCGAAGAAGAACTTTTATGTGACCGCTGCAACATATGTATTTTTATGTGACCGCTGCAACACCACCCAATGTCACAGGCATTTATGCGGCAATTCAAAACGATCGGTGCATGAATCTGCGGACCTTGGCACAACGATTCAACATTTCTTACGGCACAATGTACAACAGTGTGCATGACAGATTGAGATTTTGCAAAGTCAGTGAGCGCTGGGTACCCAAGGAAATGTCAGATGTGCAGAAGGGTGAGAGAATGATGTCCTGCTTGGAACTTGGATTGTAACGCTGAAGAAGATCATGACCTTCTCGAAGGTGTAGCGACTGGCGATGAATCTTGGGCATACTACGCCCGTAACAAATCAGGCGAGTATAGTAGGAAGACATTTGGGTCTCGGCCACCGAAGAAATTCAAAGTCACCAAACGTTCTGATGATGGTGTTTTGGGACATGCATGGGGTACTCTTGACGGAGTTTCTTCCAACCGGGACCTAGGTTAGAACATTGACAAAGTTGCGTCGTGGCCTTCGAGACAAACGCCCTATAACACAGACGCTGCAAATGTCAGACTTCTTCATGACAATGCTCGTCCCCATGTCGCGGCTTCTGTTCGTGAAAAAATTGAGAAATTTGGCTTGGAGGTGCTCTAACATCCATCCTATAGTCCAGACCTCGCACCGTATTTCACCTCTTCGGACCACTGAACAAGTTCCTAGGAGGCCAACGCTTCGGTTCGAATGAAGAAGTGAAATCTGTCGTGAGCAGGTAGCGACGATCCCAGGAAACGGAGTTCTATGAACGAGGAATACTAAAGTTGGTGTCACGATGGGAGAAATAAGTCGAGAGACTTGGTTCATATGTTGAAAAATAAATAACATCTATAGTTTGTTTGTCATTATTTTTTTTCTTACCTACTAAATATTTTGCAAAAAAAAAATTGTTATGAGTTCCTTTTCGATCTCCCCTCGTCTATTCTTAATTTTTAGATGTTTAAACACAAGAATTGTGTTGACGTCTAGAGTTTGTCACAGTAAAAACGTACACGCTCTTCTCACTAATTAGTACTAGGAGAAACAAAAGCATCTCCTAAAATACTTATACTACGACAGAATCAGTGCCTGATTCGTAATTAGCGGGTCGAAATCTATAAGAATTCATCAAAAAATAATGATAAACAAACTCCTGTTTACCAGCATTATCATTGTGATTCCATATTTTGTTTTGATTCTCTATTTTTGTCATTATATAATTTTTTAGCAGGAATATAAATAAAATTTTGGTTTCTGAAATCATCTTTCTCTGTTCTTTTACTTCTTTGCAATGGTGTTCTTCTGTTTGTTCGTTTGTTTTTTTCAATGTCATCGTCCGGCTTGAAATATATTGAAAATTGGTTAGTGAAATTCACAAAGCTTTACATTCCTTTGCATGACAATAAGTACAAGTAGTAATGTGATAGTAATGACAAATAAAGTTAGATGTCTGTTCACTAACGGCTTTGACGGAAAAACTGAAGTTATATCTTAATAACTACAATACTGACTTTCCTGATATTTAGCACATAAACTAATGGATGTTGTTGTTTACAGTTTTTTGGGGGGGATTCTGAAAGATGCCTTATATCCCCGGTTTGTCTGTCTGTGGACACATATCCCACAATGCTTCGCAACGGCTCTGTTAGCTTAGTTATAGGTGGCCTGAATAATGAATATTGTAGGTGGCCTGTTAGCTCAGTTGGTTAGAGCATCGTGCTAAAAACGCGAAGGTCGTGGGTTCAATCACCTCAGCAACTTAATGTTTTTTTAAATCATTATTAGGAATTCAGTGTATTAATAAGGTTTGAGTTAAGAATGACGATTATTCCATATAAATAGGGGTGGGTAAGATAGCATGGGGTTGCAAATAGACTCGCGCGAGCATTTTCTAGACAACCCCGGCGCAGTTTATTCTAAAGTAAAGGTGACTCAGAAGCCGTTGCGAAGCACTGTGATTGGTTTACTAATCACTATTCCTACCTTGTTTTTTTTATACAACAGGAGTTTGATATAGAGTTGAGAATCAACCGTCAAAAAGCAATCATTTTTCTGCCCATGCACATGATTAGAAAAAATATTTCCTTCATTGCCGAATATATTTCATTGACTTCTGTAGAACAAAGTTGTTAATGAAATTATTTTTGAGATATAACCTGTAACAATTAATCCCGTTTGTCAGATTTTTCACAGATTTGATATATTTATACATTTCCCCCAACCTTTTCTTCTTTTCTTTCTTTTTACTGTATGATGGATACCAGTAGACCGAGGTTTTTTTTACAAACATCTGTGCTGTGTTTCAGCAAATTTGATTTAGATTAAAAAAGAAAAGAAATTTAACGTGCTGTGAGTATCAGTGCTGCGTTTCCTTTGCTTTATTTTTTGATTTAGATTATTTGCTAGTAAATCTGGGATCACTTGATCTGTGATATTTTTTTCACTACCCGTGACCGCGACCACTTTCTCACAACCCTCGAGTGCATCTCTAAGACAGTCTCGGAGATCATCTCGGAGATCTCATGATCTTAAGTCACATGACGTCCATCTCAGAGATAAGGGATATCTCGTGACATCCCGGGAAGTCCGGTTGATCCACGTAGATAAAACTGAAAATGTGAGAATCCTCAATTCTAGATACAGAAATACAAATAAGGTGACAAATATTAGGTAATAGTATTGAGGATGCTCACAATACTATACCTAACATTTGTAATCTTATTTGTGTTTCTATGTCTTATAGTTTCGGAGTAATAGGGCCAGAAAAAAATTACATTTTCTTTTATATAGATAGAAAGGTAGACTTGTTTATTCTTATTGCACATACATTGTCTGATCCGAATACTACGCCCACCAACCTAATAGAAGGTATATTATACATTGACGTAAGGACACGCTGAGATTTCAGAAAGAAGATGAAAATATCGTATCCCAGTTTGTCGGAAATGTCTTCCATAACTCGGTCACAATCTTCCATAAATGTGTATATGTTACACCGAATCCGTGAAATTGCCTATTGCATGAAATCGGCAAAAAATTGCCGAATTCATGAAAAGTGCAAGCCCATTGCTTTATTCGCGAAATGGGCAAGTTAGCTGCCGAATGCGTGCATTGGGCATAAATGTTCTTGCCTTTTTCCTGTATTGAGCAAAGTAGACAGTTGCGCTCCAGAGGTGTTTTTTACAATTAACCGTTTACTTGAACAAAGTAGACAATTTTGCTCCAGTGGTGTTTTTTGCAACAACCGTTTACAAACGGTTTGTTTTGACGTTTACATTTACATATTATGATGATGTACTAATTTTATTAAAAGGTATTTTCACGATTTGCATCATGCGTAATCATCGTATGGTAATGGTCGATTTTCAATATGTTATGTTCGCATGTGCACTGGCGCACTGCACTGCGCACGCGCAAGTGCACTATTTGTTTAGTTGCTTCGCTTGTTTGTTTGAATACACTATTCTATATAATATGAACTATACAATTAAATTCTATAATTTAATTGCAAACACGGCACCACGTGTTTGCAATGGTAAAGGGGTCATTCCATATCAAATCATCCAGAAATTTTAGGAAATGTCACCCACCATCACAGAAAACTTTGAAATTTTGTATAATTGAAGTTTACCTAGATATATGAACATTTCCAAAATTTAAATGTTGCAGGTTAAGTAATTTTTCAGTAATGGTCTCAAGAAGTTATATGGATCCAGGAACTCAGTTGTTCCATGGACGAGCTTCTTGATAATTTAAAAATGCAATAGTTCCTAGTTTTTGCAGTAGAACCTTGATTTTTTTTTTAAATTAAAGAGGAATGTTTATATTTTTATGTTCATGCTTCTTTTATTGAGTAATCATAAGTTTTTTTTTAGAAAAAAAAGTTAAATAATTTTTTTCAAATAAATTCGATACCTTGCCATTGTATTTTTTTTAAGGTATTGCTCCATCATAGATTCCTTTGAAAATTTTACAATATTATTATAAATCTTCCTTTATGTCACACAAAAAAAATCAGTTTGTAGAAATGATGGGAAGTGTAGAAAAAACACTATATTAAAAGAAATTAAATTGATAATTTCTGACTATCATGTCACCTGTAAAATGAGCACCATAAAAAAATAGATATGAACAGAAGCGTCTTGTTTTAAGTAATTTAGCTGAAATGTATTCGCCCTATAAAAAGAATTATTCTGAAGACAAAGTAGGATTTTCAAAATTTGAATCTCTTCGACCAAAACAGTGTGTACTCGTAGGATCATCAGGTGTGTCAACACTTACAGTCAAAATGTTAATTGCTTTTAAATTCCATTTCTATTAAAGTAACATACCATGATCTAATGAAAACAGTAACATGATATAAATAACCGAGCCTGTATGCTTCTTGTGTGCAAAAAATGCCTCCCCCCTTCCCAGTTCTTTACTTCAAACACACTTAAAAAATGAAATAGAAGACTATGATCCTGATGTGATGGTTCAGTACAGTCAATGGTATCAACTGATAGAATGACTTTAAATGTTCAAATCACCACTCCATCAGAATTCTGCGACACACTAATTAAGAAAATTGAAACACTTACTCCACACTCTTTTATTGCTCAATCACAGTCTGATTATCTGAAAATTAAGAAGGAAACACTTGATGAAGGATCAGTGTTAATTTTAATGGATTTCAGTGAAAATCTCCATTTTGTTGTTCAAGATGAAGTACAGGGGTACCATTGGAACAATGGTAGCTGCACTCTTCACACTGTTGTTATATATTACAAAAAAGATCAACAGTGGCAAGCAAAAATTTTTTGTATCATTTCTGATGATCTAGAACATAATGTGGCCCTTGTGTATCAGACTCAGAAGACAGTATTGAATTTTTTGAAGTTTGAATTTCCTGAAATTCCACTTGCTTATGCTGAATATTTCACTGACGGATGTGCTGCACAATATAAAAATTGTAAGAATTTCAGAAATATCTGCTACCATGAACACGATTTCAATATAAAGTGCAGCTGGTCTTTTTTTGCAACCAGCCATGGCAAATCTCCCTGCAATGGTATTGGTGGCACTGTCAAAAGACTTGTCACAAAAACAAGTTTCCAAAGACTATATAAAGATCAAATACTTACTGCATCGCGGGTATTTGAATTCTGTTGGGAGAACCTACAACGCATTTCAGTTCTCTCTTTTAAAAAAGATGAAATGGTTCAAGTCAGAAATTTTCTTTTCCCACGCTTTGAAAGTGCAAAAACTATTCCTGGAACACGATCTATGCATCACATTATACCACTACCACCAACCAAGATTGGAGCAAAAAAGCTAAGCTGTGATACTGATTTTAATATCATTCATGATTTCTCTGCACTTCAGCCACTGATGCCATTATGCTCTGTGCAGCCCAACTGCTATGTTGCATTTGTATATGTCTCTTCTTGGTATCTGGGGATTGCTGAGAAAATGAATGGTGTAGAAGGAGATGTTACAGTAAGGTTTATGCATCCTCATGGACCATCCCCGTCCTTCTATTGGCCTGATAATGATATTTGTGATGCCCCATTCTCACATATTCTATGTGAAGTTGATATCACCACAGCAACAGGCCATACTATTCTTTAAACAAAAAGTCTTCTAGATTGGTGGAAGAAAAGTGGTCCTCGTACAAAAAAATATTAAATGTGAAGCATTAAAGCATCTTGTCATATATATAGCTCCAAATGAACTTGAATGCAGATTCAGATCTTATATAATGTACGAGTATATTTTATAGTTTGTAGTTTTGTTTTATATTGCAATTTTTTTTACATTTGTATACTTTTATGCTAACTTATGTTGTTAATGTTTCTTGAGTAGTTAACAGTATTTCTAGTATTGTGATATTGTGGGAATGTTAATGGCTGAATGAAAATGTTCTCAAAATTCAAGATGAATTTTTTTGTGAGTACCATTCATTTCTCAAAATTGATTTTTTTTGTGATGCAAATTTACTATTTGCAGATCAGTTTCTAATTTTTTTCAATGATTTTCAGAGGGGAGGGCAAGTGTCCAAATTTTTATTTTTATTTTACAAAAAAAATTAATCAACAAAATTTTATTTGGCCAATTCTTTCACGAATTTTTTTTTGAGAGTACCATTCATTTCTCAAAACTCATTTTTTTTTTTGTGAGGAAACTTTACTATTTGTAAATCACTTTGTAATTCTTTCAATGATTTTCAGGGGGGGGGGGCAAGTGTCCAAATTTATTTTTAGAAATTTAGCCAAAAAAAAAATTAATCTATAATTTTTTATGGCCAATTCTTTCACGATTTTTTTTTTGTAAGAACAATTCATTTCTCAAAACTGATTTTTTGTGTGATGAAACTTTACTATTTGTAAATCACTTTCTAATTTTTTCAAGGATTTTCAGATGGGGGCAAATTTATTTTTAGAAATTTAGCCAAAAAAAAAATTAATCTATAAAATTTTTTATGGCCAATTCTTTCACGATTTTTTTTTTTGTAAGAACAATTCATTTCTCAAAACTGATTTTTTTTGTGATGAAACTTTACTATTTGTAAATCACTTTCTAATTTTTTCAATGATTTTCAGAGGAGGGCAAGTGTCCAAATTTTTTTTTAGAAATTTACCAAAAAAAACATTAAACTACAAAATTTTATTTGGCCAATTCTTTCACAAATTTTTTTTTTGAGAGTACCATTCATTTCTCAAAACTGATTTTTTTTGTGATGAAACTTTACTATTTGTAAATAACTTTCTAATTTTTTCAAGGATTTTCAGATGGGAGCAAGTTTTCAAATTTTTTTTTTTAAATTTAACCAAAAAAAACATTAAACTACAAAATTTTATATGGCCAATTCTTTCACGATTTTTTTTTTGTAAGAACAATTCATTTCTACAAAATGATTTTTTTTGTGATGAAACTTTACTATTTGTAAATCCCTTTCTAATTTTTTCAAGGATTTTCAGAGTAGAGCAAGTGTCCAAATTTTTTTTTTTAAATTAACCAAAAAAAAAACAAAAAAAATTATAAAACAATTAAAAAAAATTTTTATACGGCCAATTTTTTTATGTTTTCATAAACTACATGACACAATGCATATTCAGGGAAAAAATTGTCATCCTACTTGTTTCCATTTAAAAACTGCAGCCAATTTTCAAATTTTCACAATTCGCTTTGAAGTACCACATTGCATTAAACTTTCTGCTATTATTACCAACAGAATGTATATAAAGCAATAAAAATTGGCAAAAGTTCATGAAATTAAGTATAATAGCAGTACACAAAATCTCAGTTCTCAACTAGGTAGTGGGTGACATGGCCTGGATGACTTGACATTGAATAACCCAAAGACGATCTAGAAATTTCGGTTCACTCCGCCGATCGAAGTGAAACTAATGTAAATCTTTAAAATAGGACTAAATAGATATATGTTACAATAATTTTTTGACAGTAAATAAATTATTTAATTAATTAATTAAAAAGCATTAAAAATAATTTGTGACCAAACAAAAAAAAAAAATTATAATTTAAGTATTCCATATCCTGCCCACTGCACGCAGTCGGCAGCTAACTTGCCCATTTCATGAATAAAGCAACGGGCTTGCACTTTTCATGAATTCGGCAATTTTTTGCCGATTTCATGCAATAGGCAATTTCATGGATTCGGTGCAACATATATAACAAAATTGTAAACAGATATTTTTTTTTAATATTATTAATGCATTGAAAAACAATTACGTAAATGCAATTTATAAAGCTATTAAAACTATAAATTACAATAGAGCATGGGGTGTCGTTAATCATATATTTTCATCTATTTTAATCAAAATCACATTAATATTAAAATTTATACTAACAAGGAGAGGACAGTGATTGTATAACACGGATTTGAATGACCTAAGATGAAAGTACTCATGAAGTACTTCAAAAATATAGCACTATTGGGGTCCGACAACCTATCGTTTTCGAGATATTTGATTTTTTGAGTGTTTTTTTCCAATGCTAACTTAACAGCTTCCTGTGTCAATGAAAAGAACAGGTGCGGTGGTAGCACAGTGGATACACTATCGGCTTTTGAGCAGAATGCACTAAGTTCATAACTACTGCATAACGAACTTTTTTTCCTCTGTTTTATTTTAATTACCTTTTCTTTTATATTATTACAGTTTCTTTTTACATTCTTTTGTTTCTTTTCCTTTAATTTTTATTTTATTTCTTTTTTTCCCTTTCTTTACATTCCTAACTTATATTTTTTTTTAGGCATTAAGAGAACTGATTAGAATATAAATTTAGAAATAATAGGAATTGCTACAGCAAATAGGGGGCTATAGATTGTTTTTTGTAAGTTAAATATGTTTTTTAATTTAAAACAGAATTTATAAATTATCTGTCATTAATTTAAATATTTTTTAACATATTAATTACCTTAGATTTGTAATTACTTTTAAAGGAAAGTATTTAGTCAAAGGAGATGATTTTTCTAAAATTTTGTGACAGAAGAAAAACAAATAGTTTTCCTAAATTAAGGGTGAGTTGGTTAATGAGTATGAAACATGAGTTTGATTTTCCTTTGGACTTTTGCCAGATGGATGTCAGGAAACATTAGTTTACATCCTCTTCTTGTTGGAGAAAAAGGCGATAATAGCAGGTAATAATTTTTAAGTCTTAAAATATTAACAATTGAACTATATCAATCATTTTAATTTAGCCGGGATATTCTTTTGAATAACATGTTTTTCAGATAATGTTAGGTTGCTTTAAATATTATTACTTTTTTTATAATTTCGGATTTAATTTTAATTATTTTTAAAGGTTGTAAGCATTCTTAAATTTGTAAGATCTGACATTTTAAATTTACTTTTATTTATTATATAGCCTGGTAATGTAATATAGTATAGATTTCGGATTCCATCTATGAACTCTTCCTAATATGAATTAGAAAGCAAAAGTTGCTAGAATAAAAAAATTATAGAACATAATGTTTACACGAAGTTAGCATGATAATCAGTAGGTCCTTTATCTCAGAAGAATTACTCAAACTTAATTATCCTAAGAAGATGAAATTGTAATGGTATTTTCTGTCAATTTTCTATCAAACATGTTATTTGATACATATTTACTAATTATTCAATAGTCACTAATGTAATTGTAATTACGATCCATTAGTGAGGAAATCCACTATACCTTTCAGATTTCTAAGGGTTAGAATCTAAAAGTGCTATTGATGGATGCTTTATTTCTTTTACTTTAAATTTATTTAGCACTTTTTTTTTGTTGCATTGAAAAAATAGAAAACGAGTTCATCAATCTGATTGTTAGCCTCCTGAATTGATTGTCTATACGGCAGCTTGATAAGTAAATATGTTTCGGCTACTGATTGTGATAACAATTTTTGATTTGATACACACACACATTGAAAATACGAAATAAAATACGAAATTTAAAAATTTTGAATTGAATAGAGAATAGTTTGAATTGTCAAACCGACACAACACATCAGTTGTACTATAAAAAACAAAACTTCACTAGATTATTAATTTAGAATGAAAATTTAGAAAATAATAATAATGTTTTTGAACATAAGAATATAATTTCTTATGTTATTAAAAAAAAAGTTAAATTGCGAGAAATATTAACTGCTTGTGAGATCTGGATTGGGAGGTCAGAGCAATTTCCGACCGTCCTAATCGCCTCGAAAGAAATCTGGAATGCCATTTTACAGAGGATTCGATGAATTCTCATCCGCAGGAGAAATGATCTAGGAAAAATAAAACCACGATCTCCGCCGGGGATTGTATCTGCCTTCAAATATATATATACATCTACGATTCAAAATTCTCTGTACAAACTTTAAAGGTAGGTTCTACTCAGTAAGACAAACAAAAGGGTTCAAATAAAAATGGGTCCGGAAATGAGTAGTTTTCATTATTCAATGTATTGTTGTTTGTTGGCACATTACGATGCGATAAAAACGCTTTAAAAATATTCACAAATATACAAACTAGGGAAAGAATGATTTAATAAACGAAAAAAAACGGGTGTTGAAAAAATTACAATTAATTGAGTCTAGAAATAACCAACCATAACTTGAATGCTGAAAACTACGTTTTTCGCGAAAACTATTCCTTTCTGAACCCAGTTTATTTGAACTTTTTTGTTTGTAGAGCCTATCTTTAAATTTTTTACAGAAAAGTTTGAATCAACCTTAAATATATGTACATGGTTTCACCGTGACTCCTGGGTGGTCGTATTCTTGTGGATTAAACTGTCGTATCAGAATAATATGATCTCATCGAAATCACGGTGAACACATCCAGGCATATGATGTATTCATATTCCGGCGATACAACTTTGTATATTTGGCTGTAGAAATGAACTGTTTTTCAACTACAAATAGAAATCTCGTCCGTTCTTGGGTTTTAGACTCCTGCTGTATATGCACCTGTCAATGGTTAGCCGATTATCAATTTTAGTGTAAATTTATTTCACATGCATAAATTTTAGTGTAAATTTAATTCACATGCATGAAGTATAAAACACATTGGATGCAGAGTTGAAAGCAAAATGGTGCCGTACATTAAGGGCCTAATGTTCTTTTCCCAATTTAGTTATGAATTGGTTAGATCTATTAATTAAAAAAAAAGAAGATTTTTTAACTAAACTCTCGCAGTTACTTGAAAGCTTCAGCCACAATTTTTTGTAATAAATATTAATGACTAGTTTGTGAAGTAAGACTACTGTAGTTCGACTTGCATGCGTTCATGCTTTATGACGAAAATATAATATCATGATAATCAAAGAAAATTAATTTTTTTCAGAAATGTATTCCAAGTGTTTTGGAATATTTCGGAAATTCTAATTATATTAATTATTAATTATCTTTTTTGAGAAAATGTGATATTGACGATATTGTAATGAGAGATACGCCGTGACCATTTTTAAAATGTTAGAGTAAGAACATCCATAGTTACGTAAAGTGAAACAAGGAAAAAACTAATTCTAATATTCAATACTAGTTATTCGCTTTTCCCTTGCGAAGATATCTATTAGAACCAAGTATAAATTTTATGAGTTGTGATTAATGTCAATCCTTTTCATTTAAGTTTTGAAATATTTTAATTTTTTCCTGTTTATTTTTAACAGATACATCATGGAGTTCAGCTTCTCTAGTCAACAGTTCTTCTGTTTCCTTCTTCTGATTTGTAGCATTGAAAGCAAGTTTTTTTCAAATGAAACTTTGTGTTCAGACAATGAAAATTTAAAGAACCAGTGTTGTTTTAAAGTATTAGATAATAGTGAACTATACTGCAAGTGTAAAATTGTCAAAGTTGCATGTATGAATTTCATATTTTCAGATGTAATTAAGAAGCTTTCTATAGAAATTACATTTGAAGCGATAAAGAAAGAGCAAGTGAATATTTTGGAATCAAATACGTCCCATCTAAATGTAACAGTCAAAACAGTAAGTGTTCACATCAAAGAAGATGAAAGTGCAAAATGTACTTTCGAATTAAATACTATTTTTTCCCAATTTATAGTTTTTGCAAATCCAACTAAGTTTATAGCTATTAGCTTGAAACTGAATAAAGACGAACTCCAAACATCAATAACAACAAAGGAAACATGCTTGCAGGATATCACAGCCACTCTAAGAAGTTCTGGAAAAGATGAATTCCTCAAATGTAATGTCAGTGTCGACTTCAATCCCATATTTCCTTTCACTGAAGGCTTTCTAAATATTTCTGGGTTGCCTTACAGAGATATGTGCATACTCGAAGCAGATAATCTACAGTTCTTTTTGTGTAATTACAGTAATGTTGTTTCTAATATGGGATATCAATATTTACAAGACTATTTTATAACTTATTGGGAGAAACAGATCCCTGAACTGAAAAACTGGTTCCACTTAAACGACGTAACACTAACCAACATAGAAATGCTTGGAACTGAGAAAAAAATGAATGTGATTGCTTTCATTTTCGAAGCAGTTTTTGCTTTAAAAGTGGAGGACAGGATTGAGAAATTAAATACTGCTAGTAATGATATTAAAGAAATAACCATCGCCCAGTTAAAATTGATGCCAAAACCATTCACTAAAATGTTGCATCTAAACTTAAGTAATAATAATATTAAAGAGATTAATTCCTCAATATTATCAAAATTTCCAAATTTAGAAGTTTTAGACTTAAGTGAAAATTACTTTGCAGCAATTCCTCGAGCACTAAACTTTACATCCAGTCTTAAAAAGCTTTGCATCGGAAGCAGCAAAGTTTCTAATCAGTTTTCTTTGCAAGATGAAGATCTAACATCTCTTTCTAACTTAACTTTCTTCTCCCTTAGTGGATCTAATCTTTATAACTCTAATCTTGAAGCTTTAAGGCATTTATCAAGATTAGAAATACTGCACTTAAATAATTGTCAATTACAAAATATTACAATGCAGTTTCTCTACAATTTGTCAGCTTTACACCATCTAGAATTATCAGGAAACAGAATATCGAGCTTTATTTATGTAGTAAACCGTTTTCCTCACTTACAAGCTATAAATCTCTCAGGAAATTATATTCGAGAATTTTTTATTCGATCCGATGTTTTTTGTTCTGAGAGCGTTGAATATCAAGAAGCCAGAATCTGTGATTTACAAAATTTTACCATTCAATCCATAGACTTATCAAATAATGATATGACGTCATGGAAGTCCCAAAATATCCCAAAATACTTAACAATACTAAGTCTAAATTTATCCAGAAATAAATTAGAAGAAATTTCAGAACAAATGATGAAAGACTTTAATCAAGTCGATCACCTTAACTTAGAAAATAATCGTTTTGATTGTTTTTCTTGTCATTTTCCATTTATGAAACGTTGGCTTAAGGAGACAGAATGTGATGTTTACGGAGCTGATTGTCTATATCCTTCTAATATAACTGGAGTACCACTGGTGAAAGCAAATCCAGATTTATCCCATTGCTTAGAAAGAGTAGTTAATTGGCTACTAATAGTTGGCTTGCCTTCAGGAATTGTTGTTGTATTAATAATTTTCCTTGCTATAATTTACTATTATTTTCGTTGGTACGTTCGTTATTTTATGTTTTGGATTCAACTAAAATTAAAAGAAAACCAACATGAAATATTAGAGAATGAATGTAGATACGATGCCTTTGTTTCGTTTAGTCATAAAGACTCAAATTGGATTTTGGAACAACTAATTCCCAACATGGAACAGATAGAATTTCCATATCATTTATGTTTTCACGAGAGAGATTTTGAAGTAGGAGAACTTATTACCAACAACATTATCAAGAGTATTGATACTAGTAGAAAAACAATCTTTTTGATTTCACAAAGTTTTATTGACAGTCAATGGTGCATGTGGGAACTAAGTATGGCTGAACATAAGTTGTTCGAAGATAACTGTAAGGTTATAATATTGGTTGTTTTAGAACAATTGACCAAAAAGAAAATTCCTTCTAAATTGAAACAATTAATGAGGACACAGACATACTTGCCGTGGCCCAATGATCCAATGGGGCAAAGATTATTTTGGTTAAAACTTAGACAGAGTATAGGGAAATCATTAAGTGAGCTAAGAAGTAATGAAAATGAAGAAATACTGGAATAATAAAAGATAATAATAACAATTTTTCTATTGGATAAAATGTAAATACAGTCAGACCTCGATATAAGGTCACCCCTTGGGACCTCGCGAAAGTGACCTTATAAGCGGGTTGACCTTATAACCGATTCATACGCATTTCAATTCAGTTAGCCGGGACTTTAGAAAAGTGACCTTATATGCGGGGTGACCTTTTATGCGGGTGACCTTATATCGAGGTCTGACTGTACCTTGAAAATCGAAATATATGGGGAATCTAGAACTTCATGGTTACTAATTTAGATGCTCAGTATCGTGAAATTTGGGGATAATCATGCTTTGATGATGATAGTGTAAAGGTATACTACAAATATCCCAGTGAAAGTTTAAAAGAAATATCCTGTTATCAACGTACTACCCTGTTATCAATGTACAATTTTTCTAATGTTAAACTTCTTGAACATTAACCCGCATTTTACCTATATTGTAAAATCTTGTATAACTTATTGTTATTTTCTAAAAATAGTTTCTGTTAGTGAACAGAACCAAAAGCTTTAATTAATAGGTTTTAAAATGTGTAGATTATACAATGTTTGGATCCGAACTCTTATTCTAACGAACCAGCTTTTGATATAAAATGGTTGCTTTCCATTTTAAAATATTATAACATCAATGAACTCACTACCATTATTGATAAGCCATTTTGACGTTATCTTAAATGTTTGGAATATTTAAATATCTACTGAAATGAGGTGACTTTTTCCTATTGTTTTCATTTATTAGTATTCGTATCCTCATCTAAGTTTCCAATAAATATCTCAACAAAGTATCTTTGTAATATAGCTCAGGTAATTTTATAATCTGCATCAATCTAAATGTTGTTTTCCACAAAAATAAATATAATCTTTGTCCAAGCTATGTCTTGAGATAATTGCTCATTTTTTTAAAAAGAAATTTGTTTCTAACGTAAAATTTCTTTCACATCAGTTCTTGATATGATATGAGAATGTAAAGATTCGTAATCACACAACGAAATTATCAAAGAATTGGATAAAACCTCAATAAAACATGTCAATGTTGATTAAAAAATTTATTTTATTAATAAACTCACTATTTATTGAATTGTATAAAAGAGTTTTTATTGTATTTTTCTTTGTGTTTGCTGTTTAAAGTGTTTTGTATTATAATATACCGGTATAAGATATGTAAGTTATTAATAGGGACAATATGATAAGATGGGTTTATTAGTATAATTATATCACAACGAATTTGTCAAAGAATGGAATAAAACCTTAATAAAAACATGTCAATGTTGATTAAAAAAATTTATTTAATTAATGAACACACTATTTATTGAATTGTATAAAAGAGTTTTTACTGTCTTTTTCTTTGTGTTTGCTGTTTAAAGTGTTTTGTATTATAATACACAGATATAAGATATGTAAATTATTAACAGGGACAATATGATAAGATGGGTTTATTTATATAATTATATCACAACTAATATGTTAAAGAATTGAATAAAACCTCAATACAACACGTCAATATTGATTAAAAAATTTATTTAAATAATGAATTCACTTTATGAACTCACTATTTATTGAATTTTATAAAGGAGCTTTTATTGTATTTTTCTTTTTGTTTGCGGTTGAATGTGTTTTTTATTACAATGCACCGGTGTAAGATATGTAAATTATTAATAGGAAAGACATGATAAGATGGTTTATTAATATAATTATACCACAACGAATTTGTTAAAGAATAGAAAAATAGTGGTAATTGGTCAAAATTTCGATCTATCTTTAAGAAATCTAGTTTGCTTAGTACGAGCATAAGACCGACGATTAAGTTAATTCTCTTCCGGTTCAAAGTTGCTTGTACTGGCTACTTATTACGGGCGCCTGAAAGCGATAAAATACGAGATCTAGATATATTAAATGCTGGTATCGCTTGAAACTGTATTTCACAATAGAATTATAACAGTCAAAACAAAAATACAGTTCTTCAAATCCACTAATTTTGAACTCCCACAACGATGTTTCGTTAAAATAGTAATTCATTTCTATTAACAAATAATTTGTGATATCCTTTATTTAAATTTCTCTTCTTTACGTCGCATTAGATTTTGGAAGTGAGAAAATGTGTTAGTGTGCACTGCGAAACCTCAAGAAATGAATTATTATTTCTTTTTAAGCCATTGAAAATAACTTCAATGCATATACATTTTTGACATTATTATTAATATTTATTATTGTTATCTTTTTCGCGAAAAAATTGACAATGCGAAACGATAGCTTCCGCGAAATATAGTGGGAGTTTGAACTTGGGGGATTTGACGTGAATTTATGTATCAATATAAAATGAAGAATTTCTTATAATTAAGAGTACATCTGAGTTTTAAGTACCTATAAATAGTAGTTTTGCTTTTAACAACATATGCGTTTGGTTAAACAAATGGAAATTACAAAAAAATAGCAAAATGAAAAATTACTATTTTTGGTGCAAAACTACGATTTTTTTTGGGGAAATATATATCCATAAATACCATAAACTAAATATTAAGAGTAGCTGATTTTCGTTGTCAACAAGCCTGCTGTGCGTTTGACCTTTAAAAGTATAGAGTTAGAGAAGAATAACATCTCAAAATACTTGGGACTATACCTTGACCGCTGATTCACATGTATGGCCCACTGCGAAAATAGTGCAATAAAAGCATCAAACAGATCATGCTTACTAAAGACCGGAACTACGGGGAGAACAAGCCAAGATGTCCTTGTCACTGCGTATAAAACTTACATTAGACCAGCTCTTTATTACTGTGGGGAAGCAATAATTACTGCCAGTAAGGTTGCAGCCGCATAAGATGGATCATGTTTAAAATGCAGCTCTCCGAGTATTCACTGGTGCA
Organism: Thereuonema tuberculata; assembly: GCA_023159025.1. NCBI lineage: Eukaryota > Metazoa > Arthropoda > Chilopoda > Scutigeromorpha > Scutigeridae > Thereuonema > Thereuonema tuberculata. The sequence goes on from JAFIDM010000001.1 coordinate 134,735,213, forward strand.
ACAAAATTAACCTCTGCTATGGAAGCACAAACTGTCATTGAGTGCTTCCAAGTGCGACGAGAAAAAGCCTCACTTTGCTTTTGAGAACGCTACCAACGCGTCTATGTACACTAATGGAATCATTATATAGAGGCAACTAACCGTCTGAAAAAACAAAAAAAAACACCAAGAGAAGTTTCAAAAGAGCTACAAGGAAAGTATCGTTGACCGCTGGAAAAATAGCACTCTCAACTGATAGAAAGCTTTCTTACATCTATCTTTAACTTCTTACTCATTGAACGAGTATTCTTTACCAAAGCTTGCTATTGACCTTAAGATAGCAGCACTTCACATAGATGCTATATACATAATGGATTTATTTCTTTACTGATGGCTTCTCGAATCCAGATACAGGGGAGACCTGAGCCTGGCTATTTTAGCTCTTTTTCAAGGGCACTTTCCTGTTGGCGCCCCGTAAGGAACTACGATTGAGATGTAGCTGCAGTTTTAGCTGCAAAATCTAAGCTTAAAGCTTTCGAGCTGACAGGGAAAGCCGGTTACCTAATTGACTCACAAGCTGCCACTAAGAGCCTGACTCGAAATCAAGATAACGACTTCACTGGAACCATCACCTGTAGAGATTTCTTAAATAACAGTATAAGGCTGCTATGAATCCCATGCTGTGTCGGGAAAAATGGCAATTGAACGGTTGACGTATTAGCCAAGATTACGACAACCTGCTTGCTTGATGTCGCTGGAAAGAGCGAAAGCCCGAGTCAACAAGACAGTAAGTAAATGGATCAAACAACAACTTCTGGCCTCTTCAAATGACAAGACATGGGCGATCCTGGTCACCGAATATCATCCGTCGAGATCTCACATAATTGGATAACACTACCTTTTCGCACGCATTCATCTTATTGGAGTGGTGCGATCTCATGCGCGCTTTGTGGCCACGAGAGGATGACAACTTTAAAGCTTAAAGATTGCCCCGCTCTCTTCCATGAAGATGATTATAAAAAAAAAAAACCCTTTACCGTTTAGCAGGTCTTTCTTGGTCAGCGCGACGGCAAATGGCCCAACAGCCAAGGTTGAGCGTTGGCTAAGAAGAAAAACAAGGTTTCAAATTGTTCATGAAACAATAGCTATGGCGCATATGTTTTATTTCAGCCACTTCCTGTCACTGCAGACCTAAACTCTAATTTTTTCCTCAACTCTACAAGACGTGAACTTTCTAATGAGGTTTGTCCGACTCATGTTTGTCCGAGTTTAAATTTGAACTATAAGTTGGAGTGTTTTTTTTTTTTTACCACATTTGTTTCTTCTGAAAAACTATCACAGACCGGAAATCTGATTTTTACCCACCTCTACAACTTTTGGGCATGGTTCAATTCCCTGTGGTGATCGGGCATTTTCTGATGGTTATTCCTCTTCCAGGCGGATCCAAGGGTTATCTCAGCCCTCTGTCAAATAGGTACCGGGTTTCTTGGCGAGGGGTAAAGACGGGTGGGCATCCACAAGACCATCCGACCTCAACTAGTCCCGTGAGTTGAGGAAGCCTAAACCTTTCGAGCATCTTAGGCCCTGCATGGCCTGTGGCGGTACAATTGAACCATTAAGAAAACGTATTTGTTTTACAAGTAATTACGGTTTGAAAGTAAGAACACTGGAGACACTGTAGATACTTTTCTTAAGTATGAAAATTTAACTAAATATAATTCAAAAATACGAAGAATTGGGAAAGTTTAAATTTTAAGTTTTAAAACTTTGAATTCATCCCCACAAACGTTGTTAACCAATTAGTCATGATAAATAACTGAGTAATTGATTATAGATATTTTATTCGTTGAGTAACTGAAAGATCAAGCTTTGTTCGAAAGTAAGAAGACTGTAGACACTGATTATTTAACCTACTTTCCGGGAAATGAACAGCTCCGCAATGAAAACACGTGAGGTTGAAAGGAAAAAGGTGTAAAAATTATTAAGTAAAATCAATATTTTTTTAGAGGTAAAAATAAAATTATTATTTTATTATACGTAAAAACGACCAGAATAAGAATTTATTAAGAATACCATAAAACGAAAATAAAAAAAGAACATTGTAGACAATCATTTACCTTATGTAGACAATCATTTAAATGACTTTTCGTGAAGTCGAGACCTAGCTAAATAGCACCCGCAAATGGAAAATTCGCAGCACTTCATTAAAATCCTTAGGCCCTTTTTTCAGATAAAATTTACAAGAATTTCTCCCTTTATAGTATTTGTTATTTAATTTCAAATGATAGTATTTAGGTCATTAATGTTTCTGCATGTTCCACAATGTAGAGGAAAGTAATGACAGTGATTTTGTTGCGTGAACTAATAATTAAATGTAACAAATTCCAAAATTAAAAAATAACATAATTATTCAAGCTATTTATTTTCCTTATATTGAAATAATAATAATATAAAAACTGTGGAGATTTCTTTTCAGTCACTCCTCAGACCAAAACTCAATTGTTTTTCCGGTTATGCAAGTCACGAGTTTCCTATTAAGGTATAACTCATGTTTGTCCGACTTGTGGCTTGGGCTGTGGAGATTTTTTTACGGTTATTTCTTTTCCTGCCGGACCCTAGGGTTATCCCAGCTCTCTGTCAAATGGGTACCGGATTTTTTGCTCGGGGGTTAAAGACGGACGGGCGTCATCCAGGCGGGCCATCCGACTTCAACTAGTCTCGTAGGTTGAGAATCAGAGGAAGCCTAAACGTGATGATTCTCTTGATTCTTCGTATAATATTTATTCACGATTTAAGCCTTCACTGTGAGAGCTTTTATTATTTAATTTTGTTGCATTTGTTGTTCTTGTATTAAAAAGTTATAATACGGCATTTGTAACTTTGTGAATTTACATACCTACAATTTATTTCAATGGATTCCTGTGACTTGGTCCAACACTGTTGCTTCTTTCATAGAAGTAAAGGCAACAGCCATAGGACAACCGGAAGTTTACTATGAGTTGACGTCAGAGCAAAAACAAAGAGTTTTCGATGGGCTTGGCGATAGCCTCTCTTCTCCTCTCAAATTCGGGTACTTACCGATTTAAGAAAAAAAAATTACATCAGACATCCTAAAATAACTGATTGTATCTATTTAAGTAAGAAACAAATCAGAAATTATCCAGATTGCAAAGAAGTTGCTTTTATACGTCTCCTTGTTGATCCATGGTTTATTACCTATTCCGGTCGACTGACAAAAAACAAAATTTTTATTGTTTCCTATAACTAATCAATCAAATAAAACAAGAGCAACCTTAAGGAAACTGAAAGCTCCGCAGGTCTCTTTTTATTATTTAAACAAAAAAGATTCTCGAGATGTATAAATACTTCCCGACAGGTATACATTTTGAAATTAATTATATTAATAATATTTAATTAAAGCTATTCTTTTCTGTTAAAGTATTTTTAAAATTTAACTCCAAACCGATGTAAGGCGAAGAAGGCATGGCTCCAACGATCTCTACTGAGTTTGAATTTAGTTTTCTCTTAATTTTGGCAATATATCTTAAAGTAAACTTTGTCATTACATTAGTATTTCCGAATATAATAGCGACTTCCTTGATCAAAGGAATTTAATCACTGAATATACAGATTGAAACGAATATATAGAACTGAATATACAGAAGTGAATATACAGATTGAACTGAAAATAACTTACAGATTGTGAAGATGTTATAATGATGCAAGAATTATATCCATTGGACTGCACAGGGTCATTAGAGGCTTCCAGGTAGATCTATTTGAAATTAAAAGATTTCACAACTAGTAAATATCCACGATTTAAATGGATTTTAGAACACAAAATAAATGACTTTGTTAACTCCAACACTTTCTCATCATTTCAGTAATATCACCATAGTGAAGAAAATATATTCTTTCTTTTAAGATACTCTTCAATTTTGGGAATTTGTACAATAACTTTTCAAAATTACCTTACATGTGTAGATGTGTAGAATTTTCGAATTAATTCGGAACTAAAATGTAATTATGATAGTTAAATATAGTTGCACCAAAATTAAGATTGAAGTGACGACATGCATCGGTTAATTAAATTTCAATTATAATTAATATAGTTGCATTTTGTTATTACCCAGAACTAACTTTTGTTATATCTGAATTAAATTTGTTATAAAAAAATAAAATTTGATATTAGAAGCCATTCATTTTAACAAAGATCGAAGCTGGAATCTCGAAAAAGTTCTGAATTGGTCACCTTCATATCTCTTAAGAAATAAGCTGAATAAAAGCAGCGAAAGCTCGACGTCACAAGTAAGGCAAAATAAAAGATAAACTAACAAAATGATTGTGTCCAAATTGATATTAGGTATGAATTGTTCTGTCGAGGAAACAATTGGAAAGAAAGGAACTCTATTCATAAATGTTATTGCAAAAAAGAGAAATATTGAAAATAGACAATCATCCATTTACGCTTTCATCTACCGCGTCATCGGGAATCTGGGCAGCTGCTGTCTTCTTGGTAGTACTTCTCAGCCTAATTTACCCACATGTACCCTTGTTAGCCAGTCGAAGGCGTGAAAAGCTATTGTTCTTCTTCAAGCTCCTGAGAGTGAGACCCCTATTTTCACGTTTCATTTTGTGAAACTCCCGCAGATAAGTGTAAATTTTCATATACATGAATATTTTCATTACTACGATTAATAGGATATGCTGTAGAAGATTCAGGTTCTCCGCTGTGATTCGCAATTAATAACATTTTAAAACAAGGAGCCTTAACCGAAAAATCTAATCTAAATACATCTATCAAAATATGTTTGCGCACAAGTAGTTAATGATAAATTTCGAGTGATTTGAAATTTATTTTTTTCACAAATAGAAAGGACAAAATAAAAATAAAAAAAACATAGATTTCCAACAAAAATGTGGTCTTTTAATTTAACAAATATTTTTAATAGTTATATTTTTATCATTCAATATATTGTTGAATTTAATTACAAATTTTGTAATCACTAACTGAAATTAAAATCAGCAATGACATATCATTTTCTTCAAAAATTGTCTTAATTAAAATTAATTATTAAATATCGTAATAGCTTATAGATGGTGTACTCAATCCCTTTTTTTCATTTTTTGTTTACTAAAAAAGTTATAATGCTACGCAAAATATCTATATTACCTTCATTTATTATTTTGATAGTTGAACTTACATGATTCGATGAAAACAGAATTTCATTTCCTGTTTCTTACTCTTGAAACTAAACCTTCCTTTCCTCTTCCATTCAGGAAGTTCACAAAGCTAATTTCATTTTATAATTTTCAGGAAGTTTTACAGACATTTAGTGAAACTAAAGTTAATAGTATAAGATGAAAATTTGACTAATCTATTCAGTCGCTGAAGTTCATACGATTCACGTTCTGTCATTTTTTCAAGTAGCTACTTAAAGTTGGAACGATTATTAAACAGTTTTAATTGAACTTTCAAGATTGTTTAATAATTGCAAAAATTAAGCAATAATGATTGAAATGAAAGTAAATTAAAATTTTTGTGAAGTAATGAAAAGACGGAGCAGATAGATAAAGCTCATCTATTTAGTTTACACAAAAATTTGGAAGAGTTTTTGAAAATTTAAAAATTTGTTCGTTAACATCCTTGTCGTTATTCCAACTATTTTAAAATATTATATTAAATTCCGATAAGCTCCTAAGGAATTTGAGTTTGATTTTTATATTTTGTTTTCTTAACTTTGTCAAGTCATTTTGTTGCTGATGCATTGTGTTTTTGTTACTGCTGCATTTATATAGGAATTACTCATAAGAATTACTCTATATAGAAATCACTGATTACCGTTACATAGGAATTACTCATTATAAAATTCATATCATCTTTCTGCTTGCCTACTGAATATTAGAAACGAAATCATGAATAAAAAAGCCGTCTTTAATTAGCAGTTTACGTTCAGATGAATCTATTGAAAATACAGTTTGGAAATACGTGATACGTCATATAGAAACTTCTCAATTTTCATTTTCATTTCCAGTTAAAAACGGAATTGTATTTTATTTAAAATTTGACATTAAGCATGTGTCGTAAACATCAAGGACCAAGGAGCTACTAACTCATTTGATACAAGAGGAAAACAGAACATACAATGAAATTTCTGTTGTACTTAGTTATTTGAACAATTATAGCTTTAGTTTTAATAATATTCAAATATAACCTAGTCTACGTCCCACTAATAATAATGTGATTTAAATTAACTATATTCAGTTTAAAATACCCTTTAGACTTTTCCTACTGATGTGATAATGCGATAGATGCTGAAATCTTTTTGTATTGTAATTATTGTAATTATTGTAATATAGTAAGTTATGACTTCTCACGTTAACAATGTTTTAAATTTATTGTAAATAAAAATCAAATGCGCATTTTTTAATATTAAATAAAACGAAAAATATTCTAATCAATTTTACGTGAGAAAAAAAAATGTCGATACCCTTGGTCCTGAAGGAGGAGTAAGACATGAAACTGTAGGTCCTTTTTTTTTTTTTTTGAGGGATTTCCTCACTCCGGGATGAGATATTATCTCGAGGCCTCGAGGCCTCGCCTCGGAACCAAACAACATGAGCAACTCGTCCGAGGAACTAACGACGGAAGTCGTTCGTAATGCGCTCTCCTTCATCTGATTGACTTTTAAAACATCTCCCGAAGAAGGCCCGAGGCACGGGGCCGAAATATCGAGATAATATCTCATCCCGGAGTGAGGAAATCCCTCAAAAAAAAAAAAAGGGACCTACAGTATTTAGATACCCATATACTAGACCAGTGTTTCCCAATCTTTTTTAAGTCGGGACCAGGCAAGTAATCTGCGACACCTTCCATATTTGCTGAAAAAGAAATTTTGAATAGTTAAAGAAAGAACATTAAAAATAGATTTTTCAAAATATAATTTTAACCTTATATTACCAAACAAAAATACCCGTTCTTCGCTTGGCTTCCAAAAAAAAAAAAAAAGAGTTATTGTGATATGGGTGACAAAGAAATTGTAATTGTGAAATCACTTTGAAGGTTTCCCAGTTGGTAAAAAAGTCTGTTGATACTTAAAATTAATGTTGGATTTTGTATTTTATGACTCAATAATCCGTAGATATGAAATTAATATCGAGATCGGAGAATATAAGACTTCTCACCCGTGCTGTCCTTCTCCACATACCTATCAATTCAAACCTTTCCAATTTGTTATAAATAATCCGTGATGTTTACAAAGTTACGTTATGTTCTGTTTTTTTAAACTCATAACCAAGTGCAGTACTCTTCAGTAATTTTTTCCTGCGTCCACTCCACCAATTAAAAAAAAGAAATGAAAATTCATTGACCAACCCGTTTACACTCTTTACGACCAGGAAATCGAAAATGCGTCAAATACTTATCTTTTCGATATTCAGAAAAGATATTCATGTGAAATTTTCGTATTTCCAGCTAAAGCGGTTTCAGAGATATGTGAATCCTTCAAGAAAGTTTATCCCCTGCTTTTACACTCCTTACTTTGGAACCGGGTTTTCTTTGTTCTTAAATTAAGATCATTAATTAAAAAAAGGTAAGAAGAATAGTAGTTTTTTCAAAATAATAGAAGAAAAAGAAAAGAAAATTCATAATTATAAATTAAGAATGAAAGGAAAAAATGAAACAAAAAAAAAAAGGAAATAATAAAAAAACAATATTACCACCAAGCAGATTCGAACCTACTAACCAATTAAAGGTCAGGTTTAACCGCTGCTCAACAGCAACAGCTCTAGCATGAAGACAGAATTAAGGTAGTAAGCCTTAAATTGAAAATTATACAAAAGTGTGAAGAGGATTAAGTTAGGGGGAGGGGAGATATGTCCAGGTTTCAATTGTATCCTGCTAACGGGACAACGCAGAAATATTACACAGTAGGAGAGAGGGTTTTCAGTGTTGAAAAAGAGTTAGTAATAACGCATGGGCACTGTGGATGGATAGCCCATTACCTCCCTCTCTGTGGCGGCAAATAGGCAACCGACGACAACAGTGATGCTATGTATGTTTGGTGTATGTTTATGTTAGCTTGCCAGTACTTTTAGTGAGCCAGTGAACGGCGTAGCCTTCTAAATCAACTAAACAGAACTAAATAACTGTTCTTTTTAGCAAGTAGTAGCTAGACTATCAGAACCAGCGTCAAGTGTGAATTAGATTTTAGCCAGCGCAGGGATCTTACGCTATTCTTGAAGCGGGAATACTGAAATTTTCGAGGAATTCAGGATGAATTCTCGATATCCTAGTGATTGAGCTTAGATTCAGGCAACGGGCGAACTAGAAATGGTCGAACTTAACGCAGTGCAAGTGGTGCTTAGGTGACCAAACGGAAGGGAGGCAACCGAAGCAGTTAGTACGAGCGAAAGGGAACCTGTCTATCCCTGGAACGTAGGAAACCACACGAGCGATACACGTGGGAAACTGCGACGGGAGAAAGCAAGACACTACTGTCGAAGTACTTCGTTAAGAGTAGAGACAGTGAGAAACCAACTCGGTGTCATTACTGCATAAAATAATTATGGGAGAGTCTTTTGAATAGGTGTCTTGTAAAGAAAAAAAGTGATACAGGTTTAATTTAAACTGATAAATTTTTCAATATCCTTACAACCATGACTAGGTAACAAAAGAGGTCAAATTATTAATATAAATAAGGTACTATTTGTTAGACTTTAACGAAAAAAATGACTTTAACTTCCTCAGAATGACTTTAACGAGAAAAAAAAAAAAAAAATTATTAGGCTTTAACATTTATCATATCAAACAGGCTCTGGTTGCTATGTATTAAACCACGTTAGCTTCCCCAGAAGGTTTGAAAGAATAAATGTTGAATGTTTCGAAAAGAATAACTGTGTTTTTGAGTTTATTTCGCCGTAACTGTGCAGTTTCGCGCTGACCCCTACTCCCTGAGGTGACTGAGCAAAGCTGGACAACCCTGTCGTTTGCATTTCCCTGTATACAAGTTTCGTTAAGCTTCACGCTTGACTGCCGCCCAATTCAGGGAAACCGCGGTTTCAGAACTGTTCCAGGGACGAACCAATATGTCACAATATATGATTTTAATAATATTCAAAAAACCTCGAAAACAGGAACTTTCCAATCTTTCAAATAACTATTTCACTGAGATTACGCAGAAATGTTGCAGTAAGTCGAACCTCCATACATCAAAGAAGCAAATTACCGGAAAAAAAAATTCGATACATAGAAATTTCGATGTATAGAAGCGATCTTAGGTTTTATCATAAGTACTCCTGAAACATTAAAATTAAAGCTAATTTTCGTATATGAAACTCAATTTCTAATTTATATGCGAATCACATGAAATGAAAGTTGATACAGGTTATTAAAAAAAGAATTAATATGAAAGATTTATTGAATACTACATTAAAAAAAACAGACAGTGGTTACAATGATCACAGTTACATTTTTTTTAAAAAAAATTCGAATATCTTGCTGAACAGCCAGTTTGCGGAAAGTTCATCAGAGAAATGTTCGCATTTATTCAGTCCACAAAAAACTCCATCTGGAATATTTTCCGCGAATTGAAGTCCACACCTCATTGTTTCAAACGCTTTTCGCATTTCTTTTTTTGGTGGCTTGGAAATGTTTTCAGATTCATTTGCTTCCTCTGGTTCTTCGATTTCTTTTTCAGTTTCATGAAACGAACTCAGTATGTTTTCGTCTGTAGGATAATCAGCAACAATTAACTTATCATCGACTGTCAGGAATTCGTTAAGAATAGTCTGTAATGTGAGCTTGGGTGTGCAAATTTTACCAAGATTGTTGGATTTGCGGGAACACGTCTGGTTCTTCGATTTCCGGGAATATACCGAACCCAGCTTTTGCGAAACAGTTTTTTTTTTATTGTAGATTCAGAAACGTCAATATCCCACACTTTGCCACGCATGTCCTCAGATCAATCACCTAATGTAAAGTTTTTTTTTCATTTTCTAATGTCCAGATAAGTCGTCGGAGAATGTTTTCGGTAATGAAGTTTCAGGATTTTTATTACACCCAGGTCCATTGGTTGCAATTTTGAAGTGATGTTCGGGGGAAGAAAAAGCAAATTAACATTTCATAATTTTGAAGACACATTAGGATGGGCCGGACAATTGTCTAAAACCAAAGCAATTCTTCTCTTTTGATCACTCATTTTTCTATCCAATTTAAATATCTGCATTTTCAAAAATTTCACTTGTCATCCCTCACTTTCTATTAGAACAATAGTCAACCTCTAAAGACGTTACATTTTTGAATACTGTAGGGTTCTTACTTTTACCTATTTCCAATAATCGAAGTTTTTCTTTGCCACTGATATTACCCCTTACGAAAATCGTTGGTAGAATCATATAGAGCTCTATAGGTTTCTATAGACTACTCTATAGAATCCCCAGATCAGCCCTCTATAGAAAAGTCATTCTATAGGAATTCTATAGCTGTTTCTATAGAAAACAAGTAATGCATTTCTATAGAGAAATAATCTATGGAACTCTATATAGAATCCCCAGATCAGCCCTCTATAGAAAAATCATTCTATAGGAATTCTACAGCTGTTTCTATAGAAAACAAGTATATGCATTTTTATAGAGAAATATTCTATAGAACACTATATAGAATCCCCATATCAGCCCTACAGAAAAGTAATCCAATAGAAATGCTGTAGCTATTTCTATAGAAAATAAGAATATACATTTTTATAGAGAAATATTCTATAGAATTCTATAATGGATATCACAAAAATTTTTATATGATGATGGCTACTTCTGATATTTTTAGTTTGTTTAATAGTTAATATAAATTTAAAAAATACTAATTAATAAATAAACATGTAGATAAATTGTTTAATAACAATTATGTATCCAATTTGTTAAAACTTACAGTTACTTTTTTTTTATTATGTTTGATAGCGGTCCTTATTTATTTAGATATAATAATTCTTATAATTATCTAGTTTAATATCAATACTGAAAATTAAGTGTAATTAAGTTAAATTAAAATTAAGGGTTATTTTTTTATCATTAGTTACATCAGATGTTAATCAAGTTTTTATATTTTTGAATTTTTCTAAATTATACTGTATACTCTTGGACAAAAAAATTAGCGCACCAAGAAATAATTGCGGGATCGTAACGAAACTTGCAATGAAGGTACATGTCGGGGAGATATGCAAATGATTAGAAATGCAGCGTGATTGCACATTACGTATAGCCGGTAGAGGGCGTTGAACATCGTACTCTGTCGAGTATAAAACAGGTAACCAAAGCTTGTTTGAATGTGCTGAATCATTTACAAAGGAAGAGCTGAGGTAGACAATCCAATTCCGCCGTGTTCGAAGACAGTATACGCAGTTGTCGCAGTTTGAGAGAGGGAGAATCGTCGGGATGATGGAAGCTGGGTGGTCAGCTAGGCGAGTAGCTCGTCAATTAGGCCGCTCTGATTGTGTTGTGAGGAGGTGTAGGGACCAGTGGACCCGAGAGATGTCATGTACACGAAGACCAGGCTCAGGACGCCCTCGACAGACCAGTCGTCGAGAAGACCGCCACATAGTCAGAAATGCATGCGTACAGCCAACTGCTTCATCGGTCGCCATCCAGGCACAGGTAGCACCTTCACTAGGGGCCGTTGTGTCTTCTTGAACCATACGAAGGCGCCTGGCTGAAGGACAGTTGGTATCGCAGCGCCCATTACGTGTGCTGCCCTTGACGCCCACCCATCGACGCCTCCGTTTGGAGTTTTGCCGCGCACGAGGAAACTGGACTGCAGCGGAATGGAACCAGGTCGTCTTTAGCGACGAATCCAGATTCAATCTCGGCAGTGATGACAATCGTGTTCGTGTGTGGAGAGCCCGTGGTGAACGCTTCAATCCTGCCTTTGCTGTACAGCGACACACCGCTCCCACAGCTGGTGTGATGGTATGGGGTGCCATTGCCTACAATAAACCATGACAGCCGTGGCACCATGACAGCCCAGCGGTATGTTCATGAAATCCTGCAAC
>JAFIDM010000001.1:134787927-134811819 GCA_023159025.1 Thereuonema tuberculata
GTACATATTTCAAACATGAACAATTTAATCATCGCGGACCAATTATTGTTGAGTGGAGAACAAACAATGGACAGTGACGACAATTGACAACAAGGAGTGAACACCAGATGTTGAACAGCACGAAGCACGACGCTGTTAAACAATACACACTAGGTGAAAAGCCAAAAACAAAGGAAGATTTTTTTTTTTCAAAAGAAAAAGAAGATGGCTGAACCGAAGAACGGAAAAGTGTAATGTTGGATGCAAGAATCCTGATATCAAATGAAGATAAGATGAATGCAGGAATTCGACTTCATTATAAAAGTAACTCTGACGAAGAATATCGTGAGATATTAGCAAGAACGGTATGATTTCCAGGAAGAGGAACATAGATACAAGTTCTAATACAGAGACGTTCGTGAGCCATCATGTTAGATTCCACCAAATGTTTTCATCAGAGTGATACGTGCGTAAGAAATGAGTCAACCAATTTTACTGTGAATAAAAAGGACATCTTCTTACTATCCTAAGAAAACAAGCAAGTAAGTGATAAAGTTACTTTTACTTAAAGGGGACATGTATGAGCCAGCGTAAATAGATGAACATTTGATTCGTGATAGAATCTACAATTTGTGATTATGAAATAACGACGCAGGATTTCAAAGTTAAGAGAACTTTATCAGCGTTAACTGTGAACCTTAATTTAAGTGGGAAAACCTTTTACAAGACGTAAAGTGACTCTGAATTTAACTGTTAAATTATACAAGTTGAGATATAACTGTTTGTCAAGAGTAAACTGTTTATTGAAAGAAATAATTATTACTTGTGTTAAGTTTGATCTTCTATATTTGAAACTTTGATCATTTTAACAGATGATAGTGTAATCTTTGTGAAGAAAATAATATAGGAACTTTGTCAGTTGAATTTCATGAGTTGATTTTTTTGGAACACGTATTACATATCTTTGATTTTCAAGTAAGCATTACATATCTTTGATTTTTAAGTACATAAGTTAAACTGTGGCGATAAAAATAAGTTAACGAATTTATTTTATATATATCAGCGATTCACGGAATAAACCTCAGTATCTGATATATAATCACCAAATTGATACCACAGAAGAGCATCAATCATATAACAATGGCTCTTCATCTGAAGAACTTTATGTTCGGAAATCCAATAATAGGCAACTGCGACTATCCGAAATTAAGGCACAATTGGACATTGTCTAAATGTGACATGCCAAAGAAATACTAACTAATATAACAGACAACAAAAGATTACTCCTTGCTTATTTCTTTCCAGCTGTCGTTATATTAGCCATTCTCGAAAATTACAAAGAAATACCGTGAATATAATATTTTTTCGTGTCCAAACAAGAAGTGCAACGTCGGTTGCATCAACACAGGGCACAATGGAGGTAGTCGCTACATGTGTTAAATATATTCAGAATCAGATCACGGATAGAATATGAAATACGACGCTATCCGAAATTATGACACCATCCGAAATATGGATACTTTCCTCTAATTGCATTTGTAGTTATCAGAATTGAAGCAATCTTATACTGTGACGATATTGTTACATAGAATCAGTTACAAATTCAAGGCATCACAAATCAGTAGATTTTCGAAATGCTGTTCATTACTTTTGGGGTCATAGAAACTATAATGTACTTGTGAAAGTATAGACCTGCTCTTTTTATTAAGAGGATATGTTAGGCATTATATGTTGCTGTATTTTTATTCTTTTTAACAATAAAGACCCTAATAAATCTCATAGGATACGAAGATCAGTGAAAGATTAGAATTTCTTTGTGTACCTTCTAGTTCAAATATGTCAATAAAATTTATATTTTGCAATTCAGTTCTATTGTAACTTAAACTATATTGTAATACAACTTTAATTATATTGTAATTCAACTTTAATTATTTTGTAATACAACTTTAATTATATTGCAATATAACTTCGATTATATTATAACTTACATGATTTTGCATAAATTGTTTTAAAATGTGATTTGTTTCGACTTCGTAATATACAGGGTGTTTTTTGAAAAGTACAGATAAACGTGAGTGGCGGGCTCTAAAAAGACAAATTAGTAAAAATGTCCAATAAATAGTCTGAAATGTATCGTTTTCTGATATCGATAGTAAACATAAGGACTATTTTTCAGGGTTAGTAATGTATTATGTAATTGTTTCGTTTCTTTCAATATACAGATGCTTTATTGTAAACTTTGTGTATTGTAAATGTCGCTTTGCTTCTTAAACCTTGCATATGTAACGTAAAAAAAGTTTTATATATTCAAATAAACCAAACTACATCAAATAAACTTAAAACTACAACACAGAACTAAACCTAAATCAACCTTTAAATTCTACATCAAACATACAGGCTGTTCATTTTATCTGAAGACATTGAAATATCCCGAAAACTACAAATCGGATCAAAAAACTTTATAATTAAAATTTGTTCGTCTCGGAGGGGGACATCCAATAATACCAAACTCGACCCCTCAGCCTCTACCCCCCCATGAGGTGAGGGGTTGGGAAGAAAAACTTAAATAGGAACCCCCAATTTTTTATTGCAAATTCGGATTCTCCAGGAAATTTCACATTGATTTGATGTACTGTACGTCGGGGTTGCTCGCAGATGGCGCTGTAATCGACAAAAATCAAAATGGGTAAAACATCGTTGAAAATTGGGGATAGCTCAAGAAATAAAAAATCATATGAAATCAGAGAAATAAAAATGTAGACGTATGTGATATTTATCAAAATGCTATCCAATAAAACGTGAATTAACCCCCACCCCCACGCTGCAAGAGTGGCAGAGGCAATTATTTCATAACTTGTAATGTATTCCATTGTGTCTCTTCTTTTTCTTGTCTCACATATCGCAATGATTTGTCCAATTACAGTAAGTGTTCAAAAATACGACCTTCAACTTCAATATACTTATTGATCCTGTCTTCAAATGATTGTACACAGGACAGAAGCATATCTGCGGGAATTTCAGCACAGGCGTTTCTTATGCGTTCTACCATGTTTTCTCGGTCTGTTGGCACTTGTTGATAAACCTTATCTTTTAGATAACCCCACAGAAAGAAATCCGGCGATGTCAAATCACGCGATCTAGCAGGCCAATTAATAGGGGCACCTCTCCAATCCACCGACCATTGTAATCACGGTCTAATACTTTCCGTGCATGACGTGATAATGCGCTGGGCAACCGTCATGCTGATACCACATACTTTGTCGAACAAGGCTTTGTTGGATAAGACAGCATCCTCAAGTAGTATTGGTAGTTCCTGTTCCAAAAAAATTCGATATCTAATTCCATTCAAAGTACCTTCAATAAAATAAGGACGAATGAGTTTGTTCCCTATGATTCAACACCAAACGTTAACTGACCACACCAAACGTTAACTGACCAAGGACGTTGATGTTCAACTTGTCGTAAGCAGTGGGGATTTTCTACACTCCAGTAATGCATGTTATGCCGATTAATGCTACCATGGTTTGTGAATGTAGCCTCATCTGAAAATAGTACATTAGCAAAGAAATTGGGATTACTTTGCAGTTGTTGAAGAGCCCATTCACAAAATACTACTCGATTACGAAAGTCTTCGCCATGAAGTTCTTGATGCAGTGAAATGTGATATGGATGATACCTATAAAGATGCAATACGTTGACAATACTACCTAGGGACATTCCGGGATCGCATTGTAATTGCCGAGTGCTTATCTGTGGGTTTTGCTGAACAGCTGCTAGTACAGTTATTTCATTAGCTTCTCCTGTAACAGTTTTTCTTCGTTTCCTTTTCTTGGTTTGTACGCTGCCATCAAGGCAACAGCATCGTCAACATTTCTCCTACATTCACCATAAATCAGAATCATTTCAACTTTTTCTTCTACGGTTGCACGATTCATTGTTCACTTGCAATTCTGTTCTACAGTAGAAATGAAGGGTAGATGTGCAGGCAATAAAACCTACTCACATACAATGAAAGTTTTAGAGACGCTTTCAGTTCTAATTCTGAAAGATAAGTGAGCTCTGATCGCACTGCACTGCCTTTTATGATAGAGCAGTCCCTTTTTCGTTTTGTCGGAGGAATGCAACGTTGAGAATGGGATTTCCCATTACAAGTTACGAAATAATTGCCTTTCCCACTCTCGCAGCGTGGGGTTGGGGGTTAATTCAGGTGTCATTGGATAGCATTTTGTTAAAATATCACATACGTCTACATTTTTATTTCTGTGATTTCATATGATTTTTTTTTTCTAGAGATATCCCCAATTTTCAACGATGTTTACCCATTTTGATTTTTGTCGATTACAGCGCCATCTGCGAGCAACCTCGACGTACAGTACATCAAATCAATGTGAATTTTTCTGGAGAATCCGAATTTGCAATAAAAAATGGGGGTTCCTATTTAAGTTTTTCTTCCCAACCCCTCACCTTAAAAGGTGATTGTAAGAAAGTTGCCCCCCCCCCCCCATTTCCCTTTGCACCCTTTTGATGTGAATGTGGAAAATTCGTCGCATACGCAACCTTTGATTATGATAAAGAACACTCATGTCAAATTTCGGGTTTCAGGTTTCGGAGATACACATTCCCTTCAAGAAACACTGCTCCTTCCTTGTTTACATCCCTTAGTCCGGATCCGTGTTTTTGTTGTTCATGCATTATTCTGGGATGCAGGTGAAATTCCGTGGCAGATTTGAAAAAGATCCGTTGAGAAATGGCGACGTTGTTTCAAGACAAACACAACCAGATAAACAAACAAACAAACATTCGTGCTTATTACATAGATGTGCTTGAAATCTGTTATTAAAAATTCAAATAAAAAATTACTCTTTTTTTTTCGTTTTCGAAATGGCAGACATGCAGTGCATGTATGCACATCACTGGAAAAGGACAGTGATGACATCGTAATGAACATGAAGCACACTGGCTATTCCAAGAACATTTCGCATTTTTATACATAAACCTAACGTTTTTTTGCTAGATTGATGCCTCTGAGAAAGAGGTATTTTTGAGCCTCAAGCAAACAGTGGAAGGCCAAAAGTATTGCAACCAGCTAAACAGAAAAAGAAAATCAAATTATTATTGCGGTAGCCGCTGATTCAGAAGTAGTAGGACAATATGGAGAACAGAAGGGATCTCGCCTACAACGGACAGTAGGGGAAGGTGTTGTAACTCGGTCATATGTGTATATTGGACCTACACTGATTGTAGCGCTATTTTTTGGGTTGAGTAAAAATTACTACAAGTGGTACAGGAATGTGCTACCATAGACCTCTCTGGCAAGTTTACTCGTTGGTGGGGATGCTATGAGTTACTAGAAAAAATTGAAGAATTTTTAAGTATTTTTCAGTTAATACTTTTCATTTTATAATTGTAACTATTTATTTTTATGTAAAAATGTTAGGCAGGTCTTCAAAAACATTGGTTTAGCTGCAGAAGCATGTGCTTCAAGCTTTATTTAGGTTAAGCTCCATCTGATTGGTAGCCATTGTTTGAAACATGACCAAGTGTTGTACCTTGAACCTAGTGAAAGTGTTGTACCTCAGACCGGTTCGAAGTATAACACTATTGCCATAAATAGTACAAATGTATAAACTTTCATTCTTTCAAATAATTAAATAAATATTTATTTCTTAAAACTAAAGCTATTCCTATTTTAGATAACTATGCTTGCAAGAGCTTCAGAATCTCTTACATCATCCCACTCCTTTGATTACAATCATTATCCATTGTTTAATAAGACAATACCTCTAAGATTATGTGACAGTGATTTCAAAAGGAAATGCATTGAAAGCTTTTGGATTCATTTCTCGTCATCGTATAATAATCAGCTTTCAAATCAAATAATGAGATATTAGTTTAACTCTTTTAACGACCCAAAGACTAGAAAAAATAAATTTAAAAAAATCATATTCAAATATAAAATCACATTACCTTTATGTTTACAATTTTAGCTATCACAATCAACCTCAGAGGGCGTTCACCTACAACTCTTTTTATTTACACCTTATTAACCAATAAAACAACGGTCCCTTTTCATTGGTCCAGGAGGGTTCCGTAGTTTTTAGTATTTTTTATTTCATCTCTATATATTCTCGTTTACCCGTAGTTTAACTAAGTTGAAGATGATCTAGCGGTATGCAGATCGTAACCGTACTTGTCCTTGGCCTTGGTATATATTTTAAAAGTTACTATTTTCAACACTATCTTTAACTGGATCGAGAGTTTTAAATGTGTGAATAAATTTTAAGATTTGTCTACATTGGTACAGGCTGTAACCTTCTAATGTCTAATGATTATAACCTAGGGTTGCTATTCTACAAATGTTGTTTGTTGTTTGTGTTTATCGTTTTCAGGATAAAACACCAAGCCACGAAGGAAAATTTAAGAATAAAAAGAAAGCCTATCGTTAAAGAAGACACTGAGAAAGCAGTGGACTTAATTTTGGATAAAAACATCACAGTGTATGGTGCTGCAAAGAAAATGAACCTCACAAAGACTACCATATTAAGACGCCTCAACTTCTTCAAAGAGTCAGGTTTGCAAAACGTTTCTTGCACCAAAGACAATGATGTAATTTTTTTTTTTTGATGAAGAGCTGATAATGTAGTTGATTACATTCAAAAAGCTGCTCATCTTCAGTATGGCTAAACTGTAAGAGATGTGCAAAAATTAGTCTACAAGTTTTCATTAAGAATTTTACAATTCTAAAAATTGCCTACGCATACTTTTATATAAAGAAATTAACTTTTATTCATAATAAATAATCATAATAAACATCCCATATTTCTTCTTCAAACCTTTTCTACTGAAAAGTAAATTATTAAGCATCTTCCACTACACCAGAAAAAAAATTAGTAGAAAAATCTAAAATTGCGGAGCATTGTAATGAAAAGAAACATGTTATTAATAAGGAAGTTAGAATTCTTTGCAATGAAAAGAATACTAAAATTAGAAAAATAATCGAAAGCTTATGCATAAGAACCTCAAAAGGATACAACTTAAATAGAACTGATAGGATTAATATGGATGAAGGTATAGTAAAATTAGGCAAAGATTTAATTGATAAAGAATATTTTAATCCAACAATAAAGTAATAATTGAAGATCTCGATTGTAAAAAAACAATTGAATTTGGATACACAACTCGAGGATTATTGTGAAGAAGACGATATTCTATAATATTGTAATAATATTGTATTGTTCATATGATATTCACGAATATTGTAAATTCTAATCTCGTAACTTAATAATATATTATATTAATATTGTATTGTTTATTCACGGATAATGTAAATTCAAAATCTCGTGACTTAATGTTAATATTATTATTTGTAAAGGCTTGAAGAGGAGACGTTCTTTATTTTCTCCTCGAAAATTTGCTGTTTTTTTCTCGAAATAAATGTAGTGTTTAACATTTATTTCTGGTGTAGTGGAAGATGTTTAATAACTTTTATTCATTTTGAGTAATGTTCACTGACATTGAAAATCATCTGTAGAGATATGTTTTTGGCTATTTACTGTAGGTTAGCTACTAGTGTAATCAATAAATGTTAATTTCTGAAGCAGAATGAGTTTGCTCAAAACCCAAAACGTGCTCCAAGGTACAACATATTTAGAACCGAGGTGCAACACAGGTGATGTACTTCAGTCCTAAAGTAAACTTTTTTTAAAATTAAAAAATCATAGAAAGAAATGCCATAATAATATATGTAGTGTATAAAATACCAAGGTTTACATGGAAAATATTTTATCCTTTAGTAATTACAACCACGTAAATTGTTAAAACGTTTAAATGTCAAAAACTGTCAAGGTTACCACTCCTTCCCCTACTGTATGAGGAAGAAATCTTCAAGACATCTAAGATTTTGAACGCCACAGATTTTTCTTTTAAGGCTGCCCTTCTGTCGTTGGTTTTCTGCTCATCATAGAGATATACTATTAACTTCGCGTCTTTGCTTTTATTTACTGAAGAAACTTCCCGAAATGGTATTAGGAATTTTCATAATGCGCCTTTAGTGGCACAGGAAAACCTACCTGGAATCATCGAAAAAGAAACAAATAAAACTGCAGTTTTCTTTAATTGCATGGGCCGTTATTTTGGGTGATCGGATCATTGGTCCCTACTTTATCCGTGCGCCGTTAAGTGAATGAAGTGTATCTTGATTTCCTTCAAAGACATCTAACCAAGAGAGTGGAAGACAATAATCTTCAAACGAGACAGTGATTATTATTCATGTACGACGGAGCCTTTGCGCATCATGAAGTCCGAGCTTTCCACAACTATCACTTTCCACAGCTGAAGTGGTCAGAATGACCCTGTTACCTGGCCTCCCCGGTCCCCAGATTTAAAACCTCTTGGCCATACGAAGAACATTGTTTATCAATTGGACATAACTACAATTCTAAGCAAGAACAGCGGATAGATAATGATTTTCACCTAATTTCTTGTACACTGGCAATTTGTCAGAGGCTTAGACGTTCACCATCCTGATGTTTACAAGCTTTTATTGAGGTCGATGGTAAAATTTCGAAAATTTACTTTGATGCCTGTTATATTGGAACCTTGAACATTTATTTCTGTATCAATTCTTACTTTTTTGTACACTGTTATGTTCATTGTGCAATAAAAATTTGCATCTTTTTTTATTGTTATTATTGGAATCATCTCATTACTGTTTAACGATTATATACAGTATTACGCGCTAATACATCAAACAACTAACGTTGTAATGGATAATATCTCATAAATATTTCATTTCCTGTCCATCGTTTATTGCACACTTTTATTGATTTGTATATATAGAACTAGTCGCTGACATTTGTCGATATCTTTGAAAAACGCCCTGCATATCTACTCCCGGTTCAAATTATTAAGTTATTTGCTTTTACATTCATTTAGTTACATTTCTTCTTGTAATAATTTTTGTTTATTCCTCGAATTAGAATGTAACTTTCAATTTCAGAAGACTGAAGGAAGAGTGCAAGTGAGACTTTTATACGAAAGTTGGGTGTGTATTATATTAAATAGATTTTCATCATTTTTCCCCCTACCAGTTTAATCAATAAATGATATTCTAATACAATATTATTATATCTTGTATGTCTTGCTGGATTGTAAAAAGGATTATTTTTTTGCATGCGTTATTTCTAATTCAGTTCTACAAACGTGAGGGTCTCCGGTTAAAATTGGATGATCGTCAGATAATGCGTTCAAATGTATCCTAATCCGCATTTACAAATAAAAGAAATACAATGACTTCATGGGATGACTCTGGTTATTAACGTAACGATACAATACTGAAAACTGCTACAATTTTTCAGTCTCAGTTAATAAAATTCTTTGTTTTTATTTCATTTAAAAATTGGCAGTAACTGATGATATTCAGTCAATATTTCTCTTTCTTCTATACTGATTAACATATAATTAAGTACTATGCACAGAAATCTTTTACGAAAAACAGTGCTCAAATTAGTTTTTGGAATACAACAGTGCTATTTGTTGATAGTCGCTTTGTAAAATCGGCTTAAGTTCTTAAGTTTCACTTTCAGAACTCTGCTACGATGTTATTATACACAGACTTCCTACCAATGTTGCTCATGTGTCTTTGTGAAGATATAAAACCAAAAAAAGTCGACATCACTTCACTGTGATTGTTTACTTTTTGAAGATTGGGAAAAATTTCTGAATCATATAATTACAAGAATTTCCTCAAAAATTAACATATACTTTCCTTACTTTCCTTATTATCCTTTTTTATATTATTATTGTTATTTTTTTTTATTCCTTAAAGTAGTGAAAACGACACACACGATACCTACATCTATTCTCAAATTAGAATTTTATGCTGAATACAAATAGTAAACTTTTTCCTTGTAATGAAAGCTTTAATTAAATTCTCAGTACTTACAATAAAGTTCTTCTTTATATAGTAAAACAAAAATATATTTCTTCCATTGCATCAATCTCTTCAAAATTCTACAACGGTATTTCGCGGAAACTATCGTTCCGCTTTGTCAAATTTTTCGAAAATAAAAATAACAATACCGGTAATATTAAAAATGCTAGGATATTAAATTATTTCTATTAGAATAATTTAAAATAAGTTATAGTAAAAGGAAAAGTAAAAGAAGTTTTAAAATGCTTGAAAAGAATTTTTTTTCTTTTAAGATTATTTTTTTTTCTTATATCTCCCTCCCTTCATATGAATGTGGTAGTCCTAATTTGAATATGGAAATGAGGATACTACGTAACGAAACAAAACGTCATAAAACAGAGGAATAGTCTGGGTTCGAGCTAGGTTGAAGTGAATTCAGTTATGTGAGTTCGAACAAGTTCTGGAAGTTCGAACGGAATGTGTGAGTTGACGAGAACGGACGAGAAATGAGAAGAAAAAAAAGTATGATTAAGTAACGTAAAGTTAATAGATTCGGTTGAGAATCAACAGCAGTTTTAAGAATCAGTTTAGAACTGATTGCTAATATAGAGCTGAGCAGGGATAAATCCAGTGAATAGTAATCCAGGACTATTTATTAAATTAATTCAATTAAGTTGAATTTTAACTTCATTGGAATGTGAATTCAACGCCGTGGAAAAGTTAAAAAACTAATCCATTTGCGTGTGAAGATAAGAAGACTAATTAAATTTGGTTGGACCAGACCAATGAAGATTTATTTAGACATCAACCCCAGACGATATCCCGGTCTAAATACGATAGACGAAGCAACAACTATTAAGAATTGGAATACCGTTATCATAAGTAAAGACCAAGGTAGGCGAAACCTCAACAAGTTCAAATAAAGAGAAGTGTAACTTGGACTGAGCCATTTCGAATTAAGGTGCGTTGGTGCGATTCTTATCCGAAGAACTTTCGAAAGAATTAAGTGAAATATTAGAAGATTAATACAAGACTATTTCAATTAATGAAGGAGGCATTTCCCGTCCAAATAATTATTCGTATAATACGAAATAGTTGATATTTAGAATGCAGACGCTAATAAATAACTAAAGTTACTTCGGAGTAATTATTGTTTCCAGAACTCTTGAAGAAGTAAATATAAAAGTGTATTTATTTCAAGCTGAAGTTTTTAAATAATTATTTACGAATTTGGATTGAGAAGAATTCCTTTTGATATATGGATAACAAGCGTCATTAATTCCAGAGCAGATGAACTTTTCCACAATGCATTATGGGAAGAAGAAATCAGATGTGTGGCAATTAAGCGCCATATTTGAAATTCAACGGAAAGTGATTATCGATAGCTAAGCTCAAGTGTGCATCGAAGCAGATAGGCGGAATCCCAACGAATAGTTGTCAACGCAGCGACTTCGCCAAGATGAAAAGCCCAGCAGTGTCGACAAACTGTAAGTAATTAAATATTTTCTTACTTCCATTTTGGAGGGTGCGACGCCGTTCCTTAGACGAAGAAGAAATAATTGCGAAGCAATACTGATACCGACTAAGTATATCGGACAGTGACTGTTTGTTAGGAAGAGCAATTATGAAAGTATATTTATTCATACAAGGGTATTATTAATATAGAAAAGCCCAAGAATAATTATTATTATATATCTTTATAGAGATTATAAAGATAAATTACATTCATACAAGTGTGAAAGAAACCATTTATTAAAGGTAGTGAAATATCACAAAGATAGGTGAATTGCCTTATTAAATGATTTATATTGGCGCACAAGGGAAGAGAAAGCCTGAATATATTCACACAGGTGAAATTGGGAATGGCCATTCATACTTGATATTGAATTGTAGTGCGTATGATGTGAACTCTCGCGTGTGTGTGAACTTCGTAGATATTGTTTAAAACATTCACTATATATATTATTCGCAGTAATTATCATTATCAAGAAGCGTGCAGATTATTATATTAGTATTCAAAGAATTACTTTGAGAACTTGTTTTAGTTTATTCTCCTCAGGATTTTCGATTAGAATAATAAGTGGTAAGTGTCGAGTTGATACCCATAAAGGATTTATTACCTTGAGAGCCGTGATTTCAAGAACTGTTGCAGACGACATCAGAGATTAGTCTATTGTACATATACATATGTCACTTGTAAATATTCATTGCAAGGAAATATTTTTAAATGATTGGCTTCCCCTAATTTTATATATTTTATAAAATATTTTATTAGCTTCCCCTAATTTTCTTGTTGCATATCTGCTTATTACTATGCGTTCTGCAGTCATTCGCAGCAAAAAATCATTAATAATAATTTATTTTTTTTCTCAGTACTTAAGTTGTCGAAAACCGATAAGGTTTCATGACATCAAAACAAGTGCTAAGTAATGAATTCCCTAAAAGAATACTCATCATTTAAGTTTTCGAGATAAAGCATTGGTTAACGCTTTTCTGTTGGAATTTTCATCGTAATTTCTCTCGGATTTCTCTGCAAGGATTCAATTGGAAAAAAATTCTAATATAAAAGTTAGATTATCTACAATCCACACAGCATGACAGATTGATGACCAGCTTCACTTTCCTAGGAATGCACGCTAATAATTATAGAAATCAGTCTAATTAATAATATGTAATTCGGACTTTGCATCCTGCAGAATCAATTCCATATACAAGGTGGTTATAATTAAAGTTGGCCTATTTAGAGCATCCTCGAGCTGCAACCAATAGTCGGAGAGACACCAAAAATTCAAGGGATGCGCTGAACGATTCTGCCAAAAAAAAAATAAATTACAAAATCGTCCCCTAGAGGGTTTGTTTTGCTACAACAATAAAAATAATTGTAGAAGAACATTAAACATGCAATGCAATAGCAACAGAGTACGGTTTTAATTGTAATATTTCGTCTTTTTATTGTAAAAGTGGTCAAAATGTCATCACAATTGCATAGGGTTAATTTTTATGCAAAGAGAAAACAATCTGAGTTGCATAGACACCAGGAACACAGCCGACATCGGGCTATAAATAGGTGTGAACTGAAAACTTATTAGCAACAGCCGCAATGACGATAATTTTACAAGAACGTGCGTTGATGTTCAAGTTTTATTACAAAAGTCATGGTGATGAAGTAGCTGCGATTCGTGAATATCGTAGGGCTAAAAAAAGTGCGCCGTGGACCGATATCATCACAAGATGTGAGCAAAATGATGAAAAAATTTGAGGAAACCGGATCTTTATGTATGCAACGTGGCAGAGGACGAAAGTGCATCAGTGATCATGTGACTGAAGACGTTGCTACATCAATCGTTCTGCAGTCGTTGGAGAATGCTGCATCTACAGGCGCATTACGACAATTAGATCTACCTAGAGCACAGTTGTTAAGATCCGGAGAAACGACTCACTTTTGCGTTGATCTTTCTGACAAGGATGGAAGTTGATACTTCGTGGCCATGGGACGTCCTAGGGAGCGACGAAGCACACTTTTATTTGAAGAAAGAAGACAGTGTCTTCATACAATCTCTTTTATGCAAGATGGTGCGCCTCCTCATATTGGAAGGTTCGTGCAAACTTTGCTTTGTTAACACTTTACCAATGATCAAGTAATTAGTTGCATGTTCCTCACTGTCTGCCTTACTCCATGCGATTTTTGGTTGTGGGATACCTAAAGGATGTGGTGTATCGTGGAGGAATTGCAACATTAGCAGAACTAAAACACAGTATCACGCTACATGTGATCTAATTCTATCACGATCTGTGCGAACTATCACTGATGATCACCTACGGTTAGCGGTTGAGCATACAGTTCATCATCTCCTAATGACACACATTTATCAGGGGGAACATATTGAGCAATATCACATGACTCGTTCAAACGTCTGATACATTTTGTGTGAAATTAATGTGTTTTTGAACATTCTGTTTTCATTTTGAGTTCATGTAGCTGTAAAACCGCCATCTAGAGAATGATTTTGTAACTATTTCTTTTTTTCCAGAATCGTGGAATGCATGCGTTGAATAGTAAGTCTACAACTTTTCCTGTCTCGCCGACTTTTGGTTACAGCTGTAGGATGCTCTAAATAGCCCAACTTTAATTATACCCACCTTGTACGTAGCTTGATATATTCTGATTTCCGAAAGAGCTAAAACATTTTCCAAATTTTCATGGAATTTACATTAAAATGAATTATTATAATTTTTTTCAAAGAAAACTATTTTAGAAGTTGTACGAGAACATGTACATCTGAAAGAATACGTCTTTTTTCTCTTGTTTTTCTTCGAATTGTTGAAAACGTATTGTTTAATTTACCATTTAAATTTAATTCTCAAGGCATTGAAGACGAATATGCATCACTTACTGTGTTCACTTAATAATAAGATTCAATCTGTTGAAGAATAAATAGAAACTAAGCAGTAAATAAATGGCAGACATGCACTTCTAAGACAGCTTTTATATATTATTAAGATATGAGATATATATATGGTATGCATATTAAATGAGAAGTGAACTGAAAAGTGAACTAGAATAGGATTTTTTTTTTTTTTTTTTATTTACAATTGTATTTACAATAGGTTGAATTAATCAACCTGATAATAGGATGAATGAGTAAACAGGTAAGTGATTTCATTCTAAGTCTTTTAGATTAAATTTCTCAACACTTAGTAACAATACTTGTAATCTTTATACAGTGTTCGTACGGTACGATGAAACACTTCCGGTTGAAGTTTTCCGTCTCGCTTGTACCGGGGGATCCAGGACTTGTCACACCTTTGTATTCCACTTGAGAATTCCAGTATTCACGTAATGTTCCCTTTTTCAACTGCTAATATACTGCAATAAAACACTTTCAACAATAATATATTAATTCATACTGTATTCGTAAATGTCACTATATTAATACAGACTTAATCTTCAACTGACTTAAAGTATCACACTAAAACTCAATAGTAATTGCTCAATTAACATTTCGTTGTAGCTCTAATATAATTATGCATTTAATTCTATAACATGCCTTCATTTATAGCTGTTGCATAATAATTAATTACTATTCCATTTCGACGTTTGCAATTAACATTAATTCTCTATTCCACTTGTATGAACATTTAGCTTTAATATTCAACTTCGTTACGTTTCATTGTTCTTTAATACTTAGCGATTAATGGCCTTTCAAACTAAGTAATAAACTGAAATATTACTTACTGTTTCTTGTGTGATAGAGAGCTGCAGTTGCGACGTTCATGAAGTCCCGTTGAATTTGCCGCTCGTAGCTTTCGTTCCACCACTTGCAGAATTGATTCTTATGAATGCGCGGATTTCTCTAATCAATCTAATGAACTTTATTCCGTGCCTCGATAACTTCTTAATTCTTCTGTAGGTTTCCTTTGCTTCTTACGAATCACATCGCTTCGTATTCGAATCATCTATCCGCTAATCGACAGCTAATTCTCATTGTTTCTACGCATTCGCTTTTCTTGACTTCGTCTGAGTCTCACTTTAGGCTTACGTCATCGTGACGACATTGCTTCATTCCTACGGGGGAGGCATCGTAGCTTTTAACTTCACGCACCTGCGCTAACTGGTGGATTGACCGAGGGAGAGAGACAGAGAGTGGAAACGAGGCAGATCGGCACTTATATAGGCGATTTCCGTTACGTCATGTATTTAAATGTAATTTCCGTTTCTTCTATTATTAAATATAAAATTTAATTTGCATGAGAAGCTTTCTTTTAAAAAACACTTATTAATTATTCCAAGAATAATCACTTCACATATTATACCAAATCAAAATGTATTACTTTACGGGAACTCGAACATAGATATTCAAAGGTGAATAGTAACGAGCATTACGATAGCCTGACTGCTTACAACTAACACAACATAAAGCGAAATACCTGAATTATGAATAATCATTCACACAATAGAAATGTTATTCAATATAAATAAAACAAAAGATGAGTAGTTTTATTATATGTACAATGCTCAAACACACAGTGTGTGTCTAATTTAAGTTCATCTATTCCACGCACTCTACAGCAAAAACTACTTATCGTAATGACTCCATGGGAAGAACATTCATTGAAAAAAAAAAAAAAAGTATTTCCAAAAATATCCACCGGAGGCGTTGTAGGCTGGAATTCAGATCAAGACAATGCAGGACAGCGCTGATAGGGGTATAGACACATCACAACATGTTCAATATGTTGACCACGATTATCTGCTGCCTTCTAAAATCTCAGAATCGCAAATTCAACTGTTGATCGCAAGGTATCCCGCAATGCTGAGCACGTGAGGTAATATGCTTCATTTAAGATCTTTCAAAGTCGATATGTTGTGACGTTAAACCAATTCTTTAGGATACACCCAAAGCCAACATCGCAAGGGGTGAGATCCGGTGAGCGTGCGGGCCACGCAGTACTGAAGTGTGGGCTGATGACGTGGTCATCAGTGAAAGTGATTACTGAGCAACTGTTTAGCTATGTGTGGAGGGGCGCCATCCTGCATGAACACTGTTGAATCAAGACACTGACGTTGTTGGAATCACAGAAGTGGTTAGTAATGATGCATATCGATTGCCAGCGACGGAACATGGAGTAGTTCCTGTGCTCTTCGAATAAAAAAGGATAAATGTTGCCGTAAACCCACAACAAACTGACACTTTTGGGGAATGTAAAGAAATTTCCTGACATGCATTGGGATTTTTTTTCACTCATATACGACAAGTAGGCGTGTTAATTGCACCATGCAGATGGAAATGTGCCTCAGCCGTCCAGAGAATGTTCCAGGGCCATTCCAGGTCAACCTCCAGCCAAGCTAAGATTTGTACCGCGAAGGTCTCTCGTTGACTCGGATCAGGAGGCAGCAGTTATTGAACATGAGAAATTTTGTAAGGAAAGTGCCGCATAATGTTCCGAACAATTTTTTGACCGTGGCAATAGGCTGGCACAACGAATGTGCAACGCGCCGAACAATGACGCTTCCGCTTTGGTCCGTACATCATCAACCACCTGCGCGGCAACATACTTTCGTTCTCTTCCGGCTTTCACGTTCAACAACTGTTTCTTCAAATTTGAGGATCATTTTTCGTAACCCATTCGCAGTCATTGGTTCTCGTTGTGGACTTTTTAACGACCTTTTAAGCCTCCGCAGAGCTTCCGGTGCAGAATTCCCGTTTTGGTAAATTTCACAAGTAATGCAAATTCAAGTTCTTGAAAATTAAACTTCGTTTTGAGTTGAAAACGGATGAGTGTGAGTCTTGTTTAAATAGTGATACGAGGGATGATGTTCTAACGGAGATTTGTATTTCTGATTCCTACAAACGCTCCCTAGTGGTGATTTTTGAAATTAATTTTATTTTGAATGAAGTCCAGCATTATTAATATTTTAAACTTTTGTTGAATATGTGTTGTATTTTAAGATATTCCGTTTCTAAAAAAGTTGCTAAGAAACACACCAATTCATAATTAAAATTACAAAACATTAGAGTTTTTAATTTACTGTACATTACATCATGTCTTGGGAGCTTTCGGATCTTTTTGCAGCGATCCTTTATTAATCGCCATAAAGCTCTCAAGACATGATGTAATATACAACAACAATATTTAATGTTTTATAATAGAGTATTAAATATGAATTGTTGTATTTCTTAGCAACCTTTTTAGAAATAGAATTAGGATTAATCGATTAATACTGTATTTATGATAAATTTATTTTTTTAATGTTTAATTTAATTTAGAATTTACAACACAAGAAATTAGGAGTAAATATGCAAATGAATAATAAATCTAGCAGAATAATAAAGACAGCAGATTAATTTTCAAAGGTCTTAAATTGATTTGCTTTTAAGTGTGTTGCAGTTATTAAGGTGTTTTCTCTTTTGTGTTTTCAATTAGTTGTTGTCCAAAAAGTCCTTTAAGCAATGAGTTTCTGTGGTTGATGGAATCAGCTCTAAGCAATAGATTAAACTTTATCTTGACACTTATTCAAAAATCATAAGTAGTTTTTTTTTTTAATATGAGAAATATATGAAAATTTTGAATTTAGTTAATCTAGATTTCTCTTTATTTGAAAATACTTTCATCGTTTGACTGTCTTGCGATTTTTTTTTTGTTGAAAACATGAGAACACTATCTATTAATTGAATGTTTTCTTCGAAATGTACTGCATGCGGAATAATTGTGTATGTTTTTGTATGTTTTCTTTGAATTATTGATTTATATTTTCTTTTACAAAAGCCCCTGAGCAAAGCATCCAAGTTTTTCTTCTTTTCTTGTTAAAAAAAATGCGGTTGAAAAATAGGCAACACGAGAAGACGAGGAATTAAATGTGCGAAGCGAATCGTGGTGTGGGTTTCTTTAAGTGCAGCAACAAAATGACGTAAGACGCTACGGTTTCTTCGTTCTTTCGATCGATAAAGTCAAAGTCAGTGGATAAAAGCTATGAGAAATGCAATTCTCAAGAAAAATAGCAGTGAATGGTTAAATACTGAAGTTTCTGATATTGAAACGAAATGATAAGAAAAATATCGTTGACTGCATTAATCTATCAAAATTATAATGTTAGTTTCTTTAAACTCAAAAGTGTATCTCTTACGTAATTAGTATTTGATAATACTGGAACTGTCATTATTATAACTATTATTTTTCAATCTCTATAATTTAAGAACATAATTTATGTAGTCATACCTACTTTATTCACATTTGTTTTTTGTTTCTTATTTTAAAGATAAAATCTATGACAAATAAACTTCACTCCATTGCTCGCTTTTTTAGCAGAAAAGAAATTTAAAAATGCTACACAGATAAAGAAAAATATATGATTTTCTGGATGTAGTGTAGAACCACCGTATAGGAAATCGAACAGTCCTGTGACTTTATTTGTCACCAACTGTAATGATCAATTTTTTCGGGAAAGATTCGAACAACATCAGCTTTCATTTCGGATGCATGAATCTTCCCCACATTTTTCCAACATTCTTCTTCTTCGTGTGGAAATTGGTGATATCTATATTATGTACTGAAAGAAATCGCTATGACTATTAATCTTTATCACCAATCATAATTCTAAAATGCAAATATTTAATCTGTATATTTGTCAGTGATTGGAAAGTATCGTTCTAAAATTAACTGAATTATTAAAAGCTGCACGTGAAGCCTTCTCTTCTGTAATTCTTGGAAACATTGGTTTTAACACACATTCATGTTGTTAAAGGAATTCTGAGTAAAATAATCTTTTAAAATTATCTTTTCCCAAATGGAAGTTATTGTAACTATTACTTTTTGTTACTGAACTGTTTTTATTCGAATGGCTCAAGAAAACACCTTTTCAGGCGTATTATACAAATTCAATTAAATTGTAATGGACATAGATTTAGTTTACTTTCGTAGTTATGTTGTTGAATAATTTGACCTGTTTGCCACTGTGCTGGATAAATTCATTGCCTGAGGAAGTTCCGCACTCTGGGATGAGATATACCCAATATTTGGGTCCGGTACCTTGGGTCTTCATTAGGACATGTAGTTTATTACATTAAGCCAGGTGCATTTCTGTTGTCAGTTTTTTCCGGTAAGTTGTTTACGTGGCTTAACTCTGAAAAAAATTTATCGGAACATATAATATTTATATATCATATTTAATATTTGTACTATAGCATATAAAGATTAGCCGAAAGTAATCAGAACATGCCCAATGAATACTGTCACCATTTTATTCAATATAGGAATTTACTACTAATTGATGTTTTTCTTTGGGTAAAATATCGATGGGATAATCCTGTAATTCTCAATTTTTAAAGTTAAGTTTTGGACAATTCATACTCAATAACATATCGATCTTAAACTATGAATTAGTGCTACCCGAAGTCGAGAATTAAAGAAATTCTGAAGATGTTTCATTCTGATTGGAATCAAACTTCTCGCCAAAGAAAAATACAAATCTGATTGGGGTCAGCGCTTACGGGGTTAAAAATGAAGGAGTTGAGATAACATTGTGACAGCTTATTGCACACTCACTTTGAGTCTTCTGTGTGTAATCTGAACAAGTCATTTCTTTGGTACGTGCTCAATTCCAATTCTGACCTTCGTGAAATGTTCTACAAGTTTCAGTCAAAGTAATGGAAAAGTAACAAGCGAACAAAGCTCTGTTATCGCTAAAAGTAAGTTTTAAAATTAGTCTTTTAAAGATCAAAAAAAGTTTCCAATTACAAAGACTTTTTTTGGTTGGATATGAACAGTAACTGTTCATGTAAGGCGCTATTTGGAGTATACGTGATTTTTGTTGAAATTAATAAATATTCCATTTATCCATCGAGATTCATCAGGACATAACAGCACATGCTGTATTTAGGTTGTTTCAGTTATTTTCTTCTTTTCAGTTTCTTGCACTGAACAGTTATAATTTTATCGCTTTATAGCAGCGATTCGGAAATTATGGTCCTCGGACGCCTGGGTTCTGTCCCATAATAGTCTGTGTCCACAAGTGAAAACTTTCGCGTATTCTCAAAATGATCAGTGTATTTTCTAACTGCTCTCTTACTTGTAATGGGTGAAATTATTTATGAAATAAAAAATTGACAGTTTTCTAATAGTTATCATATGATTTCTCCGTAGTCATGTTTGAAAACAGTGCTTATCTCCCAAAAGTTTTGGTTATTAGTGAAAAATATTTATCCAGAATAATCAGAAAAGCTGTCTAGTACCGGTATATATGTTTGTGTGTACAACTTATCTATGTTAAATGGCTTTTTCCATGTTGCTTTATATTAAAAAACAACAAAATCCATTCAACGAGGAGTTTGAAGAATTTTGTATGAAGCTGACAAAATGAACCTATCATTGTGAATCTTATAGGAAAGAAACATTACCATCCATCGCACAGCTACTGAAAGAATTTTTGCACTGTATACTTAAATATATATACAGTAGAACCTCATTATAACAGACAAATAGGGGCTGAAGGTTGTCCGTTTTAATGAAAGTCCGGTTTATAACAAATAATTCTTATAGGGGTGTAAAGCAGCAGGATGTACATCAATGAAAGTATTGATACAATTTTTAGCTATAAAAAGTGTTCATTGTATATCAAATAAAAAACAGCCTTCAACAAATTAGGTTGAATTGAAAAAGATGTGAATGCATGCACTGCATTAATTTTTATAAACAGAAGGTTCTGGTTCATGTTGATTCCTTACATTCATTGGTTTGAAAAAATAATTTATTTTCTGCCGGGTTTGTTTGCTGCTTATTTCTTCAGTTAATAACTGACGGAGGTGCCGTAAATGTTCATAATAGGCAAAAAATTTTCATTTGCCGATTGTTCAACATATTGAATAACAAAATTTAAATGGTCTTTCACCTTAATTGTAGACTGGCAATTTTTTTTAAAACTGTCCGTTACAAGCGACGTCCGTTATAATAGGGTCCGTTATAATGAGGTTCTACTGTACTTAATTAACTTTTTTTTTAAATGAGAGATTTTAGGATTGTGATATTGCTGTATTAAGATTATAAATATAGTAGTTTCATAATAAAAAATTTTTTTTTTCAAAATTAAAGTTATCACTTTGTAATAACATGGTAAAATTCGATGTCTTTGATTGTTGAATATTTGCATTACTTTCAGATTATTATAATTTGTTGTAAAGTTAATTGTTTCAACAATCTATGTCATGTTGTTTTTCACGTAATCTTCCTTAGTTTGTTATTAAAATTCCTTTTTTTTTTTCGTTACTTATTCATTGTAAGCTTGAAGAAGAAGAGACGTTTTCTCTTCGAAAATTTGCGTTTTAAATAAATGTATATATATTTTATTACATTTATTTGTGTTGAGTGTGTTGATGCTTAATATTAAAACTTCTAAAAGAGGAAATTAGGAAGAAATATGGTGTAAATACTTGGTGTAAAATGAATATTACTACTTTCGTCATTGAGTCTGCCAAGGCAGTTTGAAATTTTTAATATTTACAAACATTGTATGAAATTTGGAGGGGATTTTTTTATATGCAAATTAAATTATTGTAAAATAAAGGGTGAGACCAAGTTGTATACTAAGTGATTGTAGTTGTAAATAAATGTGCTGAAGGTATGATAAAAATATTGGCCAATCAACGGTTACCAATAACTATAGTCAAACTTTACTTCAGAAAGCATTATTTACGTACAAATTGAGGTTTGGAAAAAAAATAGATTTTATATAGTTTTCCCCGTGATTTTTGGCTTAGTTTTGCATAAAAATGGATTTAAAAGTTTTTGTGGAGCTTCAAAAACAAGCCTGCTCCTTTTTCTTTTGCCTGGATGTCACTGGGTTTCATTTTGATAGGACAGTCCCATTGCATTACAGCAAGAGTTGGCCCGTACGTAGACACTTGATTCCGCACCATACATTATACGTACGCTACGTAACTTACATAAACTTAGAATTAACTTAGCTTACGTATTTTTTTTTACTTTTCCATTTTTTTTAAATTTTTTTTTTTTTTGCTTTTTTTTCGATTTGTATTCTTTACTTTTCTTTACTTTTCTTAACTTTCTTGTCCTGACTATCCTGACTTTCACTTGGCGGAGTCCTTTTAACGAAATACCTATCGAGAGAGATTTGTTTCTGTCTTATTTCAAACTGTTATGCAAATGAGTAAGGCACGTGTCGTCAATAAGCGCCGAAGCACGACCAGTAGACAATTTATCAGACTCCTATCTCAAAGCATTTCCTCGAAGGCTTGCTCGTATCTCGGAATACTCGTATATCGGGACGCTCATATCTCAAGGTATTACTGTATATCGAGAAACAAAAATTAAGGTCTTCAGAACGCCTGTCGCCACAATCCAAGTTGTGACCAAAGAAGACAGAAGTTTTTTTTTTTTTTTTTAAAACTGTCAATCTGCTGAGGAGTATAGTACAATGACTACCTTTCAATGAATTACATTTCTGTAAGAATGCTGTCTATAACTTTGTATTTTATCTTCAGAAAAAAAGAAAACGTTGTGTAGACACTATAGATTATCAACAAGAGCAAATTGATTTATGACCCCATGATACAATTGATAAGTTAATTTGAAAACCACATTTACAATAATAGACTACTAAAAAGAAAATATTACAATTAACATTGACTGACCGGCCATCTTTGAAACAAATTAGAAACCAAGCAAATAAAAAGCCGTTTACTGGCTCTTGCTTTGAAATAAGGTCAATGAAGTCTTCTATACTAATTTTTGTTTAATTAATAAAACTCGTGGTCATGTCTCATGCTCTTTCAAATTTGTAACAGCAAAAATAGTCTTTGTTTGTACTATTTAAAATTCAAAACCTAGATTAAAAAATAGGAAGGTGCCCGTGTGGGTTCTTTTTTAAATGTTGTGCAGCTATTATATTTTTGTACATATTTTTGTTAAGGAATTATAAGCATGTCGTATCATTTTGTAACTTAAAAAATAAAAGTATTTTAATATTTAGAAAATGAATTATGCAATACTTGAATTCAAATTGCTTTATTTTTCTAATTTTCTACTATAAAACCCCTTTAAGTAACTTAAAATGAATATAAAAAGATTTTAGACATAAAACAAAAGCAAACTTTATTCCAATGGTAATAACACTGATTTTTATAAATAAAATTTTTCATTTAGTATAAAGTTATGAAAACTTTCATTGCCAAATAAAGTTTAAAGCAGTCAAAAAGACGTCATCGTTAATTACTAATTGGTCCAAAGCTTTAGGATAATGTTTTATTAAAATGCTTTTGGAAAAATACTTATGTTGTAAACAGATATTTATAGAAGCTTTTAATATACTTATATATATTATATAATTAATTACCGAAACCGTAATATTTATTAGGTGGACGAAATTAATTACGATAATTTACATTTATTTAATGACTTCAATAATTTTATTGCAATTTGGAACCTACAATCTAAAGCAGTTAATGCGAACTTGCATTTGCATATTCATAATTCACTCAATTGATGTCATT
>JAFIDM010000001.1:134826819-134845276 GCA_023159025.1 Thereuonema tuberculata
CGGAACATGGAGGTTGGTACTGTTTTGTTTAGTCAGTAGATGTTATAATTTTAAAATAATTGAAGCCAACGCGTGTGAATTATTTTCATGACTTTAAAAAAAAAAAAACCGAAAAATCCTCAACATTTGAAGGAATTGTAATCATTAAAAAGAAGTTTTCAAGTTTTCTCAGGAATTTTCTTATTAATGACTAGCCGGGTAACGTAGCTTCGCTCCGGAACCCTTGCATATATAGCATTAAAAAAAAACTTTATTTAGCAAATTAATATTGAGATCGGAGAATATACGACTTCCCAGCCCGTTGCTGTGTTCTTCGCTTAACTCGGGTGTATTGCGGGTTGGCGCCACACACCTGAGGTTGCCGCCACACACTTCATGGTCAGTTTGCCAGATTATTTCCTAATTGCTACTGTATTTTAAATTTAATAACTTACATATTAAATTTAAATAAGTTGGAGTTTTAATTAATTAAATAAATTATTATGTTGGAGCTTGAAAAGAAAATTAAGTTTAAAATTATTATATTTTCCTCCAATGAAAATTTGAGTTGGTTGACGTCAGACGACGGAGAGTGTGATGACGTAGGAGTGTGCGTGTGATGACGCAGTACAGTGGAGAACGGTTGTCGATTCGAGACAGGAAGGTTGAGTCCGTTCGAATGTCTCCAATAATGAAGAGCGGGAGTTTTAAACTAATCAAGTTGCTGCCAAAACTAACGAAGAGAAAATTATGAAGACGCAGTTAACAAAATTCAAGTAAGATGAATAAGTAGATTCCCTAAAGCCTGCTCGCTAATTTATGAAGTCAGAAGATTCAGCGAGTGCGGAAAATTACCGTGATGAACTGATGATTAGAAGTAGGAACTATATTATTTACGAATATTCAAAGGACGCTATTCGCAGAATATCTAAAGGAAATAGTAACGGTTAATTTCAATCGAAAAGAGTTCGATGAAATTTAGGAAAAGATAAGTTTAAGAATCCCAAATCGTATTGTATTTGAAGAGTCCATTTCCTAGTGGGTAACAGCAACAAGCAAGCTATAGTAGAGAACTGAATTAATTAACGTTATCATTTATTTTGTTTAACCATTAAACGAAGAGGCGATTCGTCTAATTGGAAAT
The DNA here is from genome assembly GCA_023159025.1 of Thereuonema tuberculata. Lineage (NCBI taxonomy): Eukaryota > Metazoa > Arthropoda > Chilopoda > Scutigeromorpha > Scutigeridae > Thereuonema > Thereuonema tuberculata. The sequence continues at coordinate 134,827,943 of JAFIDM010000001.1, forward strand.
GAAGAATCAGTTTTGCCGAAAGGAGTAAAGTAAACTTCAAGTTACCAGGAACAGTCCAATTCAACCTTGCGAAGGTAGAAGAAAGTAATCACCCGTATCCAAAGACTGTTTTTCAAATTGTAATAGAGATTACGTTAAGAATAAAAGTTATGGAACTATTAAATGGAATGTATACGATTAGTAAGGATAAACCATTTAATACCTGAAGTAATAATCACGTTAAGGAAGAATCCAAGATTAAGGATAAAGCAGGAACAATTTATACAAGTGAAAAGACAACGTTAAAGTGCTCAAGTTGCAAGTGATAAGTGCTGAATGTGTGTTCGCAGATTACTAGGTGAATCAAGACTACGTTATTCAGAATAAGAATATGCACTTACTCGTATAAAGGATACGCATACGAAAGTGCAAGTGTGAAATGAAATAGTGAATATGGCCTGTAATTAAATTATGTGTTTATTAGTGATATCAGCTAAAGCTAGATATGCTTAGTGTATCCATGGGAGCTGTATTTAGTGAAAAGTGTTCCAGTTATGTTTCATCTCTTGAAGCCTTCAGATTGTGAGTACATTTATTTATTTATTTAGTGGCGATTCAAGATTAGAAGAAGTATAAGTACTATAATACCATTAGTGTGTGTTTAGAAAGTTAATCTTTATTCTAGTGAGATCGTAGTTGCTTAGTTTACATAAGGGAAAAGCCTTAAATATTAGTTGATACATATTATAGAAATACTTACCTGTATTATCACACATGAGTGAATTTGCCATTGTTAGGTATTGACAATTATAGATTATTAATTCTTACACATAGGTGGAAAAAACCATTATTAGTATTTTATATTTGTGAATAATTTATTTACAGAGATAGTTACATTGAGATTTAGTGCTGTTAGGCCAATCTTTGTTTAATGAGATACATTGTTGAATAACACTACGTACATTGAGGATAGAAACTGAGGATCGCCAATTTAGCGTGAAACAGTCTGTTTTGGGATGTTACTTGTGAACATGGTCTCACCCCTTTTAATGTGTTTACATATTTTAGGCGCTTATTTCTTAGTTTATAATGCGCATTGAAAATTCTTAGAGGCTGCCGGAGGGCAGCACAAGAATTTCATTTATTTTATTTTTAATGTGTATTTTGCTTTTTTAGTTTAGTTTTCTGGAGGTGCCATTTCCATTCCTGCTTTAAATTATTTCTACCTCTGTATTGAGACCAAGGTGTTCATAATATAATATTCATTAGCAATATGATTTATATATAAAATGAGAAAGTAAGCCGAAAGATATCTTTAATTATAGTTTTTGGTTAAAGACACTGAAACCACTGAGATTCTATTGAAGCTGTTGGAATCGATCATCCAATCGATTTCGCACATGTTCCCGATACTTTTCTGGACCCAGTCTAGATAGAGCGTTCTAAAGAATACAGATAAAATCAATGAAATCTTTGTGCTTCTGAGAATCCTTAAAGAAGTAAGTTTTAACTTAGTTTTTCTCGTGTTTGTTAAATATGTTATTTAACAGTTTTATAATTATTTTAACTTTTCAGTTATCAAATATGGGCAAATAATCATTTACAAACAAAATTATTTTAGGTGATTTAATAGATGGGACTCGGTATTTATAAAATATCTTTAAAAATTGGAGGTTCTTGTAACTGTAATGATTTCAATAATGAAAAATTATCATTGCTTCCTACAGTTACTTTGAAAACTTTACTTTTTGTAAAGCTCTTCATTTAATGTGATGATGTTTACGTAGACATTTCATAATCGTGACGGTATTTTTACTGTGAATGTCTTATTCGAAATTGTCATTGTCACGGTTATTAAATGCTAAAAGTATTAAATGATCTCTGCCTTATTTCTACTAAGTATTTATTTAGTCTAAAAGTGAGTTCTCATGTGTGTTTCGTGGTAGTAGACGATCTGCGTTGGACACATTTTCTCGGGGTTCTCGGGGTTCACTGCGCTACTTTAACCATTGTTGCTATTGATGAAGTAAATTACCTACCACATTTTGGATAGATTAAAAATTTTTTTCTTGATGTTGATTTCCAGAATAAGTTTATTTTGATTACTAGTGTCATGTTCATTGTTTGGAAATAATGTAAACATTTAGCCTGCTAACAATACGTTTATTGCACTTAGCGTGGATTGCAGTGAAGGACATGGAGACTTGTTGTTGGTATCTTGGTAACGGTCTGCCGAATTTATGCTCTGATCTTAGTACTTTGGATTTCATCCGAAGTGGATGCAGAATTGCTGTTAGTCCCAATGGTTAGCTGAAGGAAACATCGACGGATTTACGAGCAAACGATTTTGACGAAGTAAAGGTATCACGGTTGTTTAGCATTCGTCGAAGATGCAAATAAGAAATCAGAAGGAGAAGTATCGATACGATTAGTTTCCTGGTCTTCCTCTGATTTTCGTATTACAACGAAGTCCAAAGGCATTATGGCAGATCAATATCGGTGATGTTACGTAAGTACGTGATGCTCAGATCTGCCTGTTCGTTGTTCTTTGATAAGGTAAACTTTAACGATATTTCTCAGACTAAAGTTCAGAAAGATACACGCAGTTAAATGTTAGAAGAACGGATATTAAGGGTTAATTAAGATAATCAAAGGAAGAACGTTTAAATCTAACTAGTCATAACGGAATCTTGATAAATAAAACAAGCAGAATATTTTACATTAAAATTATGAGAATTAATTTTAGAGAAACTTCAATTTAGTTCAGAATTTGTACAAGATGAACCAAATGAGACGAATTAGCGCAAAAGAGGAATTAATAGCGAGTATTCATTTGAGAATTAATTATGAGTATTTATCAAATAAGTATTTCAGGATTTTTACAAGAAGAACCTAACGAGACGAGTTTAACGAAGAAGAGGAATTATAGCTCGTATTCATTTGACAGATTTAGATTTCGAACAAGACGAGTCAGATTTAATAATAAGTATCATTTAGTAGATAAGTGTAGGGAATCGAATTTTACAATAACATTAGAACTGAACGAAAATCGAAAAAAATAATACATTAAAAATAAAAACAGTTACCAAAAAAATTTACCATGAGGATATTTCGACAAAAGCCTTATCTCGCTCACCTCCAAAATTAGCAATAACTAGCGTATAACCAAAATGATAATGGCATAATAAATAAACTCCCCAATGTAATAAAAAAGGCCAAAAATATTAATAAATATAAAGATTATAAAGAAAAAAAATAAGAATTATATGAAAGTAAAAAACCTAACATAAAAAAAATCTTGGATGAATTTAGAAATTATAAAACATATAGAAGAGAAAAAACAAATTATTTAAAAATTTTAAAGGTAATACAATAAATAAAAAATACGAAACAGCATATAAAATAAAAAGAAATTGGTTAAAAAATTTCATAAAGAAACAAAATAAAAATCATTATTTTAGAAACTTTAATATACTCAAATATTTTGTTTGGAATTTACTTAAAAAAGAAATAAATTATAAACAAAAAAGTAATAACAACATTGACACATGCAAGCTCCTGGGATATTTTGAAATAGGAATAATCTTTAGAGATTTAAAAAAAATTTCTCTCAACCAGGAGATGACAGAAAATATTTTAATAATCCATAATTTATATTTTGAGAGCCGTGTTGGCGTGGTCGTGCGGTCTCGGCGGCGGCCAGCCGTGGCGTCCAGTGCGCCAGTTCCTGGGTTCGAATCCCGGCAAGGGCATGGCTGTTTCAATTTCCTTTCCTGTGTGTCAGCCTCTTCTTCGCTTTCTCTTCGGTCTGACGTCATTCCGTAATGGCGTCCTGAGGGTTAGCTCTGGGAAAGCACCTCAGTATCTTCTCCCCTTGAAATTCTCGGAACAGAGATTCTGTTCCGCCCAGATCCGGCCTGGCGGCTGGAATCTGGCTCCCTAGACCCGCACTTGGTGGAACAGGGCATACAGGCTATGTATGTATGTATGTATATTTTGAGAACACTTCATTAAACAATTCCATGACTTTGCTATTTCCAAATCATTATGAGATATTAAATATCATAAGTAAAAAATAAATTTTTCTTCTGGATATGATCTTATCACTTCGTCAAGTCCTTTGCAAAGAAAGATGAAATATCGTGGAAATTAAAGGAGTTGGTTGTTATATAAAAGATTTGTAAACAAGCCCAAAGTTAAAATGCTGAGCAATTGTATTTTTGTATATAATAGTCCAACACTATAGACGAAAGCAGGTACTATTAAGAAGTTGAATAAATAGAATTTCAAATAGTAATGCTTAGCATTAAAAAGCTTATTTCTTCAAGTTCTCAGTAATATCTGCGTTAAGTCTATAATTTGTACTTAACCACTACTGCACTCACAAATATAACCGTTCAGTACAATAAGGTTTGACTGATTTCGTATTTTACAAATTAATGATAAAAACTAAAAATTGTAAATTTATCTTCACAATTAAAAAATTTTATTTTTAAGAATCGATAATATTTTTCTCGGAAGATATGTTTGGAAGATATTGAAAGTATTCGGACATCAAATTTCTATTATAAAAGCTGGTTATCGGAAAATGTTTAATAGAACATATAAATCTATCTATTTTTATTGTTTTGAATTCTGTTTCACTTGATATATTTTTTACAATTACATTTAATGGCAATTTTAATAAAGTTTCATGAGAGTACGAATCTTGGAGAATAAGTGCACTTTTTTCCCAATTTGAGATAGCATATATCAAAAAATCCTTTTATATTTAAATTTCCCATTATCAGCATATTATTTAATGTCTTTCGATTAAAAGTTGTTCTCCAATCGATTCCAATAATATTTTGAATGTTTTGTTGCCATCTATCAAGTGAAAGGTTGTTTCCTCTCATTGTTAGAAGTGAATTTTCAATGTCTGTTGTCAAATTTTTACTGTTTATTCTGGAAAAACTCTGCGGATTTTCTGCAGTCAATGTTATTACATTTTTCACTTTTCATACATTTGACAGTATTCTACCCGGGATAGTATTTGTATAAGAATTATTGCCTTACATGTCATTTCACTCAAGTCTTGACTATTTACATGTAAGATATGAAAAGTATCCAATAGTTCTGCAACATTTTGAATATTATTTTTTAAAATCATTATCAATTTCTTGTTGCTGCATAGAAATTTTTTCTCATTTCTCATTCCTTTTTTTTCTAATTCTTTTTTTTTAATAGTTATCTGTTTACATTTCTTTCTGCATCTTTTCTTCTAAATTACAATAGTATTTTCAGATCTCTTCAGTAATGTATTTGTGAGCTGTTATACAACGATCAACACATTCTATTAGCATCAGAGGATCGTTCTTTTTCATGGTTATTTTAGCATTCTGCTGTTTATAGTCGTTAGAAATTTCCTTGTAAGTTTCCTGCTGTTAAAGCGACAATAGTTGCACCCAATGACCCAATGTCTTTAAGTATTATGCACTGAAGTCAAATCATTTCTTGGCTATAAATTATATTCATGAACATGCTCTAAGAGCTTTCTTTTCTCAATAGAAGAAATCCAAAGTAAATTTATTTACTAGAGTCTTTTAAATAAATTATATCGGTAAGTGACAAATAAATGAAGCATTAAAACTTCATACTGACCTCTAAGTAAATAGGATTAAATTTTTAAAATTCATAACTAGAAGCTCTTTTTTAATTTCCATTTTCTGAGTGATATAGTTCGAAAAATAAGAAAGCTGAAGTTTCATGATTAAATTATAAAATATATTTTTTTCATAGAGTACAGCATCATCGTAATCTTAAAATTTTAGAGATAAATTCTTGTGGTGTGAAATAACCTTAATTGATGTGAAATAAGTTCGTTTTAAAAGTTAATTTATTCCTTAAAAGTTTTTTAACTTAATCCGAATAAAGTAGCATAATTTTCTTGTGAATTTTCTTTGTTTATAATTTAAGTTACATTTTCAACCATTGAACACATGTTCTAGTTTATGTTATGTTTAATTGTATGCACTGTCTTATTGAAATAAATTCGAAATTAAAAAAAAGGAATATTAAAAACATATTTCATATTTTACATAATATTTGGAATTGCAAAAATAACAGTAATGCAGGCTTTCAGAAGCTAGTTACATTTAATGTCGCTAGATGGCAGCATCTATATATTTTTCCTGACATGATATATTTTTTTCAATTCTCTTCCTAAGAATTTCGATAGCCAAATCTTATTAGTGATGAAATAACTTCCAAGATTATTTCGGAATTGAATCTACGGAAATCGTAGTGCACTGTAATAAGAAAGATGAAGGAGAATTTTTATGAATCGATCCAAGATTTTATCAAATAAAATGAATTATCTATTTTAGATAGACTTGAATATAAAATGTCAATATATCAAAAAAAAAAAAAAAAAGTAAAAATCAATTTTAATAATTTTAAAAGTTTGATCAATAATTCCTTAGAATTTAATCCTTTATTTAAATTTTGTACAAAATTTGTGTGTTTTTTTTTTTTTTTTTTTTTTTTTTTTTTTTATATATATATAATGTTTTTTATTTTCCAGGATAATGTTAATCTGCCAAATTTTATATGTCTGGGAAATCCATAGAACATAAGTTTCGTTCTAACAGAATTTGGAATTGTGGAAGGAACTGCTTTAAGTTTCGCTTAAATAAATTTACGGCCTTTTGATATATATTAAGAAAAGTTTATCTATTTGTCGTTCAAGGATACATTTAAATTTATGAAAGCTAAGGGTCATGAACATTTACAAAACTTTATCACAATGGATGTGCCAAATCGATCCTTTGTCTAAGATATGAGTTCCGTTAACGGGAGAAAGACAAAAGTACATTTTCTTGGAATATACCGTAAGTATCCAACTTTCCAGCTTTGAATCTGTAAATTCTGTTTCATTTCGCTCTAAGGGTGAAATAAACGAGAAAAAGCAAATCCAAATCAAGCTTCTAATTCAGTTTCTCATATATAATAAAATCATTCACAACATGCGTCTTTTGGAACTCTGGATTTTTTTTTTTAATAATGATTTTCCTTCAAAAACATTAATATTCTATTAATGTATTTATGTATTTGTTATATCTTAAATCTCTTCACAAGCTGTTTAATGTAAATTGTAAATTGTATAATTTCATAAAGCTTTTATATGTTAACATATCACAGGAGTTATTGATGTTGTGTGCTAGTGTAGGACTGAAATTATCTTTTAAAATCAATTTTCCATTGAAAATCCCTTTGAATCGTAGAATTGCGTGCTTCACATTTGATGAAAGTGTTAAGCATAAGGTTCTATCTCATAAGCAGGAAATGAAGTCATAATTACAGTCAGCTAACTGCCATTCAAGATTCTTCAGGCTTCGCATAAGCTTTTATATTTAACAACTGAAATGAAATTCTTTAAGAAACGAGAGTTAAGTTTGTTCTAATAAAAACTAAATATGTTTTCAAAAGCTAACTACTGAACGCACTTCTATTTTTCTAGCCTATAATTGCCGGCATAGAATTTAATTGGTAGTATTAACTTGTGGTCCCTTTATTCTTGTGATCAACATTGAATCGATCTTTCAAGATTGATCAATTCCTTTTGCTTATTTCACAACACAAGCACCTTTATTAAATAGAAACTACACACACTGTAAGACGTCCCCGAAAGAACGTAAGCCTATTTTACTTCAAATGTTGTTCTTAAATTAATTATTAATAATTTTTTAATGGACTTGAAAAGTCACAAGCAAACAGCTCACTTTTATTGATAAATTATAATATCTTCTGTAACAAACAACATATGTTTTCCAATATCTTAAAAACATTAATTAAATACTCATTATTTATTAAAACGCTTAATTTTAAGAAACTTGATTTTAATCATATCAAATTATGCGCAAATCAATCGATTAGAGAAAATATTCATTGTTGAAGAGATCCAGAGAAATCCACTGTATATTTTTAATGCTTTTATATGAAAACTTTATCGTCTTTTTGCTAATATCTTAACAAGTATCCAAGATTTCAAATATAAAAGTTATATCGCTTGTAGTACTTAAATATACATGCCAAGTTTTAAGAAGATCTGTGCACAGAGAGGGGAGATAGAAGAGCATGCGTGAGCCACCATAAAGTCAGTTAACGATTCCTAGGAAACGAAGCTAAAAATCGCCGTATATATTTACAATTTAGAAAATAACGGAAACAACTATAAATAGCTATAAAATCAGCTATTTTTCGTATTTTTTGAATCGCTTATTCCTAAATCAAATTGTATCATGTATTGACTTAATACAGCAATTAATAGTTAGGCTGGTAACACTTAACATTAATTTATATTTAAATTTTTAAAATATGAAGAAGATTTTCTGCACTTCTAATACTATCAGCTTGTTGAAATGTTTTTTGAATTTATAAAAATGTATGTGGTTCATTCAAATTATTCATAACACGTTACAACACGTTTTAGTTTATTTAAAGACAGAAACGTTTCAGGGTTTATAGTGTACAATATGCGTTCTGTAATAAGTAAAGAAATGACAAGAAACTAAGACTACAAATTAGTATTTGGAAATTTTAAATGAATAAGTTACAGTTAGATAGAAAAAGCCTATACACAATTTACACATTATAAACTGTGTATGGATTTAAGAATAAATCCAGATACATATTACCAGGAGAGTATTTATGTGTAAGTATTATAAATATCCAAATTCCAAGTACATCTGTTCAGATTCTCTGAAACTATATATTTATAAACGAATATCTATCGATAAACAGAATAATAGGCATCTGCCTTTTAAGATCCATTTGAAAGATGTAGTAATTTTCAGTGTTTTGTAGTTATACACTCTCATTTCCAGCAGTGCTTTCACACCTAACTAAGTCGACTGAGCAAAAATCGATTTACATTATATATTGGAAAACATATGTAAAAACATCCTTTGCTTTCTATTGGGAAAAAATATTGTTTCATCAGTAGAATAAAGGTTTTTCGTTTCTCTCAAACTTTATTTTGTATTCGATTATTTTTAGGAATGGTCCAGACATTAGATGTGCTGAAACAAAAAAATAACTTTTATGTAACTTCTATGAATGTAAACCATATATTCAGGCATTATCAAATTCCATTAATTGGAAATAGTTAAGTTAAGGTTAATTTGATAAATTGAATGGCATTAAACTTAAACCCCATTGTATTCAAGATGACTTTTAAAAATAGGGTGATTATTTCTAATTGTCTTTATTGATATTTTTCTAATGCCCCTTAAATTGAAGTAATTTGAACAAGCACAATTATGTTCAATTAGTAGAACTTACTTAATAATTACAATTTCATTATTAGAGTCAAACTTGGTTAATTCACCGAAATTCAGTTATATTTTTTAAATTTTTTTGGCCTCAGCTCAATGTTTAAAGCATACCACAGAAAAGACCGCTACTTTAATCACAAAATTGAAAAAAAAAAACAACAAAGATTCCTTAATTTGTAAGTGCTTTCGTTTTGCTTACGGTATGCGAGATATGTACTTTATTTTTAGCTTACCGTTGCAATAAAATAATTTATATAATTTACGAATTAATACATTCGATTTTTTTCCTTTCGACATTATTTGGGCAATATTTTTTATGACGTCAAAATATTTTGTATGTTTTCGTTTTTGATTAGCATGCATGAAATTCGAATTTTCATTACTTTCAAATAAGCACCATAAAAATGAGTGCTGTAACGATATGGCCTCTATTATAATTTTTTGCAGTAGAAAGTATCGTAGAATTGTTATATTTTCAGTGTCTTATCAAAGCAAGTCTAAGATAAAACTCCTACCATAGACAAAAAATTAAGTTTATTAAGGAAAATTTGCCCTATGTTTACTAAGGCATTTAACTAGCAAAATGCGCCTATTAGGATCAGTTACTTTATAAGTGAATTAGTTGCATATTTTCACCGAATAAAATCTACTTGATGAATCTTGGCATGCATATTTACGAAGAAGACCGATCTAAATTTTGTACTTGATTACGATCTAAATTTTGTACAGGATTACGTAAAGTAAAGGTGTCGCAGTTCCAATGAAAAAGCATTAGAACTGGAAACAATAGATTTCTAGCGATGTTTTAGCAATGCTTATAATCCACTAATTCATTCATTGATTTCAAGCATTACATTAATGATTAGTTAGATTTAAAATATGAAGAATGTAGCCACTAGAATGTAGCATTTTCTCATCTGTTAATGATAAAACGAAATGTTTGTTTCATTTCTTAAATTTCATATTTCTTAAAAGATATTGCTTTTATTTTCATTGAAAGTAATTGAATTTAGTCAAATTCTAATTTCAGGTTTAATTGTAATTGGTGTTGATAACATTAAAGTTACTTAAAAACCCAATCGTTATAATTGGTTCATTAACTTCATATAAATTATCTACATACGTTTTTTTTTGATTATCTGTTGACTATTTTATACTACACAATTGAAATTAAATTTATTATAAACAACTAGTAAAGCTAAGGAACTTTAGAAAGGAATATATAAATGGAATATATTACATAATTTTTATTGAACATAATTTAATAACTTTTACTTTGATTAAAGCATATAATAATAAAAATAATAATTTAATAATAATGTATGTAATAATGTTTAAACATAAAAACTGAAAATATATAAAACCTTAAAAAAAAAATTAAATTTTTTTATCTTTTTATTTTTATAGTTTTTTAATTTTTATGTTTAAATTTATGTGACGACATTATTATTATTATGTTTTTAATTTTTCTCTGATATGTTGAAAAAAACTGTATTTTATTTTTATAGTAGTAATTTAGTGGACTGAGGCATTTAACCTAAAGTACCTCTTCCTTCTTAAAATTTATTCATTTAGTGATTTCATTATAAGATTCAGCAGCTAGCTGAACTTGAAACACTTCGACTTGAAAATATCAAAACTTTAAATCTACGTCAAACTAACTTAATTTAAAGGTAAACTTTTTTTTATAAGTGATGAAATGTTTGTTTACGACAGAATTAGAATTATTTAACAGTAAATTGAAGGTTTATGAAAAGAGCAATACGACACTAATCCTTTAAAACTTGCACAACAATCCTGAACATTCCATTCTCTTTTCGCTACAATAAATAAAGCAAAGTCGTAAAGGAACAGAAAAATTACTAAGATGGACTGCCGTCTTGTTAATAAAGTTTCAGGTGAAACATATTTCATTTCTGAAACAAAAGCATCTGCTCGCCTCGTTTCTCTGTTTACTGACAATGAAATGGATAAACTATGAGGATGTGCTCTTTCTTCGTGTCAAAATCTTTCAATGGTATCATCTTTCCAGCAGCACTGCTATTCTTCAACTTGTCTTACCCTTTTATCCCCAAATTTATCAAGGGTATTTGAGAATCTCTTTACATCTATTAAGACTGCATAAACTTGCTACTATTTCAGACTTAACGGTTCAAAGAAAGGTTCATCAAAGTCCACAATCATGAAATTTTTTTAGCCGGTAATTAAATTTCCTTTAGATTGTTGCTGTATAAACTTTTCAATTAAAAATACAGAGAATTTATTAACACGGAAAATATTGTAAGAAAACCTATTCATATTTTAAATGCTGACAAAAAAAAAAGTTCGAATTCTTAACGTTGTGTAATTGTTTAAAATACATATTGTCAATAGGTGCATTTAATAAAATGTAAGAAGCATTATAATAAGATTCGTTTACTTGTTACATATTCTTAAAATAATATTTAAATTTAATCTTTGTGATTATTTAGTAAAATAATACTTTTAATCATAAAGTTTATATAATACCTTATTATGTATCCTACTTGCACATGAAAAAAGAAGCTGTTAATGATGTTTAACATTAATTTATTAATAAAGTTGTCTAATTGGAAAATTTCACTTTAAATTGGGTTTTAATTTTAAATTTGGAAATGTCAGTTTCTTGGAATAAAATATTCATATTGTTTCAATTTGAACAGAGAAGAAATTTTCTTAGAGTTTGCAAAGTCGAATTTTTTTCTGATTAAATACTCTTCATTTTTAATTTTCTAATCTACCTGGCAATCTAGAGAAATTATATGTATTTTTTTTTTGTCCTTACGGAGCTGATATTTTTATCTTGATTAATATAATTTACAATGGAATAGAATTGAAGGAAATCCTAAAAGAAAAAAAAAGACATTACTTTTCTTAAATATGAAATTTTATTGACCACTTAAGATAAAATAAACATAATCTTGATTGGATATTTTAAATTGTAAAAGAACAATTATAAGAATCTAAAAATTAAGGACTGTTTGTGTAAAATTGAGATAAGTTCCTATTTCTTTTGGTATTTTTACGTTCTTTTTTCAGTAATATAAGTTTTACTATGTATTAATTTTTATTTACCAAGAAATATACAGCTACAATATTTCAGCTATCTTTTATAGTACACAAAGTCTCTAAGAATCACTTCTGCTTCTTTAGTAATCAGTAAATTTCGGTTTGCTTGTTTTGATTATTTTTCACTCTTTACAAAATGCTGCAATAAGTTTATCGTCGTATTCTGTGGTCTATACAAAAAAAAATTACATTAAATGAACATATTAGTATGAAGCACATACTCATGCACTACAGAACATTAAAAATAGCAATTCCCCAAATAATTTTTAACAATTTATTTTCAGCAGTTCTTAAATATTAATAAGATTGTTGTGATTTGGAATTCACTGGGCTGTGCTGTGTGTGTGTTATGCATATCGAAAAGTAATTGGTCTCTCATCTCTGAATATCGGGATTCGATTCTCATGTGGTTTCTTGGTGGACGATCTGCACTTGGCAGGTTTCCTCGGAGTTCTCCAGTTTTTCCTGCACTTCTTCCGCCATGTTTCTTAATCACTTCTTCCGTCTATCTTTCTTTACAAGGGATAATGCAGTAGACCGAAGCGGTGTTTGACTTTTCTGCCACCCATTCTTCACAAATCTAATCCTAATGGCATTAAAGATATTAACATTTTGAAAGTAGTTCAAAAGAGAACATCCAACCTACTTTCCTTGAAATAATACAGCAATATGTTATAAAGTTGCAATCATAAGATAACATAACACAATAGTAGACTTGAACTCTCATTATTATCATCAACACAACAGAAGATTAGGACTCGTGATTTGAATGCTGAATCTGTTAATAAAGGAAATTAAGTAGAGCACTTAAATTATTTAAGTGCTAAGTAATTTTCAAAGCTTTTTTTATATGCTAACTTACAGAAATCCCATCCCACAAATTTTAAATTTGATAAATATTAAACTCTATAGATATTAAACTCTACACCAATGTACAGATTTGTTGAATAATAACAAATATATGATTTCGAATTTTATTTCATCATCATATCGAATTTTTGATAAGGAAAATTCTTCAAATAATAAACGAGAGATAATTTTTTTCCCCCACATGTTTCAAGAAAATTTGTTTATATGCTTAATAAGACGGAAATATTTAAGAGAAACCATGATTTTAAAATTTAGTCTTTCCATCAGAAAGTAAGATAAGAAATTTAAATATAATATAAACATAAAAGATAAGCTCTTAAAAATCAGCAGCAAATTAAACACGATGTGCACAATAATTTATAATAAAATTTCGATATTGTATTAAATGAATCACAAAAAATAAAATGTATAAATATAAATATATATATTTTGTTTTATATAAACAAAATATAGCGTATAAACCTTTGCTACGTTATTTTAAAGAATTCTTAGAATACAAATGTGCACAGAGAAGTAAGGAGCTAATTTGAAACATAGTGATCCATTTATTTTACTTATAATTTATTCAGGTTGTCAACATCACGCTATCAGAGACCGCCGCTATCCAAAGCAGAGCAACATAAATTGATCTCATTACGAAATATGTCGAGTTTGTTTGCTATGATATCCTATTGTGCTCCGATGTTCAGGATTTTTGACATTTGTACTTTTATGTTTAACAATGTCTCTGGCAACTCAGTACAGTTTTCTATTTTCAGTAGCTATCAATTATTCTGTATCGTATAGCAGTCATATATTTACCTCAGTTATTAATGTCTGAATGTTTTATACCAATTTTTCAGCAAAGAACTAAGTAAAGGAGTTGTAAGTTTTATTGTGTCCATTTTCAATATATAATAAGAAGTATGAGAATTATGATAAAGAACTACTCATATATTCACAGAAGTTATCTTATAGTCAGACAGTTAATATTTATTGTTTTACCGTAATTACTATTACAATAATAATAATAATGAACGTAGAATATTTTAATGGGATATTTTAATAGATTATAAAATACTGTTAATAAATTATTAGGTTTTACCTTCCCATTAAGTTTTCGAATGCATTAAACGTGAAAAAGGATGAATCCTCAGATAACTAATGCACAGAATGGTTTCCGAAGTAGCGGCAGCCACACAATAATAGCCCTCGTGGTCTACGGATATCGGAAACCATTTGCCTGATAACCGTTCCCTGGAAGTAATTGCTGCAACCGTGGGGTTTCGACCTGCAGCGATCGAGGTTCCACTTGAAAGAGGGAAGCATGCAAAGCATTTCTAATTATTCTTCGAAAATATATAAGAATCACTTCCCCTTTCCAAAAATACGTGAATAGAATAACATTCTGTCGTGCAAATACCGACCTTGTAATTAGGGTATGTCGTGCATCAGGACAATAGAGTTCATCTAGTTCAATTGAACAGACATAGACTATTTTTAAACATAAACATGGCCTCTACTGAATTCGAGCAGGCTGTTCAATGGGCATTTTGCTTTTTAAGATTCTAAGATCATATCAAATGATAAGATCCTATATCAAAATATTTATAAATGTAAATAATAATTTTTATCATGAAATATATATATATATATATTATTCCTAATTACAAACAAACTTCTTTATCAAAGATTTGAGGGATTTTTTTTTTTTTTGTTACTAAGAATTATTTATTCATGTAAACTTTTACCACTACTATTTTGTCACCATTTTATCGCTACTGAAGCATTCCGATACGTATCATGTTATAAATGTAATTTCATTTCTACATAACAGCACCTTAAATTTTTAACTCTAAAAAATGAGTTTTATCAAATGGATAATCATTGCTCATTTGAATTTATATGAACTGCTTTGGAAGTAATTTCTGGAAATGTAAAGTTTGCAGATAGAAAACCTGTAATCTCCAACTAAAGATATATTCCATTACTTTCATGAGCTAAAAACAAAGGACAGAATATGCAATTCTTTAAGGAAATTAAGCTTTAAGTCTTTATAAGAATATTTTATTAGAAACATGGAACCAAAAAATCAAAAACTCCTACTGAAAAGTCGAAATTATTGTAACTTGGTAATATGATACAATAATTTTTTTGCTATTATATAACTAAATGAAGATATCTCAAAAATTTCATGTCGCAATTTGAAAAAAATGTTTCTTTCAAAAATTAATGATTTTTGAGATATTTATGGGTATATCGAGTGTACGAAGATTTCGATGATTATTGACAATCCGTTTATTTCAATATAAATGATATAAATACGAATCTGCTTTTGACATTTTTTCTCTTAACTCTTTTCAAGGAATAGATAATAAATAGTTTTGATGGAATCCAATATAACTGGAAACTAATAGGAAATCAGCATAGATAAATAACTTACGTTTATGGTTGTTGTCCATTTAGATTATGCTCAATTAGTCTATACAGTTATTATATTGCCAAGGTAATTGTAATAGTCTCTACTGATCTATTTAGCTACTTTAAGAGAGAGCTTAATTTAAAAGTAAGTAGGAATTTTTTTTCTCTGTTACTAATCGAAAATTTTTCTAGAATGATCTGAAAATATCTGTAACCCTTTCAGAAATCTCCCATTTTCCTGACCGCGTTCTAATTATTCTTTGATGTTGATTTTCTTACAGAAACCTGTATATTTCCTAAAGAGGCAAAATATATCATTGATAAGAAAATATATTTTCACACAATATATAATTGATGTTTTAATTCAATTACACAATTAAATCCGCATTAAATAATAATATAGAAAATTTCGAAAATTAATTTTGAAGTTAAACAAAAAATCGAGTGTATGATTACATTTTTGTAAAATATACTTCACATAACACGGATTTTCGACAAATTGACGTGTTGAAATCGTTTCCATGACAATGCTAGCCATCTGGTTGCCATGACAACCACTCAGCATCTTTTACGGCTTAACATTTATATTACGGGAATCACAGCTTCTCGTCTGCTTCCCGAATTCTCATTAAGAAATTCTGTCGATAAAAAGAAGTGGTCGTAAATCCCGTATTTTTTTATATAAACAACTTGTTATATATTGATTAGTCACTTATCAAATCTTATGAGTGCTTGAAAATGGGTCCTCAAATATTCGAGAAAACTATCATGAACAAATGATAATAAGCTTTTGAAATACTTACGTTCTCTTGAGTTTACATAAAATATTAATAAATTTTAAAACAACATTTATATTTCTATACAGTAACTATAGAATTTAACTAAGCTCATATTACAGGAAATTACATTAAGCTTGCTTTTTAAAAACATCGTCAAGAATTTTTTAATTAACTTTGACATTAATTAAAAATATAATTTACAGACCAAACTTATGTAGATATAATTACTTGCAGCGTCTATGCTTTCCTATTTCACCGTTAAACATAAACAAAAGGCATTTTTTTAAAGTTTTGGCATAAAAAGCATTTAATTAGAGCATATTGCACTATAGACACTAAGTGCAGTGTTACTATGAAAATGTAGAGTTTAAGGAGATTCCATTTTAATATATCTTTTTTCATATATGTTTTGATTTTTGTTTTATAAAACTCATTTATAAAACAGGAGAGTCAAACTATATATCCTTGTCTCGATTTGAATTGAAATTTACATTATTATTTTACATAAAACATATGTAATGTTTTTTGATAGGTGGGTACCTACGTAAATATGTACCTTTGAAAATGTTATGTTCGCCAAAATTCTAAAGTAAGTAGCCAATCTACACCAAACATCATACAGAGATTTTGTGTTATGAACTAGGTCTGACTATATTTTTGAATATTGACGCATTTTAAGGGCCACTGCATATAAGGACCAAAAACATAAATAACCTACAGAAAATTCACCGATCAACATCCAACTTGAAATTAGATTGAAATTATAAAGCCTGATTTTCGAGCTCCTGTTTTGCCAGTACATAATTAGCGTCAAATACAAGGTGATCGTAATTAATCTTGGCCTATTCAGTGCACTGTGTAGCTGTAACCATTAAGGGGATTCGCACCAAAATTTGTGTACATAC
>JAFIDM010000001.1:134845286-134859677 GCA_023159025.1 Thereuonema tuberculata
AGGTTTCCGGCACTAGTAATGTATGTGCAGTGACACGGCATTTAAATATATCTTATGGCACAATGAGGAACGTACTGTGACAGATTTTTTTCCATACAAGATGAACCATAATCACCAGCTGCCCACAAAGACCATCGACTCATCTTTGCATTCAACTTTCTTGCCAGAATGGAAGTTGATGCATCGTGGCCGTGGAACATTCTATGAAGCGACGAGGCACATATATTAATGGAACAGTTAATAAACAAAATTGTAACATTTGGGCCTTGGAAATCCACTAGTTATCCAGAAACTTCCCCTGCACTTTCCAAAAGTGATCGTTTGGTGTGGATTCACTTCCACATTTATCATCATATTTGTAATTAGTATATTTATCATATGTGTATTCTTCTTCTAAGAAGTTGCTCTTAATGGCCTTGTGACATATTTTGTAACGGCCCTGAGATACCATGACATGCTCCCGAATTTTGTCGCAATCAAATTTCAACAGCGAAATTATCAATCTATCTATAACTTTTGATTGATCTATAACTTTTATGCAAGATGGTGCGCTCCCCCATATTGAACTATAGTACAGTATTGTTTCCACAAATATTTCACCGATCGCCGGATGATTAGTCGATCATTTTCTATTGCCTGGCCATCACTTTCTCTTTATCTGAATCCATGTGATTTCTGGTTGGGGGGCCATTTAATGAATTTGGTTTATCGTGAAAATGTTACAAATTTGCCAAACTTAAAAGATCGTGTTACGATACATCTCAGGGAATCGGTTGGCAGCCGTTGAACGCAAAGTTATTTCTTTAATGTCAATATTTCGGGGAGTACACTTAAAAAGAAAAATGGAAAAAAAAATATGAGTGAAACTGTCACTACAGCTGTTACCATCACCTCAAATCATTTTTTTTTAATTCATTCAGTTGCATGGCATCGGTATCTCGTAATATTTACTCTCAAGAATGCACGGAAGGCGGAGAAACCAAACGAATGAGTTGACGTTTTTATATACCTTAGATATAACAAAAAAATTGGAAGAAGTACTACACACGATATCCGCGAAGCAATTCACCAAACTGCTGGAATCTTCGGTAGTTCTCGATAATTTTTCTACGGCGAGCACAGCAATGTAATCAATTTGACGGATAATATTTTGAACAATTTTTGGAAAACCTTAAGCAATCTACTAATCTATTGACGGAACAGAACTTGTGAATGTATATTCAATAGATTCATATATATAAATAAGATTCTTAGAAATTTATTGATTTTTCATTTTCTCACTTCCAGAACTGCAACCACTATTAATAAAGTACTATACAGGAATTCTTTCACTTTACTAAGCTTTAATAAGAGGCTATACTGGTTGCTGACTAAAAATCCCTTCAAATTATAGGAATAGTTCATACATAAACCAGAGCTATAGAAAACCATCCCCTCCCCTTCGATAGTTTCCCCTTCTTTGAAATGCCATTTAGCTTGGGATTTATTAGTCTTTGAAATAAACAAAGGAATAGAAAAAGACAATAAAAAAAATAATGTGGAGCGAACTTGAGAAGGAGACCAATAACTTCAGACGCAATGACGTTGGCAGAGAGCCTGCTTCAGCGTCTCTTTTGTCTTGTATATTTTTTTTCAAAATAAGCACTTGGAACGCTTACAAAAAATGTCCATTGAATAGAAGTTCATTACCTTCATCGATTAATAAATTGTAGGAGAGCATAATAATGAAAAACTACTCCAATAAATCATAAATGTCAGCAGAAATGATATTCTAAAAGAGAAACAACCATTTATCACGTGAAATTTCCATAAAGGAAAATATTCTTGCATTGCAATTTAGGATAAATAGGTGTTCTTAGAGGTTGTTATCTTTTGATTTAGAAGATGTATCGTTTACATTTTACTTCTGCTACTGGAAAAAAAAGTTAGTGTTTTTAACTTTATTAAAAACAGTAATCTAAAGCAACCACAAGTTATTCATCACGATGGTTTTCAATAGACTTATTATCAAAATTCTTATTAGAGATTAATTATTAAAAATTATTATTTTTCTGTTTATTTGTTTATTTCTTATTAATTTCTTATCCATTCCAAAAAACCCTTCAAAAAATAACATTAAAGGAATTAACGGTATAAAAGTCATTCTGTAAGGAATTATATTGAAGCTCTGGCGAAGAAGTAAGAAAGGTTTAGTCACTGGATATTTTTGCGTTTTAGATTAATATCAATATGTATAACATTTCGAGTTGTTGTTGTTTGTTGGTATTTTAATGGCGCAAAAGCAGCAGTGGCTAAGCTGCGCCAAACATTTCGAGTAATTATACATATTGATCAACCTAATTTTTGTGGGAAGTGGCGATTGTATTGTAATCCAATTATTATTTGTTTATTACGTAATATATATTTTTGATTATATTCATGGTAAAAAAGAAATATTAAAAGGCTACCGGAGCTATTCTTAAATAGGAACAATGTCACAGCATTGAATAAAAATAATTAGAGATAGAAGTTGGAAGTAAACAGGCCTTTTGTAAAAAGTTTTGTAAAATAACTGCCAAGATAAATTAGTAAGAGTAAATAAGAAATATCACTGAGAATGATTAGATGTCTAACGTAATTACGACATCAACAACAAATATTTAATTAACAACAAATGTGATTTTAACTTAGATGTAAAAAAGGAAATTATATTAATTGAATTTCAGCATGTAAATAGTTTTCTGCTTTTATTCCTCTGAAAACAATATAAATTATAGTTCCTCTGAAAATGCAGATATAGAAATAAGACTATTTTTGTTAGTACATAGAAAACGCTTGATTTTTAACAAAATATTTGAGTTGATATCAGATATGAAACAAATATATTTGATCGTGTTGTATCATTCATTCATATAGTGAGTGTTATCTTTATTTTTTCCCCAGATTGTTTTCAGACTTTAAAGGTCGATGTTCCTTATCGTTGTTTGTTGAAGTTAAGCGTTTTCTTTTTGTTACCACTTTACCTATGGGAAACAGAAGTGCATGGTCCAATTCTTGAGGCTGTGTTTCAAACAAATCCGATGTCTTGGGAGTTCAGATTAAGTTTAGCAAATCTGTGTTGTTGACGTTCAGATCCTCTGGGAGTCTGCAGACCTCACTCTCGAAAATAACTTGTATTTTCTCTTGATTGTTTGAAGAAACCTTAGATGGGCAATTCATTGTGAGGAGATTAATTACAGCTTTATGAAATTAAATACTTTATTATGTAGAAGCAATGCTTCGTTTACTTCTTTAATTTTTGTAAAATAAAAAAAAAATCCTAAGTCCTAATAGAGAAATGGTTACAATCATAAATTCAAAAAATAATACTAATTAAAAAGTACTTGATATGTGTACTGTGTATCTAAGCAAACTTTTTCCTACTAAAATAATAATCATCATATGAAAAGTTAAGAAATATATTAAAAAAATATATTAAATTACAAAGCAAAAGGTAAACATATAAATTTGTTAAGAACATTTAAATTTCATTTAAACTTTCATTTAAATTTTAAGTTTCAAGCTCTTGTCCATTGCAACATACATAATTATAAATAAAATATTTGTAAAATAGATAGCAACTTTTGATATGGTTCAAATGTAAATTACAGATATTTCAATTAATAGTGCCGTTATTATTGAAATAAAATATTAATTTCAAGAATTAAAGCATGTAAATAACAGTGTCAACAATTTTACAATTTTTACACAAGGCCGGTCTGGCATTTTTTTCCATCGACTTCGGTCTTATTACCTCTTTTTCTCTCCGATAAGAGAGTTATTCAGTTACAAAAATATTGATAACTGAACAACCACAATTCAGCATCGAGCCTCAATTCATGCACCCCCGCGGAGCATTTACATATCTCTTTGACGTAAGTAAGATGCTGAAAAAGTCCATAAGGAAACGATATTTATTAAAGAACAAAAAAAATAATGCTAGAAATTAGCTTCAGAGATAAATAAGGATGCCACATTGGATTCAATTTAGAAATCCTTGTTCTAATTTCACTTGGCAGTTTTCGACAACGAGTTCAGAGTAATGTTTGCTTTCAATTCCGCCAACGAACAAATATTAGCTATAAACATCTGCTTTCGAATAGCTCATGTCCAACAAAATCTCTTTCCATCAGCTTTTAATTGCATGGAGAAAGAGTTGATTATGAAAATTTAAATATCAGTTCAGTCTGTTTTTCTACAGCTTGATAGGCATTCATGCCTATTTCTTTTGCAATCGTAGTATTCACATAAACAATAGCATTTACATAATGAATATTCCTTCCATATCTGAAATATGCTACAGGTTATTATGCTAAACGAACATGAATTGCTATTATGTTAAGCAGTGCATAAATATGTATGTTAGACAAGTGCAGTAGCCTTTTAATGCTAACATTTGTCCTTGGGTTTGTTTTTTTATAGCAAAGAAATGTTTGTTTTTACACATGGATAAAAACTTTTAGTATTTAAAAATCAATATTATTTTGAAATTCAATGACAAAACGCTCAACAAACTGATTTCAAATGCCATTGTGGAGCATATACCAGAAAGCGTTAATTTAAGATTAACTTTATATTAATTAAGATTAACAATTGATCTAAAATTAGCACCTTCTAAGATAAATATCATAGATATAACTATAAGTAATTGTCAATAACATTAATTTTAAGTCAATAATATTCTGAACATATTAAAAGTAAAAAGTAGAATGAAGGAATTAACCAAAACAAAAAAAAAACCTTAACTGAAAACTTAACATCAATCTGTCGATTTCATTAAATATAAAGATTAACTAATTACCTGAATAACCAGTATAAAAAAGAATATATTTTAAACTTCAATCAAGATTTATCTTGGGAATTAGCGAAAATTTCTTCCTATTTATTTTGAAATCAACTAATCCGTTTTACTACTTCATTCCATAGATGCCAAATTCGCCTAACCTGTTTCCTCTGTGGCCCTCGTTTAGGAGAAAAAATCTCATGCTGATCAATTATCTTACTACTGATCTGTTATTAAACCTCTCAATCTCGGAAACCTTCAATGGAATTTCCCTAGTATTCTTACTTTGTCCAGTACTAAAATCTCATTACAGATTTATTGAACAGTCCTATAATACAGTAGATGAAAGAGCTATCAGTTTTCTTTAATATTCATGGATATCTACTAGCAACTTATAAAAGAAAATTGATCTCAACATCAACAAAAAATAAAGTCGGTGAAGATATCTTTACAGATTCAGCATTCAGAAAAGTATCAGATTGTTTCCGAGGAAATGTCGATTTCGCAACCTCTTTTGCAGTACTGATATAATCAGTAATGTAATTTTTAGAAATTAAAACGTCGCCAAATGGCGATTTTGATGTACTGATTGGAAATCAGTGGCATATAAGACAGTGATCACGTGGTTTAAGACATCATTTCCAAGTGAAGTGTGGTCCATTGAAATCCACAATGGATCCTAGTTCACTTCGTGTGTTTTTTTCCTTTCTGAGGTGAAACGCTTTGCAGCAGAGGAGCTCACAACATCACTGCAGCATTTGGTGAAGGATCAGTGAATGAACGGAAGACGAAACGTTGGTTTGCGAAATTCCGGCCTGCCGATATCAGCCTTATAAAGCATGTGCCGATAATGTCAAGATGAAAATGTTAATCGAATCCGAAAATTGTGAAACAGTTCGAGAACTTGCAGAGAAACTGGGAATTCACAATGAAATAGTTTTCCGACATTTGCCGACTTTAGGCAAAGTGAAAAAGATTGATATATGTGTCCCACATGAGGTGAAAAAAAAACAGCTTAAAACACGATGATGTCTGTTCTTCTCAGCAACCAAACGAACGTCATTTTGAAGTGAATAGTACGTGTGAAGAGAAATGATATTAAGACAATCGGTGTTGTTCAGTGCAATGACTTGACTACGACGAGGCCCCCGAAATATCAACTGAAGCCCATACTCCAAATCAGAAGGATGGTCAGTGTTTGGTGGTCCGCATTTAATTTGATTCACTTCTCCTTCTTGCCATTGGATCAAACAATAATAGCGGACTTGAAATTATGAACGAAACATAGTCGACCAAACTCCTGGTCAATCGTCACGGTTCTACAATTCTCGATCACGCGAGATCCCACGTTATGCTCCAGACGATTCAGAAGTTGCTTGAGTTGAGTTTACGAAGCCTTACCTTCTTATTCAATAGATCTGCCCCCCACAAATTATTAATTCTTCAAACGTTTCTAAGATAGAAATATGAGAAACCCAATCAAACAGCAGATGAATAGCCGCGTCCGGGAGCTTAATGTTTTTTCACGGAGAAATTTCTGCCGAAACATTCAGAAACTTGTATCTCGCTGTCAAAAGAGTACTGCTGCTGGCAGTGATTATTTGATTACTAAACTTCATTTCGCACCAAGTTACGGTTACTTGAAGTTTCCATCTATTTTTCGACATTCCATTTACAACCAACTGATGTATAAAGAGAAGTATAAAGAGTATATAATACATAGTGTATAAAGAGAATGAAAGAAGTTTTGTAAAAGAAAATAAGCTTTAACATTTGAACTTTGACCCATAATTCTAGCATTCCATGAATATTTTTAAGAATCATCATAAATAATCGATTACCATTTAATAGGCAAACTTAGAGATGTGTTTGTTTGCTCTTGTCATACTATTGAAGGGTTCTTTAAATGGTCTTTGCGCAGTGGATGTACCTCTTCAGTTGGAGCTTGAGCTATGAATCGCTAAATTCACTATCATATTTGAACACTTATCGTTTTCGCAGTATATGTTATCATAAGCCTTTACATTTAAATATTCATTAATTAATGAAAAGTGAAAGTTCGAGCCAAGGTTTATGTAGTTTTCCTTTGAGACTTCTTTAGATGCTACTTGTTTTTTCTTCTGGATTTGCGGCGGACGACTTTACGGTTCCTTCATATCTTGGATGTTCGACGTTGTTGTGCTTCATTTGATACTTTTATGTTCCTGTACTAACCATCCTCTTCTGAGAAGTTAGTTTGAGATGACAATAGAAAAGAATGTCGATTCCGTCTTATTGTTTTCCTCTTTAAGAATAAAATGATTTAATGAGTGGTCGCACGAAATAATTGCAAAGGAAAAAAATTGTTTTCTTTGAGGTTCTTTGTTCCTTTTTAGCTTACTTTTTTTTTTGTCCGCAAAATAACGATCTTTCAAAGCCTGAAATAGCTTGGTTAATGTTACGCTATCAATATTTTAGAAAACGTAAAACATGGGTAGCAAATGTGACTGACGATAACATATTTGGGAGTAGTAATGTTAGGAAGAGATCTTGCTTGGATCATTTTATTGCTCTTTATTTGTTTACTTACTTACTTATCGCCCATTTCATGCAGAATTGCATTTGGGCAACCTCATGGGCTTTTGTGCAATGATCAATTTATTTGTTTAAGGCAACAATTATAGTTTATAATGCTTTTTTTGGCTGAAACCTTTTTTTTTTTTTTTTACTGTAAGTGGATCAAATGATATAAGTCGTTTGGTACATTAGGAGTCCCGTTGAAGATTATAAAAAAAAAACTGAATTTTACACGTGCGAAAAAAATTGTGCGATACTTAAAGAGAGCTTCCTTTAATTTAAACAACAAATTTCCATTCCCTTGTATTTGATTAATATATTTATCCTATTTACGATAGTGGCTGTATTTCGTTTGAATTAAAAAAAAATCCAAGAAAATAATCGGCTATGTTAGAAATTAAAATATTGGCAAAGGAAATGTTTGCATTTCCCATTTATTCAGAGATAGAAACCGAATTAAAGAAAAAAGGAATATAAGATTGAAGGAAAAAATGTTAATCTATCTTCTAATCTCGATATTGTACAGTATATGAAACGCTCACGCTGTCGACATCTCTAGCCTAGGTCATGATACAAATCTGGTAATGGTGCCATGGGTGCTGGTAGACTCTGTTAGTTACAAGAGTAACTTGACGGATATCATATTACGATATTGAGTATCATAACTATTAAATTAGGTGATGGGCCATCTAGAAAGGTCCAAGAATTTCCTTTTATCTGTAAGTCTGGTAAGGAGACTTTCTGTAGCCATATTTCTGTTATATATGAAAAAAAAGTCACTGCTATTGTAATTATAATAGCTACAAATAATGAAATTGCATGCCAAGTATGTAATAATTCTGTATGATAAGAATTGTTTCGCTTCTCATACTTTTGTAACTGCAAGCTAAAAAAATGTGTTTACTTCGCACGAAGTCAGATATCAACACAACGGCAAGACGCCCTACGTCGTGGACTGCAAAAGTCTATAAAACAAGAAAATTAGAAAAGATACGCTTTATGGAAAGATTTTGCATTTTTTTTGCTTTTGCCGAAAATCACATCTTTGTACAAATAGCATTTATTTTAGAATTTATGGTAATATAACTTTAAACATATCACTAATATTTCTAAGATAACTGACATTTAAGTTAAAAAAAAGGTAGATTTTAGTACATTGTAATTAATGAGAAAAACCTTCTGATATTTGAAATAATAACAACAACAAAAAAGAACACCTTGAAACATAAAGAAAATAAGTGTTTTATGTTGCAGTAAATTTAATAAATAAAAGTTAGCGTTTTAAATTTCTTCCAGATCAATAATCTTGAGGCAAAAGATACTTTATTTTACAATTTATTTTATAATTTAAAAAGTTTCATGTTTCTATTTTTGAGTAATTTCTTGACATCTCAACATTCTATTTGTGGAAAAGCACAGCCTAAGCACAAAACGGACAATTTCCTTAACTCCTAGTTGAAGTCTATGTTTAGCAAATCCATAGCAACTTTTCATGTCAAGTTCACCTACATAAAAATGACTGCGTTTTCAAGCGATTATAGATAATCGTAAAATAAATTAGCTCGATTTCTAGAAGCCAACCGAAGAAAAAAGAATGTCTTCTTTGATGAACATTAGTTTCTGCAATTCTTGGCTTAATGCCGGGTTGAATCCCTCTTCAAAATCCAACCAAGGTTGAACATGCCCGTTTGTCAGCCAACTTTCTCTTCCTTTGATTGGTTCGAGATGGAACTACATTGCCACACGGATCAATAACAGAGGAACGGGTGACTTAGACAACATCTTGAGATACAAAGAGAAGTATTGGAGAGATTAGGTGGATTAGCCTCTGTATCAGAGACTTCTGTCATTTAGTTTTGTTGCAGATGACGAGAAACACAAATGGAAATGCACAGAGAATGTCTCGATTGAGGAATTGAAATTATACAAGGGATTTTATTCACATCCAAAGAATTCCAATGCCAGAAAGGAGAGCAAAATTGAAATAGCTATTCGATGTAATAATAGCTTATTTAAGAAAAAAGAGAAACGTTAATCAAACAGAAAGCGTGAATTCAGTTTTAAGATTAAACTTTTGTATAATGTTAAAGAGCGTCAGCTCATTAATTTCATTTTAACTATGAAGCAACAGTAAGAAGAAAAATTAAATAATTTAGTGTTTGGATAAATATTAATTGTTTAAAAGATTTTATTATTGCATTTTTTATTAAAAATTCCCTGTTACTGCTTATAAAAAATGTCCTTCTATTTCGAATGTTCAGTATCATGTTGATTTGTCTAAATTATATAATTTTTTTATAAAAAAACTTTTAATTTTTCCCTAGTTGTTTCCTTTAGTGAAAAGATATATACCTAGTTCAAATAACATCTATTCATATAATAACTCAAAATTGTACTTGTAACAGAAATAACAATTATTATAGCTTATACATAATATATATATTTTCATTGGAAAAAAAGTTTATTAATTTTAACTATGTTTCGTAACTATTTTTTGTTACATTTTCAAAGAGAATAATAATTTAGAAAATTAATAAAGGAAAAATATAACATTTAACTACCAACAAAGTAACCTGATATAACTATCACATACCAAAAATTTTAACAATAAATTCCGATAATACTATATTAATACTTAATAAACTAACAACGATAAAAATAAAACTAATAGTAAAAATATTAGCTAACAAAAGAATTTTATGTTTATAACTTATCATTAAATTTCTAAATGTATAAAGCTTCTTTTATTTGTAGTTTTTTAGTATGCTCTCTTTATTTAAAATTATAATGTGATGCCAATTTATTTAATGATTCGGAAAATTTTGGTAAGTGTTCTATCTAAGTCGATTTATCGGTTTCGTTTTTAAGCAGTAAAATCCTTATTTATAAAAAGCTGTAAAATCATACAGTTGTTGTGTCGTACCAAGATATGATTTTCCAGCAATTATATAAAAGGATTTTACAGCATAAAAACGAAACCAATTAATCGGCTTTGATTGAATACTTACAAAATTTTCCGAATCATGAAATAAATTGGAGTCACATGAAAATTTTAAATAAAGAGAGCAATAGTAAAAAATAACAAATAAAAGCTTTATACATTCAAATATTTAATGATAAGTTATTAAATTGAAAACATGAAATTTCTTTGTTAATTAACTAATTATTTTAACTGTTAAAGTTATTGAGTTTTATTTTTATATGGTTGGTTTATTATTGTATTAATGTTTCGTTATTGTAATTTATTATTGATAGGCTAGAAATAAAAAAAAGGAACTATGCTCATTTAAAAATTGCATTAATACATTAATACATTTAAAATAGACTGCGCCGGGGTGGTTTAGAAAATGCTCGCGCGAATCTGTTTGCGACCCATGCACACTTACCGACCCCTATTTATATGGAATAATCGTCATTTTTAACTCAAACCTTGTTAACATACTGAATTCCTAATAATTTTAAAAAAAAATAAGTTGATGAGGGGATCGAACCCACGACCTTCGCGCTATTAGCACGACGCTCTAACCAAGTGAGCTAATAGGCCACCTATAACATTCAACATTCGGGCCACCTACAACTGAGCTAACAGAAGCCGTTGCGAAGCATAGTGGGATATGTGTCCACAGACAGACAAACCGGGAATATAAGGCGTCTTTCAGATGCCTAAAACTACATATAAAAGTACTTTTATTTGTAGTTTTTTTGAATTAGTATTTCTGCGTTTATACATTCAAAAATTTAATGATAATGTAATGATAAAACAGATAAATTTTTGCAAAATTGAATTAATTTGTATTCCGAACCTATAAAATTAGTTGACAACGATCTTCGCAAAGAAGATCAAGAGCTCCTATGTATGTACGTTTTTATGATGTTCATTTTGAGAAAGGGAGAAATTAAGTGGAACAATTTGCATTGGTGATTTATAGATAGTACAGCTTGTGTTGAACTAATAATGAATAAAGAAGATAAACTATCGTTGATGATGAAACAAACACTTTTTGTTATTAACCATGAGCACAAGAGAGATGTATTCTGATTGTGTTGTAACGTGGATTTCGGTTTTTGCTTTGTTGTAGGATTGTAAAGTTAGTCTGACGGCAAAGAGGAAGATAGGCTAAAAGATGGCTATGGAAAAACTACACCTGCAAAAACTCGAAGACATCTTCGTAGCAGTATCAGAGATAATACGGAAGTGGTATTCCGTATCGTATTAATGTGATTTTAATGCTAACCGTGTGTGATATATAATAGTATTAATTTAAATCTATTTTGTAGGAGTTTGAGAAAGATGTATCCAAGTGTTCTAGGACTATTTCCGTCGAACAGTGAGCCATGATTTGGATTCGAGCTAACCTTCAAGAGATCAGACGATTCAAGGAAGGAAATTAATACAGCGATTCAAGCGTATGAATAGAAGAAAGAGAGAAAGGGACTTTATTCTGTTTATAACCAAGGCGAATTAAATACGAGCTATAGAAGACATAGACAGTTTCAACTTTTGGGAATTGTTGATTTCATGTATATGGAGAGCTGTAAAGACTTTGAATTATCCAACAACTATTCAACAAGCTCTGCGCGTATTTAGCATCAATGAACCTTTTAGAATTCTTGTTTTAACGGTGTAACGGAACATTTCTGTAGTAACCATAAATGGTCGAGGAGACTTTGAACTATTGTAAACGATGTACAAATACTTCCCATCTATTGTGAAGATTGAAGAATTTGTAAATATAAATTACCAATGAAATATATTTATTAATATTTTTGTGCTTGTTGGTGTAATTTATTTTTGAACAACGATAACAGTATAGATTTCGAACATTAGAACAGTTAACATTTTATTTTATCCTTGCTCTGCTGCTTTAAGAGAATTTGATTAATTATTGATTCGCTGAAATCATTTCTTATATATATATATTTTATTTTATTTACTTCATCGTATGTGTTAACGCAATGTTTAAATGTGCTTAGTCTCATTTTTTTATTTCTAATTACATTTAAGTTTACATTAAATAATTTTTTATTCATTCTAATTTATTGTTAAAATTTTTGAAATATGATATTAATATCACTTTTTTTGTTGATAGTTAAAATGTTATTCTTTTCCTTAATTAATTTTCCAAATTATCATTCTCTTTGAAAATGTAACAAAAAATAGTTCTTTAACATGTAAGAGATAAATTGAATATAAACCTTTTCCCCTGAAAATATCTATTACTATAAATTATATCAATTGGAATTTATCAATCAACTGTCAAGTTCCATCAACTGTTACGAATGACTTTCTTAACTCAATGTTGGAGCGCATGCGTCAACGAGAGAAGACGTGCAGAATTTCGCTCTACAACAAAACTCATCAATTATAATTTAATATACAATATACTTGGTAATAGACTGAACAACACCCAAGAACTAATATGAGTGAGTACTTTAAACTAAAGATAAAATGCCAAACCTGTAACAAACTACTAACACATGAAGAATTACGTTGCCAATCATGTGGAGCAGAGCAACACATTAGCTGTGTGAGGGAGGGTGATACGACCGACTTCTCAACTCCTTCAAAGATAAAGACGTGGAAATGTGACAAGTGCAGAAAGGTAACAATCAGAACTAAAAAAGGTACTAAAGATTTAAATTCAGCAGATAATATGGAAATTTCAAATCAAAATGTAAATCAATATAACCTGTCTCCCCATAAACAGAATGTGGAACCAACCGAATTTAATATAGACAGTAATTTAGGCCAGACTATTCTAAATGAATTAATGGAGATAAGAAAGTCAATCACGTTTGTAAACAAGCAATATGAAGATATTCTGGATAAAATTAATAAGTATCAAGAAAGTCAACAAGAACTCAAAGAAAAAATGAAACAAGTAGAACTTGAAAATAAGACTCGCCAAGAAAAAATTCAACAATTGGAAAGCAATATACATAAGTTAGAACTACAACAAAGAAAATTCAATATTGAAATTGTGGGAGTGGAAGAAAATGAGAATGAAAAATTAGAAGAAATTATGAAAAACATCGCAACAAAATTAGATTTCGATAACCCCTTGATAAAATTGATGTATACCACCGATATGGAAAGATAAATAAATATAGAAGTAAGCCCATCATAGTTAAATTCTTAAACAGGAAAGACACAGACAATTGGCTGTTTAGGTATAAACAACATAAACATTTAATAAATGTAGATATTTTTAACAATAACAACAGTAGCAAAATCTACATAAATGAAAACTTAACCCAAAACTTAAAAAACATTTTTTGGAAAACAAAAATGGAAGCTAAATTAAAGGCCTACAAATTTGTTTGGATAAAAAATTATAATATATTAACAAGAAAAAACGAAAATTCCAAAATAATATATATCCAAAGTGAGGAGGATATTAAAAAAATGTAGTCTTCAATTCTAAAAAAAAAAAAAAAAAAAAAAAAATTACAAAAATATATAGAAGCGAGGATCACAAACCTATTGAAAGAGGCCAATTAAATATTATTGATCATTTAAATTCATGGATCCCAAAAATTAAGCAATTAAATATAAGAAATAATAAATCTAATTTCGTGTATCTAATGGCTAATATAGACTCAAAAATTAATTTTATCGATCTAATTATTCTTGTTGAAGTTAATATAAAAAATGAAGAAATCTCTCTGTATAATATACCTGACTGCAATAAGATCTATAATTTAACTCTAGGGGTGGTGGTATTATAATTTTCTATAAGGGTTCAGATTCAATTACTAATATAAACTCCAATATTTCAACTTATGAAAGTATTATTTGTAAAATTGATAATAAATCTCCCACTTTAAAAAGAGTTTGTAATTTTTGCAATTTACTAACCACCTCACACTAACAAAATTGTTTTTAATAATGAATTCTGAAATCGGAAAGAATAATTTGTCCAATGTGATGTTATTTAGGTGATTCGAATATCGATATAGGAAAAACTAGTTTAAATAAAATAATCTGTTACAATGGATCCCGGCACACGTCGACATCCAAGGTAACGAAGAAG
>JAFIDM010000001.1:134859687-134873834 GCA_023159025.1 Thereuonema tuberculata
CTGTATTGCATTTGTCACACGACAACAACAACAACAACAACAATCTGCAAATACCTACAAACATTCAACAATATAGGTTTCACCAATCATATCTATGAAACTACAAGAAAAGCCACTACAAAAATTTCCTCCACTAATAGTTGTATCGATCATTGCTTCTCTAACATGAGAAATAACGAAATTACTTCTAATACCATAGAATGGGATATCTCAGACCATTACAGTATATTAATTGACATTACTAAAAAAGGTCAATTTACATCATTAAACTAATATAATAATTTGAAAAAGAAAAACCCTATGGATGAGGAATACTTTATCAATAAAATAAATCTTTTAACCACTGAAATCAAAAATAACTATAATCAAGATCCTAATAAATATGTTAATAAACTCTACAAAGTAATAAAGAAAGCTTGTTTCATCACTAAAATTAAAAATAAATTAGAAAATACACACAATAATTCTGGAAATTTTAATAATAATACATACAAACATCCCTGGATGGCTCAGGAAATCATGAAACACAAAGAGGATAAAAATAAGTTATTTAAAAAATTTAAAGGGAATAGAACTAATAAAAAGTATGAATTATTGTATAAAAGAAAGAGAAATTGGTTAAAAAATCTAATTTTTAAACGGAAAAATACCTATTACCGAAATTTAATTGAAAAAGATCATAATTCTAATACTACAGTATGGAAAATTATTAATAAGGAATTTTGTTATAAGAAGAAAACCTCGACAAAAAATGATTTGAAGAAACTATTGGAAAAATATGATATCAGCGTCATTTTCAGGAACTTATATAAAAACTTCACACAAAGAAATGAACAAAATAAAAAGTCTAGAACTCACCATTCTTTACTTTATGAAAAAAATCCTTCTATTGATTCTATTGCTATGCTTTTACCAAATGCACTAGATATTACAAATACAATAAACAAACAAAGGATACAATTTTCTATTTGGCCTAGATAATATATCAGTTAATGAAATAAAAAAATTAACGAATGGCATTTCCCCGTTAATTGTTGAACTTTTTCGTAATATTTTTTATACAGGTATTTACCCTAATCTTTGGAAAATAGCGTACATTATTCCTATACATAAAGGTGGCAAAATTGCAATTTTGACAATTATAGACCTCTTTCAATACTCTCAAATATTTCAAAAATATTTGAGAGCTATGTAGCAAATGATATTTATAATTTTATTAAAAAAAAGAATATATTAACGAAACATCAATATGATTACCAACCCAAAAATAGTACAGTGAAACTTTTAAAAAGCTTAACACATCTCATAAATGAAAATTGAAGCAATGGGAATATCTTATACATTACTTTCATTGACTTTAAAAAAGTCTTTGACAATATAAATCATAATTTATTATTACAAAAACTTAATATTATAGATATTAGAGGCAATCTTTATAAAGTCATAAAAAGTTATTTAGAAAACAGAAAATTTAAAATTAAAATAAAAAACTAAATTAGCAAACTCTACAATATTAAGGCAGATGTACCTCAGGGATCCAATTTAGGATCTTTATTATTTAATTTGTACATTAATTCTATAAGTAATTGTATTAAATTTACTAAAATATATATATATATATATAAATCCAATACACAAAACTTGAATCGCCATCTTTTCAAGTTTCGTGATGCAAATATTTCATTCAATGATTTGCAATTTAGAATTCAGAATGTAAAGAATATAAGAATAAAACATTACATTACTAAACATATAAAATTTGCCGGACAGCTTTCTGAAATTTAAAAACCAAATTAATTTCAAAAAACTGTTTCTGTGTAAGTATTAACATTCGAATATACAAACACGTTATCAGCGGCATCCTGTGTTGAATTTTAAAATTAAGCTAAAATTTGGAAATCACAAAAGCGCTTTATTATAAGAAAATTGCTCTCTTTTTATTATTATTTTTTTTATAGGTTTTTTTAAATTCATTTTTTTTTAAATTATCTTTTAAATTATATGCTTTTTTTGGCTATATGTATAAAAACCTCTCACATATATATACATATAAAAAATTATTTGTTTTATACACATACATAGAAAAATTATTCATTTTACATACATAGATACATACATAGAAAAATTATTCATTTTACATACATACATAGAAAAATCATTCATTTCCCATACATACACAGAAAATTTCTTAAAACATACTTCAAAATATTAAAAGCAAAAGATGATAGTTATCAATTCAAACTTAAAACTTCCTCAAATAGAGGATTTAATTCTAAGTTGTCATGAGATAACTTGAATGATCAAAATTTAACAAGTCCTGTTTAGAAGATTAATGATTAAATAAAATAATGAATATATTTAATTTTATATTTTTTGTAGATTTGAAATTTAAATTTCTTTTGAAATCGAGTAATATAAGTATTTAAAACTTTGTTAGGAAAATTATTATTTTTAAATTCATTAATGAGATAATTCAAATTATTCAAAAAATCATCTATTTTTGAGTTAATGGTAAGATATCTTCTTAACTCTTGTAAAAAGATATTTTGAAATAAATTAAAACTAACATTACTTGTAAATTTGTGAAATCTGTTACTTGTAAATTTGAAAAAACCTAAAAAAATAATAATAAAAAGAGAGCAATTTTCTTATAATAAAGCGCTTTTGTGATTTCCAAATTTTAGCTTAATTTCAAAATTCAACACCAGATGCCGCTGATAACGTGTTTGTATATTCGAATGTTAATACTTACACAGAAACAGTTTTTTGAAATTAATTTGTTTTTTAAATTTCAGAAAGCTGTCCGGCAAATTTTATATATATATAGCCGGACAGTGATATGAAATTTGAAACCAATCACTGTCTGAAACCGCCAATTCAAATTTTCAGTTCACCGTTTCTATGGTGATAAAACAGATTATTCGATGACCACGTCATCAGCGGCAAAATTTAGAACTAATTAGTAAAACGCAACAATTAAGACCTTGCTCTCCTTAATTTATATTTTTTAATTATCTAAAATTTAAAATTTACCTAAATAGATAATTAAAAAATATAAACTAAGGAGAGCAAGGTCTTAATTGTTGCGTTTTTACTAATTAGGTCTGAATTTTGCCGCTGATGACGTGGTGATCGAATAATCTGTTTTATCACCATAGAAACGGTGAACTGAAATTTGAATTGGCGGTTTCAGACAGTGATTTGTTCTTTATATTGGTTTCAAATTTCATATCACTGTCCAGCTATAATAGTTTAGTAATATAAGTTAATTTTTATTCTTATATTCTATACGTTCTAAATTTAAATTGCAAATGATTGATTGATATCTTTGCTTTTCTAAACTCGAAGGATGAGCTTCCAGTTTGGACATTATATATATATATATATGCGGATGATGTTATTCTAATTTCTAGTAATAAAGATCAATACATTGCTTTTAATTCTCTTCAGAAAAATTTAAATAATGTACTAAAGTGGGCAAATAATAATATTATGACCATTAATTATAAAAAAAAAAGGCAATGGTCATTAAAAATAAATAAAATATTAAATAAAGAATTATTTCTCACACTTCACTATCATAATTGTAAAGAAATGACTTCCAGTGTACATACTAATAGTAATTGTATATGTCAAAAAATTAAATTTGTAACACAGCAAAAATACTTGGGAATATATTTAGATGAGAAATTTAACTGCAAAACACAATATGATTTTATCTTAAAATAATTACAAACTTACACTTATCTTTTATCATATTAATTTAATTATTCCATTTAAACAAAAAGTAATAATTTTCAAATCTTTAGTGGATTGGATTTTGGATTATTGTCTAGAGTGTTGGATTTTTATGAATCAACAGAAAATTAAAAATATTAGTAAATTAATTCTTAAAATTTTCAATAATGTAATGTAATATATACAAATTTCAGCAATTTACCCATTTTGGAAAAAAACAAGATAAGGAAAAAATTTAAAATGCTTAACATTAAAGAAAAATTTATCTATAAAATAATTATGAATAACATTTCCAATGTCAACATGAAAAAAAATAATAAAAATAATGAAAAAATAACTAGATACAATTGGTTAACAATCTTTCAAATCAATAAAATAAATAATAATTTTGGTCTAACATTAGAAAACTATATAAAATATAAGTTATTCAGTCAAATAAATTGGGAGAAATATAATTCTAAAGCACTAAAAAGTATTAAAAATGTAAAAACTTTATTAATCGCTGATGTAATTGATGAGAATATTACTCTAAATTTTTAACTATTAACTTTTGTTAAGTTTCTTTTATTTTTTATTAGATTATTAACAAAGTTAATTAATCTACTGTAATAATTACATATCAATTTATCAACACCTACATTACAGATATTCTTTTTTTTTTTGAATATCTTTTAGGACTCGCAAACATTAAATAAAAAAAAAACTTATATAGTAAGATGAGTGCGACTTATAGAATAAAATTTCAGTAGATGAAAATTCAAGATTCTAAAAAATTTTTCAATAGATTATGAACATCTTTATTTATTGGTATGACAGCAAAAAAAAAGATTTCATTAATTCCAGTATCAATTTTTTTTTTTTCTTTTTGTTCACATCTCTTGCCAATTGAATATTTCGGTAATTAACTTGTTTTTAGGAACTTTTAATATTGAAGACCAACATTACAACTTACATATTTTAGTTCTTTTCACTGTATTAAAGTTATCGTTATAATAACTGAATTAATCCCTAAAATGTGTGAATTTTGAAATTTAGTTGATAGCCTGTATTAATCTTTTCTTAGTTAGAGTCCAAGTCTCTGTAGTCGTTCTGCATTTTCCGATTCGCCTCTTATGAAAATTAAGCGTGGGAGAAAGGTGAAAGAAGGAAACTCCAACTGAGTTGGATTCATCTTAGTCACTTAGGGATGTCATTTCATAGGAGCTGTAATGAAATTTTCTGTTTATTTCATTTAATATTTAGTGCAGCAAGGGAGAAAGCTTGTAGAGCTTTATAAAATAAATATTTTATATTCTGTCTTTCTTTTTGATACCATTGTCTGGTTTTGAGAAAATAAAATAAAGCGCTGTTTATGTTTTGAAGATGGTTCACTGCGAAAAATACTCAAAACTAAAGTCAAAAGCGTTTTAATAATTTAGTATTTTTATTAATCAATTTTTTCAGAAAATTAGGGTGATGAAATCATTTAGTCTATGTGATTGTGCCCATGTGATTTGTGTCTCTTTCCTAATACCTTTGAATCTCTGTATAAATCTTCTTGAAATTTGGGATGGACATTTATGTACAAAGGCTGTAACGTTTGAATTATAAACAATAAAAAGAGATATGTTTTAACCCTTTAGAAATGAACTAAGAAAGTATGAACTTTAAATAAATAAAACTAATTAAAGATAATTAACATTTTCAATTCAGAAATTTATTTAAATTTTCTTTTAGTGCTTTTTTTTAATTAAGAAAGCAAATTGTTAACAGATAAAAATTAAAATTGTATGCCCTTACACGATTAAAATTGAAAGTAACAATATAA
This sequence comes from Thereuonema tuberculata, assembly GCA_023159025.1. NCBI lineage: Eukaryota > Metazoa > Arthropoda > Chilopoda > Scutigeromorpha > Scutigeridae > Thereuonema > Thereuonema tuberculata. Next base: position 134,865,233 of record JAFIDM010000001.1, read on the forward strand.
TGAAAAGTTCTATTTAGAACGTAGTACAAAGGGGAAAAATAAAGAAGGCATACTAAAAAAAATTATCGTGGTTGAAAATTAAATCTGACTAACTATTCAATTTACAAAATAAATAATAACAACAACTTTAACTTGTTCCATACATTAGATAAGACTTAACTTTTAATTGGCGAGAACATCATAGGAACTTATATTGTGATTTATTGATATCACTTTGAGAAATAGTTTGATTAATAGAAATTAAATATATTAAGAATTGAATATTTATATTTTAAGAATTATAACTTAACTTAACTCAACTCCTACTGAAGAATCCAGAAATCTGGAAAGAATTCCAACAAGATGGAACACTTAGACATTCAACGTAAATCCAGATGACCACAGGTCTTCGGAATAGGCGTATGTGTATGTAATAACCAAACTTCTGAAGCCAGATTCGATATCCTCGAACCCAACATTTCCCATCACTCCTTCTGATGGATGTATATAGTCCACTCAGTAACTCCAAACTCCAACATAATGCATGAATAGGGAGAAAAAAAATACAAGAAAAGGAATAATTAATGTGTCTTATCAGAGAAATATTTAAACCTACTAATTATTTAGAAAATATACAATATATACAAAAAAACAATTAATCAGTAAATATATGTATGATAAAAAATTAAAATTTCATAATACATTTCATTTAAAAAATAGTCACCAAAAATACTATACAATACAATACAATACAATGTTATTTCTTAAACAAAATTAGTTACAATTAATTTAAGCATACATATTCTCCCTAATTAAGAACTCTTTATTTTGGAGCTAAGTGGACCACATCGCTACCTCTTTATATTTCTTCATTCTTATTCTTTTATTTTTCATTTTTTTTTATTTTTCTATTCTTACATTTTCTACAGTTTTCATATTATTTTATTAAATAATATATTATTTTATTACAATTATCTTAACATACTATTAACTGTTTTTTATTATCTATGTTCTTCTTTACATTTAGAAGTCTTGTTCTTTCTATATCCTTTTCATAACAATCAAAAATGAGATGCTAAAATGAACTCTCCTCCGAATCAGACAATTCACATATATACTTTTCCCCTTTGTTCTTATAATCATAATTCCTACTTCTGATTTTTTGTATATAATTTTTTTCCCCACCACATTCCTTTACTATTAAAATATTTTTTGAAACTCTCTGCTTCATTTATTTTATTATAAAGTGGGCTGTAATGTGATTCTTCTACTCTTTCTTTAATATCTAATTTTTCATTATCCTTATTTCTCTGTATAATTTCTCCAACAATATTTGTTTCAACCATGAATCTGAAAGTCCTATATGATTTAGAAATTCCTAATCTTCATTTATTTTTTAAATTATTATTTCTATTCTGTTCTATTATATCGAACATTGCTTCGGAAATCTATATTCCTCTATATTTGCAATTTTTATTAGATACCGTACTGCTTGTTGGCTCTACACTATAAATAACTCCTCCAAATCCATATCTGCTTTAATTATTCGGTATGTTCCAATTGAAATCTAAAATTATTTTTATAAACTTCCGCTGTATTTTTTCTAAATTTTCTCTCCTTGTCCACTCCCAAAGTTCCCCTCCATATCTCATTACTGTTTTCCTTAATTTATCAAATAATCACATTTGTTTCTTAAAATATCCTGTTATCGCTGGTTTTATCGTTTTACTTGCTTCAATGGCCGCTATATTTTCTTTATATTCTAATTTCTTAATATGGTTATTCATACTATTCCTATTATTATGAAAATCCTAAAGAATTAAATTATTTTACTATTTCTATAACTTGGTTATCCCAAGTCCATACTTTCTTTTTAGCTAATGTTCCACCATTTTTTACAACTAGCATTTTTGTTTTTTTAATATTTGCTTCTAATTTAAAAATTCCTTAAAAACTTACCAATTACATTTATTTTATCTTGCATATCTATAACATTATCTGATAATAATGCAATGTCATCTCCAAATGGAAGAAATGGAATTCTACGTTATTCCATTTTAAAAGATCCCGTATTTACTTTTGTTTTAAATTTCCTCAATACCCTCAATATATAATGTAAACAATACCGGACTTTAGGGACACCCCTGTCACAATTCTTTATGCGAATAAAAAACCTCTCATAATAATCGTTCCTCCGCTTTTATCTAATTTTCAGTTACTTTATACAACTCTACTACATAATTTAATAATCTACCCTTCAATCCCAATTTTTCTAATTTATCAAATAAAATGGATCCACTTTACAAAATCAAAAATATAAAGAATTTTTCAGTCCAAATTATCAGACCGCCTATCCTGCACCCCTCCCACGCTATCTCGGAATGCTTTCCTCAGCTAATCACCACACGTGATTAACAAACATAACAATAAAAAAATCATGGATATTTCTACACGCGGTAATAAAATGAATAACAAAACAAATCTTATATACAATATTACAATGATTACAACATGAACAACGAAAATCAACATAAAATGTACCAACATTTCCAGACAAAATAACTATTGTATTTTAATTTTTCGTATGGACCTTATCGAATATTAGGGAAATAAAAATCTCCGTAGAACCAATTATTATTAGACCATATTAGGATTATTTTAATGATAAACTATAAAGCAGCAAACAGAAGAAAACTAAAGATATTATTAAAAGTGTAATTATGAATCCTAATGGTTCTTCAAAAATACGAAATTATCCATACTAACCAAAAATGCAAGCTGATAAATCAATTTCGTGAATTTTTTATTTCAAATAAGAAATAGAAATTTAATATGTATTCAAAAGGACACTTTTGTGTATTTTTCAAAGGAAAATACACTTTTGCGTTCTCCCTATCTGGAACAGATGACACCGGGACCTTGTTCTCCTATTTTCAAAACCTTATAGTCACGTTGTTTTTAGAGTTTTTGCCACAAACTTTACAACAAATAATCATCAAAAAATTCGAAATTTGTTCACGGGTTTTTAGGGGACGTGTCTTACAAGTGGGGTGTGACCTCAAAGTTGTGACAAGGATAACTGACGTAAATTTTGAGCTTTTGAGCTAAAACTTTAAGGGTATTAGATGCCCTTAAGGACTCAGCTGGTTTTATACTTCAGCCAAAACGGATCAACCATTCTAAGTGGCGCCAGATAGAAATTTCAATTTTTTGACGTTTTTCCTATGTCAAACCCTTATCCTGACGTTATTTTTACAGCTTTTACCTAAAACTTTGTACAGCTTTTATAGTAGTAGTGTAACTACAAATAAGTAACAACAAAGTCGACACCTGTTCAAGGGTTTTTACGGTACGGATCTTACAAGTGGGACGTGACCTCAAAGTTGTGATTTGCATAACTTCCGTAAATTTTGTGTTTTTCAGCTAAAACTAAGCTTGACTTCGGGTGGCTGAATATCAAACTTTATTATTAAAATATTATTAATAAAGACTATTCACAAATCTCAAGATGGCGGAAACTTTGAAAAATACACTTACCGCGGTAGATGCGCGATAGAGATAATTTTAAGCATAGAATTAGTGGAAATATTAGATTTTTTATGTTGTTTATCAAATCAATGTTGTTTATCAGAAAATAAGTTACAGCGAAATAGCGAATGTGAACGAGTTGCATGACACGACAAAACACAGGAAGGCAAGAACAGGAAGTCGCTAGATGGCGTGCGCCATCAAGACGTGTGTGTGTATTGAACTGCGACGACTCAAGGTAGGAGAGCTTTGGACAAACCTCTCAACAAAGGTTAGATCGCGAAACCAGGCTACGGATTCCACTTACGCACCCGCCAATGGGATTCCAACAAAATAAAAGCACAACCAAACAATCAAAGCAAAAAAAAAAAAAGCTCCATTTCCTGGCCTGTGAATCTGTCAGGCACTTAGGAATTTAAGGAAAGCAAGGCTCACGGGAAGCGATATTAATTACAATAAAAATTTAGTGTGCCTTTATGAAATAAACAGTAAGTTAGTAAGGCACAAAAGAAGAACAAAAGATTTTGTCTCGAAGCTATCATCAATTGGAGTCTGAGACGGCCGTTTCATCCTCAGGATCTTTATTGTAACTTGAGTAGATATCAGCCGTATTGTGTCCATATAAGTTTTAATTTTACCTACATTAAACGAATGTTGAAATGCATATCCATTCCTCTACCAAAACATCTCTACTATTTGTATCCAATAGATATTACAATGTAAAAAAAAAAATAACCCGGAGATTTTTAATTTGTAGTATTTTCAAGACTTTCAAGAAAAAAGATTAGAAAAACAAATTTCTTTTGCGAATATTGGGCTTTAAGTAATTTTTTTTTTTTTTATCTTACTGCTTGGTCGGAGCGTATTTCTAAAAGCCAAAATGGAAATTGAAAAGAATAATGACGATGATATATTGAAATGCATAAACATACAATGTCAGGAGTTTAGGAACGGAAGTTATAAAGAGTTTCTTTAAATCAAAGGTGCAATAAAAAATCCGAATAAATAGAGCTGCACCAACATATCCAATCACAATAAAAGCAATAAATCGGAAAATCTCGCCAATATAGCCAGGTACTGTTTTACTTGAAAATATAAGGGAATGCCAAAGCCACTTCGGCAGGCTCTCTCATCTACTGAGCTGCTATTTTATTTTAGGTACACCAGTTATCGGTTCAGCTAGAAGAACCTAGCAAATTGTAAGTTCCAAAACATTCCAAAAAAAAGAGGAAAAAAGCATAACTTATCTTTTCATTTCTCCACAAATGCCATGTCATCAACCGTGGTCATTAAATTTAAACCCACTTTAATAAAAGAAATAAAAACCTATTTCCTGAGAAACATAAAATAGAAAAAAAAGGATGTTTTCTGTGACTATATTTTCAAATTGGAAGTAAAGTATATTTCATTATGCATCACATTAATGAAAGGTTTAAGATAGTTATATTGATCAGAAATTAAATATTTTTGTTAATTTTTTTAAATAGTTTTAATATTCTTTTTTCTGTGGAAAAATTTTCTTTAGTAATCACTTTAATCCAATAATTTTAAATTTTCTGTACATGACACATCTAAAATAAACTGTCTGTTGGTTTTTCCTTTTTATTCATCGATTCGAATAACGAACTAAATAATAAATTAGATTTGCAATTACAGTAATGAGCAAGCTAGTCAGTAAATTCAAAAATTCGTTCAGAAACTAACTTCCATAAGCTTAGAGAGGAATTCAGTGTCACATAGAGAGCGTGTCAATGAATTGCACAGCTCGACATGAAGACAATTAAATATTTCAAGTGACTTAATCCCATAGCACTAGATGCGGTGAAATGATTTTTATTCCAATAATTAAGTGAAATTATGTCATATTTATCTAAGCAGTTTTAACGAGTTATCAGGGCTGTTATGAGCTTAATATCAGGACAATATTAAACTTAACTACATTTCCACAGGAAAGGATTTCCTTTTGTGTGTAAAATGCATAAACATTTAGCTCCACCACCTTTAAACCATAATCCCACAATCCTTTCTGTTCTGGTAAACGTTGCCTATGTAAACGACCTCTAGTGAGAAGGAATGGTGACTTTCCCAGCGCCGACTCGCTAGAGACTCGGAATAATTTAGCGCTGTTGTTGGCCCGACTCACGCATTCATTCCAGCCTCAGTGTATATAAACTGTTCGGCGCAATTGTAACGTTCTGTGCATTTCGAGCAATGAGTAATAGAAATGAATGCTCCACTCGCCTGGAACGAATCCATCGGAAATGGTTTTCCCGATGGAGCAAGGCAAAGAAAAACACGCCTTTTCACCGAAGGCAATGTGGATTTCTGGGGAAATATTCTCAAATATTTTATAAACAACCTCCCTTCTAAATTGCCTTCACCACTCCCATTAGAAAAAAGAACGACCACAGAAAAAAAGCGACGTCGTTTAAGGAGACATGGAAATATAAAACGCTATTCTCACAGATTAAATATTTATCAGAGACATATATCTTTCTGTAATTTTTCCAAATTTGTTTGTTTTGAGCTGCGAATTTTCTTGTTTTCAGTCTGATTCTCTGTTTATAGAAACAAAGCACCACAACAGTACCTATTGATTTCGTCAATGTTACAACTACTCCTAACATGCAAGTGTATGTTATTCCGCATTCGTTCCACAAACCAAGATAAATGATGTCTCTCAACAATACAATGTTCTAAATTGACGGTCTTGTGACTGTCGGAAACAAAATTCAAAACTGCATTTGCATTTCAAAATTGCACTTGCATTAAAAAAAAAAAAAAAGTGAAATTCATTGTTAGATAAAAACAACAATTAAACATTCAAGACTCCATAAGCTTTCTGATGAAACTTTGAATTATGTCTGTTTTTAGCGGCCTCTTTGTTACAGCTTGCCTGTAAAACATAGGTGACCGCTCTTGGTTTTATGTCTGCTGGATGTCATAATCTGTCACACTCTGTAGTGGCCAAACAGTTAGAGAAATTAGAATGAAACCTTCACCATTGTGTTCAGCATCAAAAAGTAGGTAACCACATAAAAAAAAATCAGATCTGTAGGACCACTACCTGACCTCCCAAGGCATGTTTTAGTGGCACCTCTTACAGCTTGCCTGTCACAATGAAACTATCATTGATATTGTTTTAATTTCCTTTGTATTATAAATGTGATTGTTGCGAATACAAAAGCCGCAATTGTTACGTTTATTGTGATTGTTGTAGAGCTGCATTATACATGTGATTGTTGCGCATGCAAAAGAAGCAATTGTTGCGATTGTTGTGACTGAAATTGAAAAAATGTCTCGACGTGCGGAAAAAAGATGCTGATGCGAAGCGAGAAGCTTCTCGCTTGCTTAAAGAACGGTCTCTAGACAACAAATTTTGTTTATAAAATTGTGCATATTGACACGGTCTAAAAGCATTAATTACCTTAATTTTTTTTGTTTACAGTAAGAAGTAGGAAACTTTTGGAAATTTCCAAACCAAATGTTGAGAAATCTTCTCAGTTGACTTCAGCATTCGATATCCTTCTGCCTGGTAAAGTCTCTCATCGATACCGTGACGAAGAACAGGAATATTATTACTATGCTATGGTAAATTTATAATATTTCTTAATTTCTTTTAAAATTCTCTTCATCTGCTATCAATTTGACGTTACTTTCCTCGTCTTTTCTTCCCTCTACACTAGTGCAATAAGTAAGATCCTGAGGATATTCAGAGCTCACTAGCCATCTATATTTTCTTTTGGTTTTCATAACATTAAACCGTTTTATTTTATTAAGGATCCGATGCCTTTATTAGATTGTCATCAGTGGAATTTTGAAGTGGAAAAATCTTGCTGCTTTTAAATAAATTTTACGTGGAGAAAAAGTGCACTTGAACACTTATTTTTATTGTTGTTTGTTTGGTTGGGGGTTCACTGTCAGGTGCGAGGATGACTTCCACTTATGTTCACGCCTTTCTGGGTTTGTCATCGGGGAGGGTGGATCCAACTGATGAGTCTCAAAAGGACGAAACGGCCGTTCCCGATTCCCCCTGATGATAAACTCGAAAGGCGTTATTGCTTACACTTGTGCAGCCTTGGTTTTTATTTTTAATATTTTTTTTTGCACGTTAAATTTATTTATTTAAAAAATGTTTTAACTGTAAAAAAAGTCAATACTTAAATATTTTATTTAAAAAATATATTTAAACAGACCTCCATAATCACACACGTAAAATTATTTCTTTTCTTAATTTCTTATCTATATTTATCTTCAAAACTTACTTCATTTATTTTTCTTTACATTGTGACATTTACTTGAGGGAAATTGCATCTTCCAATTAAACATTTTATACTGCATATATAAAAAAATTATAAATCTTTTTTATCACTATATTATTCGCATTTTTTTCAGATTACTCAAATACCATGCTAATTCTGTTTACATATAAATTGGCTGGAATTCAGTTTGCTTCATTAAAACATCATATTTTAATTATCAAAAGACTTATGAAATGAACATTTTTCTGTGATTTTTATTAATTATTTTTAAATTCTAATGTTGAAAAGAATTTTTATATCATTAGGCCTCTTTGTATTAAAATATACCAATAATCTGCTAAAGTAGAACGCTACTATTTAAAAATATAAGATTCAAAATTATATTTCAATGTCAATACTAGCATTTAAACTTCATTCTGTAAAAGCCAAATATTTCTAGGTGATTACAAATAATCACTCTTTTTTAAATTCTTATTTTATTTTATTTTTGAATCAATTAACAGCTTTTTTCTATAATGTTCCTTCTGATTTTTGTTTTAAAAATTTATCTTTTTTTTTTCATAAGTCAATTCTCTCTCAGTTTTCCGTGAGAACAGAATACTCTCTTCAGTTTTACTTGGTTGTCGAAAAAGACAACATAAGGATAAAATACAATGTTGACTTTTGGAGTCAAACAGTTCGCGAATATAGCAGTGTGTTTTTCATTAATTATAAAAAACTATAAAATCTTTACTCATAATGAAGTTGGCGTTGTCACTAAGACACTGGCCTCTCACCTTTGAGTCCCGGGTTCGGTTCTCATGTGGGTTTCGTTGATGGTGGCGATCCGCGCT
>JAFIDM010000001.1:134874234-134943736 GCA_023159025.1 Thereuonema tuberculata
AAGAAGTGAGAGAAGCAAGAATAAAAGCGCATAGAAAAACTGAATTTGATGGAATAGATGGCAAGACTAAATGATGAGAGATAATACAACTAATTCAAAATTTTCTAACTATAAATGTCTTTAAAAACCTTTTCCAAGAAACCAAAAGTTACATTTTTGAAATTTATTTTCAACACAAATTATTATCAAACAGGAGATAAAACGTAATAAGCTAACACCTTTCGTAACTTTTGAAAAATTATTATTTGTCATTAGACGAATGATAGATAGCAGAAAATTTACTTTAATTTAGAGAATTGACTTTCAAAATTCTAAACAAGGATTCAATCATTCACGTTAATCAACAAACAGAAACAGACGCATTCTTCATCTCATTGCAGTAAACTAAATATTAGCTTGTTGAATGTTTGTAATATTAAACAATTTTTTGTTTCAAATTGGCTTGTTAATCATAATAAATTGTATGTCTTTGGTTTGGGAAATATAACTTTTCATTTCGGGACCTCTTTCAATTCCAGAGATTTTTTTTCTATAGATAGGAAGTTAATAGTACACTCCGCTCTTTGGTGACTTTACATTTTAAATCATATAACTTCCTTTCAACCGGTTCCTTTCAACCGGTTGAAATTGGTCTAGTATCGCCTTTTTCGACTATAACATTTGTTGTACAATATGTGTAAACCCTATTAACATTGATGTTGAAGACGAGACCCTATTTCCCGATTGATGTTAAAGTTTCAAGGTAGTTCACCACCCTGCAATTCTTCCGTTAGTCTCTACAAGTTCATCATCGTGCCGCGACTGTCACTACAGTGACTGCAATTGCTGACCTGCATTGTGCTTTTCATTCCAAAACATCTCGCTGTGTTGGAATGATCAGAGATTTGCACCATTCAAAGACGGAAAATCGGAACTCTATGCCTCCCACACAGTGAATTGCAGCCTCCAATTTAATTTCTGTTCTTGAATAATAATCGACTTTAGGGAAATTCAAGAATTCACTAGAAATTCAAGAAGTCGCAACTTTCTTCAAGACTAACATTAAAAAAAAAAATCAGATTTGGTTTGTAATATTCTAGATTTTTAAAAAGAAATCAAGAAAACGAAATTCGAAACACAAAATTATACTACTCTTTGGCCCAATCTCTTTTATCATTTTCTTGGCTGATATTTCAAGATTACTATAAAATATATAAAATCCAATAAATTATTAAATTCCATGGAAGTGAAGGTGTTAGAGATACTGACAGAGATAATAAAAATGATATTCACTTTTTTAAGTACAGGATAAGAATTGATGACAGATGACAAAGACTGCGTAAATACAGAATATTTCTTGAAATTAGTATATTCATTCAATATATTCTTTTAATTTCTATCATATTAATCTGGATAATTCATTTTACCATTTACGTTTGCAGCATTTGTAATAATTGAAGCAGGAATTTCTATTACTAAAAGTAATTTCTATTTCTTCACGAAACAGGACCTACAAATCCATCTCATAGTAACGTTAACTCTTTTATAAAGCCTTTTCATTGTTTTTTTTACCACTTAAAGATCTTTTAGGGATTCTTATTCTACTTTTATCCCTTATAATTATTATAAATTACAGTTACTTTAATAACTGCTACTGACATACATATAGTATAAATAAGTATAATAAATTACATATAAATAATATAAACTTTAGATAATATAAGATTTAGATATAAGATTTAGAATAAATAATATAAAATTTTGCGTAATTTAACTAAATTACGCAAATTTCATTATTATTATCATTCAGTCGTCAGTCTGATAAAGATCCCACGTCTTCTAGCTCGATCTTCTGCTGCTCTCTTCAGGTCAATGAAGTCTTCAAATTTGTGAAGATAAGCTCTAAAAATGAAGGTGATTCTTGGTCGTCCCCTTTCTCTTTTCCCCAATTTTTTTCCTTCAAGCAATGTAGTAACTCAATTCCTCAAATTATGGCCCAGCCATGACAGTCTTCTTCACTTTATCAATTCCATCAAAGTACTTTCTTCGCTCACGTTTTTCCAAAATTTTTTCATTTGGCATCTTCTCGCTCCAGATCACTCCCCTCATCCTTCTGTAACCTCACATTTCGAAAGCTTTTAGTCTCCTTTCATTATTGTTACCCAATGTTCAAATCTCTGCATCATATGAGGCTGTAGTCCATATATGTCTTCAGTAATTGTTTTCGTAATTTCAGATCCATATTCTTTGCTGTCAATTCTCTGTTTCTCTCTGAAGACTCTTTTTGCCATTGCTAATATTTCTCTTATCTCTTTCTCAACATCTGACATCTTCTGTTATCTCCAATACATCGATAGCTAATAACCTGTTTGATTATTCGGCCTCATATTGATGTTTACCTTTCCTGGTTCTTTTGATACCCTCATAATCTTTGTCTTTTCCATATTTATTCTCATTACACGTGATTCTGCCGTAGTCTTTACTTAATTCATCATCTACTGGAATGTTTTCTTGTTCCGCCTATTACTGCTTGATCGTCTGCAAATTTAATGGACGAGATTCTTTCTCCATTGATTCAAATACCATCTCTAAGGCTATTTAGAGCTATACCCATCATCACTTCAGAGAACAGATCATACAATCCGGGCTACAAACTATTTAACTTCCATCTTTATTGGTTATTGATTTTGATTTTCCTTCTTAATTGATAATATTGCGTTTAAATTTCTATATAGGTCTTTAATTAGTTTGATTACATTATTGACCACACCGGTCTTCTGAAGCAAACCAAATAGCTTAATCCATGGAATCCGATCAAATGATTTTTCGTAGTCAATAAAACAGACCAAAAGAGAACGTCTCACATCAATCATCCTTTCTGCCAAAAATCTTAGTGTGCGTATTGCGTCTGTAGTCTTCCTCTTCTAGTTGTTCCTTAACTTGAAGGAGAATCAATGTGGAAAAGATATCTTCAATGTTTTATTTATCTCCTTTTGTCTTATTTTTTTCCTTTTTATACTTTTGATTTATGCTAAGTTTGTTCCAGTTTTTCACTTAACCGCATTGTTCCATCCACCTTTTGTCTCGTTCTATCTTAATTCGTTCTTCAATTTCTTATACGTTTCAATTCCTAGACGTTTTAACTCCTGTCCATTTACGTCTGCCGTCCATTTTATCGAACAACACTTTCATTATCCACTGTTTAGAATATCGTTTCGTTATTCACAAATTTAGAATTTACTAATGTTTTCTATATAGTTTCTGCTGTATTTCAGAAAATCTGTAACTCTACGGTGTATAAAAAAATTTACAAATTCATTACCATGATGTTTCTACAATATTAGGATTGCAGTTCCGTAGTTTAAGTTCGATGCATATAGTGATATAATATATAAATATATAAATTATGTATTTATATATTAATGTATAAATTATGGTCTAACGTGTAGTATTATTTCTTTATATAATATATCACGAACTTCCTTACCATAGCATCACAAGAATATTTATAATTCTAACTATAAAAATACTTCATAAAAAGCTTTTTATTATTTAACTAACAGCAAAGCCTGTCGGACGCCAGGCATAAAACAATCTGAAAAATCATTTTATTATCAACTATCAAATATAAATAAATGTAATCTAAATACTGTGCTAATTTGTGAACGAAGCTTCTACTGCAAAAATGGTTTTGAGTTTCGAAATCAGCGTAAACAACTGAGTAAGTATGCCAAATTTCATTAAAATGGATGCAGTGATAACAAAATTATTTGGTTTTGAACGTATGTTTTGTTAGAATTTCAGTTGTCGAGGTCAGTTCCCAAGAATAAAATTTCATGGAAACAACATGGAATGACACAATGAACTAATATTTTCATCCAATTTGAGTACCCTTGATTCAATGGTAACATTGAGAACCGTTGGATCTATCTTAATAGCCTAATTATATCGAGTTACAGACAGAAAGACAGACAGACAGACGAACTTAGCCAATGTATATGCATATATATATATTTGATTCGATTGATGATTTGATTTGAATATTTTTTTTTAATGTTTATGAGACCTATGTAGGTGTACTTCTTACCTGTACACCTGTAATATAGGTTCTGAGAGTTTATCTAAAGGATCATTTTCCACCCAAAAAGAAAAACGAAATACCAACCATATCTAAAGTTTAATTTATTTAAAGAATAATTACTATTTTTGACTCATAACGCCGAAATGCATTTAAAACTCATCTTTGTATAATCTAAATACGGCACTAACTTGTGAACGAAGCTTCTACGGCAAAAATGGTTTTGAGTTTCAAAATCAGAGTAAAAAACTGAGTAAGTATGGCAAAATTTCATTAAAATCGGTGCAGTGGTAACAAAATTATTTGGTTTTGAACGTATGTTTTGTTAGAATTTCAGTTAAATTTCATGGAAGCAACATGGAATGACAAAATGAACTAATATTTCATCCAATTTGAGTACCCTTGATTCAATGGTACCATTGAGAACCTTGGATCTATATTAATAGCTTATTTATATCGAGTTACAGACAGACGACAGACAGACAGACAAACGAAATTAGCAAATTATATTAGTTGATTTTACTCATACCGGATTTGATTTCTTTGATTATAAACATTATATACTGAGTGGTCACTTTATTAGAAACACCATACTAATAACGAATTGGTCCTGCCGTAGCTTTGATCAGAGCCGTAATTCTATAGATTCTATAAGGTGTTGGAACTGTTCCGCAGGAATATTGGCCCATACTGATAAGAGCAGCCCTTAGATTAACATTGGATGGTGGCGTTTGTCGGCTTCTAATGAATCTTTCCACCTCGATGAGGTTGCGATCAGGTGACTGAGCCTGCCAATGAAGCAAGTGTAAATCAGTCATAGTAACTGAACGAATCGGAGACCAATCAACCATCAAACCAATCAAACTGTCATCGGCGTCGGGGAACAATATTGCCATAAACGGATACACTTGATTGGCAACAATGTAGAAGTAGTCCGTGATTAAGAGATATTTCCAAGTGTATTAGGGTACCAGTGTGTCCCAGGAGAACATTCCAGACCATTATTGATCCGCCACCAGCTTTTAGAGTTTTCACATTGCAACATAGGTTAATGGATTCGTGCTGCCTTCGCCGTATTCTCATCCTGTCAATAGCATGGTGGAGAACGAACGAAGACTCATGGACCAAGCGACCTTTGCCCACTCATCAAGTGTCCAATTCGATGCTTCTGGGTCCTCAGCAGGAGCGCTTTATTATTTTTCTGTGATAGCAACGGCACCCTTGCTGGTCTGCTATTAAAACCAATCAGGGGACAAGATCCGTCGTGTTGGGCATTCGAATATGTGTTTTGGTGCATCTGCGTTGTATTCAGCTGCAATCTGTCATATTGTTGTCCTTCTGGTGACCCAGACGATTCGTGCCAGTTACCTTTTTCATCCACAATCCTTTTCCGTCCATAGTTACGGTTATTGCTTGAAGTTTTTGGGCCCAATTGTCATTCCAAAAATATTCATTCTCTGAATATCCGCTATATTGTTGCACGAGAAAAGCCGGGGATCTTCATAATTACCGAGATACTGGAACCGGCTATTCTTGCCCCTACGATTACACATGGTTCGAAATCATTTAAATCTTTTGCCTTATTCAGTTCCGGCAAACTGTACTGATACACAGTTCCCTTGATACCAAGCATGTCTTTTATATACATGCTACTCGTAGCTGTTACGTTACCGTGCTTAACTACAGGACCCGTCCAAGATTAGAGTGAGGGATATCTCTAATAAAGTAACCACTCAGGGTGTAGTAAGGCTATTGGATATCCTGTACTTTCTTTTATTTTATGATATCTTACTGTATGTTTGAGAATGTGGTTATTATCAGGAAATAGACGAAATAGAGGAACTTAAGTGATAAGGGTTTTATAATATAAAAGCATTGAAATAAGATGTGAATTAGAAAAAATATTAATAACAAGAAAATTATTACTTCCTATTATTTTATTGTAAGTATCTTAACCAACTGCAAATTCAAATTAAAACAATAGTCAAAAAGCATTAGAATTCAGAAGTTATAAATAAAACTGATAATATAATTTTAGTTAATTTTATTGGTATTCAACTTTTCAATACAAAGAGCTCAAAGAATTATTCGAAAAAAGAACAATTTTTAACATTTCTCTTTATCTGAAAAAACTCTTTATATTTTCTCTTTCCTTCAGCAACAAATGACGAAAAAATGAGTTATTGCGGATCAAAATAAGCTTTTCAGGGGAAATATTTCGATTTCCTTTCTTTGGTTGCTTTAGAATCATAACTTTTATTAACTAAGACAAGAAAAAAAAATATAATGAAATCCTTTCGTGACATTTGACAAACGAATCGAAAGGACTTTTTTTCCTCTCCTTTTTTTTATGGGGAAACGAAAGCGGAACCTGGCCAATGTAGGAGGCGATCATCAAGATCCCTTGTTATTAAGCCGGTCCTTGGGGTTCTCAAAGCTCCGCATTACCGGAGTCATTGAACGGAGATAGTCAGGAGACACGACAGAAGAGCTGGCTGAATGATTCTAGTCTTTTCCGTGCCACGTTAGTTGAACTACGGTTGCTTAATAAATTGCTTTCTGGATTAGAATATTTGAATTTACCCATTATAATTTTTATCTGATTTTATCTAAAACAATAAGAATTAATATCGAAAAAAAACAACATTTCGTTTCAAGAAAGCTCCCTGAAGTTGCTGAAGAATTGAAACAGATGACTCCATATTTAGATGTTTAAATTTCTTAAACATTCTGACAGTGTAACATGGCCAAATTCGAGGAAATCAATATAATTTTGAAACTAGAGAAAAGTTACAATGCATTAGTGCCAAAAAAAAAAAAAAAACCCGCATAGTTTAACAATTGCGAGATGATTAGTTATCAGTGGAAGTTAAGGACAGTTGTTTCGGATTATGAGGGCTCATCGCTAGATTTATCCACTTTTTAGCTTTCACTCTCGCTGTAGGTTAATTTTTGGTTTCTTATTTTATTTAATTCCTTAGCTGCTGCTTCCTATTCGAAATTTATTACGCCGTAATAACAGTACGTTTTATTAGATATTTTATATCCTCTGAATTAACTACAAAATCTCCTTGATACAAATATAACGAATTATTCAAATTAAAAAAGTTTTACATAAGATCTTTGTCAAAAAGAATTTTCCCGAATAATAATTATTTTGACATCCCAAGCTCCAGCTATCTTAATGGGTAAGGATTCATGCTAAAAGTTCTTTTGCATCAAGACCTATTCATTTAATAAATAAGAACGGAATAAATTGTTGAAAAATAATTACGATGAATGTACTTGTGTTTCCTTCTAAAAAATCACCCGTAAAACCATTCCGATCTTATCGTATAAACAATAGTGCTCCAAATGTTGACTCCTGCCTCAGTACGAGGTTAGAGGGCAGGACCTCAGTGCTAAAATATGTGACGAGTCCCTCAGTTTCTAAAGGACTTCTATCTTATTGAATTCTTTCCTTATTTTAAAGAAAGAAGACGACTAAGTAATTAAAATAGAATGAAAAAAATCAATTCAGCCATATTTCATACATACCTTTATGTATTTTTTTTCTTTCGCCTTTATAAATTGTTTAAAATGCTGGATGGAAACACAGATATTTCACGAAATTTCAAGATGATAAAGAAATACCAATTTCTAATTTATTGGTCATAGCTAACATCATCTCTTTAGAAACAAAGAGAAATTCATTAGTAAAGAAACATTGAATTCGTATGAAATTCGTATTAAATTCGAAATAAGTGATTTTTTGATTTCCTTAGATGAAAACATATTACTAATACACTACTAAATTATTATGATAACACTTTCAATTTTTTTTTTTATTCTTTCCATATTTTACAACTGTTTCTATACGTCGTTATTAGTTTTGAAACTATGTACTACGGTTTAAGTATTACAATGGATCAATAATATTTATATATACAGTATATTATATTCGTTTCTATCTTAGATCTTACTTTTATATATCCAGAGCAATACATTTAAACGTTTAGGAAATTCATTATTTAAAATTTTATAAAATAGTTCAAAATTTAGTTAAATAAAATCTTGAGAAACAACTTTGAAAATCTTATATTTTTACTTCATTTATTGATAATATTTGCTTTCTCGAAATAATTCCTGATAGTGGATTTTACACGCAATTACTGAGAAAACATTATGAAGTAATGAATTATGCAATCTTGAATCAATGACTCATGCTGAGCATTCTCAGGGACTTACCTTAAAATTCCATTAACACTTTTCCTAATTCTAGTTCGTGCAGTAAGTAATCAAAGATTCAGGTCAAACTAATTTTTTTTCACTGAAATGATACTGAAAGGTGAAAGTTAAACTAGTTAAGCATTAAAATTACTAATTTCCGATAATTTTTCTGATTACTTTAATGTGTTAAATTGATAATGTATCTGTAATTTAGAATTATTACATAGAATATAGAGAAACATATGAAATATTGATGAGAGAAAGATAAAGTAGTATTCGCTGGCGAATTTCTATTATTCGTATTTTTTATCTGACTTCACTAAAATCTAGATTTATGGTTCCAATAAGATGACTTAAGGTTCTCATGATTATTTCATTTGTTTACCATTGAAAAAAGAAGAATTGCTACAGAATTATTCATGAAATTACAGAAGCAAGGAGAGGTGCACTGAAAAGAAGTAGGAAAAAAATCCTAGCCAAGATTTACAGTTAAAATACCAGAGGTAAGTTCTCTTTCACCTTCCTTTTTACGAACTTTCAGTGAGCTTCGTACTAATGTTATTTATAAATTGTCTTAAGAAATTAAAAAGTAGTGACAACCTAGGACATTCTTAAGTACCGTTATTCTTTGCATTTATATTTATTTTGTTAGGCTTTCTAAGAACTGTTATTAAATATAACACAAAATATTAAATATCAATTATTAAAAATTAAAATTATCAAAGATTGATAATGCAAAAAACTAAATTACATTTAATTATGTTTCATGAATTACATACGTTTCATGAATTCAACATTTTTACCAGAAAGTGTACTCAATATGTTTATAAATTCCAAATTATATGTTTATAAATTCCAAATTATCACTTTATTTAAATTCGGACATTTGTTTTCACTAAATAATAGAAAATAGTTATATATAAGGCTAAATGATATTTGACACCTCTAATTGTTTACCGAAATTTCGAAATTAAATTTGATTTTGAGGTCGAATGATCTGAATATTTATAATATCATCTTCTTACCTTCTTAAATAATTTATCAAATAAAGATAAACGCTTCATTAAATACAGATAAACGCAAATTTTCGGAAAGTTTCTATTCGTCTTTCCTTCGTCAAGCCTAATTTCCAAACTAGTTACAATGGGATAACATACTAAGAACTATCATTTATTATTTAAGAAGGTAAGAAGATGATATTATAAATAATTATGAACTCTAGAGAGAGATTGAGAGTGGAATATGGAAGTTTTACATATGATCTAAAAATTGCTTATAAAAAGACCCTTATTTGTAAAGTAGAAGACTTCTTAACATTTCAATTGAAATAGCAGTTATTTAGTTCAGAATCACATATATTCAGCAAGTCTCTATTCTTAATGAATGAAAATCCTTCATTACGGAAGTTTTGTGGTAATGTCTTTTATTTATGTTGAATTTCCCGATTCGAAAAGTATTTTTCATGGTAAGTACTATCATGCCCATTCTGAATGGCCCCAATAATGATAAAAATTGTCTAAAATCTGAAATTCAAAGTTGAATACTTTGTTTATGTTCTTTTTCTTTCTTTTTTTATTTTTTCGTGCTATTTTTTGTTGGAATGCTCTATTTCGTGAAGTGAAATTCTATCTGTTGACTAGCCGAGTACCGTCGCTTCGTTCCGGAACCCTTGCATAAATAACATTATTTATTAAGCAAATTAATATATGACTTCCCAGCCCGTTGTGGTTTCTCCGGATATCTCAGATGTATTGCGGGTTGGCGCCACACACCAAAAATTTAAAGCGAAAATATAAATCCTCTTTATTTCCTATCCCGTGGGAATTTCGAAAAATCCAGCCTTATTCCTTGTCTACATCATAAAGGGAACCTCTGTGCAAAATTTCAGCTTTCTAGGTCCAAGGGTTTGAGCTGGGCGTTGATGACTCGTTGAGTGAGTGAGTCAGGACTTTTCTTTTTATATATAGAGATGAAAATCCATGGGGATCCAGTTTTTGGTTTAGATCTTTTTTTTTTTCACCTCTGTAATTGATGTGTTTTAGCAGTTTTTCGGTAAATGGAATTCAACACTCCAATTGACTACATTAATAGTTTCATCACACAATTAATGTGATATATAATATTGCTGTTGCGTTACGATAACATATACTTACATATTATTATATAAGTAAATTTTTAGTTTTTATTTTATGATTTATTAATCGTAATGTATTAGATTTGAATTTAGTTTCAGTCCA
The DNA here is from genome assembly GCA_023159025.1 of Thereuonema tuberculata. Lineage (NCBI taxonomy): Eukaryota > Metazoa > Arthropoda > Chilopoda > Scutigeromorpha > Scutigeridae > Thereuonema > Thereuonema tuberculata. The sequence goes on from JAFIDM010000001.1 coordinate 134,884,738, forward strand.
CTTTTTTGTATTATGAAAATATATCTTTGTTATATTTTATATTATTCAACTTTATTTTTCCCTTACTTTTAATTATATTATCTGTTAAATCTTCTAAAAAGTTGTGTTACATTATAACAATTCCTTTTATAATTTCCAATGCCATTTCGTAAAAATTACTTTAAATTAATAGTAGGCATGGCATCGCATTTATATGTAATATTTGGCTAGAACTATTTTAAACAAAAGATATACTGATCTAATCGTGCAGAAAAACATAACCAAGCAATCAGATATCTGTCATTTCTGGAACTTCAGAATATATTCAAGCCTTATATACTCATTGATCTCAAAAAATATTTAAGTAGAATTCGAAAACAACAAACCGAATATGTAGACATAAACATTAGTTTTTGAGATCGTTGAATTTAAACATATCAATATAAGTATTCATCTCTACTAACATGTCTTTATTTCAAGCTATTATTACCCATAGTAACTATTTTAAACGAGATTGAATCTATTTTGTTGATGATCTGTTATCTAGTCGTAGCCTTTAATATCTATGTTAGCTCATTCATCCTTCCGCAAACTCAGTTTGATTAGCTTTCATTTTCTCACTTTAGCAGTCCATGATTTTCATTGTCTGTCACCGTAGTTCACCGACCTGGGCAGCCAGGTGCGACAACGCTTCCTGTACGGCGAAATTAGTCAACCACTTGTAACATAACTGTGTTACTTGGCGACGACTTGTAAAACTTCTCAAGTTATTCATTTGAAATGTATTTCAAACTCGGCCACTTCCTCATCCTAATCCATACGAAGGAAAATAATACTTAACACTAAAAATTTTTTCCTCTGTTGTGAGAACAATAACTGCGTTCTAGCAATTAAATGAAGACCCAGTTGCGTGGCGCACATGCGCAATACCTACTTTTACTGTACTTTTCAATTATGATGATCCTGTAGGTACTTTTTAGGAACCCGTTCTTTTAGTTGCACAAAAAAATACTTATAGTCCTCCAAACTAAAGTTGGCCGCCGGAAACTTGAACTGCGCAGCCCTTCCGGTAGCTGATCAATTATGTTTTCCTGGAGAAATGGACGGCGCCATGTGTTCTTACTGAGAAATTCTTGAACTTTTCGTAAAGTTTAATTATCGAAGAAGTTCTAAAGCATAAAATCACTTAGTTTATTTTTAAACTTTCATTTATAAAGTATATCTGTTAGATTTCAGGCGGTTTTTTTTCTTTATTTTTTTATTTTCTTATTCAATGGTTTGAATAGAACTGTAAGTAAGGGCTTATCGACAGCAACGATTTCTTTTTATTTATTTATTTAATAGGTTTGGTCGAACTATTTCCCTAAATAAAATTCCATTTTGTTAACTATCCAGCGATTAGCACAATGGTGCATTCCTGTCAGAAGATCAGATGGAAATGCCTGACCAGACTAATCGATGCTATATGCGCAGATCTCACTAAAACAGGGCGGCCAACTTTAGTTTGGAGGACTATAATTGTACATTCTTATCAAACAGATTACAGGGAAATTGGTGACGAAAGATCTAATAGTCAACATAGGATTCATCAAACTGGAATGGAGCTTCGTTGTATGAATAAATCATCATAAAGTTACTACATTAAAATTCCAATCTATTAAAATTACCACAGCTTCTTACCAGTAAAATATATTCAATAAAATACATTTATTCAATACATTAAATAACAGCAAATTTTCGGAAAGAATATATCCTTTGCCGTTTTCAAGCCTATTCAAAAACTAAACAATTTCTGGCGGTAACAAATCATTAGATTTGAACTTGAATATACTTTACAACATGTAATATTGTTAAAATTTAACAATGTTAAATGTTAAATCATTATTAACACACAAACAATCCAATAATAGCAAAAACTTAATACTTCAATTCTTCAAATTTTAACAGACTACAGAGGAGATTAGGAGGAAATATGAACTTACTACTTATAAATTCCAATCTATATTATCTCGTATAGTATATTAAAAAGACTTGATATAACTTGTTGTGTTTCTATTCATTATTTATTCTATTCGTGATTTAATTATATAAGTCGCGAGGACAAAATGAAGAAACATTATCAATAACAGTACTTCTACAGTTATCAATATTTCTAAAAAACTGTTCTGTTTTGATGAGTAATGTTAGCATAGCAGCAGTAGTAAAATTCAATACTGCACAAAAAATTATTACTTTTCAATACATGTTCTATTTTATTATTCCTTTTGTTATTTGTCCTCTAATCTAAATTGTTCTCGATTTTTTTTTTTACTTATTCTAGTTATTATATGTAGATTCTTTTCTTTAAAGATTTAAATCAGAGGCAAGTAAAACTTCCTGTTGACATTCTCCAAATATATTTAGTTTCTGTGCATTTCTGATTGAGAAGCCGGAAATTAACTTTTATTCCTTTAAAAATTTAATGTTGGTCGGAGTTCAGTTTCATTTGTTCATTTATTTATTTCACTTATTCATTATTTTAATTTCATCTAATTATCTACTTTTTTTGAAAATTTTTGTTTCTAAATATTTTGTTCATCATTATAAAATAATAATAGAAAACTGCTTCCGTTATTTAAACAACTCAGGTGATCTCCAATTTTGTTTTATATTTTCTTTTCATGAAATTTAACTCGACTTTATTAGTTATTATATATATGTGATTTATGAATTATTTCAAAGTTTCGAAATCTTTTTAACAATATTTTCTCTTATGTTTTCACTTAGATATCATAATGCTAATTAATTCATAAAAAATGAAAATATAAATTTAAAGATAATCAACGAAACAATTCATGAAGTAAAGATGTTTATAAAATTCCTTGTGCTAATTATTTCTGTTTTTAATATAAAAAGGAAACCATTTCATTTCCTAATGCCCTGTCTGGAATAGTTACCCTGTTCAATTAAAAATATACGAAATACCTTTGTGTTTTTCTTTAGCAAACCAACACGGAGAAATTGAATTTCAATGCACCACCTGAGATCGTAATTTTAATGCTTTAATAATATAGAAAAATGAATTATTTTGGCATACTTTTCAATTTAAATTCTTGATCAATTAACCTTTATAGATATTAGAATGACATTTCGTTCGTAAGAAATTTGTTAACTTTCCATTAAGTTATAAATTCTATATTTGTTTATGTGAATCAAGATAACCTAGTTTCATTTTTCAAGGAAGTAAATTGTGGGAAATTTTGATCTGAAATTCATCAGTGATATATGCCAATAAAATAAAACAACATAAACTAAGGAATGGACAATCTTCAGTCTCGATTTATGACAGCTCTCTCTGAAAATATCTGACCAATCTCGCGATCCTGTTAGCAACCAATAAGAATTGGCTAAAAGTCTGTTTCTATTCGATGAAAGGAAGAGAATAAATGTTAGGAACAGAAATAGGTTATGTTTTCATATTTTCAATCTACAACGAATATTAACTTTAACATAGTGGTATCTTTTCATTTGGAAACCGAATCTATGCCTGTCCTTTCATTTCTGTTTTGTAAGAATTGAAGCTCTATAACAATAATGAAGACTTACTAATTTCTTATTTCTTTGATAACGAATTATCTGCTAATGTGAAGTAATTTATTATTAGTTTGATATTGCACATTGTAAACTATCAGAAGTAAATTTTAGTTTTCATTTTGAAGAATTTTACTTTAACAAAAAGCATATGTTGTTTGACATCAGAATAGAATTGCTCTATTATTCATCTTATTTGGAAGACAAAATATAGATATAAATGAGGAAAATAGCATAGATGTTAAATGTAACAATAACTTTGCATTCAAAATCAGCAAATGAATCCCTATCATTGAATTGGAATCATGTGGTTTGTATGGAATTCAAATCATTCCTGATCCAGTACATTTAAAATTTCTTAATCAGTTTTAACTATATCGGGCGATAAAGAAAGCATATATTGTATTCTGTCCTTCCCAATGGCATAACTGAATTGCCATTGGAAGGATCTTAATAAAACTTCATCGACATAAATCAGTAAATTATTGCTTTAACTTCGCAGACGAGAATGGTCATGAAATTTGCTTACTCGATTCAAAAGAAAAATTCAACATATTATTCAATACATTCAAATAATAATAAAACCAGGGCTGATTAGTAGAACTCATCGATGATAATTAACATTAATTTCCTAATTTTTGCTATTCATTTTCAACGTTTGATTTATTTTTCCCTTGCAAACTTAGATCTAAACTAATTCAAATAAAATATGGGCACTGATTGTTTGATCAAAAATGAGAAACAATTTCACTTTTTGAAATGAGTTTCATAATAATAATGTTGTTATTAAACTATTCTATGAAAACGATTAGCATAAGGAATGGAAATCTAAGCCTATATAAAATTCGTCAAACTTCGATCATATTTGTAATTATTAATATCATTCTGCATTATTAATATTTCATTATGTAATTTGAGCCATTATGAATGTAATGAAAACTTATATGAAATTTGAATTGATATTTCACATTTGTCGAGGTAAATGTTTCACTTTACAGTGGGAATAGAATTATAATAAATTTCTTTTTATTAGTAACTTACTTTGGTCAATAAAGCCTAAAGCACACTTAGCAGTGATTCAAATAACAGTGAGAACTCTTTGGTTAAATCGTCAGTCTGACGAAACAAATCGCTATTCGCTGAGCGAATAAAAAATCGCTGCGAGAAAAGTTAAACATGATCAACTTATGAAGCTATTTGGTCGTTGTTAGCTGGTTACGTGATATACTCGCGCTGAGTCATTGCTGTGTTAAAAAGGTGACAATTTGTTGCAGCGCACATGCTATGTGCTACAACTGTTTTTCCAATTAAAATTACTTTGTAATCTTGTTAAGTAAACTCGACATAATTTATGAATAATATTATATCTAATGAATATGAATAATTTATTTGTAACTTTTGTTTTCAATTTTTCATTTGTCAACTTCTAATTATTAGAAGTAAATATAAGGTAATGAAAAATGGTATTATGAAGTTAATTCCCCATGAGTCACTGTACAAATAATGGAATAAATAAATAAAATAATGGAATCTTATAAAATGTAAAAACAAAAATTGACTCATGACGTTTTTAAATTACTAACCTTTATGATACGAAAAAAATTAATTCACAGTAAACAAATTTAATACAATACACAAAAGTAGAGGAACTGCTTAGACTATTATAACGATGAAACTGATATTCACTGGCTGCAGTCACTGCTACCAAGAAGCAAGAGCTTCTGCACAGTGTGGCAAGGCTAATAACAGCGATTTTCTCAGCAGCGAAAACTCGCAGCTAGAATTTGCAATCAGAAATTCACCTAATGTGACTTAAGCTTTTAGTATTTTAGTTACGTTTGAAGTTTAGTTATGTTACCTCATTATAATGGATTATGAATTGTTGATCTAACGAAAATACAGGCTGTTGAAAGTTTTAATACTTAAAATTCGGTACTCCAGGAAACGGGTAGACTTCTGATCGAGATTAAGCATTTGATAGTTTGCGAATAGTTCAGTTATTAATTTCTTATATTGCAACTAGCTTCGAAATACAGTTTATAATTAACTATTGAAATGAAGATATATTGTGAAGTGCAAATCAATAACAGACACGATTTCTTAGCAGTATTAGAATGGACAGCTGTTTTGCTCTCTCAGCGAAACCACTGCCAATTGGCTTTGAGAAGCCCTCACAAGGGTGTGTGTGTGTGTGACTTAGCTTAAGGATGGAGATTAACCAACCGATGTCGATAGCAACATCCCCTAAAGTTCCAAACAACACTTTGAATTTGAAACGATTTTACAATTGGCCACTAGCCAGGATTTTAGATTAGCTGAAACTCGAAATAATAATAATAAAAAAGAAAAAAAAAAACCTGGCAGAATCATGAGGCGATAAGAAAAGAAATAGAAGGGATGAAGAGGAATGTTCCTGACGTCTCTTCGTAAACAAACTTCCCACTCTACAAATTTAATTTGAATGTTTTGTTTTTTCCTTTAATGTTTATGTTTTTACTTTTGAAGACATTTTTATAGTTTCACATTTCTATACGACGTCACTCAGAAAAGATATCACTTATTTTCCAGTAAAAGGAAGTTCATTTCCAACTAATTTCTTAATTTCTTATCTCAATAATTTAATAAATCTTTAACATAATCTTTGAATATAGGAATGGCTCTTACAAAAAATTTAGTTTTCTTGATTAGTTTCTTGAAAATTTTGTTCGATTTAATATCATGAATGACAATTCAAATACAGGCGATCCCGGGGTTTCGAACGAGATAAGTTCCAGAGAATGTCTATAGGTCGGATTTGTATGTAACTCCGATCTCTGATGAACAGCTCATATACTGTAATAATAATAATAATCTTTTTTTAGTATTATAATGTCTAAATACAAAAGTGACAGTCCCGTTAGAAATGAAAACTTCCTATCAACAGGTTCTGAATATAGATATACTATAATTGTTTAATTAATTTTGAATACCATGTTAAAAAACATTAAAAGACTTTCATCAATGTATAGTTTTGCAAGTGATTTTTTGTCTAAGTAGACCGCTAAATTGTAAGTGCAAATTTTCAAAAAATTAGGCAGTAATATAATTTAAGAGTTAAAATAATTTTCTGATTTAATTCTATATAAGTATTTGTATATGTATATGTATATTAAAGTTGCCTATGTTTAGCTTATTTTTGTCGAGTACTGTAAGAAATAGTAACAATAAATATTAAGGACATTGGAAGTAAATTAAACAAAATAATTAAATGAGATATTACATACAGGATTTACAATAACAATGAAAACAATTGAACAACAAAAATTCATTTTAATTACATTTTTATCAGCCACATTTTTAATAGTTTCTTTAAATTGGATATGCTTCTATATTATATATATATATTGTTGAAAAAATTTTCAATGCCTCTTTCCATAGTCATTGTATATAACAGGATAGAGAAGACGGATATTTTTCTTGTCTCTTAGATTATGTAAGGATTTTGTTAATAATAATAATAATAATAATAATATTTTTTATTTATTTATTTATTTGTTTATTCATTTATTAAATTTATAAAATTCAGTCCCGTTAGGAATTCAAATTCCTATCAACAGGTGCTGTTAATAGTAACAACAATAATAATAATAATAATAATAATAATAATCAGCCATTGTCAAGGCTGACACACACCTCACATCCCTGGACCTCGCAAATCCTTCTTTAACACTCACCACCCCTGAAATTGACACACTGCAGCTGCTTGAATCATGGGCTAAGGAACTCCACGGCAGACATCGCCACGAACTCAACCAGCCTCATGTCGACATGGAAGCGTCGAACACATGGCTGACGAGTGGAGAGCTGTTTGGGGAGATCGAAGGGTTCATGATCTCGATACAGCACCAAGTCATCCCCACACGCAACTACAAGAAACACATTCTATATGACGCAAACACACATGATGACAGATGCAGGAAAAGCCACACTACGCATGAGACGATCGACCACATAATATCAGGCTGTCCCCTTCTCTCCCAAACAGACTACCTCCACCGACACAATCAGGTAGCGTCGATCGTTCATCAACAGCTAGCACACAAACACACTCTTATTAAGAACACGGTCCCATACTACAAGTACACATCACAAAGCGCCCTAGAGTCACCCTCACATAAGCTGTACTGGGATCGCCCCATTCACACAGACAAAACTATACATCACAACAGACCTGACATCACACTTGTTGATAAGGTCAACAAACTGACCTCCTTCATTGATATTGCAGTGCCTATCAGCAATAAAATGCAGAAAACTCACGCAGACAAGATCAGTAAATACACTGATCTAGCACACGAGCTCCAGAAGCAGTGGATGCAGGACCGAGTACATGTTGTACTCATCGTCCTGTCCGCCACTGGCGTACATCAGTGTTAGCATTTCTTTGACTTAATCAACAATGACTCAATGAATTTTCTTAAATAATTGTCTTTTTCAGTTGCGTAAATACAAAAAATGCTACAACACTGATGTCTCTATGAGCAAGGAATTAATTATAATCTTAGATAAATATTTGGTTTATAATTCGTCGATGAACAGATCATTGTTGTAATAATAAGTTGCATACTTAGAGCAAATTGGTTATTGAAATTCTAATGTTTTGTATTGCTTTCATAATATGCCTTATTTTTCCTTTTTGTATCTTTTATCATATTATCTGAAGAGGAGGTATGAACAGACCTCGAAACATGTACACGTAATGAGATTATTGTTATTATTTTCTCTACATTGTGTGTATAGTCCTTTTCTAATATTTTAACACACTCAAATAGGAACATTAATAATCGAATAAAAAAAGTTAAGACGAAAGTGATGCTGTTCGTAAGCGACTGTTTAAACAATGAGACTAGCGTAGATTTAAAGATGCTGCGCCAACAAACCGCTTACGCCATCCGGGTATGTTTACATGCGTGGAAGAAATTATTTCCCGAATTATTAATCTAATTCTTGAATTATAAATTATTGTTGTGGGGTATTGGGTGCCAAGTCTAACCCGGGGACCGCCTGTGTTTATAATTTCTTAATATTAATGTTCATGCTGTTCTTTTCAGAAATTCAGTTTTATGAATTATGAGCTTCAGCTCAGTTCCTTATCTTAAATGGAATTTCATAGAATTTCTCATTTTTTTTCCTCACCCATCATATCCTAATAAAACCGTCTAATATATGTATTAATAAGAAGATTAATGTTGAGCCTAACAATTATTTAAAGGTTAGCAATTTTTAATAACTATTGATATTAATGGACCTCAGTGGTCTGCATTCGCAATGACATTGAGATTATTTCAAACTAATCTCTTCCTTTATGTTTGCTTCTAACATCACTTTAAATTCAAGTCTAACACTGAAAGATTTTTCGAGAATCGAACTTAATAATTTTAATAATAATTTATCCTTTACAATTAAAATGTAATATTAAACTTAGAGCTGCAATCCTTTGGTTATGCAGGTTTTCCAACTTTCTTTAGTTCTACTTTACACCAGAATGAATTTGTTACATTACCATTGAGTCCTGCACTAATCTGTTTTCAATTCTTTTACACGTTAATTAGAAATATAACGTACTTTTTATATGTTGGCTCAGTATTCGAAAATTTTGAAGCTTGTTTTGTATTAAATGTTACTGTTACTTACAAAATACTAATAAATACGACGAATTCCTTTATGTTAAAAAAAGATAATAATTCAGTATGCGGCAAAATATACAGTACCGAAATGAAAAGATGAACAAAATTACATTATTATCATCTGTTAGTTTATTTCTCCTCAAAAGATATTAACATACACACTACACACATACATACATACACACAAACACTATTAGCGTGTTGATTTACCACGGTAATGTACGTGTTCAAAGTGTGCACCGCCCCACTGTAGACAGTGTTCATATCGTTCACGGAGATTCTCAAGCATATCCTGAAACAAAGGTTGCTGCAGACTCCTGCGAAAGGAGATGATTTGCTAACGTAATGCAGGCAACAGTTCTTGGTGGATCTTCACAGTTGAACACACTCTACTTTAACATTCCCTACAAGTAGGCATCAGGTGGTGTAAGATCGGGGGAATGGGACGGGTATGGGAAGTCAGTACCACGTGAAATGATTCGGCCTGTAAAGTTTTCCTGCAGCATGGCTAGAGATGCTCGGGTGGTATGGCTGGTCGCCCCGTCCTGTTGATATCACTGTCTATTCATCTGAATGTTATTTGCACGACAGAACCTTCTGAAATTCTGAAGAAATGGCTCGATCACTAAACCCTCACAGTACACTACCAGAACGCGGGAAATTCCGTAGCAATAGACAGCATAACTATTATTTAGTGCCGTCTTATTAAACTCCTCTTGGAATTGTTCTGCCACCTTTTTCAAACTCGGTCCACCTTCACGACCGCTTTCATATGAGCGGAAATAATGCTCAACTATGAATACTTTTTCCTCCGTGAAGAGACCCATTTCCAACAACAACTGCACAACACAACTTCCTTTTCACTACTGTGAACACTTGCAACTGGGGCTATACCCCATCGACAAACGCATGTCTTCGAGATGCGCGATTTTAAGTACTGTATATTTTGGCGCATACCGTTATAATAATAATAATATTAATAATAACAATAATAATTTATTGCCTATAGAAATACAACAGTATACATTGATTACAGTTTTGACATCGTAGTTGTCTTAAAGGGGAATCCCGTCGAGAGGACAAAAGCATGGCGGCATCGAGGCAAATTACAAATGAAATTAAAACAAAAAGTATTACAAAGAAAATATAAAAAAATGAAGAAAAATTAACTTATTTTTCGTTTTTTAACAAATATTTTTACAATGAGGCCTACATTTTGAAGCGGAAAAAAATTCAGTTCATCATATTTTGAGGAAATTATATGCCAAGAAAATTATATTATATAAAATTAGAACGATGGCGCTTACGTAGATAAAGGAAGGAGAAAAGAAAAAAAGGAGGGAGTGACAAGAAAGAGGAGAGACTACAATCAATTATTAGGTGGATGTAAAAAGAGGAATTAACATTCCCAACCGGTTTCGCCTCCAACACGAGACTTGATGAGTGACTTGCTTTTTAATATAGTGGGTTTTTAATATATTTTTTTTTAAAAAAAAAGATCACTCGTCAAAGCCTCGTATTGGAGGTGAAACCAGTTGTAAATGTTAATTTCTTAATTGTATATATTTTAAGTAGTGTGTGTTGATTGCCCGCAATTTTTTAGTCACTATACGCACACTACATAATTACAATTTTAGTATTTTAAGTGAATTTTTATTTGGAGAAAAATCGCATATACTAATTTACAGACGTAAAATGACATCAATCGATAAAGACGGATAAACAGAACAGAAAAGTTCTTTGGTTCATTCGAGATACTGATCCTCTAACTAATTTTGCCTGTAACTGTTTCCTGTTCTGCAAATGATTGTTTATTATATTCAGGAGGTATTGGTGTAATACTGCTGTAGACGTTCCTAAGATAAAACGATTACAAATTAATTGAGCTGAAATAAAAGAAGTACATAAATACTTATCAGTATCACTGAGATTCATAATTACGTAGTTCATATCATTACCATTGTGGTTTTTATTCTAGTCCTCCTTTACATCTATTGAAGTGTTTTGTTACTTCAACTAAACGGTCTGGGCACGATTACTTAATTTGAAACTTCTAGATAAAAAGGGAAAAAGAGAAAAAAAAGCATTTATAAATTAGTAAAATGAGTAAACAGTATACTAAAAATTTCTTATCGTCAAAAATTTTAGCTAACCTGTCTAAAAGACAGGAGAACCTGGTTAAGCTGATCCTTGAAGTGGAAACTTAGTTTTATTGAAATACCGATGAATCGGATTATATTTTTATCAAATATGAATTTTTGTTAGAAAAGCCTATGATGTCCCAGATGGAAGGGTTATTGATAAATGCTACTGCTCACAAATATGAATTAAAATATTCAAATTCTTTTTTGTACTTTTATGTCCTTTAGTATTAAGAATTTATTTTCTCTAATGTTAATGAGCAAGTACAAGAAGATTCTAATGAAGGTATATCTATGCAGATAACGTGTTACCAAAGAAGATGATGCTTCTCCGGACGATCTACGATCATTATGGTTCCGATACTTCAACATATAACGATACTTCAACATATAACGATACTTCAACATATAACGATACTTCAACATATAAGCCAGCAGCGGTGCAGCACTTCCTGTCCTATACCTTTGAAGAAAAGATAATGGGGTATGATAGTCAAGTAGGGTGGCCCCTCAACGATCACCCGACCTGACTCCAATGGATTTCTTTCTCTTGAATTATCTGAAAGAGAAAGTATACAAAGTAAAAACGACGTCTTTGCAAGATCTCTCACGTACAATAGTTGCTGACAGTGAGAGTTTGACCCACAATCCTGGCAAATGTATAACAGGAAGTTCTTGCCCTTATATGTATTGCTGTAGACGATGGATATATTGAACTAAGATAAACTGAAAGTTATGTAAGTAAAGCTTTTGCATTGACTGACATTCCGAAAACTTAGCGTCTAAAATGTCATTTCCTAATTCGTTGCTTCTCTGCAACTTTCAAATTTATTAATTTAAGATAAAAAGGGCAAGGTCTTAATATATTGTTTTTGTTTTTCTAAATTTTCTAAATTTTAATTTCTACTTTCACCATATATGCCGCTGATGACGTGAAGATAAATTTGCCGTGTCTTTATAGAAACAGTCGTATGATCTTTGTATTGCATTTTTAAAATTTCACATCACTGCTCGGCTTTATATGTTTAGTAATATAAGTTAATTTTATTCTTATTTTCTATTCTTTTCTAAATTATCTAAATTGCAAATCATTGATTGAAATGCTTTGAGAAATTCGAAGGACATGCTTTGAGTTTTGCCCGTTCGATATATATATATAAATCTTTCAATTTTTGGTAGTTTAGTTTTAATTTTAAATTTGAATCGTTTTTAAATAGTATATTGATAAAAAAATTTTAATCTTTCAATTTTTGGTAGTTTAGTTTTAATATGTAAAGTTCCCATATTTTTTTAGTAGATCTCTTCTCCTAATTCTTCTACTATTAAATATTTCTAGCATCACACCAAATTTAAATGTAAAGACTATATTTAATATGAAAAAGCAAATTTTCGAAACGATTGCACGTCTTTTCTTTTTCAAGCCTTAAATAACAATAAGTTGAAGAACAATACTCCAAATTACATTAAATTCCTCGAGAAAATGTAATTTAATGTAATTTGGAGTATTGTTCTTCAACTTATTGTTATTTTAGGCTTGAAAAACAAAAGACGTGTAATCTTTTCGAAAATTTGCTTTTTTATATTAAATGTAGTCTTTACATTTAAATTTGGTGTGATGTTAGTTTAGTTTTAATTTTAAATTTGTATCGTTTTCATTTCGTATTTTTTTGCTTTTAGATTTAGATAATGTAGTTAATTTTGTTTTAAAATTAGGTTAATTCAATAAGTAATAAAGAACTCCTAATCTCTTTATTGCTTCATTTATATTTAGATAATTTAGTTATTATATTGGTAATTTCTTAAAATTTTAGATAGTTTGGTTGTAATTTTTTAAATTAAAAAGAGCAAAGTTTTAATATACTGTATTGCTAAATTGTTTCTAAATTTTGCCGCTGAAGACGTGGAGGTAATTAGATTATATCTCCATAGAAACAGTGATTTGTTTTTTGGTATTAGCGTTTTCAAATCCCAAATCGCTGTCCGGTTTTATATGTTTAGTAATATAAGTCAATTTTATTCTTAAATTCTATACTGACTAAATTTCTAAATTGCAAATGATTAATTGAAATCTTTGCGAAACTCGAAGGGGTAGTTTTGAGTTTCGCCCATGTTATATATATATATATATGTAAGATAGGCGAAACTATCTTATATATATAAGATATAATCAGTGTTTGTGTTTTAGTCTTACGACTAGTTCGTCCTCCTGATAATCGCTCTCCGACTCTCGCGATCTTCGCCTCTCCTGTTGAGCGTAGGATGCGTAGCTTGGTTCTCGGTGTTCTCTTCCCGGAGATGTTTCCCTCCTCCATGTTGACCATTATACTCCGTGACGTATTGCGCGGCCAATTCATTGCAACTTGCGTGTTCTGACGTCGCCATTAAAGAGCGTGTCTCAACAATTCTCTGCAGCACCAGTTTGTTTGAAACCTGGTGTATCTAGCTCGCTTTCTCCATCCGTCTGCAGCACCACATCTCGAGAGCTTCCAATCGTTTAGTATTAAATTTATTTTTTTGTAAGGGTTCACATGCATAGAGCGCGACTGGCCAAACTTAAGTTTTTAGTATTCCCTTGCGTAACTCAGGTCGCATTGCTCGGCAGGACAGTAGTTCGCATTGTTCAAGGCACGCCTTTTTTCTCAGCGCAATTTTGGATCGCATCTCCGGTGTACATGACATATTAATTCATATAAGCTTCCTTAAGTATCTGAAGAACTCGACTTTTTACATCCGTTGACAGTCGACAACTATATCGTCTGGAACCGAAAGTGGCTTAAAGAATCACCATTATTATTCATCCTCCTTTTTTTTTCCCAGTCTAATTTTTTTGGAAAATTCCTGAAGTACTGCTGTAAATAGCTTAGGAGATAGTATCTCCCTCTCTGATATCTTTTTCCTATCCTGGTGTTTTTTCTATATATTTGGTAAAACGAATAATTGCCTTCGTGTCCATACGAACATTTTTGATAAGCTCTACATTGATAATATCAATGTCGTAGATTTTTCAAGGCACTGACAACACCGAACATATTAACTGTATCAAAAGCCTTTTCCCAGTCAATAAATTAATACATAGTAGCATCTCCTATTCATGGTTTTCTCAATCACTTCGCTTAAGACATGAATATGATCAATCTTGCTATATCCATTACGAAAGCCAGCTTGATGTCTTGATTGGGCGGATAGTAACTGATAATTACTTTCATATCACAGGCCTGCAAAATTCGGGTCATTAAAAATTGTCTCTATTATTTTAACTGTTTTTTTTTATGTTGTTTGGTGTGGAGAGTCCAAAAATAACCTCTATTTTCCCGTACCACTTAAGGATATTTCACAAAATGGATGTGCTGATATGGCAAAATTGTCTGTTTATTTGTCTATGCATTTTGTTTTTTTGTATGTTGTACTTTTTGACGATTTTTCCTATTTAGAAAATCTTATACACACGTTCTTTTAGAGATTTTGGCTCAAACTCTTTTAGGACATTGGTTGAACTACAAATAAGTATCAAAAAATTCCCAATCTGTTCACCGATTTTTCTTTCCTGATGGCACACTTGATTTCCTCTTTCAGAACTGAAGGTACTTCAGATGCAGTCATATATGCAATTTCACCTAAGTCTTCAATGTTACCATGTAAATTGCTCTAAAAGTTATCAACTTCCTAATTTCCTCACGGTTTCTAATAGTGATGCTAGCTTTATTTCTTATGAACTTCTTATCACTGCAAAAGAACATATAATAGCTTTTAGGCTTTTATTTTCCTCTACTGCATTTCTTACCAGTTCACAAATGTACCTCCTGATATCCTCATTTTAATGTGTTTAAGAACTGTTTTACAAAGTAAGCAATACCTGTTCAGCAACATCACATCATCCATGTTTTTCTTATTTGATTAAAAGTTATTTAATTTTGTAGATATTTTCTTCCGAGATTTTTGCATTGCAGAAAAATACGGAAAGCTATTCCGATAATGGTTGTAGTTAAGTTACAATTTAATTCATTTAAAATATGTCTTCTTCAACAATGTTCTGCAGTGTAGTGAAACGAGTTCTCAACTGTAGATTAAATTCAAAACAACGTTCAATTTTACTTATTAAACCTATTTTACATAACTACTATAGCTACTATAATTTCCTGGGATTTCATAGTAGTTTCTGGCTTTCAAGCTTTATGTTGATGTTTTAACTTGTACTTAATCGATGATCACTTCCAATATTAAATTGATGAGGCCCAGAGCAATTTTAAATGGCCTTTTTTTTATTAATCTTAATGTGTTCTAGCTCTGAAGGGTCCTAAAAGGACTTATAGTTTCCACTTTCTATTATTATTATTTTTTAAAAGAGGTTCATTTAGAAAAATTCTGATTTTTGGAACCATGTTTTCTCGTTCAATTCTTTTTCCATACCGGTATCCAAAAACCTATCAACGGAACTTTTGTCTTTCTGTTGTTTACCAATTCTTGCATTAAAATCAAGAGAATTCTTATTATATGCACAGAGAAAGAAAAATTCGTTGGGTAATGGATTGCTGCTTTCAGGAGTTTGCTGCGACATCTCTCGCAAAGCATGCTAACTAATTCCTACATTCTGCAAATTAAACTAGTAAAATAACAAGATCTTCGAATTTTTTTATATTCTTTGCTTCTTTATATAACCTATCGATATACTATAATTATTAAAAGTTTTATAATATTTTTTTTTAATTTTGTATTATTCTCAATGTCTTTATAATATGTAGGTTGTTTTTAATTCTAGTTTTATTTTTAAGTTTAAGTATTGAAGAATGTGTTTCAACTTTATTTTAATGTTGTAATTTGAGCAAATTGGGTCTCTTCCACATGTTTATTGGCCTTGAAAAGGGTCTTTTTTATATTGAGATGAAGTCTGGAAAACAGCCAAGACAGGGTTAATCTGTAAAAGGATGAAAGCTTTCATCAAAATCACTTTCGTCGTTGTCATCCGAAGAGCGACGAGCAGGGGAAACACTCGATTTTGTACGAGATGATCAGATTGCCAGTAAGCTTCTGCTTGCAATACATGATTGGTCCATCCAATCATTTAACGATACATGGTGTACTGCTATGAGACTTTCAACAGCACTATGTTGTAAAGTTTTATTGAATTTATAAAATGTTCCTTTACCTAGCCCAAATCAACTCAATCGGTTTGAGATCACAATGGAATGGCGATAATTATTATATTGTGTGTTCAAGAGCTGATGCTAATGTGTCGATCACATACTGCTTTCTGCTTACTTTGTGATACTTCATAATAGCATATAGCTATGGTGTCGACATTAGAGTTAGAGGCATTCCTTGACGAATTAACCATCCAATCAAGTCGGCTTTTCAATTCCAGCTTGTTGGAGCCTTTTCTATTCAAAGGAATGATACAATGCATTATCCATTAAAATAACACAATTTGAAGGAATATTTCTCAGTAGTTGTTTCTGAAAACATTCTTTGAAACAGTCGCCATTCATCTCGTCGTGGTAATTTACTGAATTCGTTGGAGAACGGAACTAAAGCATGTCGTCAGACACAAATCCACTGCTGTTTCCCGCATGGCGTAAAATAATTCGCTGACCTTTCCCGAGTGGCAAGGTTCTCGAATACCGTATCTATTGCCGCTCTCGACTACTACATCCGTCACTACGCCACTGTTTTTCTTTGCCTGTGTGAGCATTCATCCAAGATTCATCGAGATAAAGGAACCTCTATCTTCCCGTGCGTCTTTCTTCAGTATTTGTCGTCAGGCCTTTTGATGTAAAATTTTCTCATATTATTTCTTTCATACTTCATTCTTAGCTTCATATGAAGAATTTAGCTAAATCTCATCATGGAGGCCATTGCATGTTGCTGAGATGCCCATCCCAATTCGTTCACCATGTTCTCACATAACAGCACCATTTGAAGGTTGAGAATAGACTAAGCTTTTATTCCAGTAATTTCCTATAAGCCTTAAAAAGGAATTACAGGGTCTCATTCCAGTTAACTCAAATCCATCTGATTTTATTATTTTGTTACGTAAGTTACTGTCATTACTGCAATAATTTATTTGGATTGTTGATCCGTAGAATGTAGTGTATAATACTACAATAAGGGTTTGTTTTAACCATTTTCTAATATCTGAAGTCATTTGGCTAAGATTACATAAATCTAAAAATGCTTTAAAAACCCCAAAATAAAACCCACCTTTTATCTTAAGATTAATTTTGAAATGCAAAGAGAGATCGTCTCGGCTTCACTCTGGTAAACATGAAAAATGTAGTTTGCTACCTAATAGGACGATATGAGTATCATCTTGGTAGGAGTCTTATAATTAATGCAGTTTGTAGTAGACAGTTTGACGGACAATGAGCGAACGGGCTTATTTTATCCGTACTTTCTTTCATCGCCAAGTGAATGTATTCAGCGAACTCTGGAATTTTTGAAAATTCATTGTGCCGGGTTTGTGATTCAAGAAATCATCTAATCTGGCCAGATGAGTAAAACTGCGGTTCAAGTTGCAGGTAAGTAATGACTGTAAGATTAGGACAATGCTGTCAGTAGCTTTATCTTCACTTTCCTGCTGACCAGATGTGCAAGACTACTGCTACTGGAAATCTGTGTTATCTGAACTCTCAATTAATTTTCCATTAACTGCATTTCTGCAGGGCTGCAATGTTTGTATTTAATCTTGTTTTAATTCGTATTAAGGTCTAAGCCGATCCGCTTCCCGTGCATTTCTCTTGAGCTAGTGATATTTTTTTATTTACGTTATTCTGTGTAATTTCCACATTATTTCCTATTTTTATTCATTGTTTAACTTACTCTTTATTACCCTTGTATGTTAATCCTTTTCATTAAATTTGTTTACTGAATACTGAATCAAGGTTTTGTATGTTTTCTTTTTTTATTCATTTATTTGACCATATTTTATCTTATGCCATTATTTTCTTCCATCTTTTTTCTGAGTCTTTTTGGACCCAGCGGAAACAGGATCATCATTAAAACTTCCATGTGACAGAATTACGAATAAAGTTCTGTTTAGTAATTTGAAATAATTAAAAAAAAATTTGGTTTTAAAAAAACGCTTTTAATACTATACCAATAATGCACATAAAAAACGAAAATAAAGCTACATTATAGCAAGAAAAGCTTAAGATGATTCGTATTCTAAAGCTTTTCTAGGTCATCTAAGCTTTTAAATCCTAATAAAGTAATATTTAATGCTTAATTTTGATGATATATTTTTCATTTATTCTATTTCAATGTCACTTAATTCATATGAGCATTATTGGAACAAGAAATTTTAATTGTAAATTTAATTCTTAATTATTTGAAAATTCGGTTTTATGTGAATTATCTTACTGATTTATGTCTGCATTGTTTTTTTAACTCTATTAATTATTATTCCTTTAATTATTGTATGAAATTAACAGTCACATACAAACGGAGGGGAGGATCCCAGATCCCAGAATGATTTTTTTAAATTTTGATAATTCTTTTGATTAGATATTCATGAATGAGGGATATTCATTATTTTATCTCCTCCTCTACCTTTGTTCTCTATGGTATGTAAGTTGTTTATATTGCCAAATAATGATATTGGATTTTTTTTCTTTTCTTTTGTCCATCAGAACCTCTCTTATTCCAAATCACAACCCTTCTCTCATGAATACTAATGAACACTCCCCTAAGCAGTAAGTATGCGACTGTTAAATTCATTCAAAAATGTATGTGAAAATAAACCCAACTGAAATCATATGAGTAGTGATAATTCCCTTTATTCGAAAGTTATCTACAAAATCGATACTTTAGAAATATCAATATTTCACTTCATACTTTATTTGAAAGCAGAATTATATTTCTTTATTTTTTCTTTTTTTGAAAATAAACATATGAAATCCTTTTAACAGAAGGAAAATATTTATAATACTATAACAACATCAATAATTATTAGATTGATTATGAGATAAATGATACCAAAAAAATTGTTGACTTTAATTTTTGTACAATTAATCAATTAGTATTTTCCTACAAAATTTATTATTTTGTGAACTTCAAGAAGTACATTAAAATTTGATTTAAAAAATAACAGGAAACTAAGATTAAAATAAATTAACAAAGAAAAATCAATATAATGAAGAAATGAATTAATTATTTTTTTGTTTACTTACTGTTATTCTACGATTATTGCTCACTTTTAGTAATTTTTAACACACATGAGTTTAACAATTTTTGTAACACATAACATGTGATGCGATAAAAGATTTACTCAGAAATTTTCTCGATTAATCAAATAGAAATCATTCTTCAGTTTGCAAACTTTGTAATTCTTAGTACCATATTCATAAACTTCATCATATAGATTTTTATCAGGAACAAAATGTTTCAATATAAAATAAATAAATTGTGTGTTATACAACTAAAAGTAACATTTAATTTTTATAATTCATCTTAAACTTTCACCAATCATTTTGATTATTTTTTTTTTGAAATATATAGTTTCATTTAATAGGAATTTGCTCACATACCGATATCTCCGCAGTACCCAGCATACATCAATTACGCTTGAAAATCAATAAAACTGACTTAACCATACATAAATTAAGTATGAAATACAAACTTTTATCTAGTGGTGTTGTATTTAACTTATGCATTCAAAGAAGGTGTACAAAAAATAATAAAATACAGAATGTCTATAACAAAACTTATTGCCCATAAAAACAAAATATTGTAATGATTATAATAGCCAATATGTAAATGAAAAAACAGTGGGCAGCTAACACTGGTTGGCAAGGGGTCACTGTTAGCTTAACAGAATTGTATTTATAAACGCTTTTCCCATTTAAATGTAGCAAGAAGTAATTTACATGTGCCGGGTACTGCAAGAGGTCAGATCATGAGATACAGAACTTTGAAAAACTATATACATTAAATTTTTCATATTACAAACGAGATAATTATAGTGTGATCAAAAAAACAAAAAACACAAAATCACATTTTTTTTTTAATTTTTTTTTTTTTAATGGATAGGGAAAGGGAATCTGCCTTGGATTTTGATGTTAGACTGAAGTTTAATGAAGAGTGATTTGATATTAACATAATCTAACTGAAGGAATAATAAATAAAATGACTTTCATTTATAGACTGTTCTTTCTCATATAGCGGAATTTCAGTTTTTTACCTTTTTTTTTATTTTAGCAGAAAGATTCAGGTTGAATCTAGTTAAGGTGCAAAGTGTTTGAGCAATCATTTATACCGCTGTCCTACTTTCATAGTGCTGCATTAAAATTTTCCTACACAGTGCGGGTATTCAGTATTCGGCGCAATAGACATACAGCATTCATTGCTTCACTATTTTTGAAGTCAGTAAAAGTGTTTTCCCAGTACTTAAACTGATATCAAATCGTCGGTAAGCAATCTTCATTTAAGGACCTTTCTGTACCTTCTTCCAGTGATGTCTCACATCCATAACACTGCACTGTAACTTACAGACAGGTTACGTTCTAAGTAAATATCTCACACTTCATCTCACATTTGTTTGCTGACAGAAATACCGCAAGTTTTATCATGCCAATGCACCTCAAAAAAGAATCTTTTGCCGAAATTCTCATACCAATTCCCATAAATGCACTATGTGTACAAAAGCAATCAAAAGGGATTTTCTTTTTCCTTCCCTATTTTTAGCGTTAAATATCACAGGACAGTACCTTAATTAGACTTCCCAAATCTTTTCAAAATGTTAACATTCAGCTTGACTTCGAAATTAAAACTAAATTCGTTCCCCAAAAAATCCATTAAGATAATGATGAAATTTAACTTACACCCTTTCCAGTGAATGATTATCAGGAATATTGAATTAACGGACAGAAAGGAATGTGATTTATTAATTTTTGAATGCAGGACGATCTATCGTTGGTGTCAAAAAAGTAAAATGAGCAAATCAAAAACCACTCTTCATCTAAATGGTAAATTCTATCATTTTTTTTCTTAATTTCAGTTGCTTTTAAACATTCAACTTGTGATTAAACAGTTAGTTTTGCAATGGAAAGCGATTTATTTGGTGCTTACTGATTAGCTAGAAAACACTAAGTATATACAGATATTTGAAAGTATTTTTTTTAAATAATATCTGCCTTAGAAAGATTTTGAGCATTTTCGGGCAGATATTATTTTTCAAATACAAAGTAAAAATAGAATGCTTACAATAAAAAGTACAAATAAACTGATTAAGTCTTATTCCAAAGGAAAATACTATGTCCATATTGTTGATCTACACTTAGGTAACTTTTTATTAAGATTATTAGGATTTATAAACAAAATTTATATAGATGATGTGTATTCTATTTTCCTTTGGAGATACAAATAAAATCAAACTAGCATCTTAGATGCGACAGGAAGGACAGGGGGAAACACAATATATAGGTGGAGGATCATCAAATTCAGTACCAAGAGGAATGTAATACAATAAAAGAATTTTTGCTATTGAATGATTAAATACAACTTAACAATTTGTAGTACAATAATCCGAAATACGGATTATTTTTATATAATTTTTTATAATTTTTACAGATTTCAAAATTCCAATTTGTTTCTTTGTAAACATTCCAATAAAATTTCATTTTTGGATTAATTTAACAAATTCTCTTATGCTTATAAACAAAATTACACAGCACATTATAACAAATTTTTGATTCTTTTAACTGATTTGAATTTTTATAACGATCTGTGAACATTTTTTGAATTGTCCACTTAACTAATATAGAACTATGAAGTTAAAACTGCTAAGCAGTTATGGCTTCTACACTCTAACAAAAATAACAAATATAACATAGAGATAAAGCAACATGTTTCTATAGAGAACAAACAAAGACGTTCAAATATACAGTATATATTTATATATATGATATATATATAATAAATTTTAAATTAAACTTACATCAATCTTAACGTCATCATTCGCAATTTTTTAGCTCAATCTTTTTATACAGATACAGTCTATGGTACAATCGTTGTACATTTTCAATTTGCTGAATTTTTATTTACATATTTCTATTTCCAGAAGATGTTATCATTTTTATGAGTAAATTATAAGGAGACATTATACAAGGTGACATAGTAATTTGAATAGAGAGAGCAAATTTTTAATTCTTTTGAAGAGCGTTTTTGCTGAGAAATTAAAACTAACTCAGTCGAGTGATAGTTAAATGTTAGTATTTGTTTTGAAAAAAATTTCTATTATTTTTATTTCCTTCCTCTGATTATTCTGGAATGTGCTTTCGTTCTTTATATTGCTGTTTATTGTCATAGAAAATTTATATTTCCCCCTGTCTTCAGAAACAAGGCAGTTTAAATAAGCAACTCTGTGAAATTTCAATTAAATTATTTAAAGATATCTTACCATTCAGCTTTCCTTAAATGAAAGTTTTTTTAAACAAGTCTTATAATTAATAATTGTTTGAAAAAAAATCTAATTTGCTTTCGGTTCCCATTAATTTCTAATGTTTTAATATAATTAATAATAATATTATTGAAAATTAGGTGAAACGTTTGCTTGAACTTAGTTATTAATTTGGAAGTGAAATTTTCAATTTTTCTAATAAAAAAAGAATATAAGTAAGTCAGTCTTGCATCCAATTACTCCAATTAAGAAATATGAATGAGTTAGTGTTACAAAAACGTTCCTCAATTTGGGGAAAAAATAAATACATAGACAACTATTTTGTAAGAATATTCGGATTTCAACATAAGATGAATAAAAATGTGTATGCGATATTCCAACACATTTTTATAAAGTTTATGAAGAATTTTTCCTTATACTAGAGACTACCACTATGGATGGATTCAAATTCAGTTCAATGTCTACAATATAATTTACAAATTCTAATACTAGAGTTTAATTTTATTTGTAATTTCAACTATTGATAATGATGTTTTTATAGAAAAAACTTATAGGAGGGCGGTTTGACTTCAACGATAGACTATTAGACAGAGTAACAATAGGTAAAGAATGAAAAACCCATGGAATTTTGGTTGGTATTTTGTTGGTTTTTTTTTTTTTGTAATTGGAAACCAAAATACAAAGTGTAATATATACCAGTTTGACTGTTTTTTTCTAAAGATTTGCATTTTTTTCAACAGCTACTTTCATTAGAAAGTTACAACAATATTTACATTGGTAATTTTGATAACTACATTCGAATACAATGCCCAAACAGAACAATAATTAAAATAAGAACATAGAAAGGGAAATTAAATACATTTGCTGTTGTATAGTATGTATAATACATATCTAGTTAACAAAATAAGTAACGTAGAAAGAAATGAGTTTAGGCCTGTAATAGAGAAAGGGAGATAAAAAAATTATATAATATAAAATAAAGTTATTATAAGAAAATACTCGATGTAAGGAGAACAAATAGAACTCTTTCATGCCCTTTCGTAACTAGAATTTAACAATCTTTAACTGATTACTGTGAGCTATTGTAATTTTTAAAATTATAAATAAAGGAAAATATTAAAAATGCAACTATTAATTAAAGATTAAATAAATGAAGTGATTACTAAGTAATCCGAATGATAATAAACTTAAAAGTTTCTTAAGTAATTTGAATTAAAGAAGATAAAATACTTCATTGAAAAAGTCATTGAATTCTGTAGTTGAGATTATATTTGGGTGAAAAGAACTCAATTACACTATAGATACAAGACGATGTATGTCATAAGGTACATGCGTTTTGCAGACGAGAATAGAAAAGATATTTTCCTACAGATCAGTTAAAGATATAAAAGAAACTGATGCAAAACAAGGAAATTATGTCTTTTATTACATTGAGAAAGAGACAATGAATAAAATGAGGTGGAAAGGAAGAAAATCTCAATTTATATCTAATAAATAAGCTCATTTTTACTAAGGGTTTAATATGCATTTTTAGTGAAATCATTTGTACTTTCATTAATTTTTTTCCTCTTGAATTTAGCATCGAAATGAAAATGCCTTACATCGAAACTGCGTTTTTTGTCCAATTTCAGAAGCGTTATTTAAAGTATTGATTATTGAGACACGCTTCAGCAAAAGTCTTCCGCAAGGAATCTGCAAAGGGCGTCTTTTCTACAACTACATGCATATCTCTAAAATTGAAATTGTAATTTGTAATACAAGATGTGTTGTATATTTCCCTTTAAAAATCTACTAATAATGTAACTTAAAAGTATGTACACAATATTAAGAAGGATATATCTATTTTATTTCTTGTATCGATTTATTTAATATTCATGTGATTTACACATGGTGTTGACTTTAATTCACTTAAATATTACGCTGTTGTAGGATTTTTTTTATTCCTTTCTTACCGTTGGGTAACAGTAGTAGGCCTCGGAGTCACAATTTTAGCGTTGGTTATTTCTCGCTATTTCAGCCTCAGTTCTCTATGGTTATCAGGGTAAAGTGCGAAATGAACCTCGATGTAATTATTCGTAGTGTGGTGTTATGTGTATGTAGGTGTGTAGAATGTATTTTTCTTAAGTTTTACAGCTTAAATAAACTGATATTAAAGTGTTACGTAACAGAGAACAGAAACGTCGAGCAGAAGCTATGAGGGAAAGAAGTTTGTGATGTCACGTTAAATACGTGAAATTCGTGCAACATGAAGCCTAAGCTTTCGTTCGGAAGGCGAGTGTAAATACAGAGGTAGAGTGAAGATATAGGTGAAATAGGGATATTACAAAATGTGAAATTGTAAGGGTAAAGAGGGAAGGGATAGATGGGAACGTTTCATGAGGGATGCCTATGAGGACTTTAATAAAGATTGTTCACAGGGCTATTTCGATATTTTTTTCTTGTCAACTAGAATTTATCAGTTCCGAATTTCGAACTGATAAAAAGTTTAGGTATTACTGCCAATTTGTTTTGGGTAGTTACTGGAATTTCAGATTTAACCAATTGGAACAGTCCATGGGTGCCAATTGATTAGCATATGAAATGCCAGAACTGGTTGCAAATCCAACATCACAAGCGGCGGCAAGGCCGTCTCCCGTGAAGGGAAATTTTGAATTTGTACCAATCCAACCAATGGTAACGAAGCCCAGGAACTTTCTTGCGCCCAAGTTTCGACTTTCAATTTCGATTAGAATGAATGAATTGGGGAATAGCAACACACAGTAAAGCAGGGAAATGATTGTGTAATGATGAGATGATAAAGGAGTGATTGGGAGGAAGGGAAAGGATACAGGATATTCGCGAGTGTTCGGAAAAGTGCAAGATTACCTCGATAAGTAAGAACGTCACCTTTTTTTATTGTTTGAAAGTAAACTTATTGGAAAACAAATGTTAGAGGCAGAGGGAAGAAACAAGAGATTTCAACATTTATTTCTTGACCTGACTGCTGAAGCCAGGGAGAGACATCTTGAGAGAGTCAGTCCAAATAAATTGTATTAAATTCTGATATCGTTAGAATTATTTTTAAAAATATTTATTTTAAAACATTTTAAATGCTGAACGGAATTTTTTTAAAGTCGTACTATATTTGAAAATTACTTTTAGGTAGTTTTTTAAATATATTATATTTCTTAAAAACAGTGTTAAGTGTTTTTTTTCCCCAGGGAAGTTTTATTGATAAAAAAACTAAAATAAAATAAAGAAACAACAAAAAATGTCTGATATCGAATTCATTTACGCATAGTAAGAAAGCATAGCAAACTTAATAATTTGATTTTTCTGCTTTGGAGATAATTCTAAGCAATTGAAATGAAATTCTGCATGCATAAAATAATAAATGCATGCATAAAATTCAAGAAAGGAAAATATTATTAGAAAAATGCATTTGATGAGTTCTTGTCTTCATTGGTTTAGAAAAGGTAAGGAAAAAAATACGTTCCTATTCTTAAGTTTGTTAAAGAACAAACAACTAAAAATACAATTTACTTTGATCTTTCAGCAAAACTTAAATCTTTAAAATAAAACAAATACTTTGAAAACAGTGCATTGCTTTACATTGTGATAACAGAGAGGAGACAGCCTGCTGATGCATATTTTATAGTAGGCACAGATGTCAGCAGTTTGAAAACTTTCGAAAGAAAGACTACATTGACTTAGCACTAACATGCAAACAGGAAGTAACAGTAGAATTAACAGGAGAACTGATGTTAGTTAGATGTTTTGAAATTACACATTTTTTTTTTCTAGTTTCTAATCAGAATGATATTGTAAAACTTGAAAAAGTAAAAGAAAGATGACTAAAATCTCACAATTGCAAAGCTACTTACAGCTGCAGAATCATAATATTCCTGCACAAAAAAGTAAATTATTTACAAGACGTAAAATATATCAGAAGGTCTTTACTAAGTTAGCAACAATTGTACGACTCTATGAAGGGTTATTTACAAAAACCTAGAACTAAAATTGTATGGCGAAGATATTGTTTTCAAACTGTAAAATGGAATTCTTAAATGATACAGGTCTTTCTTAAGGCTTAAGATGTAATATTTTGAGCAATTATCGGTCACAATGTCTAGGAAACCATATAGTGTGATTAATAAAAATATGAATAATCTGCATCATCAAATAAAAATAATGAAGACAGTCACAAACCAAATTAAGTTAATCAAATTAAATGATTCCAAATGTAAATCAGAAGGTTTGAATTGGCTATAAAGCAGATCCAATTTATTTACTTTCTGCATTTGAAGCTGAATCTGCTCGTGAAATATTACATGGTTTTAATTTTAATGTAGAATTTTGAAAGAAGTATATTTTGTCTTTTTAAGAGCCTTATCCCGGTTTTGTTGTCAAGTATAGGCTTAATTGACTAAAACCAAGTTGCATAGTTCAATATTATCCACACAAATGAACCTCGCCATTTTGGAAAACACAGCCAATTCAAATACAGTACTAAGGTTGTGTACAGTACTAATACTTTTAAATGCAAGCTCACATTTTTAAAGCTGAAAGGCAAAATTTAATAAAAATGAGAATAATAATGTAGATAAACTCCACTAAGATAATCAGTAAGAGAAGGCGTAATTCTAGGCCTTACATCATGAGTCATTATGCTCATTAAGCCATATTGATTTTTATAACAAGCTATTGTAATAATTATTAATTATGACGCAGTATCTGCTTAATATTTTATTGATGAATACTTTGTACTGTCTATTGAATAAATAAACGTAACTGTAGTATTATTTTTTGTCTTTTAAGCAAAAATAACATTTGCTATTTATTTTGATTTTTTTTCTCCCTTATGATGTCTTCCTGCTCCGTCTGTTTGTCTCAACCCATGCCATCTAAATCTCTCAGTTTCCAAAGAAGTGACATCACATTGTCGAAAGCCCTATGAAATTGTCCCGTCTGCTGTCAACGAAGATATAAAAGTAATATTCCACTTAGACTATGGATTATTTAACTGATCCTTTACTTTTATTTCACAATACTAAATCAGAGCCCGAAATGGATGATCCTAGGATAGTTACAGATGTAGTGAGAATGTACAAAGTGTTGTAAAAATGGATACTGGCATAGAATTATTTGTGGATAGTATTTTATAGTCTTTCTGAGAAGCAGACAAAACGTGCATATTTCCAGTCTAAAATAGTGTCCGAAACGAGCCCACATTTACAAGAAAATTGAGCAACATGTTATGAGTTTGGATTATAGAAACGACGAGATAATGTTAAATCTTTTAAGATATACAACGTTGAGGCAATTGTATTTCCTAGCCGTTACTGGATTGGCTATTGCTACAAGGGACTGATAGCAATGGAAGCGTCTATAACTTTAAATTGGTTAAAATTTTTACAGTAGTCATCTTTCTTTAGCAGCAAGGGAGCGATGTTAATGAATGAGAATTTGGAGACGAAAGTAACTTCTCTCAATTCTCCTGTCTATAACTGAAAGATCTCTAGACTCTTGAAACAAGGAGGTTTAGGGGTGCAGCTAAGTGCATAAGCAGGTGGAATCTCGGGAATTTGGGAGAACGAAGCATTGTGGGTTCTAGATGAAAAGCGAAAACTAAATAAAAGCCTTTCAACTACAGAAAAAAATCCAGAGTATCACCTGGCTTTTTAGTGTAGTCTTAGTATTCTACATAGTTTATACAGCCTAGAATAGAGCAAATGGAACAGACATATCAAAAAATCGAAAAAGTATAAAAAATGAAATGGGAAGGGGGAAAATCTTAAAAGGCTTGTATATTAAGAATATATATATATATTATATATGTGTTTATATATATATAATTATTTATATATATGGCATTGATACGACGTGAATCAGAAAGAAAATTAAGTATTCTCTGCCTCTTGATAAGAATTGTGGGTCGGTCACGTATAATAAAGGACGTCCCTACATAATCAGGTATCGGAAAATACAAACTATACAGTATTGTGTAAAATGAAAAAAGTATGTTTAGGATAGCAAGGGATTTTTTCGGTTTTTGAATTTCTTTGTATCCTTTGACGATTCGAAATTAAAAAAAAAAATGTGATGATTCATATGTTTTGACTACGATCTAAGACTGCCACAGTGGAAAAAGTAGCTGCAGACGAAGTTTTTTTTTTGTTATTTTGTTATTTTTTAGTTTTTTCTTTTCTTTTTTTTTTAACTTTTGAGGCCTATGCCGTAACTGAATTGTGAATTAGAAGTTACAGCGTGGGTACCGGACATTCGTGTTTGGTGACATTTCTATAAATGTGGCGATCTGCTTTTCTGTCTCGCTATTTTGTCAGGTTAATATTAACCTATTTTTCTCTCGAAACCGCAGATTTTGCCAAAAAGTATGACTGGTTTGTGATTGAAGCTTCCGGTAAACCGTGTGAGCAAAATGCTGTTAAGACACATCTTGTCTCGACAAAAAAGATAGTGATACCTTCACTTCCGAACCAGGCATAGGCCCTTAATAAACTATAAAAATTAAACGGGGCGTTTAAAATGTAATTGAATGTGAATAAAGTGGAAGAAAATCTAGTATTAAATACATTACTGTTTTGGGGGGTTTTTTTTTTTTTGGTTTTTTTGGGTTTTTTTTTTTTCATATATGTTTTATAGTTGGCAATACCTGGCGAAGATGCTATCTTGCATTGTAACCAATTATATGATGCTTACACTATGTCGGCGTAAAGGTAATTGACTTATCTATATATTAATGATTTTCCACATTGATTTTAATGGCGCGTTTCTCGTTATTCTTAGTCTTTTAGTTTTGTTTTAGTGAATATTCGACACAACCGTGGGTTGTTTTTAAGTAAACTCTTTTTGGGGCAGGTAGCAGAACCTTCATATCAAACTAAAGAAAGAGTGATCGTTTAAATTTTAATTGCAATGTGTCACAAAAATGAACAGATACATTGAATCAGATGAATGATGATCAAAACGAATATAACCCATTCAAATTGGAAACTCAAAAAAGTAGTGATTTACGAATACCGACAGTAAAGTATCTCGCAGAACACTACTTAAATTTTGCGATAATTCACGATATGATAGTGTATGAAAATTAAAGGTATTCGGAAATTAGAAATGAGAAATCAAAGTTGTGACACGTTGAATGACAACTTCCAGAAGTTCAATCGAAAGAGTCTAAGGTTCAAATTGTTAGAGTATCTGATATTGGCCTCATAATGACAGGTCAAATTCAGTGTCGACAACATCTTTAATTCTTGTTTCTAAGAATTTAAAATGTCAACACTTTACAAGTCAGTCTAGTTTGTTTGAATCTAAGGAAATGGGATTGAGAGTCAACCTCATATTTAATCTGTTAAAATTCAAGGAACAAACGTAATTTTTAAACATACTGAATATAAATTGGCCATTAATTTTAAGAGATACTCGTAATTTTGGGAACAGAGATTTTTAACGCACTGAAATAATGAATTTCTTTAATTAAATCGAAAACCAATTCCTAGCTTTATCGAATGCTAAGTAATACGATTTTTTTAATCTTTGATTATCTTCTGGAAGTGAAAGCCGATTTTTTTTTTAATTTTTTTTAACGAAAATTATTAAATTAAAGAATTAGGAATTAAAGAAGTAAATAGAATATAGCCAATGGTTATTTAGATAAATCGAGTTTGAAAGGCAGGCACTCCTACCCCAATACGAGATACTGTTCATGTTACAGTAGTACGTGCAGCTGGCACTCCATTCATTAAAATGCGGGGCTTTCTTTCGCTACTCAGGACTGATCGGTACGATGTCCTCTACAATCACATCGCTAATATGAAGATAGATTATCCAATACATGAGGTTGAAGCACACGAAGCATACAGGGAACACTACGCGTGAGTATTTATCTATATCGCTCGGACTCACGCCGTATAACTTGTTCAAATCTTTACCGCCAAACATGCTTCCTGCGCCTCCCCCTCCTCCCCCGCCTCCGCCGGCTTCAGCATCACCGCCCCCACCCCCACCGCCTGCTCCGGCGCCGCCTCCGGCCCCGGCGCTATTGACGGTGTTTTCGACGCTCTTGCCGTGCGCCTTGGGGTCGGTGACCTTAAACCGCACCTCCTAAAGAAAAGAGAAGAAAAAAGAAAAAAAGAAAAGAAAAAAAAGTTCAATAATGATTAGAACTTAGACATCAATTAGCAATGTATGCTTACGCTTCCTTAGTATCTGTAAAACAAACCAAAAATGTTAGAAATAAGCAATATATAACAAATACATAACTAATAACAAATAGGCCTACAATAAAGCATGATGAATACGAGTCTTTTTAAATTGACAAGGTGCAAAAAAAAAAAAAAATCAGAATTTCTAAAGTATTCACTTTTAATTTCTTCTTCCATTCTTTCTTGTACACTATAATAATTTTGACTAAGAAACTTGATAGGCAAGTTTCATAGTTTTCATTGGTGACATTAATCTGTTTATTAGCCTAATGATCATCAATGTCCTTCTTTTACGTGCTGTAAGAAAAAGGCACCTATTTGTTTTTGGTTAGATTAAGCCATTTAGTTCGAGTTTTCAAAAATAAAATTTTTTTTAGGATTCAAATCAATTAAGGAAAATAAAGCTCTAATTGCAATTTCAGATTAAATTCTAAGATGTCAGAAATTTTTGCTTTTTAAAATTGATTAAATAATATATCATTTGTCATAAATTCAGTAAAACTTGAACAAGAGCTTTAATCTTTACAAAACGAATCTTAAGACAGAAAATTCTTTTAGTCAGTAAGCAGAATTTTCTAGTTAAAATAAAAGAAGTTAAAAACCTAAAAATTAAGGTACCATGTTTTTTCTAAAGCTCAAGCAATTACTGTAACTTACCCTTACTAATTATCATTTGGCATTCTTCAAATTATTGAAAAGAATTGAAGCATATCAATTTACTAATCATATTTCTGCATTTAAAAAATTACAAGGAAGGAAGACTGTAATTAATACATTATTATCAATAGAAATAACAATAATTATTACTCTTTCAATTAAATAATTTAAAATTAACTTGCAAACCTGTGATCACGTGATCTTGGATTCTGAGATAATTTTCTAACAACCTCGCTAATGCGTCATAATGTTTCATCATAAGTCACGTGACTTCCGGTTGATCTACGTAGTCAAAAATGAAAATGTGAGCATCTCGGGGACAGTCTCGGTGACCCGGATGTCTCCGGACGTCCGGTTGACTGAGGTAGATAAAAATGAAAATATGAGCATCCTCAATACTATACCTAACAGTTGCCACCTTATTTGTATTTCTGTGTCATGGTTTCGGAGAAGATAAGGCCAGAAAAAAAAAAATCATCTTTTCTTTTATACATATAGAGATTGATGGTTTATCTAATACATATTTTTATGTATTTCTTTCTTACTGAAATGAGATCGAAGTGAAAGCCTATAAATGCTATCAAATGCAGTTATTTAATTATTTTAAAAATCTGTTTTGCCTTCATTTTTAGCGACCCATTTAGAGCTGTCCGTCCGTGCTTGTCCACCCCTAACAACTCTCGAACGGAAGGTCGGATCGACAAACGGATTTCACTATCGTGTTCAGAGTCCCAAACACTGAAGGAATAGAGTATTTTCAGGGACTTCCATGTTCGAGATATTTGTCATTGTTGTTATTGAATTTCCGCTATTAGCTTAAATATTAGAAAAGGAACTATTTGATTTCTGTTATCAAGTATAGCTTGATGGTTAAGATTTCGTATTTATATATTCAAGGTTGTCGGTTCAAACCCGTAGATTTTACAGTTTTGTTTTCTCTTAATCTTTTTTTTTTCTCAATGTCCGCATGGTTTTGTTTTTTTATTTTCCTTATTTTTTTTTCCTAGTTATTATACTTCCTTATTGTATTATTAATTCAAATTTTTCATATTATTATGGGGTGCCCTTAATTTATGTTTTAGTACAAAAATATGTTCACTTGTTTTCTTTAATAAAATACAAGAATTATTATTCGAATTTTACTTATCGAAGTTATTTTAGTTGAGTAAGTTGAGTTTGGAATCTGTCTGGTTTTTGTACTATAGCAGATGAAATCAAGAATTGCTTATAAAAGCCTAAATCAAGCACCATTTCGAAGGATAGTTCTTAAAACGTATTATATTTTTAGAATTGTTGCATTTTATTAGGAGGGGCGTCCGGTTAGGAGTACAAAAGGCTCCACTTGCTAAGTATTTTTATAATATTTTTAGAATGTTTTTGAAATGAATTGGTGTGTTGTTTCTAATTCAGTAATTTTTAGAATTAGCTATATATTTTTTAAATCTGAAAGTATTGTTGTGATCTAAATTTAATATAATTCTTCATTATTTTGACCATTATTCTTCGGTTTCCACTTTATATCACAATCAAAGTGGATGGTATTTTTTTCTAGGCGTATTCTATTCCACAGAAATCAAATATCATGGAGAGAAAAGACGAGAATGGAAGGGAAAAAGAAAAGAATAAAATAGATTAAATTATACAGAACTCAAGAAGGGAGAATGGGAACCGGAGTAGATAGAGAATTGAAAACCAGAAAAAAGAGCCTTTATATTTCCGTGCTTTCCTTTCTTTCTTTTCATCATAATGACGGTGGTTTTTAGAGAAGACATTATCCTAACGAGATAATCGTCAAATTTATGACAGATGTACTTTTCTCAGATGATGATAATTCTATCTCCACGAAAATAAAGTCTTCTTTGCAATGAAATGCTCACTTTGCAGAGACAGAATATTCTTTTTTTTTTTTTAGTAACATCAAACTTCCAGAATTTGCCCTTTAAGTTTTCTTTGTAAAATGATTGTTGTGAAAGAGTTGTTCGTGCTTAACGGAATTGCGCTTTCTGATGTTTTGAGATAATGTGATCATGGGAACGACTTTGTCGGATTTGAAAGCAAAAAACTTAGTTTCAGTAATTTGTTTGAAAATCTTATTGACTTTCAACTAACATTTACATTAATCAACTAAAAGAATTAACTAGGAGCTATTTTAATCCGTGGATTTAGCACTTTTTAGCAAAACACACTGAATGGATTTGTGGGAACTTTAACTTTACTAAAAGAGATGTTACAAATTTTATCACCAGTTGCGATTTCAAAATTGAAATATAAGATAAATTATTACTGTACTGTATCACTATACTATAAGTTATAAACTAACAAATATGCGATTTCCATTGATTCTCGGTTTCCAGAAAAGTAAAATGAAGAAAAATTGCAACCTGTCCTATTAGTTAAATAAGTATCAGTATTAATAGATATACTTTTTAATGTCCTAAATTATTTATATATATATTCCAAAGCTATTTTTCTCCTATATCCCTACTTTCCGATAGCAGTCTCATACCATTCAGATATTAGTAGGTTTGGCAGCACGATATTACTACAATTTCGTTAGTAATTTGTATTTTTATTGATAAATGATTTTATATAAAATTGAAGTATGTTGATTTTCATTAATTGTATTGCTGTTTAGGGAAACTGTTAATGTATTGAATTCATTCCTAGATGGCGTTCACTAAAATATTGATTACTACTTTGCTTGCATTGATTACATTGATTAGAAACATCTATCATTGTATCGATATCCGTGAAACTTCGGTTCAATTTGGTTTTTAAATTATCGATCGAAACAGATGAACCGATAATTGCTGTCGAAAATTAAATTTAATCAACAGTTCAGTGACATCCTTTCAATAGCCTGAATCAAAGGAAGTGCGAAGCTTATTTTAGATCTTAAATATTTGAGTTTAGACGCTGTATGCAACAGTATTGTAAACGTGTATTGTTTTGTGCTACATCGACTGGACTTTGTGCTACATCGACTTAATTTCATAATTAATGTAAAGGAAATAAAAAAAATATATGCAGGAATATCAAAGAACCTACATTGGTCCCTCTGTGACTTCAGTGAGATGATAGTAATTGTGAGCTATACTACATCTAACCATGTTTCTCTGTTAAAAAGTATCCAATTGTAGGTTTGTGTAGGTCCTTCGAGCTCTAGGGATACGGCTCCTGGTGTTTCCTGACCTAAGCGATTAAGTTGAGATCAGATGGTTAGCCCAACGCCCACTTGTCCCTAACTCCCGGAAATGAAACCCATTCCCCACTGTACAGAGGGCTAGGTGGACCTTAGAACCTGTCGAGAGGAGAATTCAGACCGGGGAAAAAATCCCCGACCTTCGCCGAGTTCGGAGAATACCCGACTCCTTCAGTGTTAACATTTGGCTACTGGATGTACATTTTTCTGTAATAATTGTTTGTTTGTTTGTTTTTTCCATTCAAATTTTCATAACAAAGAAGAAGTCGTTCTCAACAACAAACTTAACACAAGTTTATATAGATATATTGCAAAAACAACTGACAATTGAAAAAACGAAATTATAGCCCTGTTCCTGTTCTAAGGTTTATCAGTGTCTCTTAAAAAATTAATTTGTGGGACATACTTCGGACGGAATATTTTTCTCCTTTCAGAACTAATTTGGAAACGTATTATTTCATCACACAAGCAACCATTATCTAGAGAACAGGTTTCTTAAAATCATGATTAAGTCACGACGGAGATTTGGAAGAATTTTTTCGAATAAAACCATAGTGCATGCTTTAAATATATGTTTTATGCTAATGTATTGTTACTTCCACATGTATTTGTTTTCCCGTAAAATATGGTGAAAGGGAAATATTTTAAAAGGGCATTTTTAAATACTTAAATATGGCAATTTTATAGGATTTTCTAAATTTGCAAATGAACTGTAAATGAACAAAGTTTTACCTTTTTAACTTTGAATTTCATAAACTGGTCGGATCGCTATTTTCAAATTGATTTCATTTCAAAATTTACAATGAAAACATTTCTGGAAATTATGTTTGGTTTGGGTGCCAATTCGAATCTTGCCTTCCTTTCATTAACACCTGTTCGAAATAAAGATTTAGTAGATATTGTTGAGGCTTCTCTCTTGAATTTAATTGGCGGATATTAGGAAGATGATCTTTCAGGAAATTAACGTCGATGAAATTAAATTTGGTAAAATTTTATCGCAGTGAATAGCTACACGGTAAGCAAACTGAAATGGAATGGACAGCATTCATTGCGTTTATCTTTCTACTTGAATTCTCTCTAATGATTTAAACTTTAATTTGGACGTTTCACAATGAGCTTAGTTAAGCTGCCGTTCGTCGTAAATCGATCAAAGCAGTAATTGATTCAATTCACGGAGCGATTAATTTATTAGCGTTATTCCGGCTGCACGAAAATTTGTACACAGACTTTATTAATCTTGTAGATCAAAGCCCACTTCAGGCAGCACATAGAGATCCAAAGCTCAAGTTTTGTGTGGCACAAAATAAATTGGAATAAATTTATATGCAATTGATTCCACCACTAAACTGATTAGGGACTGTTGATGCATTGATGATTTTAGTAATTTTAATAATTTGACAAATACGAAAGCTTGTTTTGAATCATCTGCATTGGCATTAAGAGATCCAATTTAATGATTTGAAATGTTAAAGAGCATATTTAATTGTTTTCTCTATTGTATTGTCAGTTCCAAAAAACAAAATTAGATATTACACAGTATTGTATATAAAATAAGTAGAAGAGATATGCATACAAATCAATATAATATTGTGCTATAGCATAAATTTAATGTGACTTATAATAAAAAAAAAATAATAAAAAAAAGAAAGTACATTACGTAAGGAAAAATAAAAAAAAGTTAGAGACAAATAAAATAAGTTAGGAAAATAATAAAAACAAAAAAAATCCACATGGAGGTTGAGAGGAAAAAAACCCTAGTAGATATACGGATTCGAACCGACAACCTTCATCATATGACTCCAAGACTTTACCGATCGCGGAATAGTTGACAACTGAAATGAGATGGTTGCATTTCCAACATTCAAGGTAATAGCGGAAATCCAATGAAAACAATGCCAAATATCTCGAACATAGAGAAGGGGACTTGATCTCTAAAAATATCCTGTTCCTATCTTGTTTGGGCCTCTTGTTTTGGGCCTTCAGGATCGGATTTTAAAAACGGCCAAATGTTCTGCCTAAAATGAGACTGCCAAAACTTCTGCCAAATTAACATGTTATGACATTAAATCTTTAAAATGTAATTAAAATTGCGTTTGTGTTACTGCGTTTGATTAGTTTCTGAGTTATTTCAGAAATTTCATGAAATTAATCACGTTAAAGATTCTGAATTTTTTTGTTTTGGAATTGGTCTCGCACAATTCTTCTTTTAATATCTTTTTACTGGGGTTGTACTTGAGAGGAGGCTGCAAATGGGGGAAGAAATAACCACTTATAATATTTTGATTTGAAAATGAGATCATGAAAATGAAAATGAGAAACTTAACTAAGCAACTGATAGATAAGTACTTTTGTTATCAAGTAAAGGTAGACTGTAATTTGGATCCTCTATTCATCAGAACCGACATTAGAAAAACAAAATGATAAACTACGTGAAAGATTATCAAATAAATACATAATTACAATAATAATTAATAATAATGAAGAAATAAGAACAATAAAAAATTTAGGGGTTATTTATTTTTATTCCCAGTTGATGTTGGACTAGTGATGGGCCCGAAACTTGTCCTGTCTCTTTTTAAACTTTATTATTTAATTTTAGTTAATTTGTGTGACTTTTAGGCTTTTTAACGATTATTTTACACACGTTAAAATTCGCACTTAAGAATAATAAAAATGTAGATTAGTAGTGAATTTTAATTTCGAAATACAATATTAATAATAATAGAAATTATACAGATGAAATAATTATTCTGTTATCATATATATATATATATGATATATATATATTGAATGGCCAAACTCGAATGATGCATAATTTCGAGTTTAGCGATGCAAAGATTTCAATTAATCATTTGCAATTTAGAAATTTAGAGCATAAAGAATATAAGAATAAAATTAACTATTAAAATTAACCAAGCCGGACAGCTATCTGTTATCATATATATATTCTGTTATCATATCTATATATCTTTAACTACTGTATATATCATTGCTATCTAGATTTAGATTAGAATGGGGGTGAATGGGGGCCGCAGGAAGCCAAGCACCGCGACCAGTAGATCTGTTATGCTAAACCCACGGAAATGAGGACACGGAGAGAAAGACTGAGAAAGTATGGTGGGAGGCTCGCAGGGGAAACGGGAGAACCCCGAGAAAACCTGCCCAGCGCTGATCGTCCACCATCACGAAACCCACATGAGAACCGAACACGGGACTCAGAGGTGAGAGGCCAGTGTCTTAAAGACAGCGCCAACCACGCGGCCTACGTTTCTGTCTGTATTATCATTTTGTTTTTTGTTTATTTGTTTGTTTTGTTTCATTCATATAGATGTAAATTGCTCAAATTATTTAACCAGACCGAAATGTTATTTAACCATTAATATTGCTCGAAATTAAATGTATCGTTTTCAGGCCCGGATTTCCGCCTAGGCCTAGGGGCCCCGCCGTATTGGATTGTTTTTTTTTTTTGTTTTTTTTTTTTCGGGGGGGGGGGGGGCGCAAATATGAAATGCTTAGGGCCCTGCGTGTTTAAGTCCGGGGCTGATCGTTTTTACATTGCGATGCATTTTCCCAGATTGCTTCAGAAATTGCATGCTGAAAAAAAAAAAAAAAAAAAAAAAAAAATCTTTTATCAGTAGTCTGTGGTTTAGTCTGTGGTGTCAGTAGTCAGTGGTGCATACAAATAACTATAAGACAAAATGCTGATTATTTGAAAAAATACAGTAGAAATGAGGTACAACATTTATTTTAAAATTCAAGTTACTACAGTAATATTTCATAACAACCTACACTCCGTATGTGCTAAATATTCAATACAAAAATGTTTTAGAGCAGTTTTAATTAAGTTAATGTTTTGTTTTGTTTTTCTCCTTAAACTTAACACTTTACTAAATATATATTGAAAGTATTTTGCTTGTTCTGACCCTAAGTGGTTTTTTTTGTTTTTTTTTTGGCTGTGTTATTCTCTAGTAGAAAGACATTTTCCTCTTGTTGCAGCGAGATCTGCGTTTCCCCATGGGTTTTTCTTTGTGTCCTTGAGATTACTAATGAGACTTTCCAATTCGTATTAGAATAATCCGTTCTCCTGCCTAATTTTCTGCGGCCATCTTAGTGCTCCGCTTTTCCGGCTCTAAATTGCAGACGAGAATGAACGATAAACACTGCGGGAAGATGGACCCTATCCTCCCCCACTCCTAAACCTCGAGTCTGAGGATCGATTCCCCGCCGCATATTTTGAGATCAAGGGTAGAAGCAGAGAAAATGTTCTTTTAAAGTACTTCTAAAGAAGGAAGAAGAAGAAAAAAAAGATAAAATTTAGCCTTCACTTGTGGTGCTTCTCGAACAAACCGAAACCAAGCGCAGCTGCGCAAATTAAGTGCGCTGTAATTGTCTATCGTTTGTCGCTAATGCGTTTTAATGGTTGTCTGAAGTACTTTTATCTCAGCCCCTTAATCACCCCCTTCAAAATGCGGTCAGCGAAAATTTCTTTCATAAATAACGAATCCATTTTAACTGTAGATTGAGAAATGAGGGACATCTTCCAGATTAGGATGTGGTACAAACCCTCGGGGTACACACTAGAACATATGAGTATATAATATTACATACCTAATGCTAAACTTGAGTTGTGTTGTATATTTAATTTTGAAGATAGGTAAAATGTTATAAAATACAAGTTAGAAGCAGCACCTAGTATTACAAATATCTAGATGGTAATCATAATAGTTTTACATAACAACTTCAACAAACATCGACAAACTAAAGCTTTGCATGAAGACCCGCCTCTGAAGTTACTAAAATTATTCATTGCATATTGATCAGTTTTCAAATAAAAAACAAAATTACGTTGTTATAATTTAATTTTATTAGTTTGATTTAGTTCGCTAAAGATGTAATGCAGACCATTATTAACAAGTTTCTGATCTATCTATCTGCAGACCTTCACGTTAAGAATTAAATTTCATCCAACCAGGCCCAAGAGGATTCCACATATCAGAACACTGAAAGCAGTCTGACGTCATTATTCCCATATATACTTTTAGTTCCAGATGATTTTAAACTATTGCACCCTCAGAGTTTTAGGCTTAACCTTCATTAGACATAGGAGGTTATTTTTGAAACGTATGAAAAGCCGTGCTTCTGTACCTTTTCATCATATATCAATTCAAAATCACGACTAATCATCGCTACATCAAGTATTAGATTTCATGATATATCTAAATTTTTATTACACTTGTTTATGAATAATTAATTGCTTGTTCCTCAATTTTTAAAGTATATCTTCCTCAATAGAACACTGACTTTAAATGACAAGTTTAAGCACTGTTTAATGTACATATCTTTTCAAGTGTCTTTAAATGTTACATTTAAATGCTGTCAAAAAATGTAATTCCAGGTTTAATTATTATATTCTACACATGCAGAATTGATTTATATAAAAATCATGATTAATGAATAAATCCCCCATGATGCAGTCTTCCAGGTTTTTATTCAAAAATGATGGTTTTTATGTTTTTAAAGCTTTATCTAGTAAGACTTAACATTAAGGTCATGTGGTTGGTTTCTAAGAGTTTGGCCTCTTCCATCTGAGTATCTGCGTTAAGTTCTCATGTGGGTTTCATGAGAGTGGACGATCCGCTCTGGGAAGATTTTCTCAGGGTTCTCTTATTTCCCAGGCATTATTTCCACTATTCTTTTCTTCTATCCGTGGAGATAGGACAATAGACAGATGGCCGCGGTGCTCGCTTACCCAAACTCACCACATATCAACCCCATTTATGAAGACTTAACTTTGTTAAAGTTATCTAAAATGGTAGAAATGAGCTATCACTTTAGGAGAAACCCTACACTCGAGCTCTGAAGTGAAAAAGAATAGGCTTTCAATAATTACCGTTTTTTTTTTGTTAAAAATAGAAATTGGTTTATGTTAGAAATAAAAATTTTGTGATTAATCCTGTAATATATTTGCCTCGTTGGTTGGCTCCTTTCTGGGAGGAAATAAGTTTACGATTAATCTTTAACAGTGAAAGGAAATTCATATATACTTTTTTTCTTAAAGCTTTTTCTATCATTGAAATTGTATTACATAGGTTAAACGAAAATGAAGATTTTATCATATGCTTACTGAAATGTTTAAAATGACGTAATAAGCTTACTCATAATAAAATGATATAGTTCTCCTTTGTAATATAAAGATTTAAGGTATAAATAATTCCATATTTCTCTGTAATAAAGAGAAGAAGCAACTTATTTATTTATTTCATTGCTATTTAAGTCCACACGTGCATTGGCAGAAAATGATTCGATTTAATCATTGCAGCCAAACTATTACATAATGACTAAACCCTGTACTGTATCATGTTTCCAGCAGTGGTTTATCAAATCATTTCCGGATCTTTAGGCTTAATAAGAAATGTTATTGTGTTATTGTTCTACTAGTCTATTGGGTAATGGACAGAAGACGTAAATGGGAAAACAACTGCCATCAGAAAATTGCTGTAATTTATCTGAGAGAAACATTCTTATTAAATTTCAATTCAAATATTTTCCATAATTAATTTTTCAGACAATCCGATTTCTTTGTTGTTTGTGTGGTTTTTTTTTGTTTTGTTTAAATTCTTCCGCAAATATGCTTTGCTCTTCCAAACTGCGTACTTTATTGCGATTCTCAGCTTATCCAATATAAGAGTCACTAATATTGACTAAGTCATTGAATTTGTTGATTAGTGACAATTTCAAAGAAACCGTTCGCAAAAGGCCCTTTTTAAAAGTTTCTATTTTATAGAACTGACTGGTTATTAGAGGACTGTTTGGAATAAGAATTGATACGTACTGTACGAATTCTTGAAAAAAGAAATTTTAAATTAATATCAACTCTGCATTCGATTCTAAATGCAAAATTAGGGATGAAGATAGTTTTATTCTTTTATTGACAAATGAACCTACTCTTCTATCTACCTTCATCTCTCTTTGCATTTCTTTGCCACAGCAAAGGAGAATTTACTTCGATGTATCACGACCAACCATCTGCAGTTGCGTAACATTGCATTTAATTATGTTTCACTCATATAATTTTTTTGTATTCTTATTCACATATTGCCTTTCCAACTATACCATTAGGCTTAGTTTCTAAGGACTGTGTAATTGTATTGATGCTGGTATTACTACTGAAAAATCATTGACATTTTAGCAAACTCAGCTTTCAAAACAGTTTCGATGTTTTTTTTTTTTGTTTTGTTTTTTTGAGTTTCGATTGAAAATGATGTCACTAAATCAGTCAGTTTAGATGTGTGTGTGTGTGCGTGTATGTGAATCCCTTCTAATTTTTACCATTGGATGAATTTTTATTGATAATGAAATACCTTACTATTCCGTACTGGTTCTTTCCAAGAAGTTGACAACAATTCCCATTGAAATGCATTAAAACCGAAGCATTCGATTTCTGCTGATATTTTAACAACGGATATTGATCCCATTAGTTAATTCATTAATTTGAGCATGTTTTGATATGATTAAAATTAATTGATTTCACAACTTAAGGAAGCATTGCTAATTTAATTATTTTTTCAGAAATGGCGTTGTTTCTATTGAGGAGATATACAAATTCATTGAAGACATTTCATGATTTTGAAAAGAAAAATAAATAAATAAAGAGAGTAGACTTCAAGTTATTTCAGAATTTTCTTGCTTCACATTCTCCAAAAGTACTTAATTTTTTTCCTAAACGTAAACTGATATTACTTACTTTAGCCGTCAAGATTAAAAACGAAAATAATATAAACATTTCTTAATGTAATGATTTCCAATAATGTGTTCTTCATTCATGTTGTATCTTGCATCAACCATCCCGTTCA
Organism: Thereuonema tuberculata; assembly: GCA_023159025.1. Taxonomy (NCBI): domain Eukaryota; kingdom Metazoa; phylum Arthropoda; class Chilopoda; order Scutigeromorpha; family Scutigeridae; genus Thereuonema; species Thereuonema tuberculata. Next base: position 134,927,399 of record JAFIDM010000001.1, read on the forward strand.
TTAAACTCATGTTTTACATTAAATTTATATACTTTGGTGAAAACACATGACAACTGCTTTTGAAAATAAATTTTCATGGGTACAATTGTTCTGTTATAATATTAGAAATCTGCTGGTAAGGATCATGGATAATTTGTTCTTTTATATCTATCAAATTTTTTAGGTAAACGTTAATAAATTAAGGATTATTTTTTTTTATTCAAATAGTTTTATTTATAATTATTTGAATGAATATTTTCTTTAACGCCGTTAAATCACTGCAAATTCCACTGCCAATGATTTATTTAGTATAAATTAAATTATTCTCCATTAATTATCTTGAGAATAATCCATTTTTATGAAGGTGGCCTCATGCAATTGATTCGAACGATGAAACCAAATAATTTCTACATCTCTTGTCTCTAGTAAAACTGAAACTTTGGCCGCGCGGTTAGCGTCGTCGCTATGATATTGGCCTCTCACCTTGTAAGTATCGGAGTTCGGTTCTCATGTGTATCTCGTAATGGTAGACATCCGCGCTGGGCAGGTTTTGAAAGGGTTCTCTCATTTCCCATGCACTTCTCCCTTCAGTCTTTCTCTCCATCTTTCCCTTATTTCTGTGGGTTAGTACAATAGATCTTATTCCCTGCCACCCACATTAACCACATAATCTAAAACTTTGTAAAGCTTCTTTATTTATTTTATTATTATTCGACATAACCATCTATATTTTTCATTTTTCCTGTTTCCTGTTGAAATATATCAAATTATAGATTAACACTGAAAAGTATTAATTTGTATTAAATGTTTATTATTTGGATTTAATATAAATTTGTTTGTATTTCCTTTTTTTTTGGAATTGAAATATTTGATAACTTATTTTGCATTGCAGTTTCAGTAATGCCTAAAATGTTTATGTTTCTATGAAAAGTTCAATTTTATTCTGTTTTTCCTTTTTATCATTTTTATAAATTGTGCTACTGGAAAAACTTTGTCTACGTTGCACGGATGAAGCTAAAAAAAGTAAAAAAAAAAAAAATTAAGAAACTACTAGAATTCTCAATGGTTTCATTACAATAGAAAACTGCAGGGGTCCTTATTAAAGTTTTTTCTGAACAAATGCCAAGCTTCTTAAATTCCTAGAAAGGAATCTGCATTCGCCTTCGAAATTGACTGAGGGAAAGAAAAGGCATTACACTAATTTTTGTTTGAAATATCATGAATGGTTATAATCTTTATTCAGAAAGGAAACTGCACACAATTAAATTTCCGTCGATAAAAGAAAATATACAGTAAATTCCTAAACTTTGTTAATGCAAAAATCCTTTAATGATTTTAGAAATAAGTTCTTAAATTATTTAAAGGAAATAGATTTCTATTTTACTAACATTATTTCGTTTTCTGTTTCTATATCTCTATTCTATTACAGTTTATTTTTACTAAAGAGCTCAGAAGGCCATTAATTATCCCGTTATTATCCAGATATGTATGAAAAAGTTTTTCATAATTATTAATGGATTTTTTTAATTTAAAAAAATTTAACGTATGCAAATAACATTTATTAAAGAAAGAAAAGGCAAACACACAGGATTAAACAATTAAACTACACTATATAATTAAACTCGTAACTACAAAAAGTTTGGATTCGTCGCAGATAAGGTTTTGACGTCATGTGCTGCTCCTTTACAGGATTGGACCACGTCATGTTTCGGTCGGTTGTTCCCCATTGGATGTTTGCTGTTTAATGTTCTTTTTGTTCTGCATTTAAGCTCCCGAGTTTCTTATAATTGTAATTTGAAGAGATATTGCGGGTCAAGGCGAAACGTCATAGTTAATTTTTTTTAAATATATTTTAATTGTTTAATCCTCTATGTTTGCAATTTCTTTATTTTTATTTTTTTTAATGTGCTTAAACATGTTTCTGGAGTATGCCATGCTAGACGACAGACTATTGTATTCCATTTGCTTTCAGAAAAAAACTATCTTTTGTAATGTTGTACAGCAATTTCTTTAATTGATCATATATTTGATGATATTGTTATAGTGGAAATTAATTGCATAACAAAGTTCAAGTTATATCCGTATTACACGAAATAGGAATCCTTAGGATACAAAATAAAGAATAAAAAGAATAAAAACTGCAGGTAAAATATTGAAGCATCACTGAAAACTCTGAAATATGATCTAAATATTGTTTGTGATGTAAATCTTGATGTAATATGATGTAAATCTTATACCATTATTTTAGAGGAATGAATAGTTTTGATTTCACGCACTTTTACATTTTTAATGGTTTTGTTTCAGGAAAAAATCTTTTCAATGCCTAGTAAGACTAATGATGAAAGTGAATTTTATATAAAACTCATCAACTTCCTTCTTGTAAAATATTTAATTAAATATTACATATAATTATAAAATATAGTTTTATATCATTTGAATATTCTGAAGAATATGGAAAAGAAAGATTTAAAGTGAATTTTATTCGGAAGTATCAATCCTGTAGCTAAGGAATAACATACAGTATATTATAAGTTGCTAATTCTCCTAAAACATTGAAGTAGATACAGCAAGATAGATGAATAGCCTTTGGATCTCTAATTTTATAAACAAATCTTATTTTAAAATAAACGGGAATTTTAGAATAATGACTAAAAAAATAAATAAACTGAAAAATACATTTAAATAAATGTCAAAGGTCAGGTTTAATAAATGTTTACATTCTACAAAGAAAACTTAATCCAGAAAAATAATGGTAAAAGAATTTATAAAAGATCAATTTCCCTACTGAATAAATAATGATGTAGTCAGTAGATATCTTTGACATTGTGTCATCTAATTTCCGATTCCATTCCTTTATTGAACACTGCATTTTTATTTCAAGATTTCCTATTGTTGATATAATCGCCTTTACAAATATACTGTGAGACTAAAAAAAAGACGCACCGCAGAATGTTGTGGAAAAAAAAAAGTTTCGCAGTTGCGAAACTTAACGTATAAATACCTGATGGATCGACATGCAACTTCAATTTTTTTTACTATCCATGCAAAAAAAAACAAACAAACAAAAAAACTAATCGCAGGCAATATTTGTAGAGGGTGACGCCACGGCGCATTTGAACCGCGCATTCTGGATTGCTTTTAAGTAGCATTTCTCGCTTGCTTCGGCACTTCAAAACTTTTTGTGATTGGATGCTGCTCTATTCTCAGACATGCCATGAAATACTATCAAAAGTGAATGAATTTAAAAGAGAGCGTACCGTGGACTTGAGAGAGTCAGGTTGGACATATCGTTATATCGTCCGCCGCCTGGGTCGCGGTGATGCCACAATAAGACGTTGGCAGCAATGGGTACACACACACACCCGTCAGGACGGCAGTGATTGGCTGAGTGTAACCAGTACCAGATAGGATCGCAGTATCGTGAGATCGGCCCTCAGGACACCAATAGTTTCCCTAAACGCCAGCCGAGAAGAGTCAATGCCATTTCGTATTACGACGAGCCTTTTGTATTACGACTAGCCAGAAGGCTGGCAGAGGCTGGATTGCGATGCCGCCGTCCATTAAGAAGACTGCTACTGACCCCGCAGCATCGCCATCATCGCCTGCAAAGATGGCTCGCCAGAGCAGTGTGGAATTTAACTGATTGGGCCGTATATTGTTAGTGATGAATGTAGGGTCTCACTTGGAGCCAATCATTGCCGAATATGTGTTTGCAGACTACCAGGCCAGGGCATCTCACCTCACCTAACTTTTAGTCACCTACCTAGATCACACCTAGCGTCCTCGTTTGGGGTGCTTTGCACCCTTTGCTTGTATGACACTCAATCAACCTTAGTTGTTCTTTCAGTACAGTCACAGCACAACATTACACCCAGGACATCCTGCGACCTGTCGTTCTGCCTATGCTGCGAGGCCATCCAAGAGCCGCTTTTAAGCAGGATAATGGCCGAGCGCAAATGGCGAATCTCTCTAGAGATGTTCCGACACGGGGTGTTCCGTGGTGTTCCGACAATTCCTTGGCCTGCTTGATCACAAGACCTATCATCTATAGAACATCTCTGTGACATGTTCGGACGGCGATTACAGTCATCATGCAAAGTGGGCGAACTAACTCAGCAACATTCCGATGAATCTTCCACAGGACAACATTAGATGTTTATATGCGTCAATGCCAAACCGTACATCCGGATGTATCACTGCAAGAGGACCCTACATACTAACATATACCGATTCTGGACATATTGTTCTTTGCACATGTCCCTTTCTACATGTTTTCCAAGAGCGTCGTTTTTTTTCTAACAGAGTGTATGTCTTCTCAAAAATTGTTATATTATTACTTATGCCACATAAAATATCTTCATAATTTGGAAATCATGAAAATAATTCATTTCAATTTTTCTCAAGCATATTAAAATATTAGGATGTTTACATAGAGATCTAGTTAATGTAATCCCTAAAAATTCTAGAAGGGCAGTTAAATCTTTCTAATCTGTTAAATTCGCATGTTCACTAATTTGAAATTCCCCACTCAGAAATGAGTATTTAATTTATTGAGATAAGAAAAATAAGAATTTTTCGGACAAATTGCTTAAGTGTGATTAATTTAAATGCAATTAATATTCAATATTTGCGAATTCTCAAAAGTTATTGACTTAATTTCTTTACTTTAATTCTTACTTAATTCTTATTTTGTATATATTTATGTATAGATATAGAGAATAATAATACATTAAGAAAACTATTATTCTGTAATAAAGATCTCAAAGTTATGTTTAACTTTCGGTAAGGATGAATGTTAATAAAAACATATTTACAGGAACTTTTTTAGAAATAATATTTATAGAAACAATTTAATCTGAAGAAATAAGTAAAAATAAAACTGTTTATTTGAAAGATACAAATTCATGTAGAAGTCGAAATAGAAGTGTGATTTTTCTATCAATTGTAAAAATTTAAGGTTTAATAAAACACAGTTTGAGAAATAATAAGAGAAGTATGTTTTAAATTTGTAAATATTAATTACTATTTACATTAAACCCTTTTGAACATATTACAGCCATTTTTATTTAAGTAAAATGAAAAAGCGTCATTTAAAAACATGATTTTTTTCCCATTCGTACTTCTATTAATTCTTTTGAAAAATTTAATTTGTTTTTTGAATAACAGAGACACTATGTTATTGATAAAAACGTTTTTCAGTCAGTAATTGTTGAAAAATATACTTATTTAGATGGAACCCAAAATCGGGTTCCATCTAAATAAGTATATTTCTCTAGAAATTTATGTTCTCCAATAATGTCTTACAAATAATTTTTACTATTTACATATACTGTTTAGTGTTTGAAAAATCTAAAATAATATCTTACATTTCATCTCTAAGCTAGCGATTTGACAGAACACTTTAACCCACATCAACTGGGCTGATAAATATTAATATTAAACAGCCTAAATTAAAATCGATAGAAATATTTTTCGATCTGCCAAACCTCAGTTTTCAGTAGAGTATCTATGAGGTATATTCCTAAATTACATTACAAACGCTGCGTTTTTAAATCCCTTTTACTAAGTTTCGTGCACGACTCAAACAACTAATTTCTAATGAAGAAAGAATGAATCTTTTAAGAGTAGAAATGTAGTGCATCAGAATAAGACGCATTGCCGCAATAAGAAAACAAACATTGTCTGGTGGGAATCTCTTCCTTATTGAGGGTGAATTGCGGTGATTCATTAGCAGACATAGGGAAGTGAAAGAAGAGGCAATGATCGATTTTATCTTCGAGTCCTTTTCGATGGTGCAGTTTATCATTTTACTGTTTCGTTTCCGAAGGGCACAAATCACTAGCTTTCACTTATCACGCACGGTTGCTAATGGATGCCCGAATTTCCTTCTTAAATCTCTGCTAATAGATGGAGTGCTTTGTCCCATGACGATAGCGCTGAAACCAAAAGAAGTTGCCACGTACATAAATTATGATACACAAAAACCCAGTGGCAAACAATGTGCAAAGCAAAAGCAACGAACTGTTTCACAGTAGTGCTCCCTTCATGTTTTGATGGTTTATTTTGTTTTCTATCCAGAAGAAAACACAAGATTAAAAGAGAGGAACATAAACAAGCTAACAGAAGATTAGATAACAGAAGAATAAATAACAAATATTAAAACGGAATGATTTTTTAATTATTAATAAGTTGGATGTTTTTGATGTTTCACTGATTTAAATAAGAGATTTAGATTTAAATAAAAGATACTTAAATACTTATTTCCTTATTAGCAGTTATTAATGTATATTACCTGATACACATTAGTTGAATATTTACTAATTCAATGTTTTGCTTACTTTATAATCATCTATGCGGCATTACCTTTAGCATCTTTTTAGAATCATTAAATTAAAAAACTAAATACAGAGATTTAAAGATAATTAATTTCATGTCACTATTTATTTATAAAGATTTGTAAATGGCTAGAGAAAGCAAACAAACAAATAATTAGACGTGAATAGGGAAGAGTTCATTTCATAATATTTGACAGTTAACAGAGAAAGAAATTTTAATACATTTGAATGACATCATTCTTTCCTTAAACAGCTTCCCCTACACCATAAACAGCACTTACGAAATTTTGATAACTTTCTTGGATGTGAATGTTCTATCGACGAAGACGATATATGTAATCAAGGTTGCTCAGAAAGCATTATTATAACTTACTTTACAATCCTTTTCATTTTGTCTTCACGAAAACATTTATAATTTTTTGGTATTAAAATGAATGTTTTTCTATAGAAAGTTCCAAACAACGAGTTAGAATTTTTGAATATTTCTAACGAAATTTTAAATCTCTTGAAGGGATTAAATTCTAAGATTATATCATGTTTCTTAATTAGTTTCGGAATTGCATTTCCTCTCCCATGTTTTAATATATGATGAAGTTTCTCAATCATAAAATAACATGCTCATATGAAATTTAGTAATTTCTAATAAGCTTACTTAGGCTACCAATTGCAAATGATAAATATATTAGGAACTGAAATCCGATAACTCATGTTCATTTCTTATATGATCAAAACCAAAGAAAACTTTAAGGTTTCAAAGAATAACTTACAAATCTCGCATGTGTATTTCAAAGTCAATTACAGTTATGAATTGAATGATATTTGGAAGTCGGCCAAACACACCAACATTTGCATTCTTTTCTGTTTCAGCTTAGTAATCGAATGTGAAGGAGATATTTGGGAAATAACAAGAAGAGGGATGGAACTATTACAACCCAAGAGCCAGGTGTCGACTGAGAGTTCAGATAATAGGCAAAAGATGACGACACTTAAGTACGAATATTGCTGTAGTGCGAGGATATCGTTTCTCCCATTTGGTGGCCCCACTGCGTCAATCGATAAGCTGACCACCCCCGCAAGGCCACTACTGACAGGATGCCAGAGGAAAGCTTTTGGCCAACTACAAAGCCAACAACAGAAGCAGAATCAGGTTGCTTTATTTAAAACATGAAGTTCAACTTAAAATCAACTATTAACAGTATCAATATAAATTTTGAGAATATATTAAGCAGAAACAAAATATAGAGATAAAATAAAGGAAAGCTGCGTAAACATACAACTATTCTTATCTTTTAACTTATATTTTTATATAAAACCCTAAAATTATGAAAGTAATATTAAGTTTATTGCAAAATTAATGAATTGTTTATTTTTAAAATCTAGGAATGTATGGCTATAGGAATAAAAATAATTTAGACATTCATAATTCCATAATGTATTTCCATCATGTTTTTCGTATTTGACATTAGAATATTCTGTTATTAGAGAATTCCGCTATAGGAGATTTCATTAAATCAATCAATATTTGATGCATAAACCTTGTCAGTGTTTACTGCAGATAGGGCGTACATAAACCTTGTCAGTGTTTACTGCAGATAGGGCGTACATACGTCTTCGTCTAATGTCATCAACTCCTTGTTGGGGGACGCAGTTTCCTCGATCAAAACCAACGCCGAAACGAAAACAACAGTTATCATCTAATGGTTTCCTCAAGAAAAGAATGTCAACAATGGCGCTGTGTATGATGCTGAATCAAGAATAAAAAGAATGAATGATAAACATCCCTTTAATAATGCATCTATTGACAGAAAACTCTTTCGAAACGACAGGCTTTAAAGCACCTTTTGTAATTTCTTTAGCTTTCTCGTGTTCTGAGAAAATTTAATGAGGACTCGAAACATAAAAGGATAGCCTTTCGTTAGATTGAAGATTGCTTGATAAGAATGGATTTCTATGTAGAGAAATAAAAAGATAATAAAATTCCAATTCAAATAACTGGTTTGTTAAAGAAAATTGTCTTCTAACATTCGTTGTCTATATTTATCTATTTCATTTGTAGCATGCTTAATTGTAATGAACCAAAGTATGTAAGAGTTGTCAGAGGATGAATTCTTTAGTTAGAATCGCATTGTTTCCTTTTAATTTTTCTTTGTAACTATTCCTTTGTAATAGTTCTCCTTCATGACTAAATTACTCTTGTTTGCAAATTATTCTATTTCTAAAGACTCATACCGGTAATTGTAAAGAATTAAAATTTATGAATATTCGTTCACATGATATTTGTGCCAAAACAATAATTATAAAAATCTTATCTTTTTTCACTTTTATATTTTTCGAAACAACAAGCACTTTAATAATGATTTACTTAGAGTTTGGCATGTAAAAGCATTTGGCATGTATAATTAACCAAAAATTATCTGCTTCAATTAATATTCTTTTATGATACTAAAACTTGAGATACAAACTCGAGGAAGCCTTTCTTATCATAGGAACTCGAGGAAGCATTTCTAATCACTTACAAGAATGTATAGGACTTCTCTTAAGTCAGAACATCGGCTTTCCAGTTAAAATATGTTGAATGCATCTTTTTTCGAATCGTGAGAAAGCAAAGATTTCGTGTTACTTCTTTCGTGTTTCTTCAGTGTTCTTTTCTACTAATATCTTTTAAGTAAGGTTTCATATACAGTTAGCTTAACCAGAGTAGCTATAAAACTGAAATATTTTGATTAATCATATCAATTGCTCTGAAAACAATAACATAATTTTAATGATATATTAATGAAATGATATATTAACTAGATTCGCGCACTTTGTGCACTTTTATTGAATACTAAGTACTTAATAAACAATTTAACGCGTGTAAAGACTACGACTTCAATATTTACAATTAAAAACACACTTAGAGATTAAATACAAACTAAACTAAAAATTTTATAGTTTAGTTTAGTCTGTATTTTAATCTGTATGTGGGTTTTTGTTAATCTCTACGTGTGTTAATCTCTACATTTTATAGTTTATTAAAAAATATTTAATTGTTGGTATCTTAATATCTATGTGTGCTTTTAATTGTAAATATTTAAGACTAAGTACGTAAATAAATAATTTAGAGTTTGACTCAGCAGTTTAAAGTGACTAATGCTATGAAGCTGTAAGATTATTTGAAATTACACATTTTTGTTTCGGTGTTAGAACTAATGGCGCTTTTGTTTTGATCTTTGTTATGACTTTTTCCAAATGTTAAATAACAAGTAATTCTTATGAAATTTACAGTTTTTAAGTATCGAAAATATGATTGTGCACTTCTACAAGGATTTCTACGCGGGCATGCAAATATGATCTAGTTCGGAGCGGAAGACTCGCTTCATTCGTCTGATTAAATTAAGGATGTAATAATGAAATGCTTACATTAATTAGAAATAATTTAAGAATTCTTGGATAGTAAACTGTTGTTTCAGTTAGGTAGACTACCTCTAAACTGCTGATTTGCCAACTGCATTTCTTAATTACTCCCTCTTTGTAACATATACGTACAGTGTGATTTTGGTATAACTACTGGAAACAATTCAACAACCAAAACTGTAACTTAAAATATTTTGTTAGTTTTGTAAGTCAAAAATTTGGTGTGGAAACTTTGAATTGATACTATTCTGTATCTGAGAAGTGCTTTTTATAGAAATGTGTCTTTACTGTTAGAAATCCTCACCGGCAGCCACCATGAATTAATGCTCTATAGCATATATGCATACCAAGAGTCGATCATTTTAGTAGCCATTTCCAATTACGTTGCTGTAAATCTCTTATGTCTTTCCTTCACCTAAAAGTTGTTGTTCATTTAAATTGTGTGTCGCAGCGTAACAATATTGCAAGCTCCAGCTGAGTGTTTACCCATGCAACTTCTAGCAGATGTTAATGTTCATTCCGTCCAACTGCAATGAGAAGTCCGACGGTCTAAGCTGACCCACTGCTGTTGTTGGTAAGCTACGCACGACCAATTCCGGGTCGCAGTTGTTCTCCGAAAATGCTACGGACACTTCCGTGTTGATGAGTCCTTGGTCTCACCATAATGCTCACCGTAATTCCTTTAATATTCACTCAGTGATCTTCGGTGATTGCTGTGCTCGTATCTTTGCCAAAAGTAGCTTCCTGTGACCAGTGCTGCCAACTCTCCCTGAAAGTTGCCGATTCTTGCTACAACCATCAAACAGTAATTAGTTTGCTCCAATATGGCGTAATCGTACAAGGTTTGCAAATTGGAAATTATTAACATATCCTATAAAGAACTAGAAATTCCTAAAACAAAGTAAAAACCGCTATTTATTTCTTTAAATGATAATAGTGGAATTTTTTTGCGTAAATGCAATTATTTATTTCAGAAATCCTGAAAAATCAATTCGTAAGAAATTCAATACTAGTGTACATTGCACATAATTTTAATACTATATTAACACTTCTATTAATTAAACACTTACATTTTGATTTTTAAACAGGCTTTATGTTATTCATGTATATATTTATGTATAATATTTCTGTACACTTAACAAACTAATGTTAAAAAGATATACAAGTTATGATGGGCTTTTCATTTCTTTTCTAGCTTTTCAAAAAGATAGAGAAATATGATTAATATTAACTTGGATTCTTGGTTTTCCTGCTGTGCCGAAGTTTCCTTTTTCGGAAATAACAAAAAGAAACACAAAACTCGAAAACATAATAAAAGGCATTGTAAGGTCCTCATTTGTTGGTCAAGCACCGCTGTGATGTGAATTGTGCATTAACCGGAAGGGATGTCAAGTCGAATTCGTCACCTCTACTGAAGTCCAATGGAATGAAACAGCTGCCCAATTGCTTTCTCGTTTTATAAAGCTACTAGACATCCAGGTTTGAAGTCGAGGAACGACAAAAGAAACTTCCAGATATACAGAATTTGTTTTCAGCCTATTCTGCCGAAAGCCTTCCACCATTTTTAATCGCTCTAATTAAACGATCAATGCTCAATTTGCATCCGCAAGGCCAGAGCTCAGCACGCCAATCATTAAAACCTCAATGCGATTGTCTTTTCCGGGTGACTTTCACAAGCAATCGATTTCACACGATGTCCGCCTGGTGGCAGCAAAAGAAACAAAGTATTCAATGTTTTCGTGTAGTTTAGTAACCGATTCATGTTAAAATTGATATTCAAGCACCCGAGTTGAAGGATCTTAAGAAAAATAGCAACTTCTGTTACAAATTTTAAACATGTTTTTTTATATTCAGAAACCCTCTTGAAATTCAATTGAATGAATTTTAAAATCACAACAATCTAAATTATTTAGAAAGCGATTATATTCACATGAACCTAGGATTCCTTAATGACTGAATTCTCGAAAGCTTTAAATATTTTTTCGTTAGTCTCAAAGTCATTGATTTCGGGCGTAAGAGAAAATAAATTATAATATTTCAAGTTATTTCCTATTTTGCAATAGGGAAAGCTGACTTGTATCACATGAAAACGTCAATCCATAGCATTTATGGAATTTAAAGACTATGGTAACATAAGAACTTTAAAATCTCTGCCACTTAGCTTCTTTTCTTAATCGAAGAAACTGTAAGGACGAGACTTACTCTCGAATGCAACGCTGGATACAGATAATTACTGGAGATTACATTCTTAGGCTGTTCTTAATTAACTTCACAGTTCCCTGTTTTCCCACAGGAAACTACTTAAGATGAACGATTCCTGCAATCTCATCATCTTTACACTGATGGAATTGTAACATTTGTATGAAGATAATTGTCCTCACTTCCACTTTTTTTTCTGTCTTTAAGAAGAAAAGTAAACCTCTTGTTTTGATTAGGTTGAAGACTTCTCAGAAAGTTGCTGCATTTTTGTATAGTTGATGCATTCGTCATTCTTTTAAAATTCTGGTTCCATTCATTTGTTGATGTAAATACAGTCTATATTTGTTTCTGAGCTGATCATCTACTAGTATGTTCTAATGATTATTTAGTTCAGACATAACAAATAAGTTAAATAACAAAATAAATTGCTAAAAATAAACCAGTGAGATTACAAATTAGAAACTTAAAAATGAATTTTATACCTGATTTCGTTTTCATGCTTATAAGTTGTACAAAACTTTATCGGCCACTTGAGACTTAAAACGTAAATTTAGTTATTCTTCCATGAATGTTAATTATTATAAAATCACTATCTAGCACTTAAACATGTTTTAGAAATGGAATTTATAGAAACCAAATTTGAGATTCAGAATTACCTAATTCAAACTTAGATAAGTTTTTTAATTAATGTTTTTATATTCGCTATGTGGCTAACATTTCTTGTTTATTACTCAGCTTGTCGTTTACTTTGGATAATAAATTAAAAGCATGGTCCAAACATAATGTGCGAATTTTCGAAGTCTTTTTTTACTGTCCCTCTTTATCAAGCATTACATTTTATTATATGATAAGAATAACAATTATAATTATTATTCATCATCTACATCATCAATAGAATAGACTAATATTAATATAATAAATGATATTAAATTATATTTTCACAAGATTTCATTATGATTAATAACATAATAGTATATATTTTAAATTGAAGTGTAAAGCTATCCCTTATATAAAAATTAATTTTGAAAACTATATTTCTATTCTTTAAAAGGTGTTGTTGCTTCAGATGCTTGTTTAGTAATTACATTTCTTACTAACTTTATACAAAGATTACCTAATTCTTTACCACTATTTTTATTAATGCATTTTTTTTTTAATTTTCAGTAAAGCTTCTGTAATTTTCCGCTTATATCATTACTTTCAAAGTCTAATATTTGTAGGATAGTGCACATTATTCGAAGGATAGTGCACAATTTCTAAATAGACTACACAACCAATTCAGACTTATTTTTATTACATTTTTCCAAAAACTTCTGTTCTCCTATGTGAGTTTTTAATTGCTCAAACTGTTTCTCCTAAATACGAAAACTCGACAGAGTACACTATGTTTCATAGTTCCTTTTTGAGTGAAATTTGAAGAATCTTGAATGATTCTTCCTAACTTTAATTTTGTTTTCCAATTAATTTTAAGTTTAATTTTCTAAAAATAGATTTTAAATTTCTAATATGTGGGGATTCCTGGTATTATCACATTGTTTTTATTATCTAATTCTTTTAGCTCTCTGAGCGTAAGCTTGTGATAATTTTCGTTACTTTTCTTTATTAAATAATTTGGATAAGTGTTGAGTCGGAAAAAATTATAAATAAAGATTTCAAATGGAAGATATAATACAAAATGTAATTCTTCTTTTCTTCTTCTTCTTCTTATTATTATTATGTTTACTTATTTTCTCATTATACATTAAATTTCTTCATTCAACTGTATGATTATACATGATTCTTCAGGGTGTCCGACAAGTCCCGCATCAGAGGCGATATCATAATTTTGTTTGAATTGTTGTTTTTGTTTGTTTTTTATTTATTTATTTATTTATTTATTTAAGGTTCTGCAGACATGTTTGGAACTTGGGGGCACTCATATAGACCAAATATTATATTTTAATTATGATAAAAGACAAACAAATGATATCTTCTATGATTCGGAACTTGTCGGACACCCTGTATTTTTAATGCCTATCAAAATTAAACTTTAATTTTTTCTTTTATTAAACGACGTTGACTGTATGTTACATTATAATTCTAAGTATTTTCTGTATATTTAATCTTACAAATATTAGAATTCAAAATATTCAATGTAATCAAAAAAGCGGTAACTTAATTTTGTGTAAATTACTAATATCTATCTATGTTATTTGCTTGCACTGCTTTTACTTTTGTTATTTGATGCTTTTACTCTATGTAATCTAACTTTGTTCACAATATAACTAGCAGATAGGTCTTTTTTGTACCTCTTAGGATTATATTTTGATCAATAAATACAAAAAATTCTGATTAAATTACTAATTGAGACTTCACTTTCTTTGTAAAATCTGTTATAGCAAGGACTGCAGAATATCGAGTAAATAAATCAATTCTTTCTGTCAATTTGACAAATGCTATGTTTTTCCATTTCATCTTCTTGAAACAAAATGGAGGCCACTTTAGAATCTTAAATAATAAAGTAGGCTTTTTTTATTCGAAAATGACTGCATTAGCTGGAGAAAAAAATCATAAAAGTAAGTAACAATTTTTTTTTAATTTCTTTTGCTCCCTATCGCCTGAAAGTCAGATTTCTCAAAAATTAATATCATTGGTATTTGATGAAAAATAAGCATTTTAAACAACAAGTTGAAAAAGCAGTTTATCCTTACTAATTAAAATTACATCCTTTTATAAAAAAAAACTTTAAATGTTAGTGATTGGAACTGACACACATTTTTGTTGAATTACCCACAAATTTAAAATTCATTTATAATTTTTTTATACTCTAAGATTTAGAAAACCTAATTTAAAAAAATCGTAAAAAAATAAGCAATTGTATATTTAAGAAATGAATACCAATCCATCGCGTCCCCAAATTTACATTTCAGATACTACAGTACGTTGACATTGAAAATACTTCTCTATCTTGAAATATATTTTGTTTAGATTCGATTCCTCTCCTCCTCGAGAAAAACAAAATCGGAATTGTTCTCGTTTATATTCTAGTTCCAAAGTTTTTGAAAGTCGCTGATTATGCAATTAATTCCATGTTAAAGAAGAATCTTTTTTAGAGAATACTAGTCGGCTACCCGTCGCTTCGCTCCGGAAGCCTCCCTTATGTAACGGAAAACAATTTTTTATTTATTAAAACACACACACACACACATACACACACACACACACAAATTACATCAAGGAAACTAAAACTAAAATTTTTTAAAAGCTTTTTTTTTAATTTAATTTTTGATGTCTATATTCTCTCAATCTACGACTGCTTTTAGAACCACCTTGTAAATCATATATCTATGATATATTTTTATTTTTTACAGAGATTAGAATGTAGGCCTAGTGGTCTAATGGCTAAGACGTCTAACTTCTGAGCAGTATTCTACCTAATAGAAATAGTGCATCTTTCTTTCTTGACTATCTTTTTTTTTTATTCCTATTGATACTTTTCAGTGGTTTTCGAGTTAGAAATAGTGATCGTTTTTGAGTTACAAATAGTGATTTTTCAGTATTCTATCTAATGAAATACTGCTTCTTATTTCTTGACTCTTTTTCTTTTTTTTTTATTCCAAATGATACTTTTCAGTGGTTTCTGAGTTACAATAGTGTTCAGTATTCTATCTAATAGAAATACTGCTTCTTTCTTTTTTGAGTCTCTTTCTTTATTCTAAGTGGCACTTTTCAGTGGCTTTTGTGTTCCAAATATTGATGGTTTCTGAGTTACAGATAGTGATTTTCCAGTATTCCATCTAATAGAAGTATCGCATCATTCTTTTTTGACTCTCATTTTAATTACAATTGTCACTTTTCAGTGACGTTTGAACCATTTATTGATGGTTTTGGAATTGCAAATAGTGATTTTTTCGGTATTCCACCTCAAAAAAAAGTGCTTCTCTCTTTCTTGACTCTGTTTTCTTTACTCCAACATCTGGCGTGTGCACCCACATATTTTTCAATATCACATAGGATTTGGTTAAGTAAGAATATTTAAAATATTGCAACGTTTCGGCAATTATCGTTCTAATTGTCAGTTTCGAATTACAAATAAACTGACTGATGTGAAATAAATAAACAATGTTGAGATTCAAAAAAAAGATTGAATATATTCCTTATTGATGGGGGAAAGGAAAGGAGATATAAGTCAAAAAACCATATGAAGAGAGTTGTAGTCCCTATGGCCTAATGGATAAGGCATCTGACTTCGGATCAGAAGGTTGCAGGTTCGATTCCTGTCGCGGATGTTTCATTGTAAAATTTATTTCTATTTTCCATTCTCTCAGAAAATTGCGCCGGACAGACAGACAGACAGACAGACAGACAGACAGACAGAGAGAGAGAGAGAGAGAGAAATAAAAGATTTTAGTAATATAGATTGTTACTTTTCAGTCAAAGTCAGTTCAGT
>JAFIDM010000001.1:134943746-134959937 GCA_023159025.1 Thereuonema tuberculata
ACAGACAGACAGAGAAATAAACGATTTTAATAATATAGATTGTTATTAATATATTTTTTCCGCCTACTTTTTTTGGCATTTATCTATCTATTAATTGCATATTTACTTTTTATATTTTGGATTAGAAGTAAGGATATTAAGTAACTATTTGAAGGATATTAGACATTATAACGCATTTTTCTTTATCACTCTAATCACTTTTCAGGACGAATGTTAATATAGTTTAAAAATAAATAATTTATTCCATGTATTGTGTATTCTCAATTCCTATTAATTAAATACATCGGTGGGCTACTGTAGACTAATTATAATTAGTCTAAGGCCAATTTTCAATTTAAGTTGTCTGTCTACGAATTTCTGCTATTATCGTTCTGATGTCCGAATGCTAATTTAAACTACCACAGCATGTTTTCATGCAACGATAAATAACACCTATAATTCAAAAGATTTTAATTTATTAACATTATTTGATGTTATTTAGTTTCCGTTGAACGAGAAGATCATGATACGATGTAATAATGCTAGAGTATTTGGTCGGGGGTGCAGAAATTAAAATTAAAATTAAGTTTACGAAATAAATAGAATAAACTTTAAAGTTAAATATTGAAACTAATAGCTTATAGAAAGGTAGAGTATTCGAGAGAACCAATCAAAGTGTGAGCATTGAAATCTGCTTTATTTCATAATACGTTTAATTCTATTTAATGTTTTCTTGATATTTTTTTCAAATTTCTTCTAAATGCAGATAAATGTGACCAGTGGATCTTTTCTTTCATTTTGCTTGTTTCCCTAAAATAAGTAAAGTTTTGAACAACTGTTTTTTTTTTATGTTTATCGTTGTAGGGTTTTTTGTTTTTGTTTTGTTTTCCTTCCTTTTAGTTTGTTTCGTTTCGCCTTTTCACAAAACGTATTGTTGTCATTTGCTGTCGACAGATGGCAGTGACGAGCCCTTCGCTCCACCTGGTGATATCGTACCATCTCTTCGACGTCAACATCGAGTGACTCTATGGTGATAAAGTCTGGGATTATGGGGACTGTTTACTCCACTGAGAGCGGAAGCCGAACTAGTTACTTCCACACCCTCTAGGGATGGTGAAGAGCACAATCTCCAATCATGCTTCTGTAAGGTTTTGAAGAACTTCAAAACCAGAGGGTGCCCATTTTGTTTTCTAAACTAGTCTGCTTCGACATCAAACAGTTTTATATATATATTACAGTTTTTGAAATAGTTTTTCTAAAATTTTCTTATTAACGATTATTTGTTTCTCAAAGTAATAATAAGAGACATTTAATTTTTAAGAAATAATTTAAGTACATCGCTGAAGAAGAAATATGTTAAAGAACATCTACTATTGAATTATGAATTGAATTTCTTGGAATCAACGAAAAACACCATTACTAGTCTAAGCATATTTTTTTTCATAGGCATAGTTGATTGACAAAACATGAAACGTTTCACTTGTTAATACATCTCCCAGAGATTAACAAAAAATGAATAATCACTCTAACATAAAACCCAGTCCATCGTATATTTTGTTGTGTCATTTACATATAATTGAACACCAAGTATTCTTTATTTATCAGTAATGTAAATTATAGCTTTTTTTAAATAATGTCGTTTACATTATTCCAAAATAAGTGATCCTTCTTATTCAAATCTTATGTTATTCAAATCGTAATGAAGAAAAGAATGTCGTTGTGTTGTTAACTGCTTTATTCGTTTTAAGAATAAAAATATTAAATTGCATATAAAAATCACTGAAAACGCCTACATTCCTACATAGGTATAAAAATATGTAACAAAATTATAGAATCTTCATCCTTCATACTAACAAAAAAAAAAAAAGTGAAGCTTCACGCCTTCACTCTTACCTAATAAAAATGTAAAAGTAAAGCGTAACTAATTCTGATTCTGGGAACAGTTTTCTTATAAGATCATTTTTACTGACTACGAATAGAGATTTTTTTATTATCAAACATAAAACTAATATAAACATTACTCAATTTCAAAAAGCCGTTGCATGTTTCGACCAAACCTTACAATTACCTTCCACGGACAAGAATGAAGGATCAACAAAGGACAATTCCTTTGTAAAGGCATTGAATAAAGGAATTGTCAATAATTAACAACTAAACCATTAACATAAACAAATAAACACAGTATTAAAGCCGATAGACAATAAAGAGAAAAAACAATTAAAACAATAATCCATATTCCAGTATACTATCACTAGATAACTAAGTACTCCGTATTTTTTAATAAGAATTTAATGAATATCGCTTTATTGTGGAAAATAAAATTAGAAAACTTTGTAGTACTTTTGGTTTTGGTAAATGTATTTTCTCTTAATATTTCAAAGCATGATCACTTGTACATGATTAGAAATCAAAGAAAAGGAATTGTTCAAAGTAAAAACTCAAATTCAATGTCTGTTGTTGGCTTGCGAATAAATTTACTTATTTTCTGAAATGTTACTTCAATATTCTTTAATTTCGATTAACTGTTTCTACATTTTTTGAAAATTTATTCTAATTAATTAATTAATGTTGTAAATTAGGAAATTCAGCTAAACTTAATAAAATTTATTAAGAACTAGATGGAGCCAATTGATATATTTCATGAATAACTATAGCAATGCTAGTATCAAATCTATAATTTTCTTGAGGCTAAGTGGCTTCTAAAAGTTTTGAACAATTCTCGTATCACAGCAAAGCTGCAAGTAGGCATCTTACAGTTATGTTCTAAAACTTTACGAAAGGCATATGTCTACTGAGACTAAAAAGGCGTGTAAAAGAGGTAGTAACAGGATGCTATATGCATACATACAAACGGACAAAACTTACGTAGTCCCGACCTACGAAGATCAGGTATTGCATAAAAATAAAATATGAGTTGCCCAAACTTAGAGCTAAGATAAACATTTGAGACACGATGCGGTTGCGCTATATCCTCTTTGTGCCTCATTGATCAGTTACATCTTCTGCTATACCCTCCACGTCTCATTTCACCAGCAACCACGTTTATCTCTGCATAAAGACGATTTCTGTGCTTGTAATGTAATGTAATGTGGTGAGCTTGGGTGGCTTGACAGCCAAGCACCGCGACCTCAAAGATCTATTGTGCTATCCCACGGAAATAAGGACAGACGGAGAGATAGACTGAGAAAGGATGGTGTGAGAAATTCAGAGGAAACGGGAGAACCCCGGGAAAACCTGCCCAGCGGGGATCGCCACTATCAACGAAACCCACATGAGAACCGAACCTCGGTACTCAGAGGTGAGAGGCCAGTATCTTAGCGACATCGCCAACCGCGCGGCCTATTTCTGGCTTAGTGTTTCAAGTTTTTAGTTATTTCTGACAGTAATTCTGACATCAAAGCCAAAAGTGCCCAAGTTCTGAAAAAAATTAATCAGGCTGCAATAAAAGCACGTTGATTTCAAATTAATACTCATTTTTAATATGAAATATTGAAAAATATGTGAAAAGAAGGAGATCCGACCTATTTAAGAATCGATTTAAGTGAATCGAAGACTCTATTTTATGTTGAGATTTTGATTGTACAAGAGCAGTAAAATATGTGCCAGAAACAAATTTAGAGCAAGCCTTTAAAAGAAAGAGAAAACAAACCAGAAGAAAGAAAATTAAATCCAAGCCTAACCTGGATTCGAATCAAGGTTCAGGTGTACAGTATGAATAGCATGTCAAGTTGAGCATTTGGCCATTCCAATATGCCCAAACTGCCTCTCTTGAAAAAGGAACATTTTGTATTCTGAGATTGTTATGAAATGCTTATAATAGAATATTCTATGGAGTAATTTTTATGTACGAAAAAAAGAAATTTGCAAAAATCTGCATTCGAATCAATAACATAAACATATAAAAATATATATATTTTTTTAGTTTTCGAAACTAATATTAAACGATCTTGTAACTATAACTTAAATTATTAATAAATATTCCACATTGAAAATTTTTCGACTGAACAGACTGCCAAAAGTCATGATAATGATTGATTTCTAAATAAAACTTTAATTTCTGAAACTCGTTATAACATCTTGTTTGGTTTTTCATTTGCCGAGATAAAAAGAAAAGATCTGAGTTAAAGACTCAACTTGGGTACCTACACTTCAACGGAACTTAAATGGAGATGAAGTGATTATGCTTCGATTCTCTTGAACAACGTAAAACCTTCCTATCTTCATATATCACCACTATTACTAATAGGTGCCATCTCAGGTCAGAAAAGGATGGTCCGATACATCTATCATTACTTCCTTTAATGTTGACACTAGAGTTCAGCGTAGAAACTGCACAACCTTTCTCTAAGATAAAAGAGAAATTAATCAATTGTATGTTATCTCTCTCATCGACTAGAATCTTCGGGATTTTCCCTTATCCCTTCGCAACTTCACGTTGGATTCTAAGCAAGTGACAAACACCTTCCCCACAACGACCACCTTTCCCTGCTGTGCCCTTAATGAGATCTTCGTTGTCGGACTCCCTAATCCTCCTCCGCGTAGCTAGGCAACGTTTCTCCTGTCTGAGAAGCTTACCTCCATGATGCATAGAAATAAAGCCGGGTTAAAAGAGTTGTCTGCTTTGAGAGACAACCCCTCGGCATTAATGCACCTCAGCAGCTTTCAAAAACTCATAAAGCGAAGGTTTCATAGCGAGTCTGCTTCTAAAAGAGGTATTTGGAGTGTTTACGATGCATCAGCTTTTATTAAATGTTTCATCTAAATATAGTTAAAAAGGAAAGTTAATATTAAGTATAGTAGAAAATAATTGGAAGCTTTGTATTTAAATGTTACATAAAATTAAATTTTCTGGCAAAAACTAAGAGCTATATTTGCTTTGAGAGCAGTCATAAAGAATGATATTGGCTTAAACCTGAACAAAATGGTAAAGTAGAAATTGGAATAATTTTATTTTCCCAATGGTATTGGGAATTTGATCACAATAAACTTTACTATCACATTTTCTATGCCTGCAATATTTTCATACAGAAAGTTTTAATGAATAAACAAAGAATATCAAAACACGTATTATGTAAGTTATACTTTTAATTTTTTTTATATCCATAAAAGCATTGCTAATTCACGAAAGCTAGCGTGCTAGTTAATCTATTTTCATTAAACTTCAAATTAGTGACAACTTTCGAGTAATTAGTTAAATGGCACCTAATGATTAAAGAATTAAACATAGAAAAAACTTAGAAAAGGAACAATTAATATCGCATCATAATGAAAAAGTTTACCTGTGTTCCTATTAGATAGCATTACAGGATTCAAATTATTCGCTGTGATAGTATGAATGATGATGGATTGAACGAAAAGATGGCGAAGGAAAAGATTTCAAAACCACAAAAACCGAAATGAAATTGAACTTTCTGGATCTATTGAAATACAAAATGAATCGATTTGCCGGTTTTAAATATAACATTGTTGAAAAAAAAGGAATGGAAATCAAAATGTTTCAAAATCACGTGAAAGCAAAAATCTTATTTGCTTAAATCTAAGTTGGCAATGAAAAAAAAATAAAAACAAACGCTAATACTTAGATCAAGTCTTAAGATACACTGCGAAGTAATTCCATTAATAATGATTGTCCAGGTATAACTCCGGAGCGATCTGAAATATTTTATTGATTATTTTTGAAATAAAATGCTAATTGAGACAGAAGTTTTAAAAACAGGAAATTAAAAATCATCTGAAGAAAAAAATCTTTGGAAAGCTAATTACGTATACTTAAAAACAATTTCCGTTCAGCTACAGTTTGTCACCAAGAAGGCGGATCTTTGTTATTTGGGAAAAAATCAGTTAGAATGAAACAATGCAATTCCTTAATACAATCAGAAATGTATATGTTATTTGTGGAGTTAAATAACCATTAAGTTCGCTGAAAAATTTATTAAACTCCTGATATTCTAAATTACCACATCATAAATTCTAAATTTCATTAAGATCGAGTTATTGTAATGTCTTCCTTACTGCCTTAATCATTTCTTTCCAAATTGAAGCTGTCATCATCATCATCTTTCTTTCAGCATTTTCCATTTGTTTCCATCTGTGAACATCTTCTCCTTTTTTTTCTCATTTTAGCAGTCCGCAGTTAACGCATCTCTCATCAACTGTCATCGACTCATCTTATATCATTTCCCCAATTTAGTATTACTTTTCTAACTTAACTGTTTACATATTTTATGCTGTTATTTGAAGTTAAAAAAATAAAGAATTTATTGAAAATTGATTTGAGTTTAATAAAAATTTAATTGGAAAGCATTCGTCAGTGTTTTATTTAATGATTTATTTAAATAATGAATTATATATCTGTCTCTATCTACTCGAAAAATCCGAAAATGAGAAATATGAAGAATAAATTTTGAACTACTTGCTACAAATACGTTTTAATATTAAGACGGCTGACCACACGACAACAATGACATTACAAATGCCTTCATTAAGGTTGGCATTGATTCATAAGAACAATATTTGCTTCAATTCTAGAACTAGCAATTACATTTTACTTCCATCTGTGGTAGTCAAGTTTCTTTGCATTCTGCTCTGCTTTAACACTTTGTTCTCGATCAATAAAGGACTACAAATGAACTGTGACCTTCCCACTTTACCGGTTATAGAGGAGCAGGTATCTCCTAGTTTTTTTTTTCTTTTTGTTTTTTTTTATATAAAAAAAGCAAAAAAGCAATGAGAAGTTTGCTAACTCAACTACAAAGTTTTATTGTAACTTAATTTAAAGATGAGTTTTAAAGTTAAAAAGAAGCTTTAAATAACTTTTATAGTTCTTTTCAAATTTGCACTTAATTTTTTTTTATACTTATAATGTTTTTATTTTTTTAGTAACATCTTATAAAATTTTTCGAGTTTGTATTAAAATATTGTATCCATTTCTACAATGAATTCTCGGATTTTCAATTCCATATTATTCTGTAATTTCAATAAATCGAAGTTTAAAATGTTAATAAAAGTAAATATTTTTAAGAATATCGAAATTATAATTATAGGTCTCTTTATAATAGCTCAAGTAACAATATTCGCCTGTCTTATAATTATAATTTTGTTCAACTTACAAAATGTTCCATTCTGGTTAAGTTATTTTTAAAGTGTCCCTTCGTAGTTTCCTTCATTTCCAAAACTGATTTTTGTTTTGCAATTGTTAGTTAGTTAGTTGCAGCTCTACTAGTTACAGTTTCAAATCAATTTAGTTTCTAAAAATAAAAAAAAAAAGTAAAAAATCAGACTTATAGGAAGGTTTAACTGAAGACCATTTTTCGAATTCTAGATATAATGTGTCTCGAATAAGCTAATTGATTGCAAAAATTCCATTTTAGAAAAATAATAAAATTATTTCGCTTCATGACTTTGTAATGAAAAAAAATTGGAGTGATAATCTTAGAAAACAAAAATTGATAAAAGTCTTAATAATAGTATTATAATAGGTTTTTTTTTCAATCATTTCTCAATGTTCTGTTAATAACTTTTAAGTAATTAGCAGCATAATTAAGCAAAATTTTTTTCCCCTGAAAATAGCAAAAGAGAAAACAAAGAAAAGGAAATTAAAAAATATCAAGAAGGAATTCTAATTTCCTGTAGATGTCACATTTTATATCATAATTTTTAACATTTCTTGGAAAGGCATTTCATCTCTAATATGTTTTATGTTTTGGCAGGAAATTTCCTTTGAGCTTTTTAATTATCTTATTTCACAGATCGTAAATTTTTCTTTTATTAAAAAAAAAAAGAAAAGAAATATCTAAAAACATAGTTTTTTCTTATTTGTTCATCAACTAATAAATTCTTTTAAAAAAAAATATTCATTAGAATCAGCCAGTTCTAAACTTGGCTCGAGGCCTTGTGTTTCTATTGGATCGTTGCTTGCACCTTCTTCTTGGAAGACAGCCAGGTATTTTAAGGTGACTGAAGAAAAACCCACACTCTAATTTCCTGAAAGCTTTTAAACTTTACTTCCTTTTTTTCTTGGATTCTCTTATTCTTTCTGCACTTTTGTCCGAAAAATGAAGAACTTAGGTGAAAAGGGGAATGCGAAGAAACGGAACCAATTCCCTCCTACAATATTATTGATGAACATTAACACTTAATGGAATTCTTCTTTAGATAAATGAAGAAAACGCATAAGAAGTGTTTCATTAACAGCAGTCTAACGGCGAAAGACGATTTGTTTAACAGAAGTGCAAATAAATGATGGTATGAGGTTATTGAGTTATGATTTTAGAGCAAATGAAAAAAATGGAATTTGCCTAGAGATACACATTTCTAAAGTAATAATTTTTTTAAGACGGAAAATCTTGTTTATAAATAAGTTATTCATTATCAGTTAAGCTTTTGAAATAAAAAAAGTCGATAATTTTTTTCCAACAAAAACTGTTAGATTTGGGAAGCTTTATTTTTTTCCTGGAAGTCCAAGTTTTATGTAAACTATTTACTAAATTTAATCTAAATTATAGTAAAAATAGACTGAACCCAAAATAAGAAATTGAAATTTCTTTGCTAAACCGTAAGTATGAAAATGCATTTGTTTTTTAATCTCCTAATTCTAAAATTCCTAATATTTAAATGTATGTGTAAACTAAATTTTTTTTTCTGTTAGACTTTATTCATTCATACGGAACTTGCAGATAAATAAAGCTTCGATATTTTCAGTTTTAGATACTTAGGCCTCCAAATATTTTATAAAAATAGCTTTATTTTGGGAGTAAAACAATACTCATGGGATGCAATGGAAATTATATGCAAATTCCCTTATAACGGTCATGATATACTTTGATATATCATGAAATCTTAGAAATAATAGCGGTCTGGCGTTCCAATAATATTGCTTAAACGCTTGGTTTTAAATTAAAAGACTTTTGGAAAATTAACAGCTCGGATTCATTGTAAATTGTCTGGTAACAAAATGAAGTTCTGTATTTTGAAGTTACTTAAAAATGCTGCTATTTTTCTATCTTTAACCTTATGTAGGGGAATTTTGATTAAGGATATACAAGAGGAAAGAATCACTAAAAAACTCGACTGATACAACTCCTTATCTAAAGTAATTCTTAAAGTTTTAAGTTTCAAAGATGCATGCAGAATATCTAACATCATCTGATTGTCTTAACACGACCTGAAACATCATCGATCGACTTAACTATTTGATTTTTTACTGCAGCCTTCGAAAAATATTCATATAATTTAAGTAAATTGAGAAAGATCTAATATGTATATATCTATCTATATACTGTATATTATAAATAAATATAATTTAAATAAAGGTTTAAAGGTTTAAAAATAAAATTTAAAAACGGGTTCTATATGTTGTGTATTTGAAGGTGATGTATGTATCATATTCTTTTTGATAATTTTCTCAGTAGATTATTTGGAATGTTTCTGAGCGGTTTTTTTTCAATTAAAAAAAAATGAATATATATTTTTTTAATTACAGTTCACTTTAGTTGAAACAATAGATCAAAAGAAAGCGAAGATTTAATCTGGGAAGAAAACTGGCAACTAATTATGTTTGCAATTGTTAACGAATCTAAATATAAAAGAAAAAACCCCACTGTATGTGCTTTAATTAAATTCTACTTAATGGCTAAACGCATTAATGGAGAATCAGAGATGTTTCTTTGGTTTTTCTTTCCCTTGCCTTTTCAACGTTTACATAAGCCTTCATCTCCTCTCCTTTGATTTGTTAACCTTGGTTTTTTGTCCTTTTTAATGAACAAGGCTTCTCCATATCAATTACAGGATAAACAGTAAACTTTTCTAATTAGGGCATGTTTACGTGACGCATACAATGAAGACAAGTGTTAACATTTATTTATGACACCTATTCATAATTGGTCGACAAAGCAGACCCAACATTAATAAAAAAAGATTGTTTCAAATTTATCTTGCGTGTATGTTGTTTTCCGTCGAGTAACCAATTATCCCTGATGTCCATCTGTTGAAGTATTTTAATGAGAAGAATTAAGACTAAATTTTAAATAGCTTGTTGTTTATTTCTTCGCATTGGATGATGTCGTTAAAGCCAATATTAACTACAAAGCATTACACTTCAAGACAATTGATAATAACATTTTGTTTTTCAATTTTTTTAAGTCTTTTAAGTTTATGCGTAAACAGTTTCTAAGGGCTATATCAATTTATTCGTTTATCAGTGATTACAATATTGTTTCTCTTAGACATAAATTATATATTTGAGCACTCCATAAAAAAAAAGTTTCCCCTTCTGTTACATTTAAAACCTGTTTCAGTGAAAATCAAGAAAGTATGATAAAAATAAGAAATACAATAGGAAATATTGCAGAATGACTGGAATGTAAAGAATATCGAAAAATCAAATTGAAAGAAACTTCTTCATGAAAAATGAATGAGAAGTAGCAAAAATCATGCATAATTTTTAATTATCTGTCGTATGATCGCTTTCTGAAACATCAAAATGAACAAACTTTTTGTTAGAATGAGACATTTTTTTTCTTTAGGGTTGATTGTTCAAATAATAATCAGATTACTTACCTTCTTAGAGTCAACTGAAAAAAGCATTAAAAATTATATAATACTGTCTTATTAAAGGTAACGTAAATTGTGTTCATTGTTATCATGAATGCATGCTAAAAACATGGACATGAAAACGTATAATTGATCTCTGTCTTCGAATGTTAAACAAATACTTTTCTTTTAACATATTCTCCATGTTCTAAATATCCAAAATAAGAAATAAGAAGCAAATTTTTAGGAAAAAAAATAAAGGAATAGTCAATGTAATTTTCCAAAATCTTTAATGAAAATTATTATTAAAATTTTAATTTGACGAACTAGAAACTGAAAAACAAGAAATCATGCAATAAAGCAATTAAATACTTATCTTGTTGTTGACCCATAATTGTTTTCTTTGGAAAACTCATTAAAAATCTTATCTCCAGGAAAATCCAAAAGAAACATGTAAGCATTCTATGTCATAGGCTTTGAACTCTCCCAAATAAGAAAAAAAAAGAAATTAAATATTATTTAAATTTTTAATCCAAGAAACTGAGATAGAAATTACGTTTCTGATATTTCTCAATTGCTATTGTTTTGTAATCGTTTACTTATATTGGCAGATAGATAGTTTGTATTTCAATTATATTTCAGGCTATTTTTATACTAAATTGGAATTTTTAATTACTTGAAACAAATTATATAATTACGTAAAGTAAATTGAATATTTTATTTTACAACTTTCGGAAAACATTTCAATATAGAAAAAAGCTTTTTTTATTTTAGTATCGATAGAAAGTAACAATAATCTTTTTTGTAAAAGTTTCTGTGGTCCTATTTTGTCTTATATGAAATATATAAGAAATATATAAAATGCTTTGCTCTATAATAAAAAATTGCTAAGGTTCATTATTGATTCAGTTCATTTCTGCAGAATATAGTTGGAAATGGAAAGTATACTGTAGGGGAACTATATATGGATTTTCCTATACAGTGACTATTAAATACCATTTTTGTAAATTGACTAAATCCAGAATATCAATTAAGTATAAATTTAGACCTAACATTTCTAAATTAGAATTAAGAAAGGGCTTCAATTCCAAATCGCAAGCTTTTTAAAATTTAGAATAAGAAGAAATACCGACATTGTGTTACAAAATTTTAATACAAATTCAATAAAAGCTAGATAAAGAAAAAGGTATCGGTTACAGTTACTTAAGACAACGACTTAGTCATAATACAGTCGATGTATACCATTCTGGATCTACACATACACTTGACATTGAGTCTTGAAACTCTTGAAATAACAATCTTTAGTTTAGTTTTGACTGATAATTTCCTTTCTATTCAAAAATCCTCACACCATTTGTTTTAAGAACCAATTGATATAAGTAATAAACTTATCTCAAGTTACGACACATGAACCACAAATGAGAGTTATCGTTTAAATTTATTACTTTAAATATAAAAAAAGAGAAAAATTTATTCTGAAGAATGTCACTAGACGTTTCATTTATTCAGTATGGAAATACAAAATCTAGTAAAACTTTCTCCTGTAAAAGGAAGTAAATTCTCTTTTTTTTCTGAACAATCTTTTTAAACACATTTTTAACAAATGGGGCAAAAGATTGCTAAAAAAGATGATGTTATCTGAGAAAAAAATCCGAGAAAAAGATGAAAAAAAACAATGACTCTATAGCACAAAAGCTGAAACCTGAATATTACACAATAATTAAACATAATCGTGAAATAATTCCAATCATTTCTTGAATTTCATAGTTTAAAATTCAAGTAAACAAAGAATATTTAATTCTGTAAAACTTAACATACTATCCTTCTAATTTACATCTAATTTACAAATCGAAATCTAATTTACAAAAGATAACCTCTTTGCTAAGCTTTTTTCTACATATGACTTGTAAAAATTACAGAAAAAAATTAAATTAGAAGAATAAAACAATGTTTTGGCGTTATGCTGCATTATGTAATTGATGAAATTGCAGCAATGTGCCTTTGCTTAAGAATTTATCAATAAATTCAAATTTCAAATCCATGCCTAATTTTGCATTCTATGTAAACAAACCGTACATAAAAGACTGCAAAATGACTGCAAAATGAAAATTGCTACTTTGGAGAAGCATCTACTTGAGTTTCAGAATAAATCAGAACATTAGAGTTATGTCATAAGATCAGATATACAGAAATGAATGTTAGTTTTAAAAATGTTTTCTTATAACTATAATCCTTAAAGAAATCTGGATATTAATGGAGTTAAAGGATGACAAAAAAGGATTGCAAGCAGGCTAGTTATTTATAGAATTGAAAAAAAAATGTCGATTTTAAAAATAAAGGCATACAATTCTTCACGTTGAAAGTTTACTTTTGTTTTGTGAGTTTTGTGTTCATATGTAAAAAGCGGCTTCAGTAAAAGGTTACATATAATTTTTTGAAAGTTGAGTAGGTAAATAAGCATCTTATTTTATCAAAAACATGTAAAACTGATTTTAGTCTAGCGAAGATTGATAAGAAATCTAATACCAATAACAAAAATACCATTGGTAAAATATCTAAGCTACATTTTAATTTAATTTCAGAAATTCTCAATTTTTACCAATGCAAATTTTAGAGTTTTAAGTTTTAAGCCTGAAATTATAACTAAAATACATTTTTCACTTAAGAATTATTAACAGAGATGTTACGTAATTTTGAAATGCAGAGACAACATATTTTTTAATTTCAATTTGATGTCTGAAGAAATATTGTTATCAAAAAGATAAAATATAATATTAAAATATTTTCTAAAACTACTGTTATCTTCAGCAGTGTATACCCAATAGTATCAAAGCTAGGCCTACTGAAGTAAGTAATTCAAAGAATGCCAAATGGTAATAACTCAGGGTTAGAATAAAAAAAAAGCTTCAAATTACTCAATATTATATTTACTGTAATATAAAAGATAACACTAAATGTAATTAACATTCTACACGACATTGAAAAATATTACTTCTCTAATTTTTTCTGTCTAGTTTACTTTTTTAAATATTATTAAAAAAAAAACAAGAAACACTTCAGATTCTGTAATTTCCTTGTAATTTTTTTAAAATTAGCATCGAATATTTCTAATATAATTTGACTTAAAATTAAGTTTTATAATTTGTTATAGAAAATTTTACTGTTGAAAAAATGAAATTATTTCTTTCAACTTAGAATAAATTGCGAAGAAGTGTTTAGCTGGTGCAAAAAAGACAAAGAGACTGTGGAGATATATTTGTGCAGTTGAATTAAAATTGAAGCAAATTTTAACTTTTTAATTTGTAACAATTTAGAGAATAAGCAAATGTTACTATATTATATATATATTGCAAAAGCAAAATAAAAACAAAAGTTTCAATTAGTACTAAAGACAAACTGTTTTATTTACTTAAACAACATATATTAATATAGGAACAAATTTAATTTTTTTTTAGTAATTTTCATCTTCACTAAATTTTTTAACAATACACTAAACATCGACAGGAAAATCAGAATCTTATCATGCATTAGAATGGTTAAAAAAAAGTAAGACTTGTTCACTTTAGGAGCTGCATGTAGGCCTACCTTTGACACAGCAGGGGTCTCAAATGAATGTAGCTCTATTGTGCAGTATTTCATCAAGCACAGCTGAAATTTCAACAAAAAAAATAATATTTGCTTCGAGAAGAATACTACTACAACTACTAAATATAAAAATATAAAATAGCAAGAGATTTTATTCTTACAATACGGAACCATTATCAGTTTTACAATCAAAATATCTTTAATCAGCAATCTATATTTAATTTTAAATTCTTGAAAAATTAATTTGTTTTCTTCAAAATTTTGAAATTTTTTAAAATAAAATGAAATAAGTTATAATAAAGACTATAAATAAATATTTTGAAAATTAATTTTAAAGCTTTTTAACAAAACATTTATCAACAATTCTTTTTTAAAAGATTTAAAATAAATTATTTTTTTTGGGAAAAAAATCTTAAAATCTTAAATTAGTAATTAATAAAAGTCTAACTACTTAAAAGTTTTAAAAAATATATTTTTACTAAATGTAAGATTACGTACAATTTGTTTTTCTTTATCATAATATTATTGTTTTTGTTTCCAGAATGTAACAAATGTTCCAATTCTGTAATATTTTTAAAACAAAATATTTACGAAAATCTTTATTAATAACTTTTTCAATAGACAAAGCAGCATGTATTTTTTTAACTTAACCTAATTCTTATACGAAAAATAAATGGAAATCAACTAATATTTTAATTCTTTTTTTTTCTCCTGAAAAATCAAAAATAATTAAATTAAAATTTATAATACTTTTCTATGCAAAAAATGGTATTTATATGGAATAATTTGAATTTTTTTATACAATAAAATAAATAAAAAAAATATTTACTTATTAAGGCAGTAGCTATATGGAAATTCATAAAGTATTTCATACTTAAAACCGAATAATTGCAACATTCAAGATTTGCAAATCGAAGTTACAATAATTGGAGTTTTAGCAGCAGTAGAACTTTGCTATTAACTATGATAGCAATTAAATTACGTTTAATATGTTAATGATTTTATTCTTAATTATTCGAATTTATTTCGAAGTTCTATTAGTTTTTTTTATTTTTTCTTAATAAATTCACAATTAATTCATTAAATCCAAAAAGTTGTTTTCTATTAAGATATGAACTTACAAAGCTTTAAGTACATTTGTCTTCTAAGACTTATTCGATGAAGACGATGCTTTAAGCAAGTTGATATTTGCTTAACATTTTATTTTCTCGTTGTTGCATAGCTATTGGTTTCAGATAAGAATTTTGCACTGCTGCTACAAGTTGAAAAGTTCGAGGGATTTGGGAAAAGAACGATAAACAATTCCTTCTGTATAATCAGGAATAAAGGAAGGATTAGTTCAGTTCTGCAAATAAATTAAAGCTTAATTCGCCAATTACCGTCGAGATGGTTGCAACTAATCTTCTTAAAACGTAACCGGTTTTAAAGAGCAAATGCTGTTGTAATGGGTTAGATCTCTGTAAACATCTGGTTTAGTTCATACGGTTCAACGAACAGTCGTCTCACTATGTCACCAAATTTTTCTGCCAGTATCAGGTACAGTGTAAAATTTTCGTTCCAAGCGATCAAAGTTCCAAGTTCCAAGCGATCTCTGATTTCAATTTTCTACGTCAAAGGCAATCTTTAAAAGCTTGTATTTTATATTCTACAGTAGAGTTCTTATAGCTCAGACGAAAAGTCTAAAAGCTCGGTATGCATTCGCTGTACCTTAATAAAAAAATACTTTCTCTGAAAACTGCCGTACTGTTATCTATTTGGAAAAAAAATAAAATGAAGGTGAGATATTTAACGTGTCGGATACTACATTAACGGGAAGCCAACTAACCCGACACTTCTGGATAAACCCCTATTAAAAGGATAAAAAAAAAAATATATTTAATAAATTTAAAAAACTTAAAAAATCCCTTCATGACGTTTCGAGACTCTGTGGGCAGTTCTCTTTTTCAAATTAAAAAATAAAAATTAAAAATTAAAAACAATTTAACCCCTACTCTAAAACACGTCCTCCCTGTCAGGGAATCGTTGAAAAAAGTTTTCAACGTGTTTTAGAGTAGGGGTTAAATTGTTTTTAATTTTTAATTTTTATTTTTTAATTTG
>JAFIDM010000001.1:134965411-135007444 GCA_023159025.1 Thereuonema tuberculata
AAGTTCATATAGTTAACATTATTTGATATGGTAATTTAATTTTAATAAGTAATTAAAAATACACCCATATCATATTGCATGAAGCTATTAGAAAAAAGCTGTATATTTGAATTTTAAGTTAAAATAGGAAATAAAATTAATAACTTTTTATTAGTAAATTAAAGAATTATATCTTTTTAATTTTTACTTCAAACCTAAAAAGAAACTAAATTTAATAATTTGTCAAATTTCATTGGTCTGTATTTTATCTTTACGTTTATTGGGATTAGAGGATCCAATTACTTTGGAGTCTCAGCTGCAAATGCACAGTTTTATTGATTTTGTTGTCTCTGATAAGACTAGAACAATGAAGACGAGGGGTGTAGTTCTGAAGAGCGAAAACAAACATCTCTCTTTTGCTACATCTTCCACTTTTAATTCTGTAGGACACGTCTATTTTTGCTTGTCAGGAACGCGTAAGAAAAGTGTCATAGATTTTTGAAAAGTAGGATGAAAAATATGAGGGAAAAGGAGAAAAAAAAATGTATGTTCTAAACCGGAATGCTATTGTATTCATATGATAACATTCCCTGAAGTTAAAACGAAGAATCGGCAGCAGTGAGGCTGCCCTGTCTTCGCAATTTCACCCTACTTCCCTCTTCCGACTAAAGCTAGACTCATAATTACCACATATTAAAATCCTTAATGTTCGGTGGCTGGCTGCCAAGATGACAATGGAGTTAATGGCAAACACATTCAAGGACGTGAAAATTAAGACAAATCTAAGTTGCGGGAATTCTTTCAGCTATGGTGCCATTTTCCTTGGCGTTATTGAGTTTCAGATCTATCTTCTCTGATGAAAACGGAGAGATCTCAATGTCAAAATAAATGTTCGTTTTTGGTCTCTGAGTAGTCAGGCTTCTACCAATTGAACTTGTCGTTATGGAGGATATAATGTCGTAATTACTCAGCACCAAATGACTGCTGTAATGTCGTTAGCGATGACTGATACTTATGGAGCAAAAATATCCGCCAAGGCGAAAAGACCTACGGTCAGTCTCCAACTTAGAGTTGACAGGTTGGTTATTGTCTCAATGAAATGTTTTGAATGATATAAGACCCAAACTGTCTTTTGCATTAACAGAAGGATTTTGATCTTAAGAATTGATTGCCAACTTCATCTAGTGACTAAATCTCTAACATCTAAACCGAGAGATTGAGCTCTCTATCAATTTACTTTTTAAGCTGACTAATCAAGAATAGATGACTGCTCATTCAAAAACTTCTTCGCGCCTTATCTTAGTAAGGTTACTTTTTGACACTTAATAAAACTCTAAACGATGAAATTTAGTTGTGATTCAAGTTGAGTCTTTTGTTCCATCTTTAAATTCATTTTACCAGCTGCATTAACATTAGTTGTATTTAAAAAAGTACTTGTTTTAACATAGAATTATAATTTGTCTTAATTTTAATATTTAAATTCACTTAAAGTTTTTTCGGATCTCAAAAAAGATACAAAATATAATGTAATATAATTATTTTGCATCTAGAATAATATTACAACAATAACACGTAAAGTCAATACGTTATGAATCATAAGATTGACAAAAAGAAATTTTCCGAAGAAAATTAAAGACAGTTAAATTAATATGCGCATCTTTCATTAAATATCACTGAAAAAATCTTTCTTGAGAGAATCGACCAAAACAGAATTGCTAAAAGCTGAAATTGTATCTCATGTTTCTTTTGTGAATCGCATTTCCTTCAACGTATAACTCTAAGATTTCATTTTAGTCTTAACTCTAGCGCAGCATTTTCTATATGAATGAATTTTATGAAATTAAAATTTAGCATCGGCATTGTAGAAGAACCAAATTAAAACATGTGTTTGTAATGCGATGTTTGAAGCCGGAAGCATTATCATTTTAATTCAATTCGTATTTCTCTTAGATTTATTAGATTAAAGATAGAATAATTGTTTAAAATTTTAACGACAACTTAAAGTTGAAAATGTTTAGTTTTCTGAAGTTTTCAGTGAAATTTGCGAGTGATAATTATCAATCATGATAGCAACAGAACATATTCTGTTATTATTATCAAAGTCTGACTGTAGCTGCTTAAATTTCCCACAAAAAGCTTCAGGATGTGTGATAGCCCAACATGAAATTAAGGTTAAGCAATTTAAGAACAACATGACTTACAGACAAGAAATTAACATTCTGCAAATAATAAGGACAACATAACTATCAAGTCCATATTTCTTTCTTATCTCCTTTCTACTTATTATCATTTTAACAAATGTACGACATCTCCACAAAAAATATATTCACAAAATATATTTATTGAATACATGTTAGGAGAGTATTCCTTCTTTCCTTTTTCAAGCTTTTCAAAAATTTAAATAAATACAGATGTCTACATATCACATACACTCTCCTGGACACCTAAGCACGGATGTCCAGGAGAGTGTATATGATATCTGTTAATTATATCAATTTTCAAAAAGCTTGAAAAAGGAAAGAAGGAATACTTTCTTAAAATTTATTTAATAAATATATTTTGTGAATATATTTTTCATGGAGATGTTGTATATTTGTTTTATAAATATCTGTAATTTAAATTTTCTGAGAGTATCTCTCTCCTATATTTGTGAGACTTATGGCTTGCTCTGCTACTTTCTGATTACTTTCATCCTGTAACAATGATAATCGATGTTGATCTTGAAAACGTTAAAGGATTTGCAATAGTATGCTAAGCAAATGGTGATACTACATCCGAAATGCTTCAGCGAAATCCATTCACACAGGCATCCATTATCATTTCCTTTTTTGCAAACTCTTTTCTGCTCATGATCAATTATGAACCACTTTTCAAATATTGTCGTCAGATAAGTAAGTATAATTTATAAGAAACTGTACTGTCATTTCAGACCTTCAGAAAATTTAAGCATTATCCGATGATGTTTTGCAGATTTTTCTCCCCAATTAGTTTAATCAAGTAAGTAAATTTTTATTTTAATAACGTGATTCATCAGTTGTCCAAAAGAAAGGCTTGTCAACATACCTTGTGCTGATGCTTAACAATAAATATTGTATAGAAACTTTTTTTTTTGCTATTGTCAGAAGCAAACGTAAATAATGCGCAAGATCTATGTCAATAAAAAAAGTTAATTAAATTTTAGAGTTTAGTTCTATAGAAAATGGACTAGAGTAACTTAAGCCTTGAGGCCAATAGATTTATTTGAACAGTATCAGGCTTCCCACATCGTAAACAGTTACAATTTTTGACGTATTTATGAGATTGCGTGGGTCACGTTAGGGGATCTGAAGCGTTAACAGTCTATACCTACTTCCGAGATGATTAGACACGCAAATTTGGCTGGAAGCTATTTTTTTTCAGTTTGGGCGTTTAATTTTTTTTTTAGTATTATTTATTTTTTTCGCTTCTTTATAAACCTCAACTGAAATAGAATGGGTAGCCATGCATAATAATAAGTTTCTAAAAAAAAAATGTAATAAAGAAGATCTATAATCTGCATCTACCAATTCATTTTAGCAGACATGTCTGTAGTACCCTAATTACCAAAGATTGATTACGATTTAGCTCTCAGACCGCAGTAGCTTCATTTAAATTGACTTAATCACTTTCAGGGAAAAAAAAAGTCGTCTACGCCTTGCTTACTTTTCGTAAAAAAAATTACATTATTTCAAAGTAATTGGATCTAACAAGCAAAAAATCCAGTCTTTTGGTTTTATTTCAAAATGAAGTAACGAAAAGATAATTAGTATTCAGCAGTTCTTTTTTAAGGAGTTCTTATAAGAAAGTTTAATCCGCAAAATATTTCAAGATTCCATGTTCAAACTTAAAGCAAAAAAATACATGAATGTTATTTATTGAAACAATACTGAATCACGAATTTTATCGATTATGTATCAGCTGTAATCATATTAAACTCAGTTTGAATTGTGATTAAATTTACTTCATATTAAATTTGATCATTACAAATTGACCAGTTTTGATCACCTAATAATTTTGATTTGGAAATAAAACAGAAATATATTTTTTCTTCATTACATCAAAACCATTGCGAAACCATTATGGTATATCTAAAATCCAGAATTAAAATTTCAGCTTCCGGGATTAGTAGTTTTTGAATTATTTGACTACAGCCCTTTAACCTTTTTGTTTCGGAAATTGATTTCAATTAATTAATTATTTGTAATTAATATTTTCCCCGTTTCTAATTAATGGAAACAAAGTCAAGTCTTATTACTTAACACGAATACAAATTTTCAAATTCATTAATGATTAAATGTCATGATCAAACAGTAACGATTTGGGATTGTTTCATTTTGAATTGCTTTATCATATTATTTTTAGTTTTACTATTTAACATTCAAGTGTCAACGCTAGTTCGACTGAGAACTATGTAGAGTTTGAAATCGCATTTGAGATCATAAGATGATTGACGCTTTGTCTGCTGTTCCTATTTTTCGGGTGTCTTAGAATGCCTTTACGATCTCAGAAAATTAAAGTTCAGCTGGTCAATGAAATAAGAAGAGGTTACATCTCGGTCAACCCATTGTGATTCGAAAATATCGTATGTCGAATGTGATATGATAAAAACTACAAGAAGTCAAAAAAATAGTAATTGTCACTGAATGAACAAATAATTACTGTAAATAGCAGTACTTGAAGAGTAGTATATACGAATACAAGTTTATCTTTTCAATTATTACTAGAATACAGAAGGATGATTCAGGTATAGCACATGTACTGTATAGT
This sequence comes from Thereuonema tuberculata, assembly GCA_023159025.1. Classification (NCBI taxonomy): domain Eukaryota; kingdom Metazoa; phylum Arthropoda; class Chilopoda; order Scutigeromorpha; family Scutigeridae; genus Thereuonema; species Thereuonema tuberculata. The sequence goes on from JAFIDM010000001.1 coordinate 134,970,176, forward strand.
GATATGTTGAAGATGTTGATATTTTTCACATGTTGTATATGTTGTTGCTAGCCCGGGAATAAATCAAAATACAAAGTTTGATCACTACTGAATGTGTGTCACTACTGCAGCATTGTAAAATTGAATTATCATAAAGCGAACTATCATACAGCAAAGAACATCTCTGTATCAAAAAATTTACGTTGTCATTTTACCTTGTGAGAATTGTTATGTAATTTTGCATGTTGAAAGTATCTTCACTGCAGCATTGTAAGTAATGTATGTAATCTTTGTAAGTTTGGATGACGATGCAGTCCGTTGCTACTTGTTCGTAAAGCAGAAATCAATCTTTGCATATTCTGCTGATGGTATCCTCCTTGAGGCATTGGAACGCGGATGAAAGTGCCGCTCATTTCCCATAAATCCTCCTACCTTTCTCCCACCAACCCGTTCCATCTGGACTTTCTCTGCGAAAACCGCTTCAGAACAACATATCGTCATCGATTATGTGTCAGTGCTGGTGAACAGTTCATTTTGCGTGACGTCACGGGATATGTCACCGGTGATGAATATGCAATTCTAAACCGTCTGCACAGAAAATGGAGGATTCAAAACGAATCATCTATTCACTGCAGTTACATTAAAGGAAAAAATCTTGTTTTTTTTTTTTTTACTGTGTTCTAAAGATTTTCTTCTTCGAAGTTTTGCTGCCAAGACCGTATATCCTTTGACAACCCGATTTTCTGCATTTTACCAAAGTTATAAGATTCCTTTGCTTTACGAAGTCCTGCTGTCATTTTATTCGGCAAGAAAATGATTGATTATAGGATTTTATCGTTTGAAAAGCTAAGAAAAGAAACTGAAAAGTCAATATTTGTACAAAATCTCATTCTGAAGATAAAAGAAGCATTATTGTGCATTAGTACTTCATATATCTTCATTTATCATGTGATGAAAGTTTATGATAGTTAAAAGCAAGCAGGGTAATAACACCTTTTATTCTTTATAAGGAATATGAGAACGACCTGTTCTGTAAAACTTTGTGATTTAAAATTAATTTACTATTCAGATTTTCAAAAGTTTCTTCATGGGTTCTGATTTATTTAATCATTAAACTTAGTCATTAAATAATATTTTTTATTCATATATAAATTTTCGCCTTTCGAAAAAACCACAAGAAGACTATTCCAGTTCTTCCGGTCACGGGTCCATTCTTCCTCCAGACCCTATCGAGTCTTTTCGTGGTCTTACTCGTTTCCTTTTTTGATTTGTTTTATAATTAAAAGCAATTTTGGATAGTCTTTCATCACCCATTCTTTTAACATGACCATACCAAATTAATTGCTTTTTTTGAAGATCTTCTAATATGTTTCCTTTTATTTTCATCATTTCTTTGATTCTTTCATTTCTTATTCTTTCTATTCTGGATACTCTGCATGATCTTCTTAGGACATCCATTTCCATTGCCACTAAATTCTATCTTTCTGTCTCCATAATTCTCCATCCCTCGGCCCCACATAACAATATAGGGGAAACCGGGGCGAGTTGGCATAGATTTTGGTTTTTGATTTTTCTATTTTTTTGTGCTATACTTAGGGGGATTCTGGTGAATGCGGCGGATAGCTTATCTTTTTGACTACAAAATTATGTAGCACCCATTAATTAAATCCGTGTTTAGGTAACCCAAAAAACACTTTTCCTAAAAGCTTGCAACTATGCCAACTAACCCCGGGTGCGGGGCTAGTTGGTATACCCCTAGGGGCGAGTTGGCGTAACATACTATGATAGGGGTATTTGAGCAGAACACAGTAATTTTCGAGAAAAACATTTTATTTTATCAAAAATTTTATTTTAATAATACTTGAACAAAAAAAACTGTGTAACAAATTAAATTAAATGTATGAACAAACAATGAATTCTTAGCTACCTATAGTTATTGTTTGATATCAAATACAAATGTTGGAGTTATTTGAACAGATGGGTTCAATTTTAGCAGAACTTTAGTTTGGTCGTACCAAATTTAGTCTTCCTCGTCTAGCTATCTCCAGTTTTGCCCCTTTTTAACCATTTGTCATAGCTATGCCAACTTACCCCTACCTAACTATGCCAACTAGCCCCACAGGGATTTCCAAAACAAAATGGATACCACACGATGCCAAACATCAGAAGCAAAAGATTATGATACATGCATGCAACCACAGTTATCCACTCTTTCGAGAACCGCCATCAGCAGTACCTTAATTCGATCTATATGATCACCAGAACAAAAAAAATTACGATGAAAAAATTTACTCAGCAATCAGAAAAACGATGAAACAGGGGTCACTTCCTTCGTGACGCTTTCAAGCAAACTAAAGTCACAGTGGATGGTGCATCTTTACATACATCTCCCACTACCAAGATGTCAGCGCTCTAGATACACGGTGGCAAGGAAATAGAAGCTGTGTGCCAACTAGCCCCTTATGCCAACTGACCCCGGTCTCCCCTACATTTAAAAATAGAATTGTATGTATTATACTTTCTCTTCCTAGGGACCTCTTCACTCCACCAAATAGAATTTAATAGATTTACAGCCTTCTTTCCTTGACAAATTCTGTTTTTGATTTCTTGTGAGTCTCTGCCTTCTCTATTAATGTCTATTCCAAGGTATCTACAATGCTAACAATTTTCTATTTTCATGTTATTATTTAGATTTAGATCCGTCTCATTCCTCCTATACATAGTATTTGGTCTTGCTAACGTTCATGTATAGTTCCCGTTTCTCATATTCTTCTTTAATTTTTATCGTCATTTCCTCTAAATCATTTTTACTCTTTGCAATTATGGCTTAATCATCTGCGAATTGCAGAGTACAAAGTGACGTTCCATTCAAATTAACTCCTAATCCTCTGCAGTTTTCATTCCAAACTTTCAATGCTGCTTCAACATAAATTTTAAAAAGAGTTGGGGAGATACAAAATCCCTGTCTGAGTCCTTTATCTGTTGTAAAACCTTTTGGCAATCTTTGACCTACTTTAATCTTTCTTTTTGATTGTCTGTAAAGTTCTTGAATTGCTCTAATATTATTTAAATTTATGTTTAATTTAATTTTTTTTATTCATAAAAGATGAATTTTTATTCATTGTTTTCCAGGAATTAACATCATAAAATTCATTTTGCATAATTTAAATATCTATCATTTGTGATCAACATCAAATTCTACTCATAAAAGTTTCAATCAGCGTTTCATTGTTCAAAACCCTTAAAAAGAAACCCTACAAAAAGTAATTATCAAATGTGGAAAAACAATGGTAAATTCCTGACCAAAATATGTATTATATGATTTAAATTGTAGATCAATAAACTTGATATTTTATTTAAACTATTAACTGCTCTTTTTTAGTTGTCACGGAGAAAGAACTGAATTTTATATATTGTATAGAATCCGTTCAACAAAAATAAATGTGAAAAGTTGATTAAAAATTAAAGTACAATCTCCATTTACCAATAGACAGTATTTCGTTTTTCACGTATGATACTATTAAACCTATCAAAGAAGATGGTGTATATCATTAGAAATTCGACATTTTTTATAAATGGGACAGAAATAGCCCTAGAATCCTCCACTTAATCAAACCATGAGTATTATTTAGCGTTTACAGAAACTATGCTATGGAATTAACATTAACAACGAATATTATATCACTTATTTTTGGACGTGGTCACCTACTTTTTGATGCTGCACACAATGGTGAAGGTTTCATTCTAATCTCTCTTACCGTTTGGCCGCTACAGAGTTTGGCCAGAAAGCATAAAAGGAACAGCGGTCCCTATGTTTTACAGGTAAGCTGTAACCTAGGGGGCCGCTTAAAAAGGCCGCTTCCTTTCAGACTTATGAATTCTCAATGGAATTTCTCCTGCTGTAAAAGGGCATGACAGAATGAAAATTCGATTCGTTATGTTTGCTTCAGAGTTGCTTCAGAGTTGAAAAGCAAACTGTTCTTTATAATAAATTCCTTCAGCTTTATCTGAAATTTAAATGACTGCGATGTCTAGTTTGGAGGACATCGTTATGGTTAGGCTCCTGAAATGGCTACCATGATTTAACTGTTGTCAAAATCCTGCAGTACAAAAGAAAAGAAAATCTTCATTTAAAAAATACGTTTCAATGATGATTGCAATTGCTGATCATTTTATTGCAATTGATAGCATTCTCTGTTTATTTGAGAATAGTATATCAATGAATGGAGTTTGTATATATGCACAAAAGCGCCTTAAAGTACTTCAATCTTTATTCAAAAAAATTATTGTAGAAAATGTAGATATGAAATTGATGTTTGTTGTTTTATGAATATTAAAGAATTAGCAACGTTTGAAACCTAGAATATAACAAAACCATAATAGAATAGAAACCATTTTCTAAGGATGAACTTGCTTTCGTTACTTTATCTGCTATTTCGTATTTTCAGAGAATGAGAATTATTTTTAATTATTTTAATATATAATACATATTTATATTTGTAGAATCCTAATTCTGTTTCAGAAAAGAAAGCAATCCTGTGAAATAGGTAAATGATTTTTTTTTTCAAAATCTGTTATGAAAATTCTTGGCGTTCCGACATGGCCGAGTAATCTGGCCTGCGGTCTGGCATGAGACCGTTATGTCGAAATCTGGGTTCGAATCCCGGCGCGGGGTTTGGATCTTTCTTTCTTCTTCAGTATTTGTTTCACTTCATTGGAGGCAGAAGTCTGATTCAAACTTAGGGTGCCTCCTGGATAATAAAAATATCCAAACTACAGTAAAGCATCAAAAATTTCCCATCAAAGAGTGTGTTTCTTTGAGCAGTGATCCGAAACTGGATCAGGGGAAGCAACAACAACTTCAATCTCCTACAACAAATTCGTGGTAAAAAATTTGAAGAAAAGTCTTGCTGTACACTATTAATTCACTATGTTTAGTATGCAAAATACTTTCTATAAGCAAGTATCTAAATTTGGAAAGTTCTTGCGTAAAACGACTCATATAATCTGTAAAGACAGTCAAAAAATGTTTTCCTGAAATAAAGTGAAATACTAAAGAATTAAAAAATGACCAAATTATTACTATTTGAAGTATGTTGTTGCAACTGTAGAAGAAATCTTCTACAAAAATGGATGTTTATACATTCACTATCGTGTGTATTATATTTCTGAACCACTTACAAAGTAAAAAGGAAACTAAAGAAAAAGATTTAATGCTGTAGAATTGCATTCATTAAAGGAAATACAAAATAAACATTAAAGATAAACTAATAAAAAATATAAATGACCTAGAACTTTAGTTCTAGGTTACTTTTTCTAAAATCCTTTCCAATGAGGTGGAGGAATATTTTCAGCTCTGGTCTATCTGAATGAATTATACCGAACTCCTATCTTGATCATCGTCTTGCTAGATTGGCACTGCAGCTTTTTTTTCTTTTTTTTCTGTAATCGAATTCTGTTCCACTTGCCAAAGGGAGGTTGAATTCTACTTTATATCCCCCCACCCCCACCCAATAGTGTCAGCAATTTTTGACCGCAGCCCAGCAAAATCGATGAATAGAAATGATTGGTTGAAGTTATGTAACAAGAACTAATAGAAATGTCTCTTAAACAGAAGCAAATCTTCAGCTAATGTTAAATGCAAAGGAAGTTTCATTTCTGAATATATCTTTATTTATATAATCGAGGGTTGGTAGTTTGTACATTAAAGTCAGCTACATCTTTGTAAATAAGCATAAGCAGTCCTGAAATTTTTTCGATAATCCTTTCAAAATTACTATTTTGTCTATGAAAAGTCATAATCAATATCTTAATGCGGTAGGATTGTATTACCAAGGAAGCATTTTCCATTCATTATGCTGGCATTTCGAAAATTGCAGATTAAGAGAAAGCCATTTAAGAATTCGCTTTAAGAGACAATAGTAATAAAAAACTATTTAGAGGTAGAGAGGTAGAGAGTGAGAGAGTAAAATCTATCCTTTTTTTTCGTTTGAAAAACAGGAATTTGTGGATGTCGACTGCCGATGGTCCCCAAAATAAACTACAAGTGCGATTCCCGTCGAAAATTGCAAGTGGCAACGAAGGGACATCAGTCCTTTGCTGAGTGCAAAGTTTTAACCTTCTATTCCATCGATTTCAGCTCGAACAGATACAGAAAAGTAAACACTCCAGTCGAAAGAAATCAAAGACAATTTCTCATTTGGTGTCAGCTGAAAAGAACAACAAAATGAAATCACGAAAAAAAGTTAGGATTACATAAAGATTTTTACAAGTGAATTATTGATTTATTAGATTTGTTGAAAATTTTTCCGTTTGGTTAGTATTAAAAATCCTATACTGTATATGACAGAAATAATTTAATACATCTTAACATGAAAAAAAAAGCAGCTATTAGTTTTGAATGGGCTTATGGAAATCAACCTAATAAACTTTTGAATGAAGTTCGTTCGAACTGGATAAAAATTACTTTAGCCACTCCACTTGATTTAAAAATAAAAAAAAATATATTTACAACTAAAAAGCTCCTAAAAGTAGTTGTTTAAAGTATTATTTTAGTGTTAGACTTACAGTATCAATTTTTGATTAAAACGTGCCAAAAAGGCCTCAGAAGTGTATTCCCTAATTTGTATTTACAAAATCCTAGATTCATTTACATCTAAATATTCTAGATGGTCTTTCACAGAAAAGATTTATGCAAAATAAATTGTAAAAATGAATACCAAACACAATTATGTCATTAGCATTAGCTAATAATACAATTAATAATAGAAAAATTTGTGTAAAAATTACTTTGGCATGATATTAACAAATAAAATAAGGTAATATAATTTAAAGATATCATAAAACATACACCCTTCAAAATATCTAGAATATTTATTATTTTACTCCATACATTAATGTGATTGTGGTTTACTTTAATGTTGAACTAATTCTTCAAATTTCTACTAAATATTGTTTGCATTGAGTTTATTTGTTGTACTTCATAACAGATTTTTCATGAATCAATAGAAATCCAATATATTATAATCTTAAGGTTGTAGTTATAATATTTCAGAATGAAACCCAACGATCTAATAACTTTGTTAATTGTTAATTTTTTGCAGAAAACCACGTAATATTGAAATTCAAATGTATGAATGTTTCATATTAAGTATCACAATTATTATTTGAAATCAAATTTCCACAAGAATTGCTGTAGGTAGCTATAGCATATCCCACGGGGACACCGCTATTCAGATGAGGTCGGATGGTCCGTCCAACGACCGCCATTATTTCCGCGACAGATATCAGGTACCAATTCTACAAAGAGCTCCACAAGAATTGGAATAAGCAAAAAAAAAAAAAAAAAAAATCATCTATGGAAAAGATAAAGATACAGATTCAGTACGAGATGATATTCAAATCGGCATTGAGACAAATGATAGATAAACATTGCCGAAGAAAATATTCGAGTGGATTTCATCTTAGAAAGGGAAAGATGAACAACAAAAAATATATGGGTAGAAAGAATATAAGAGATATTGCGAGAGAGAGGATTAACAGATGGCATTAAGGAAGAAAGAATAGAACGATAGTAGTTAACAATGTAGGTACGAGAACAGGAAGATGCTCTTGTATTGTAAAAGTCGATAAAAAAATAAGCAATCATTAAATAATATCATAACGAGAAAAATGCTGTTGTTTAGAATTATTTGAAATTAAAAGTGAAAGTTGAGTGATATTTTTTTTTCAACATTGAAATTTGTTGATTAGTTGTAACACGTTCAAAGAAAGATATTGAAATATAATATAATGTGAATTTTTGGTAGATTGTAACAAGATTCATCAGCTCATTAAAACATTTGTATAATTTAAGTGATTATTTTTTATTAATAATAGCGAAAATGTTACTACTTATTATTTGAAATAGATTCTTTAACTCAATAGCAAATGAATTTGGAGTTAAGGAGTTATCATTTGTAAATTATGGAATCACTGTTTTATACCAATCAAAACTGCGTGCATTTGTCCTTCACGCAATGCGGACATCCTAACCCCAGTCCGTTTATGAAGGAAACGACTGACAATTACATATCTGCGAAATACAGAAGAGAATCTTATTATTTTATTATCATTGAGATGTTATGAGCGAAATTAAACATCTAATACTTACATAATTTTATATTTACAAAAACTAATCTATTGATTTCACAAAGCTCATTACAGCCCATTTGATATTTTATATTTTAAACCAACTTTAAGAGAAGATTTTCAACTGGAAATCTTTGGGTAAGATTACGATGTTAGATTATAATTTGCAGAGTAAATTGAATTTTTAATATTCTTCAAATACAGGATAAATTAAAGTTAAAATCCTGTATTTTAATGTAAATTTTGAGAAATTTTATATATTTTTGATCTTTCTTTTTTTATATTCGTTATTTTTAGGATTTCAATCTCAATATCGAAGAAAGTGATATCTCTGGAGAGAATTAGTGAACATCTCTGAATGTTGTTAGTGAATTGAAGCTTTAGGAGAAAATACAGACGATATTTGACCAATGTAGATCCGACATTGATAGAGATTCGTAAACATTTGAAAAATGTTTTGTAGTAGTGTTTCTGCAATTATTATTTGCAATAGCTGATGGAAAACATGCATCTGACATTAAAGCAAATAGAATCCATCTCGTCATTTATTGTTTATGTTTTAATGTAACTATTTTTATTGTTACTTTTTTTACAAACTAGAATAAGCTGTGTTCCTTAAAACGTAGTTTTTTGTGGAACTATTTAACTACCGTAAGTCGGACAGCATTTGTAAAGTAAAACAATGTAATTGATAGTTCAGTCAAATGCTTAGCATGCGCTATAAATTATTATTAAAATGAAATTTTCTGATAGTTTCTAACAAATGAGGAAAGTTCTCCCAAAACCTAAATCGTATACGGAGTAGCCCCTTAACTGGGAATAAACTGATCTATCAGTCTATTTCAATATTTTGATGAAAAATTAAAGGAAATCAAAACTTCAATGTTGGATTTTATGCTGGATTATTATTGAATAGAGAGAATTGAAGAGATTGAAGAAAAAAAGTATATTTATTAATCGCACCATGTTTTCACGGAGTATATACAGATATTAGTAACAACCTTCAGTAAATAAATTTTGTTAAATGCTTTCTATTTTATGCAGGAAAACGTGCTCACCTGTATTCAAATGACTCTTTTCTGATTTATTTATTTAATTATTAGTTATTTAATATATTTGTTAGAAAAGATACAGCTTACAAATTTTCGGACATTTTCATTAAAAAAAAATCTAAAAAAAAGTTTTGGAACAAGACATACAGCAGGTTGCCCAATTTCAATTTGGAGTGGTAAATTTGTAGCCAGCAAAATAGCAAAGACAGAAAAGAACAAAAGAAAGCTCTAATGAACCTAAATATCCCAAATTGCCAAAGCAGAAAGTTAAAGAAACCTGTAGGCGTAACTTGGAGCCAGTGACTACCTGCCTCTGATAATGAGCAGATGATGGAAGAGATTGTCTACTTTTTTCTCTCACTAAAGACTTGATTACAGAAGACTGTTGTGGCTTCGTTCGAATAATCATCTACATCTTAGATGTTCAATTCATGTTTGAGCAAACAGCAAATGTCAGTTTTCCCTACCCACAATCAAATCGTTATCTATTATTTCTTCAAGTGAAGTTTGCCGTTATTTTGCTATCAATTCTGAGGGTGAAGCGTGTTTTCTTTGACTGACTTATCAGCGATAATTACCTTGAAAAAGCAATTTCTGTGGCTTCGAAGGTTTTTTTTTTTCTATCAGCGACTTTTATTGATTGATGTGAGCTTGTTAATGGAGAAAAAAAAGAAACCTTATATTGACAAAGAAACGACATTGCAAACACAATAATGAATAACAGCTAATTCCCCCCTTGGAAGCAGGGCGTGCCTTCATTAGGAACTTCAAAACACATTTACCTGAGCGACTGACAGAAAAAGAACAAGAATTATATTATCTTGAAAGGAATTCTCTTAAAACAGTAGAAAAACATAGAGTTTTCTGGGAAATTACAGACAAGAATTTGTATTTTTAATTGTATGATTGCACAACTATACTCTTGGGATTAACTTTTTTTTGCAAGCGGAATTCAGCTTCTTAAGAAGAATTAAAAAAATTTACGTGAAAATTCTTTTTGCAAAATAATAACAATATATGACAAGAAATAATATATCCAAATCCTTTCCAAGCACTTTCAGCAGTAAATTGTTTAAGAATGAAATAATGTAATGCAATATGTATTCGGAAGTATTTCAGATAATTTCACACTAACGAACATAATCAGAATTATCCATTTAATTAAGGATTATCCATTGCTAACGTATTGATTCATAGATACGACCTGTCTTCTATTAATGTTTTATCTTTTTGGATATTCTATGTTTTATATTGGATTTAAATTATGTTATACATTTTATACTTTTTTTGCTTGTTTCAAGAAGTTTTGCTTGTTTCTGGTTAACATAATATATTACGATGTTACCAGTATTTAATATATTTCCTCTTGCTTATTATTAAAATTGTGAAGATCAAGATACATTATTTTGCTTCTCCTTTTAATTTTTAAAAAAGTATTTTCATTGTCAATTAAAATAGGACTGACAAAATAAAGCATGAAAATTTGGTTTAGATTTTGGATTCAATCCTTATTAAATCTTGTTTAAAAATCATATTATTGTTCATTTAAAAATTGAATCTTCTCATAATGGTCAGCGTTTAATTATGGGGTTGCTTTTAGTTACGAAGTTTAATATTTTTTTTGTTTGTTTCAGGATACTATAAGAACAAAAATATACACAATTGTATAAGAAATTAATAAAAAAAAGGTTGAAAGATAATTTCAGTAGATTACATGTATTTATAGTGTGAATGAAATTACTTTAAGTTCAAAATTCAGAATTCAGAACTGTCTAAAATTCATTGTTTAAAAATTAATAGATATATTTACTTCTTCACATTTCTAAAAATGTTAAGCAATTAAGAGTTAATCAAAATAATTGAAAAAGAATCTTCTATTTCGTAAATTACAATACTAAAGGTATTATTGATGTTATTGTGGATATATTTACTGAAAATGAAGAATTTGTGGGAGTTAACCTACATTAGGAAGACGAAAGAGACTGATCATTCTTATGGGAATGGTCAACAGATTTGATGACGATTTCCGAAGTGAAGATACCAAGGCTCTTTCACCTTCATTTTCTGGGTTAAACCCCCAAACTATTCATTTTTTGAATATTTTAATTTTCGAAAAATTGAATCTGAACAAACAAGATCTGAAATTGTACATTTTTGGAGTTTAAATATTTATTTTTAATTTAGTTATTTTAGGAGGAAATAAATACATTTTTGAAGATAAATTTCATTTCAGTGAATGTTAATTTAGTTATGTTATTGTGCAAATAATGTCTGGCTCTGAATGACTTACTACCTATAATAACAATCACACATCTAACAATTATAAAAATTCAATCTTGTAAGAATAGCAGTTTGTAATTTATGCGTTGAGGATAGTAACAATTACTAGTTATTCTATTCAATTATTAGTTAATTACTAGTTATAAATGTTTATTTATATTTATTATACGGATGCATTTTTAACTTATTTGTAATAAGTTCCTGTGTGTCCGGCCTATGTTTTTGCTTTGGTTTTCATTATTTTCTGGAATGAATTTGAGTTTTCTGTTTTAATTCAGAGATAATTGCTACATTCATGCTATTATCTGATTACAGCGTTTAATTCCAAAAGAAATACGGTAGTGAGGGAGAGAGTGAGAGAGAAAGAGAGAGGCGGAAAGTTAAATCTTTACAATTTTAATAGTGTAAGTGCATGAAAAAAGGAAATTTAACGATATGCGTTTGAGTGAAAATTATGCAGAAGACACCACCTCTGAGCTCCTTTATGATTCCTACCAGACTTTTAAAATGAAAGGGTTGCCTCTGCCTTTACATGGATCAACGAATCAATGTATAGTGGGAAAATATTAAAACTAGCCGGGTAGCGTCGCTTCGCTCCGGAACCCTTGCATATATAGTATTAAAAACACAAACTTTATTTATTTAGCAAATTAATATCGAGATCGGAGAATATACGACTTCCCAGCGCGTTGTAGCTTCTCCGCTTAGCTCAGGTGTATTGTGGGTTGGCGCCACACACGTGGGGTTGTCAAAAAAAGCATTTTTTTACCTGTCACAGGTGTGACATCTATATAATAAGAATATAAAAACACGCGCGTATTCGAATGCAACGTTGTGTCAACATTTCAAAGCAGTCGGTGAAGAATGTTCGGAGATTTAAGATTTTGAACAAACGAACATTTACATTTTTTTTTATATAGATAAAGAAAAAGAAAATTCATGTGGTTGCCTCTGGTCGCCTTAATGAATTTTTTATGCGGACGCAAATAAAGTAAAACGCCTAAAAATGTCTGAACACATTAAAAAGTGAGACCAATGTTCATAAGTGACAGCCAGTTTCACGCTAATATGGCTACCATCAGTTGAGAGTAGTCACTATAAATAAAGCAGGTCTGGAGATGTATTGAAGTTGAGTAGGAAACGAAATGGAACCTCCACAAATTCATATTAAAAACATAAAAACATATTAAAAATAAAGAAAATTCATGTGGTATAGCCTCTGGTCGCCTCAATGAATTTCTTATGCGCATGTAAATAAAGATAAGGGCGTAAAAATATCAAAACACATTAAAAAAGTGAGACCAATGTTCTTATGTCTCAAACCAGTTTGTTTTACGCTAATATGGCGATCATCACTTGAGTCTCACTTTTTAAGGAATCAATTTATATTTGAAAATTGCATCGAATCTTCATGGAGAAGGTTCAGTGTTCAGTCCATTTAATTCTTAGGCTCGAATCCATTCATTAAATAGTAATTGAAGTCATTAAATCAGGGTTAGATTAGTTATATTCTTAATTTAATTCAGTCCTGCATATAACGAGAACAAAGTGAAAATAAAACGCAATTAATAAAAATAAACATAAAAATGGAGTAATGAGAATTTTCCAACAGTTTCAGAATACATTTTTATAAATTACATAATACATTTTTATTTTTATTTTGTAAGAGCTTTTTAAATTCAATTTCTTTTCTTTATTCCATCCACACTCGTTAACACATTTGATTCAGCGGCGAATATAAGCTTATAATATATTTTTAGTTTAGACTATTATTTTACTTGTGTACATTTTTAAGTTTTGTTTTATAAATCTTCTGACATTTATTTTTTATTAAGTACTTCATATCGAAACGACTTTTAAATCTCAAATCAAATTTGCCCTTTGAATTATTGATTATCATTTAGGATTTCCCTTAAGATTATAATTTATGTGTTAGTATTGTACAATACTGAGTATTTCCATCGTTAATCAAAATTAAACTAATCATTGTAGTTTTTACAACTTTTGATAATATTCCCTTTATTACAAGTATTTCGAGATTTATACCATTAATTTGGTAGTGCAATTTGACAATGAATTTATATACATTTGTCTAATACATAGAAATTCTTGGTTACACAGTAACTCAATTAATTTTATTACTAGTTTGAGGTTTAAATGCGACGACATATATAACATAATTAAGCGGATATTAACAAACAACAACGCAGTAATTATTAGTACATTCGATGGACTATTAAAGCTGCTTTTAAGTAGCATTCTTGAATTCCAATTTTTTTTTTTTTTTTTTTGGCGGTTTTTATGTTTAGTCAATTAACATCATGAAATAGTCGAAAGCGTGTTTCCAAAAAAAAAAAAAAAAAAGAGAGAAAAACGGAAATACATCGAAAGATTCACGGATACTATAGAACTCGTATAAATGAATGAACTCTCGAGTTTACTATAAACATCCCATTTCGTCAGATGGAATGGGAGCTTTCCACAAAGCAGAAGAAGGACGAGACGACAGCTGAGCTGCTGTACCTGTCACCCCACGATTTCAATTTACTGTCTGTCTGAAAGGCTAATAGTCGCAGTTTTTCCAGACTGAGGCCACAAACAATCCTGCACCATATAAACTGACAACATGCTATAAAACAAAACATTCAGCAGTATTTCCTAGCCTAGAAAAAATGTTTGTTCTCAAGACATTTATTTTTGGAATAAACGGTTTTTCAAATTGTTCTTAATGCAATGCATATATTTATTACAATCAGCTAAAATAATCCCATTTTAAAATTAAGATGATTAATTCCTCCTAATATTAAATTTATTATAGGTAATCCTATTAGTATATTTACATCCCCCAATCTATGATTACCCTTAAATTTTCAATCTTCACTTACAACATAACCAACTAAATGAAAAGAATATCTCAGTCATCCCAGTTGCTAAAAAACATACCATAAACATAAATGTATTAAAATTTGATATTATACATATTTCCAAAATTATATCCTTAGAATAAAATCCTGCTAAAAAAGGTATTCCACATAAAGCCAAATTAGCCACTTTAAAATAAGAACACGAATAAGGCTGAGTTATTCTCAACCCACCCATTATACGAATATCCTGTGTATCGCCCATTCTATGCTCCTTTAAATTCATTCATCAATTTCACAACTCATGCGAAATTAAATACAAGGAAACAGGTTGTATTAATCAAAATCCATGTAAATGTGATGTATTTCTACAACGAAGTTTTTGTACTTTTGTACTTAATGAAGTTCTGTACTTAATATTTTAGAAACTCTTAAAATTAGATAACCAAATATTCCAGCGGTGAAATATTTTTCAAATTTATGACAATTTAACAAAGACGTCAGTGATTTGTACCATTGAGAAAACATTAACAATAGAATTGATTTGACCTGAACGTTATTTAACTCTAGATAAAAAATATCTTTTTTAGATTTACGAAATTTTTTTTTGAGTGGTTCTTTTGTTGATTTTTTTTTTCTTCTTTTTCTAATTTCATATTCCTTGGAATTTTATGTGCTTTCCAATTCTCAGAGTCTAAATGGCGAAGTTTATTGAATTGGCTTATTCCTAGTAAAGCCATATTTTGTCGTTTTATTCTGGTAATTTACTTTTTAATGTAATTTTTAATAGAGTAATCACAATTACTATGAAATAAGTTAAATCTAAGTCGTAATTTCTTAAGCGTGTACATTAGTAAATGTTAGAAACATTACTCTTAATACTCTTAATTTGAATGCCATCAGTATAAATATGCCGTCCCGTTGCAGCCAAACGAATTGGGCAGCTGGTTTCTTATTTAAGGTGCCAAATGTACATTGTGGATTTGTATCCTTAATTCCGATAATTTTCTCTTTATTTCCTACCAGTCCAATCCATTATTTAGGCCTAAGTCTAACATAATCAAAACTGGAACTAAGCTTAAGCCGGAAGACGAAACATCAGATGTGTCTATGAAATCAAGCTGTAGGCTAATTAATATTTTTTTGTTGATGATTCAGTTTAATGGAAAAAAACAATAATATAATAATCTATCAGATATATAATAAGAAACATAATAAAATGAAAAAAAGCTATTTTTCAAAATGGTTTATTTGAATTATCATTTATAATTAATAATAACTAGGTAATTAGTATTATTCAGTAATAGCAGTAATAGAAATAGAAGCCTTTAAAGCTCCGTCTCTTTTTAAAGGGAAAAAGCTTTTCAAAGACAATTTCTATATCAAACTGACCAAAAGACATCTTCCGATGGTGGGAAGGTGTAAGGTCAGGGTTCCGCAACACAATCGGCGTTGGAACGTCTAATGCTTTACCAGAGTGACGTACACTGACAGAAACCTCGGAAACCGAAGACCTCTGACCAACACCAACAAAGGATCGTTGATATCATGACATGAACGTACATCTCCTCACATTATAGTAGGTTTTAAAGAGAGATAGACAGGGGTTAAACCACATCAGAGAATGTTATCTAGGAAATAGAAACTTCTACACCATTTGGAAAGATGCCTTGAACTTCGAAACCAGTTCCAAGAATTAAACTCATTATATATTAAAGCTGCTGCACCACTTTGGAAAGAAAAAAGTATGTATTTCTTAAAGAAGTAAGAGAACAGTTTCAAATACTATACTACTGTTAGTTAATGTAACTATATAGTATTTTCTTGTTTTAGAGTTAATGTAACTGTACAGTACCTTCCTTTTTTTTTAGTGAAAGAATTATTATTCAAATATGCAAGATATAACATATCATTTCCAGTATGCAATAATACAAAAATTAAGGAACGAATAGATAAAAAAAGGAAGTTTTAAAAGTTGTGTAACGATTTCAAAAGGGATCAGCAGAAGTTCTACTGCTTAAGATCTCTGAGGAAATATTTCATGAACTTTTGAAGATGATTGGACAAATTTATAATTAACTTTTCCATAAAATCAGTGAAAATTTTAAGAATATCTAAAAGTTTATAAGAAAGATTAAAGTAATTAGATATCTGAAGAAGTCATCCTTGAGCACGAAACCATGACAG
Source organism: Thereuonema tuberculata (assembly GCA_023159025.1). Taxonomy (NCBI): domain Eukaryota; kingdom Metazoa; phylum Arthropoda; class Chilopoda; order Scutigeromorpha; family Scutigeridae; genus Thereuonema; species Thereuonema tuberculata. Next base: position 134,986,665 of record JAFIDM010000001.1, read on the forward strand.
AGTTTGATAGAACATGTCAATTTTTGTTGGGCTTCACAGTCCCATATTAAAACTGAAGTATTATGCTGTTCTTAACAATCCATTTGCCTGTGCAGTCCTGATGATAAATTATAATATTTCTGTAATTATTACATAGATTCAATTGTAAGGTTTCTAAAGTTCTAATATATTAAAAAAAAAGATGACAAACATAGTCCCAAACATATTTTTTTAAAAGTCTAACATTCTTCATACTAGAAATAATGGGATTTTATGGTATGATGTTCCGATTTCCTTTATTTATTATGAATTAGATTCAATTTTATATGGATTGTTTTAATAATATTCATTCGTAATGGAAAACATTAATAATTACTATGTAGCAGCTTTTTATTTTAAAATAATCAAACTATGTTTGCATTTGTCAGGAATTTGTCATATATATCGGATCTGGAGTTGTTTCAAAAAGCAGTTCGTAATAATAACTAGCTATAAATGCTAGGATTTATTTCAATTTAATTCTAAAACCATAAATTCTTACTTTGATCTAGTTTTGCCGGTATTAAATATTTGAGTTTGAAATGAATAATTTATTGGTAGCTAAATATGAAATATTGTGTTTTACTAGGTCGCATAATAGTCCATTTACTTCTTGAATCTCTAATCGACAAGAAATTGAATTTACAAATACCACAGTTTACTACAAAATGTTGTCATTTTGAAAAATCGATGTGGAGCAACAGTAACAACAACAAAAGCCTCTTATGCATGTACGAGTTTGTGGTATCACCCGGACAATTTCCGTATTTCCGGAGCAAGAGAATGCGGAGAGGATTTCCGACAATCAGCGATTCAGCTCGGCTGCGTGTGTATCTGACAATAAAATAGCCGTAAAAAAATAAATGGGAGATTAACGGGCTTAACGAGCCTCTGAACGTATGATAGTCACTTTCTCAGTGGAAAGCACGAAAAAGCATCCCTAGACCCGCATTCTGAGAATATGGAAGCAGCAGACCTCCAATTCATCTCGGCCTCTGCTAAGTCCCTTCCCTAGCGCTGATTTCTAATTCCAATATCCGGAGTCGTAAATTTTCGTCGTTGATAATACGGTGTCATCGGAATTTCCCAGTTACGGATAATAACTTACCTTCGTCTCTATAAATACCGTTGTAAAAAGAACGTTAAAGAAAAGACGAAAAGCAACTTTACTTTGTTATTATGCAGCCAGAATTAAACAACTCAGCTGGCAAATTTCGAAACTAAATGCGTAACAAATATAGTTTCTAGCAGTTTCAGAAACATTTTTGACAGCATTGTTGCAATAATCACACCAGCATTGTAAGAAAATGGAAGATAACTGATTCATGATTGAAATATAGTTTCAAATATATTATTTATCAAACAATCTTTTTTATCGACTTTTTTAGCAATTTTATATCCATTCTCAAAGTACCAGTAGCAATGAAAAACTAATTTGTATTGAAGTCATCTATTTGTATAACAAAAACAAAGAATGAGGAAAGTATAGGCATAAGTTTATGTAATCATCTATTATTTCTATTTCGTTATGAATCTGATATTGAGAAACTGGGAAATTCATAGTTTAATATTGTATCCTATTGTGTCAAGTGTCATGATATGCTTTAATGGGCCCTTCGCTGCTTTAATTAGAAGTTTGAAATGATTGCATTTTTAATGTTTTTCATTAAAAGTAGAAAGGTAACTTTTTTTTTCATAAGAAAATGTCGGTTACAAATCATTATTAAAGAACCAAAAATCATCAAACATAAAAATAATGGGAAATTTTTCTATATTAAATAAGTGCTTCATCACCATCTATTTTTCAGCTGAAGTCATACAGAAATAATGAGATGTTCCATCTTTCTGTACGGTAGTTATTTTAAGTCTGTAGAAGAGAGAAGTAGTACAGGCTATATTTAAAAGAAATTTTGAAAGAAAGTTTTTAGTTCTCCTCTTTGTTTTACGAATTTGCAGAAAATCATTACCTTGTGGAATGCCTGAAGCAAAGAGTATTAATTGATTGTTCAATTGATGCTTATATTTCAATTGTACTTTCCACAACAAAAAATAAATGCTCTCATATATAACATTTATATCCAGTTTTAGTACGAAAATCGGTAAATATTTTTCACTAATCACAAGTTAGCAAAATTCTGATATTGATCGGATAAAATAAATCAGACTTAAAAAGGTCATTTATTAATTATTTATGCCATCACTTTTGCCAAATTGAATCGGACAGTAAGAGTTCTTGATTTGATTTAACTTGACTTTTTTCTTTCTTCTATCTTTCAGTGTGGAGGGTAAACTGAAGGGTGTATATTAAAGAATCGGAACAAATTGATAATGGTAGGCCATCCCAAACCTCAATCGCCTTCAAGGTCTGAGAAAGAATCCAGGCCGCCATTTTGCAGAGAGCTGATTGAACCCTAGGGCCTAAAAGGATGAGAAATCTGCATTTGGAGCTGGTTCCTGCAGCCCTCATCACTGCACTCCCTGAGCCAGTAGTTTTTTCTTCCTCGATAACATTTTTGTTTTCGTCATTTGATTATGAACTGATTAAAAACATGCATTTCCTTTTTAAAGCCATTTTAAAGGGTAGCTTTCGGAAACATTCCATGCAGATTCAAAACTATGAGTGAATTTCACTATATGTATCAATAGTTAATATTATTCACATAATAGAAATTTTTTTGATTGTTTTATCATTAGGGTTAAAGATAATAAATTTTTATTATCATTTGTAAAAATATGGTATTTTATCTCCATAAAATTCTTTTCGCTATATTTGTCAATTTATGTTAAAATCAATACAGAATTTTTGTGTTGTGTTTATCAACTTGAAATTCCCTTCACATTCTAGACACCTTCCTGTCGCTGGCTTAACGCGGCTATCGTAAATGCCGACAGAGGGCGACGTAATCGCAAGGCAGACGTCCACAGCTTTGTTTGCCAAGTTTTGTGAGCCGAGAAAAGTGAAAAATAGGTGAAAAAAAAAGAATGAATAAGAAAAAAAAAGCGCATGGTAGACCTATCATTTGGCGGTGATCCGCGAGCCCCACCAGGGACCCTTTGTCGTAATTTGCACTCGGCCGCATCTGTCACTGAAGAAATTACCACAATTCCCAGTATAACTTTTTTCCAATCATCCATTGCTGCGCCTCGCAGCGGGATTCTTTCATTCCCGTCACGTACATCTCGCGACGGGCGAGATGGAAACGGGATTGGGAATCGAGTCTCGATCTACCATTAATCTCTTCCCTCCCTCGTTTTTCGTTTTCGATTCTTAGGGGAGCGGTTTTTAATTCTTGGAGATGCATATCGTTAAATTACCATACCATCCATTAAAATTGAAGTATATCCCTGGAGAAGTTTCGCTTCTTGTCTTCGTTTTTCCTCCCTAACTGTCTTTATTTTTTTTTTATCCATGCATCATTTTTATCGCTTGTTCAGTATCTTATTCCTGAACTTTTTTCAATCTAAATATAATTAAACTATGCATGTTAAGATGTAGATGCAGTACTATTTACATTAATACTTGAAAAATGTGAGAATTATTAAAAGCAAATAGATTAGAAACAAATAGACACTTAAAACTTAAATTAGTTTAGGAAATCCACAGTAATGTAATAACTATCCAAAAAAATTGCAATCGTTCTTTTTTATTCCATAATCGAAAACCACCATACCCAGCTTCTACACTCTACAGAGAGCCTTAAAATCTCCCGATTTTTTTCCCGATTTCAATTTTCATGAAAATCACCCATTCCTGGATTTTTATAGTCGTACACTTACAACGTGAGGACTTCTTCATTGGGCACTTTCAGTTCAATTTTGATACATTTCAAAGAACACATCCAAAAAAAAATCGCGTTAACTTCATTACGTCATATATATTGATTATATATACCCTGCTAAAGTATTTAAAAGCAAATTTTTCTGTAAAAGTAAGACCATTGAAAGACGGAAAAGTTTCGAATTGACTGATACTTAAACCTTTCACTGACTTACTAGCCTAGTCAGGCAACCTTTGTTAAATTAACTTAAACACCGTTTTCGTTGTACTTCGTCATTCCACATAAGCAAGCATGGAAACTTTGAAATATATTAGTAAAAACAAGTTCTTTCAACAAATGTTTCATATTTAAATACTCAAAAACTGTTATTTGGTACCCAAATCCTAGGAATTAACTCCTTGATAAAAGTAATTCTTGAGAACGGAAAAATTTTGTATTTATTCCCGAATCCGAATAAATTTTGAAGAGGATGAAGTAGTTTAAAAATTCTGTAAGCTAATTTTTGATGTAAGGATTTTATTCAAATTTACATTTAATTCAGATTAACTGAAAACAATGAAAAATAAATAAGAGATTCTACTTTTATATTCTATTTTCTGTAGGAATAGTACATTGATTAACAAAGAAAGGGTTAGTAGCAAACAAACTGTCTACAAGAGACAGCATCTACTCTTAACCGTGGCTTTTGGTATATTACTATTCATATAACGTCTTACTAAAGGACGACTAGGTCTTTATAATATTACTAATGAGACAGATTATCGGCAAGGAAGTTAGGAATTTGAAGTATAGATTTAATGCAAAAGTATATAATTTTAAGGTAAAACTAAACGACGTATTTTGAAAATAAAAGTAACTGATTATCGAAATACAGCCAACTTTTTATCATCGACTTAAATTTCAAGAATGTGTTCAAAAATTATCAATTACAGTGGACATATTAAGATAAAATGGCACAACATTAAATATTTAATAAAAATTAACTTCAAAAGTCAAAATTAAATTAAACTTCCTAAATACGTAAAAACTCCTATTGAAATGGCAAATGTGAAGGATTTGAAATATATTATAAAAAAATTCTTATTTCATACTTAAATCGACAAGTAAAATGAAAGTTATAATTCAAAATAACACAAACTGTGATATATAAGATATTAAAATCAATGTTGTTAGTAATGATAATAAAGAGATTTCAACTGAACACTTAAACTATGAAAGCGATCACATATACTGGCAACATTAAAGCATACAATTTCTTTAATTAGTTATTATTATTCACAGAAATGGTCGATTGATAATTGATTGATTGATTGACAAATTGAACAAAACATAGCTGCAATCCTTTCCTATTTACCCACGTGAGATTGACTCAATCGTCCGAATATCATTGGAGAAGATAGATTAAGATGATACTCCATTTTGTGAGCATTGAAACTTGATGTTTTGAACTGAATATTGATGTAAGAAATAATAAACTAAAGATATTGTTCAGCTCCATAACTATCTGATATCCTTCTCTACAACTTAGTTGACCAGTAATTTTGGAAGAGACCCATTGAAAAGTTGTCATTCCGTTTTTTTGGTAAAAATTTCGGAGGACACTCTAGCTTGATAATTCTCAAGATAATACGGTTAAAATCAGTTATAGTTATCTGTAAGAGTTTCATCAATCCAATGTTTCAATTGTAGTGGAATATATTCCAGCTCTGCTTAGCTCCCATGATCATTTTTAAAGAATATAAAAAAATTCCGAGACTTTTTACTCTAACTTTGAAGAATCATTTTTGGTTCTGAATCACATTCAAAGTAATTTCTCATAGTAATTTTTTTGTTTAATCGTAAAGTTCGTTCAGTTAAAATTTTTTGGTAAAGTGTGTTATTATGCCTTTTCTTTAATCAAAGTAAATAATTAATCATTATGTTAAGAAAATATTTACTCCTACCGCAAAAAACTGTATGGAAATGATACGAAAGAAAACAAAAACATTACAGCAAATCTCAATAGAAAAGTCAAACAAAAGTTTGCTGACAATAGTAGGAAGAAACAAGATCAGAAGGTCATTATGTATTAGCAAGATTGTTGATCTGGGTCTTTACCAGAATTGGGACCATACAGTATAAGACAGCGCAATAATACTATCTGTTTCTGTTTGAATAAAACTCTATAGTTAATCTCGCTTAAGTCTAAGCCACCATTAGAAACTTCCAGATAAATCCCTGCAATGCAAAATGTAAGAAAAGTAAGTACCACAAAGATTTCTTAATTGTCTGTGATGTCATTCACAGACGAAACATCATTTATTCGAAATACCTTGCTTTAATTTTTGGCATATTTCTTTTCTAAGAAGTCTTTTCATGCATAAATTCCTTGATCTCTCAGGAAAAGTACTCACGAAAAACGAAAAATAAAAGTTGAGAAACGGAAATTAAAAAAGACTAACTTAGAGACTGGAAATTTTCACTTATTCTCGCTTCTCTTGGGGATGTTTATTAGTTTATTGGTGATGGCACGTAATGTTCGGCAACAGATTGCTTTTAGTGCAGAACATCGACGTATCGTCCGTTGGTAGGAACTCTATTGGACTGAGGAAAAGAAGCATTTTTTTTTTATCCCTTTTTTTTCTTTCTTTCTGTTTCTTTCTTTTGCCTTTCGCGGTTCTCTTGTTTCCCTTTCCACCCGCACCCAAACTGAATTATCGTCTTGAAGTAGTCTTATCTCTCCTGAGGGAATAGTTTCCTAAGAAACCTGTTTCGTTTTCTGTAAGATCAATGCTTCCTAAGCTCGACATAGACGTCCGAAACCTAACCATGTCTTGGCACGAAAAAAATATTGGATGTGAAAGGAGAAGAAGGCTCGATATATTTTTCTAAAAGCTGATAATAACTACAGCGAAGATTTGATCATAGGACAGAAATTCCTTGGAACTTTTTCACTTGAAGTGAATTTTCCAAGCAAGGAAAGTGGTTTCCACTTTCCGTACATTTCTAGTAATTTAATATTGCACTTCTTATCTTCCAAAGTAATTGGCAGAAAAGATAAAGGAAGTTAAGAAATCCAAGAAAGACATTTAAACAGGCTCCTAAAATTAAGGAATACCTACTATATTATAAAAATTCTTCTTAGCCACACGTTATCCTTTAAAACTCTTTTTAATCGTGATATTTCGCAATCTTTTATCAAGATTGCTTCGTCGGACGTTAGGTATAAGTTTCAAAAACTCATTGCCTAAGATACAGAATTCATAACAATGATAGAATTTACAATGGTATAGTATATGTAAAAAACAAGGGTAATACATCAATAATGCTACATTATATTCAAAATACAATACAATGGGAACATAACATTCTTGCCTAAAGAATAAGGGGAAAGTACATCATTATTATGACTTAAAGAATAATTTGATAAAAAACAAAGGGAAGGTAAAAGCATTATTACTTCGATACAATTTTAAAACCAATAATATTTTAGAGGAATTTGTCGACATTTTTAATATTTTTTTTAATTTGTGCAAGGTGCAACTGTTAACTTTGAGAAATTTTTCTTTATTTATACATGGGAAAGTGTTGATAATACAGGATTCAATTCTGAATCTCTCTTTTTCTTCATCAATTTTGAATAAAATGTTGACTATGGGATCGGGATTGTGTTTTGTTTGCAGGCAGTCAAACAAAAGTTAACAGTTGCACCTTGCACAAATTAAAAAAAAATATTAAAAATGTCGACAAATTCCTCTAAAATATTATTGGTTTTAAAATTGTATCGAAGTAATAATGCTTTTACCTTCCCTTTGTTTTTTATCAAATTATTCTTTAAGTCATAATAATGACGTACCTTCCCCTTGTTCTTTAGGCAAGAATGTTATGTTCCCATTATATTGTATTTTGAATATAATGTAGCATTATTGAAAGTATTACCCTTGTTTTTTACAAATACTATACCATTGTAAATTCTATCATTGTTATGAATTCTGTATCTTAGGGAATGAGTTTTTGAAACTTATACCTAACGTCGGACGAAGCAATCTTTTATCATTGCGAAATATCACGATTAAAAAGAGTTTTAAAGGATAACGTGTGGTTATGAAGATTTTTTATAATATTCAGTGAAATTCAGTTTTTTAAATACCTACTATACTTTGTGAAAATTTATTTGAAAAAATAAATCACTTCCTTTTTATTCTTTTGATTATATATTAAACTACTAAGTAAAAAACAAATGTAGATCATACAACAACTTCTTGTAATTTTCAGGAAAATCATTTATATTTGGATAATTTCAATCAGTGAAATTTCAGTTGCTAAAAATAATTCTTAATGACAGCTAGAAGATACAAAAAAATCAATTATTACTATAATTCTACATCAATTTCAATGAGATCAATTTTATAGTTTTAAAATGGTTTACAAAAGATATTTATGAACATTGAACGAAAATCATAACATTGGAAGTTTCCTATCAATGAGAATATAGAAAATTACTGTTTTCAAGGTGAAGAAATTGTTAAAACTTAAAAAGAAATTTGGTTTAATTCGTTATAAATCGTTGATATTATTTATATCAAAGATTTATAAGATAGTTCTATCGTTCAGATATCTTGTACATTTTAAAATTTAAAATTTAAAAAAAAATAAATAGCGTATTTTTTTCTTTCAGTGTATTTCATGTGACATGTCTAACTGCTCATTATGTTAGTATTTTACTTATTCAAAGAAAAAAAGATTCAGAGATTTTTTTCCATTGTAAATTTTGTTTTTCTGTTTCTAATTAAAATTTAAAAAAGCGAATTTTACTTTCCTTATGAGAAGTGAACATGTTAATTTAAACTTTACAATAATTTATACATAAAACCCTTTAACTTGTATTGTTGAAAACTATATGTTCGTATCCTACGTTAGGAACCTGTTATATTTCATCAGTTCACGTGGTTTACTGAATATTGGGACAACTTTCATTCAGAGTAGACAATTTAATCTTTATCTGTCCAGCACGAAGGCTCTTGAATTCTGTCAAAAGAATTTGATCTGTCGAAAAGGATAATAAAGTGAAAATCAGAACAGAAATGCGTATGCTTTCATATTTGAGCTCCAATTCTTTCTATTGAATCGAAAAAAATTAAATTCTATTAGTTTTTCTTTATTAAAATCTTATTCTGTTGACTTACTGTAATAAAAGAATTATCCAAACGCAGAACCAGACAATTTTTATGTATGAATTAATTGAGAATACATGGAAAATTTGAGACTTCCTTTATTTCAGTTTTCCGGATAATGAATTACAGTCTCCATTAACATTAAGTAAACGAAGTAGAGACATAATAATTGTTACCTAGATAAATTAATGAGGATTGCATTAAAATTGAAAACTATGCTTTTGCTTTGGATGCAATAAAGGCAATATGTTACTGTATTTCGTCCCTACCTAGAAATACAGCATTTCTTCAGCAATTCTAATTCTAATATTACAATCATTAAAGTGATCGTTAATAATTTAATTAAATTTAATAATATTAATTAAATATATAATAATTATAATCCGTTAACAATAACCTATTTATATTAGTTACTGCGTTTAAATGTTACGAAAATGTCCCCAAATTTGAAGCTAAGAAAAACCTTTTTATATTTTAAAAAGCAGATTCCTCATCATCCTTTTTTTATATAAAATATTCCCTTTGAGTTGCTGTGCCTACGGACCAAAAGAGAGATCACAGGTAAGATTCCACAATACTATGACAGGAAAATTGTTTTCGTGGCTCTGATCTTAAAAAATGGAATACAGAATATATTAATGCTTTTGCATTAGGCGCACCCCCGTGAATGTTAAAGTGAATAAATTGAAATGATAACATATATAAAACATAAAAAGTTTTTTAAATAAACTTGTACGGATACAAATACTTCTGTGAGCAATTGTATTCCTATTTTTGTATAATTTCAAATCAATTACATAAAAGAATACAGATGTGCACACATTTTCAAGAATATTCAATAAAAAAAACTTTGATTGTCTAAAGCATACAGTAGTTCTTTCACAGTGAATCTAAAGGGGCTTTCTTCTTTGAAGTACGCATAAGAATTTCGTATTTAATTTGTGATGAAGAAATTTTAATCTAAATATAAATTTCCTATGTACTCTTAAACAACGGACTTTCCTTCATTAAATCATAACCACTGAGAAGCAGGTAGATTTTATTAAGTCAGGAACCTAAGCACCTAACAGAGAGCACTGAAGAATTAGAATTGTGTTAAGTTGAGACTAATTTTGAATTCCACTGAAGTGAAGTCTTTGTTTATCATCCCACATTTCGACCTAATTGAATAAAGTTTCGTAGGAGTAAACTAATTACACTGAAGGCAGATCGTTGCAGGACGCACTGGCTTAAGTCATCGAGGTACTTAGATCACAAATGTCTACTTATCCTTTTGATAAATCTTATTTCACACAAGGATTTACTGTTGCTAGTCATGTTGTCGATTTGGGAAGCGGTAACCAAGATAAATGACCATGCAAAAAAAAGAAAACAAGTTAATCAATTTATAACACTAACGACTTTTCGTGGTTCATTTCAGAGATAAACTTCAGTAAATGACTTTAATTGGGAATATTTTACAGGTGCCATTACCTTACATTAATCAAATGATAATCGGTTTAAAACTTCTTTATTTCATAAATTTCTTCTGCAATCAAATTTTCTCAAAGCGAATTACAAGTTATAAAACCAAGTAAAATTACAATTACTTGTAAATTACAAGTAACATAATTTCTTGTTACTGAAATACTTTAGTTCAATAATAACACGGTAATTGTATGCTTAAATAAAAAAATAATTAAAGCATAAATTTCAACGCCATTGCTGATGAAAATACCTTTTGTTGGCGATTGAAGGAAATTAACTGAACCCGACGGTTGCTTAACTTTCATCTCATCATGAAAATAAATAAAATCTTTGAAATATCACAAATCGTCTTTTTTTAGACTAAAACTTCTTATATCGATAATTTATCTCTCAATTGAGAACCGTTTCTGCGAAATGGATTCGTTTCCAATAAAATTATGTGTTATGGTGTCAGAATAACACATCATTAGTTCCTCCTATTCTTGTGTTACATTAATTTTTCAATGCAATGTTCAGATTTTTCAAAAGTTGCATAACTAACACCAAAGAATTTCGCGATATTAAAATCAGAATGACATAACAATGAAAGTTCAGCCATGAATTCGGAAATGAAAATAATATCCAAAAGTTGACTTGTTAAACTAAATCCACATACATCTTATGGAAATCTCTCTACTACAATTCGTGAAACTTCATTATTCAGTACGATAACGTTGTAAATGTCGATTACTTTTTACGTAAGCTATCTGTGTTTGAACACAAATATAAAGCTCTGAACACGATAAGTATCTGTTAGTAAGCCTACATCGGAATCGGATTTTTTTTTCAGGAACATCAATTGTAACCACAATCAAGAAAATTAAAAATATCAAAGGTTTTTTTTTTTCGTACAGCTATTAATGAAATTAAAACATTCCATTGCTCTTTAATCACGTTCAATATCAAGTCATAAAACATTTCTCCTTTCGTTCCACACACATTACTGCCACTTCTAATAGCCTTTTCAATAACGAGGAAAAAACGAGAATTCTTCGTTTACTTCTTCAGTTTCAACAAAGAAGTTCGTTTTCTTCATAAATTTAAATCAAATTAAAGACACGCTTCAGCAAAGTTAATGGCCACACTTGACTCCTTCATTTTACTGAAATTACTGAAACAGCGAAATAAATAAAAAAAATCATTTAATATTTCAGAAATGAAATCCCTCTCGGTGTTTGAGAATTATTCTGAACTCTTTTAGCACTATCTTTTCAAAGTAAATAGAATATAGAATATTTTCGATTAGATTATTCTACCCTTTGAGCGACGTCACTTTGAGTGACTTAACATTCCCTTTGATTTCAGTGAAGAACAACAAGTATAAAGAATGATCAATAACTACAAAACTAGGACGATTAAGACGGTGATTTTATGGACTCCAGACGAATGACAGCGCAGTATGTTAAATATTATTATTTTGAGAAATTCGAGGAGAAGATTTTCAATGCTTGTACTCTTAGAAATAGTAGTGCTCTTTAGAAATTCTCTTTTATTCATCTTTATTCTCTCTAAACGGATTTAGATTTTCCTCTGTCATCCTAGTATAGAAGAAAAAAAAATGCTTTTCAATAAAGCCATCGAAAGTCTATTCTTTGATCTTCAAAGCTCCATAGCTTCCAAATTCATGCTTGAAATAGAATTTAAAAAAGCTTTTAGAAGAAGAATGACCAGTGTCCAATTATGCTGTATACTTTAGTGTAAACTGATTCATTCTAGTTACAAAGTGTATTCCGAATTTTCCCGAACTTCTCTAACGAGAAAGTTCTCAAGTTGTTGCCAAAAAGCCTTCTGTAATCCTATACTGAAACATTGCCATTAGTAGTTTTACTTTATAATTAAGAAAATTAATTTGTGGAAAGAAGTAGCTCTTTTCGAACTTAATTTATGGAAAATGGTTGTTAGCAAATTACAGGGACAGATGAAATCTAGAGACTTAATGAAATTAAAGACCACCAGGAAACTGTCAATTGCAGCGCTTACTGATTAAATTCTGCGGCCACTGTGGGTTTATTGACACGACCAGACCTGATGTATTTCAAAGTCTCTTTAGCCTTCATTATCTTCAGTTTTCGCAAGATTTTCGTCAATTAGAAGCTTGACCTTTCTTTATTTTGTCAAACTTATCAGATAGTATTTGAAACTAAATTTGAGTTGCTGGAAATTTAAATACAAATTGACTGCAATATAATGAAACTTTCACTGAAAACTTAAAGAGGAAAAAAAAAGTAATGAAAAAAATTTTTTTAAGGTTTATTAGGATGAATTAATTGACGGATTTCTTAAAGTACATCAAATGAGAAGCGTGATTTAGATTTGTTTTTTACTAGTTGAAAATCAAGTTGTGAATTAATTTTCAAATAGTGTAAATAAATAGAGAAATCAACGTGAGCCGTAATCCTGTTGTAACAAATCGAATTCTAGAGAACAGCGCAGATTTAATGTGGCATGGAGGGCGCTAATTCATGATCATGTAATGGCCATTCTTCGCCAGGGTTGACAAATAGAGATTCATTAAAGAAAAGATTCGTTATAAAATAAACTAAATTCTTCCGATTGGAATTGTAAGCACTATGGATTGAGATGATAATTTGAAAAGGAATTTTAATTGAACTTACAAAGTTTTATTTGGTAAACAAGCTGCTTTATTAAATATGAAATGTGTGCTAGAATAAAACTAAATAATAAATTGAATTTTAGGGAAGCTGGATGTTGCAGTAATCTACAGTCATTTTGCAGTGTACGATACATTATTACAATTTGGCACGAAACAGCGTTTCCAAATTTTACTGGTGGATGTAACTGGTCGTAAAATCTTCAATAGTTTTTACAAATATTTAGTAGACATTTCTGAAACCAAAAACTCTGTTATTTCTAAAACATTAAGTTAGCTTTAACTTTAGCTCAAGTTTTATTGAATGTAGTAAAAGTATCAGTCACTTTAAAAGTTTCATGTTTCCTACCGTTTTTTAAATATACGCTTAAGTACCTGTAACGATACAGTAAATGAAATAATACGTTCATCAAATGATTAATAATATGGAATTTAATTTGAAGAATTGTTGCTGAAGGAATTTCACTATATTAAAATAAATTTAACTAATTGTTTTTAATCAAAATATTCACTTTTTTTCAAATAAATTAATTATTACTATTAATAGCCTACAAAAGTATGAAAATAACTGTTATCTGAAACATTTATCTATAATAATATATTTTATTTTCGTTAGTATGGAACCAATAATATCTAGTAGCTCTTCATTACAGAACTGAAAGACTCCAGGCAATCATAAAAGTATTATTTATGACATTAACTTTTTCAGTGTTTATTTCATCCAAAATTGAACATTTACGTTTAATTGACCATTTATTATTTAGTTCTGAAACAGTCGGCAAACTGTTTCATACCCGGCATACTCAAATGTATACTTGTTTTTCATTTTTAATTGTTTTTATGTATAATTTCCGACAGCGATTAATTTCATTCTTTTGAATTACAGAAAACTAACTCAATGGAATAAGAAGGATAAGTTTTGTTTAGTAGGTTAAATTTCATAAAATAGAAACTAAATGAAATCTGATTCATTTAGTTATTAATTTGATAACAGAATAAGATCTAGAATCTAATTTAAAAGCAACGAACAAACCGGAAACTGTCCAGCACGGAAACGGAAAATATATGTCGGAAAATATAAATTTTCCCCTGAATAAATGAAAATCCTAGGATTAAAAGGATTTCAATTCTTGCTTACTGAAAGTTATTCGCAGAGACAGGAAGGTCAGACAGTTTTGGTTCGGTATGAAGGAAAACTTGATGTCTGATGGCATATAACCTCGTCAATGTATTTGTATGTCCTGGAAACACTTAATGTGACTAGTTTATATCCATTTTACCATACCTTTTATATATATTTATTCATATCACTTAGACTAGTTGCTGGTGTACCAATAGATAAATACCAGCTCAGGAAAGCTTCATGTTTTCGATAATTCATGCTACAAACTTAAATATTAACTAAATCTTCTATGAAAAAAGTTACTGATTTGAACAACTGATCTGCGAACTTAAGGATGTTTGTTAAAGATGTGTGTATGTAATAAGTATAGACGAATCTTTTAATATTTATTTCATGACAATCATATGTTAATAGGATATTAATACTATAAACTCTTTTTATTAGAAACAAGAAAACTAAAAATGACAAAATCGGAAAGTATTTTCTGATATCAAAAGAAAAAAAAAGTATTTTTATAAAAGTAAGTACAATATTGTTTGTTGGTTATCTTGGTATTGAAATGTAGCATTTCGTTTGCTTCTGGAATGTACAGCGAAGTGCCTCTAATGCTGTACCTGGGCAATGATTCTGATTTTAAATAGTTCAAAGTTTCTGCCCCATGTTGAGGCCAAAGGCTAAGAGCCTGGACATTGGAAAAACATTCTTCTATAAGCTTAGTATCAATTTTAAAAATATATCCTATTAATTGGCTAAGGGATAATGATTCAGCAATTACGATATTTGTGTTCTTCAAATCAAATAAATCCATCGTGTTTGCGATAAGGAAGCAAGTTGAAATCAAACAGAATCTTTAAATATCTTTAAAATCAATTAATGTATTAAAATTTTAAAATGTGAAAATAAACATTTTAGTTCCTAGAAAATGATGCAGGATACCAATTTTTAAGTTTAAAAGGTATTTATATAATAAAAATAAAATACTAAACCTGGTCAAGGACATTTTTGGCTTGTCACACAAAGCCATCTTCAGCTGAAGATCCGACATTCAACTGAATTTTCCAATTCAATTTAATTCTAATTATTTACTTCATTGGTTATTGAAGTAAATTGTTTATTTAATGGTTCAACAAAAAAGCATATATAACATTATATTTTCATATCCCAGCTACAAAATAATAGATCGCTAATACATGACGTTTACGTTGCTACAAGATTACAGTGTTAGACAGAAGAGATTAGGAAATAGTATTTTAAGGGAATAGTAATTTAATTTAAAATCTTACAGTAAAAATCTTTACTTCACACAAAAATATAAATTTGGCCTTGTTTGTAATGAATTCAAGATTACAAAATATTGTTTATTAGTAAGCTTTGGTTTGTGATTTGTTAGAATTTGTCAGAATAAAATGTGTTTCTTTAAATTTTAAGTTTTCTGAATTTATTTTAATTTGTCGTTAATAATAAAATTAAGGTGTACTTTGCTATTTTCAGTTGGTATTTTAAGCTGTTTCACAGAGACAGTTTATAAATTACTTATAACAGATGAAAATTTGCTAAGAGGATTTTCACAAGATAAGCTTTCGAAAGTCAAAGTTCATAAAATTATGATAATCAATTCGGAAATTTTCGAAACTGGAGATGAAAATAAAGTATAACATTTTAACATTAATGAACAATTTTCTGAATAAAGTACTGCTTGTAAAACTGGATTGAAAGGAATAATTTATGAAAATGTACAAATCAAAAGATTTTAGTCTGTTCATGCAACGAAAGTTAAACTAATAAAAATCAGCATGTTAGTGGGCTTTTCTTAACTTTGAAACCAATGAATGTAGCTTCTTAAAACTTGTTATACGTGTACCTGGAAAAGATGACTTTTATTATACTTTAGGGAAAACGGAAAAGATTCCAATTGCATAATTGTAGGCAGGTTTGTGGAAGAAGCTGACAAGAATTACCATAAAATCATTAGAATAGCATGTAATGCATATATAGTGTTATTCATCTTACATTTCTGCGTTCTTTCTTTGTTTAAAATTACATGAAATGAGACGATACTGGATATAGAGTAGAAAGATTTATTCACTTTACAGTAAACGGAAAATATGATGGAAGATTGTTAGTATTTGGAAAGCATTCACAATTATGTGATAATTTCCTTATTCTTATTTTCTCATGAGTGAGTCTAACCGAAATGGAACATAAATTCAATAAAACAATGTCTATGACAAAATATTTTTATCAACAACAACACGAAGAATTTTGCATTGATTCGTTTTCAGCAGCATATCATGTTACGATGAGACCATCGCTAGTGATTCCGGATGGTTATTTTTTAAGAGAAATGCAGAAGATAATAGAAAAATACGAAATGACCTGAAGTGACAGGCTCAGGATATTTTCATAGAGAGATTACGTTATCAGCAAAGTTTTCAGTAGCGTGGCTTTATTGTTTTGTAAAGAGATTATAAAAAAGCAATTATTATTGTAGACTTGAATTCAAAATTTCAAATGTTGTTCTGATGGGAGTTAATGCGAAATTATTGTTATTTAGTACAAAAATGTTGTTATTTCGGAAATGTATTTTCGGAACAAAATTTGTAAACCGTAAATAAAATGAATTCACACAATGAACTTTGAGAAGTTCTTATATTATTGTGAGATTTATTCCAATAGTTTAGAAGTATTCGCATTAACAGTTTTTATTCACACCTATCCAAGTAGTTAAGGCTGAAACTCGATGTAGTCATGGATTTTTCTTTCTTTCTTGTGCTTATCTCCTTCTTCTCTTTCTTTCTTCCATAAGTCATTGTTAATTCTTCCAGTCTCACAATAGGCCATACAGTCGCTGTGATAGTAAGATTTAAGCAAGTCCTTTCCAAATAAAATAATGAAAAAGTTTTCTCTCATTAAAATATAAGATGAGGAAGGTAAATGATTAAAATCTTCAAAATCAAAAAGTGTCTGAATTAGTAATCTTGGTATCAAATGTAAATATCTTAACATTAAAACATAAAACATGTTAATAAATTAATTTCATATTAAAAAAAAGTCTCAATATATCATTACAACGTTTGTTGAAGAAACACAGATTTAATTTACAGAAAATAATAAGCTTTCAAAGATTTTTTTTTTTAATTTCTAAGAGTCCATTGTTTAAACTATCTTTTATTTATATAAACTCAGAAGTATCTTCGCTTTTCAAGACTGAAAAAAAAAATAGAAGTCGACCTTTCAACGTTCCAGAAGTCTTCTTTACTGTTAAATTGGTTGTGGTTCTTTGAACATCGAGTTCTACCCTTTTGTCACATATAATCCAAGATGTCTGCGAAGCAACGTCGCATGAAATGCTGTTTGCATCAGCCATCCTGACCTATTCGGTAAGAGAAGACATACCCTTCGCTACGCGGAAAATCTAATTATCTGTACTCTGTCTTATTCTGGCACGTGCGAAGAACGACTGCAACGCATCGAGAGAACATACGAACTGGGGAGTCATTAGCAGCTGCCCTGTCTCTTCTTACTACAGCCTACACTCCAGCAACAACGTTAGCGCTCATAAACACACTAATGTAAACTGGCACGAACAAAGGAGACGGACAAATACGTCACACAATGTGCTACTTAATCGCGATTTAAAACACTGAGCATCTAGTTAACGATTTATTTACTGGAAAAAAAAAGATATTTCGTGATTATTTTGAGTGAACTGTCCTCCCTTGGGCTGCGATAATTTGAAGCAGGAAACGACTTGAATTTTGTAATTACTACTATTAAATTTAGAATTATTACTATTAATTTCGTTACTGAAAACTGTTTCTTCCTAAATTTATTAAATATTTACTTTCTTGTAATTGGAAAAAAGGCAATAAAACCTCTAAGACTTTTATAAAACTAATGAAATTGTGACTATTTTAGCAATAAAGTATATAATATAATATAATACAATATAAAAGTATTTAAATAAAGTTATATGGTTTAGCAATTATTGTTGTCATATCAATTTAAAAAATCGGCGAATCTTATTCTAACATTAAGCACAGTTTATTTTAATTTAGAAAACTCAATTTGAAGAAAAATATCTTTCAGATATAAAGTATTTTACAAATATTTTTTTTCTTTTTCAATTAAAAATGTGTCAAAGTTTACTAGTACGAAATTATAATTTTTAATGATAGATTATCATTATTTACACCCCTATTATTGCATCTCGAATCCAACAACAACGAATAAAATCAAAAAAGGTCCAGAAACTGTTCGAGGGGATATCATATCGTGTAAGAACTGTTGTTTTTGTTATTATTTTTTTTAATTCGCTTTTTAAGCCAAGAATTTGGAGTTTCACTGAAATTTGGGAATTATGTGAGTTTCACCCATAAACGACTATTCGAAAGTTGAATGTAATTTTCTTGTTTTTATTTTTTTTTTTGTTTTAGAAAGAAAAGGAAATCCAATTTTCAAAGTTTATAAATGTTAACCGTTTGGCAAAGATATGTCGTTTGTATACATACACACGAACTGGCATTTGGAAAAGGTAAAGAAATCACTGAAACGATTTTTTTTTTGGCATCGATTTTGTTCTGCCAGACTGCAGAGGACATTTTGATCTCTTTACCAGCAGATATGGCAAGATTCTGTAGACAGTTAAGCCTTGCAAATGGCCGTTTCTGACTCTCTCTCAGCTTTGCATGTCGTTTGCAGAAGTTCATTGGCAGCTGCGCAAATGCAACTGGCAAAAAGAAGAAACGCAGCCATAAATAAAGTGAGAGGAGAGGGACGATGCCGACTACCAGAACTGGTGCCAAGAGTGTTGACAATAAAGGAATGCATATAAATCGAACCGAATCATCGCTTCCAACATTTTTATTATTATAGCTGAAAGGATCATTAGCTTTGGAAACTTCTAGCAAATCTTGCAATCCTTCAGATTGAACAACGTAGCATTTTAGATTACAATCATTAATCAAGTAAGACCATTTTTCTGTAAAACTATGCAAATACAATTAACTAAAGCTTTTTGAAAAGCAAGAAAGCAGTAAACGAGAAATATAATATACAGTACATATTCAACATTAATAACAGTTTAAATAAGAGGGTGGAAAAGCACAGAATTATCGAGATGCAGAAGATCTTTAAAAAAAATATAAGAAAAATGTTACATAATATTTAGACTTCGTAAAGTAATGTATCTCCAAAGATAAAGCACCGTACTTTTATGGAACATTTGCTATTGAGCGATGACTTCATACTTTCATTGCAATTGATATAATATGTAAAGGAGAACAGCACGATGAAACTTTTAGAATTTCAAAAGAAAAGGTTTCTATAAGATTCTAAAAGTAGCATATTACTTTCGTTTTAATTTATATTTTGACAAATGATAGTGATAGTATATATGTATCACTGCAAATAAATTAAGTCGAAGAAATAAAGGAAATGTTAAAAAGTGTACAGTGACTCTGAATAAAACGAATTTTGGACTATAGGATGTTAAGATAACTACCACGGTCACTGTAAACAGTAAATGATTGAATTACTTCAATTTTCGTAAACTATAATAAATAAAGTAATTACAATATTAAAACGAAACGAAACAATATGACTTTCCTACTTTTCTTTTTTATTTGTTCGTTAAAATCATGAAAACAATACAAGGGGAAAAAGGACCTACAGATCTCAAATTACAAATTATCTACAGGCTGAATAATATGTATCTTCAACTTTTCCATTTGCCGAAATCTGCTTTTAATTCTTAATTAGCTTTCTACATAATTAATTTTAATCAATTAATTTAATCAAAAGCTGACAAAACGGATTCTAGCATGTGTGGTGATTATATCGGTCCGATGAATTGTTGTTAGGTGTTCTTGGTAATTAATTGTTTCTCATAATTGTTACACTCCAATGGCTGAATATGCAAATTTTTCAAATGATATCTATTCCAAGAAATTTTTAAATATAGAGCACACAATTGTAGATATTAAAGAAAAAGCTTTAGAAAAATCCGCCGTTATTTCGAGAACTCAAATTTACTAATAAATGTATTAATTTATTATATTTTCAACATTGTAGGTAAATTAGACACCTTCTCTGGAGAGAAGCTGAATTGGATTTCCCTCCAAATATAGCTCCATTCAAGGCAATGTATATAGAATTAACAGGCCTATCATTAATGTTGCAACACTATTAAAAGATCATTGTTTACATCTGCTGCAGCTCTTAAGTCAGTTGGAAACGCATCACTTAGGAGATGAGACAAATACTCAATCTCCTTCTGTTTTTCTCTACTTCGTTCTTTTTTTTGTCATCATTATCTTCCACAAGGAAACAAATAAATAGTGGTTTACAGCTTCCATTGACCGTTCTTATTGCAGTCAGAGCACGAGTTGCATCAGCAGCTGCAATCAAATTACAAAGGCTGAGCAAGACAAACTTCACTTCAAAAGAATTTCCACTGTAAAAGTAACCAAGGTAATAATTACTCTTGCTGCAATAAAGAGCAATAACGCTGACAGTAATATGTAACAGAAAGCCTGTAAGAAAATTTGTAAAGAATCCTCATTCAATATCTGTATATGCAAAAAAAAAAA
>JAFIDM010000001.1:135007844-135071337 GCA_023159025.1 Thereuonema tuberculata
AAAAAAAAAAATATTTGTAGAAAGTTATTTTAAGATCAAACTTTTAAAATTAAGATACATATATAATTTGATAGATTGTCCATTAGGTGTAAGCTAATTTTAAAATGTAATGTAGATCATTGTAGTCATACACACTAAATCAGTAACATTTAATTAAAATAAGATAATAATTGTAATGATTACTTGTTTAGTTAAATCTTTTCAAACAATTTCGTTTGTCCATTTAATCCTTTTTAATTAAATGATTTAAATAGTGCAGAACAAATCAACAGAATAATAAGAGGATTTATTATTTCTTTCTATATTCTTTTCCCAATTTTTATAAGTGCCGATTTATTAAAACCAAATAATTTCACTTACGGTTACCTGCTGTGAAAAAAAGGTTAAAAATTAAGAAAAAAATTAATTAAATTTTACTACTTGCTGTAAATGGAATATTCAGTAAGAGCGAAAATTTGGGATTATTAACAGTAACTATAATAAGTGCCTCATTTTAATTTAGGTTCAGAGATCAAACTCGTATATATTCCGTCTAAAATTACGCAGATTTTTAATGAAACAAGTTAGAAATGTAATAAAATGTAATAATTAATTTTGCCGTCTTTGTTGTGATACTAGAAGATTATAGTAATAATAATAATAAAGGAAATAATACTAATGTTCCTTATCTGCATGAAATTGATTCGATTAATTAAAATGCGGGTAGAGTTTCTTAGAAACATTGCAATTGTCAAATAGTCAAAATTGATAATTTTCCGATACCTGCATTCTGAGGATACTTTTATGCTGAAGTCTTTTACTATGGAATTTTTTTAAAAATCTTATCAGAAAGAAAATTGTTTCAAATATCAAAAAGAAAACTGACGATTAACTCAGTGCATAGTTCTGAAATGCTTCTTCCGAAAACAATTGAATAAGGAAAGCAAAACTTTCAAAAATATGAAAGCTTGTAAAGTTCAATATTATAGCAAAGAGAAAAACTTTTTTAAACAAAAATCTTTAAAGGAAAACTCTATTGTTGAAGAACTTCTTTGATTCAAATACTTTGCTCTAGCAAAGACATTATTTGGTGCGACTTAGTTTTAGGATGGAAATTGGCGGCATAAATATCTGTCAAATAATCGGCTCTGGTTGACTCGATTGAAAGGCATCAACGTGGCACGGTTAATTGCGCCGTTTGGGAATGGTGAAAGCGCCAGAGTCATTCCAATTACGGTGGCCATTCACGGGTGTATTTGGACCAAGGCACCTGCCTCACACACCCGGGAGCAAAAGAATTGGCAATTACGAGCACCCTCTCGGATCGAAACCTGCAGAAAAGGAATTTTTATCTTCTTAGAGCATCACCTTCCCAACTCCAACATCTAAGGTGCAGCCAAGGCGGTATCGTCTTAACGGCTTCTCGCAATGAACAATTAATGATACATTCAATCCACATTAGAACCAGCAGAGATAATATCCGAGGAAATTGGGAAGAGATGCCCTCGGCTGTTGACTGATACCATTAGTCAATTCTATGAATTAAGCAAGGATAATTAATTGACGTAGGGTATAAAAGAACACTGCAGCAAAAAGATGGACACAAACTAGTTAAATTGTCTTGATGAGAAAGTGGCAATTCAACACCATTCATCACCAGGACTTTTTTTAAAAATAATCTAAAACTTTTGCCTTTGCAAAGCCGTTTACAAATTTTTATTCATTATATTGCTACCATTGCATTCATGATCCATTTATAATTGATTGGGACTTTTTTATCCGCATAATAAGCTTAACTGTTGAAGGATCTAACGTCAAA
Source organism: Thereuonema tuberculata (assembly GCA_023159025.1). NCBI lineage: Eukaryota > Metazoa > Arthropoda > Chilopoda > Scutigeromorpha > Scutigeridae > Thereuonema > Thereuonema tuberculata. The sequence goes on from JAFIDM010000001.1 coordinate 135,009,643, forward strand.
ATTTTAAGTTGAATTAGGCTTGTTGGCCTTTTTGTCTATGATCAATTGTTTGATCAAATGTAAATGTATTATAACTTCTATAAGTTTCGATCATGTTTAATGTAAATTTATTATTACTATACAGGTAGTTTCATAAATTTCGAAATATACAGTATGTATGTAATTTCAAAAGTTTCGATACATAGAGATTTTTTCGATATATAGAAACAGTTTTTCTATATAATGAACATGGAGATTTGCTAAGAGTTCGATATATAGAAAATTTCGTTATGTGGAAGTTCGATATATGGAGGTTCGACTGTATCTATATTTGTACATTTGAATGGTGTAATGCATCATTTGACCAAGCGCCAAAATAGAATTAAGAATAAAGATTATTTTTTTTAGATTACTGCTCCATCTACTAAAGAAAAGTGTAAACTCTTTATAAAAAATTGTTCATGCTTGCTATCACAACATAATTCTTCGGATAATTAATTTGGAATAAACGCCAATCGACTAATCGTAACATTTATGATTTTGCATCATGTGACTAACGACCTTTGAATGATATTATTAGTTTTGAAAATGATCAGAGTTGTCCTGTGAAAGTATCTTCGTCTTGATATATAATACTCTTCATTTCATAATAAAATGTTAAGTAATACATAAGCTTTTGCGTTTTTGCGAATATTTCAAAATCGAATTTTATCACTTGGTCAAATGTTGTATAACACCATCCATTTATAATCTCTTATCTAAATTCTACATTTCTGCTTGATTTCTTTTGAAGCATCATGTTTGTTTTTATTTTTATTTTTTATTATTTGTTGAAGCTTTCCTGATTTTATTCTACTCATCCCATTGCTTGAGACTGTCTTTCCCGTTCAACTAATGGAATCTACTATGCGCTGATTGGCTGTCCTTTTAATTCTTTTATGTTTAAACTGATTCTTTTTATTCCTTTGTTGGTCTGAGGAAGAGAGGAAGAGAGTCTGAGGAAGAGAGCCGTTTACTTCGGGCTTCTCGAAACATGCCATTTTATTAAATACATTTTTTGGATATTATTTTGCTGTATTGGTCGCATTATTATTTTTATACATTTCTATTTGTCATTTTTTCTCTATAAAGCAGATTTTGTATATCTCGTTGTTTGATATATTAGATGTTTGCTGGTATGCTCTGTATTCAGGATCGATTTGAACTATGAAAACCGAAATTCATATTTACCTTACAAATATTTTAATACTATTCTTTGTCGGGTTTGTAAATTTTAAACTCATTTCCAATTTTTGACTATTACAGAAACGATTCGAAACAGAATTTAACAAACCCTCGCAAGAAAATGGTTAAACTTTGTAATTGAAATTTTAGAAAAAAGAAATTCTTGGAATATAAATTGCTTATATTTGAATCAAGCAGTGATATAGAAGAAAATATTGAATTAAATAAAAGGAGACCAAGAACATATAATAGTTTATGGAATAGTAAATAGGCATTTCTTCTTAAATATTAAAACTCCTCAATCAATTGTGAAAATTATTAATCAAAATTGATTATATTTCATTTCGCAGAGAAACTTGCTAAGATTAAATTTGAATTTACTTTTATGATACCTTCATAAAGAAATTAAAAAGAAAAGAAAATTGGCAGCATACTCCAACTTAAATTTCTAAAGTTAATTTCTATGTTCTATATTCTTTAAGATCTTCCTAGAACTTCTGCGGTGGAAAAATGGTCAGGAAGAATTATTTTCCAGTCTGGGGAAATGGAGGTGAGGAGCAAGCCGAGAAGCCCAAAAGGCTTGATTTAGGAGGCAACGACCATCTGCCTTCTACTTTTCTACCCAGAGAAGAGTCTCAGACAGATTTATGCTGCAATGGAGAGCGACTTGTACCAACTCCACAGAAATTGCCATCACTGTTGAAAATTAGAAATCAGTGAAGGGTTGCAGCTGCTTCTGTGAGTTTGTAGAGATGCTATTTTTTTCTTGTTTTCTTTCTTAGATTACAGAGCGAGTTAGAGTTGAAGAAAGAGTATAATTCATCTAAAGAACAAAATATTAGCAATCTCCTAATTCCTAAACAATATCATTTACAAGTAATACAGTAAGAATAATTTTAAAATAAGCATTTACAAGTATTCTTTACATTACTGTTTTGTGAAAAACAGATATAGTCTATGTACTAACATTTTATTGATTATGTCAAAGTTGTTATACTAACATTTTTAAAGAGTTCTTCAGGTTGGCGCTATAAAAAGACTTTTATTATCAGTTAATGGGTAAAGCTAAATTGACAGAAAAGACACAAACTGAGTTTCATATTTGAATTCTAATCAAAATTTGTTGATTTACTAGTCCAAATAAAGAAGAATTGAATTCGTTTTACGACTCGTCGAAAATCAGAGGCCGTTCAGCCCTTCAAGTCGTAATTGGATCATTTAAAATTCTCTTTCAAACTACACAGAATAGGAGTTCTTGTGACGTTCATCTGATGGAAAGGATTCTTTTTCTTTTGCTGATTGCTGACTATGAGATGAGTTCAGGTCACCCACGATATCCATACATTGAAAGCTAATATTTCTCAAGGTAAAATTAAAATTGGAAATCAACTAAATTGTAATCAAAGTTACAGAGAATGTTCAAATTCAAAATTCAAATTAGAAGTGGTTTCTATTCTATAAATAGTTGATTCTTTTACAAAGACTCATCTAAAAAAAAAGACAATTTTAATTGCCAATATGTATGATGATGATAATGACGATGATTGGCAATAAAATAGATTAGTTGAAGACTAGTTTATTTTAATAATTCTCGATCTATACAATCATTAAAAAAACTACCGTATATTCTCTGTCAACAATGATGGAAGAACCATGTAACGACTTTTACTTGAGACGGAGTATTTTAAGTAGAAGTTTTTTCTGTATTTAAATTTTATTTTTAATTTCTTCATTCATGTCGAAAATTGTCTGTAATAATTCTTCAGTTTATCGGTGAGGGTGAGCTTCTGCATCTAATGCTCGTCTGGCCTGCGCTTCTAGTAGGCTAAAAAAATGAACACTGAAATTTAAATTTTAATCTACAAGGCTAAAATTAATGAATTATTTCCATTCTCTGGCTTTATTCTCTCATTGAGTCACACACACAGAGGGAGTGATAAGAGATATTAAACAACAATAATTTGAATGTAGTTCCCGTGGTCTAACGAATAAGATGTATGACTTCGAATCAGAAGGTTGCAGGAGACTTTAAACCATCATCTGAAAATTAATGCGGACATGATAGGAAATGAAGCAAACAGAGGACAGAAGAAACAAAGTAGAAGGCAGTCGTTCTTTTCAAATTCAGGAGGAGGTAAAAGGGTAAACTATCCATTCTATGATTAGTTCCTGATCTGTAAATAACCAAAAACAATTCTTTCTTTTATAGCTTTCAAATTCCATTATTAGAAATAAACACAATCATCCTATTAATAGGCAAAAAATGTACGGTTGTACGGATATTTGTGTGTTTGTCATTCCAAAAGCGCTACAGACACAGTAATTAAGCCAGAAACAAAATACGAGGACACATTTCTGTGTCATCCCAACAGCGCCACAGAAACAGTATTGACGCCGAAACAGAATACAAGGTGGCGCCACCAACATTTCCGTGTCATCCCAACAGCGCTACAGAAACACTAGATACGCAGAAAACAAAATACAAGGTAGCGCCACCAACATTTCTTTGTCTGGATCGACATTATTTTAGGGCAGGAGGTTAACTTACAAAGACAAAGCGTAGCGCTGGAGACTGCGAAACAGGTAAATCAATTTTGTATTTGAATATAGATTCAATTTTTAATATATAATATATATATATATATATATATATATATATATATATATATATTATTTTAAGTCATGGACTACCATACACGTTTTGTTTTATTAGTTACACGAAATCTCACACCTTATTGAATCTTCAAGCATATTTCGAAACTAACCTCTAAATATTGATAATTACATGCTTGCAAGAGTTATCAAGGGTGGGCCCGGTAGCCGAGTGAGTAAGGGCGCTTCGCTGCGGGTTGGAGGTCGCGGATTCGATTCCCGGCCTCGGCGGAGGCCGGGAATTTTTCACGCTTCTTTCTCCTCCAAACGGGCCCTAGGGTCCACCCAGCCCTCTCTAGAATGGGTACCGGGTTTCTTTCCCGGGAGTTAAAGGCGGGCGAGCGACGGGCCGACCCTCCCGTCCTCAACTTTGTCCCGTAGGTTTCTGAACAGTGGAGCCTACCCTCCAGCTGCCTTGCGCGGTCCTCTGGGCCTGATCGCAACTTTAACTTTAAGAGTTATCAAGATCAAAATACATATTTTGTTTTATTGCTTAGTCATCATTTAAATTAATGGACGTCATGGGCTGTTATGGACGTGGGCTGTTATGGCTTTTAAAAAATGAGCTTAGAACATCGTTTTCATTCTTGTGGTTTTGAAAAATGTCAAGGTATTTCAAAAATGTGGAATCTGTTTTACTTCCGTGAATTTTTCACGGGTTGCCACAAGTATCCAATTATTTATCAGGCGAAAGTACGAGTTCAGAATCAAGAAAAAAATATTAGGAAGCATAGGTAATAAACACATTTACTTTTGGATTCTGCAATTTTATTTTTCTGTATACAACATGACATGAATAATAACCATGCAGACGACACACAATAACAAAATAATTCTGTATTACTACATTAATTTATTTTACTTTTTCCTTAATTCTTCAAAACGGATAATTGTTTTCTAATTACAATTGACATTCTGAGCTTTAAAACAGTATTTTTTCTTATCATTTTTTATAAATGATATTAAGATAGATGCAGATAATTGAGAGATTTCCAAGTGTTCGGATATTTATTTTTATTTTTTCGTTAACGAAATTTGTAAAACTTAACTTTAAATGCTCTCCTCATCTCCACATTACAACATGTTATGCTGATATCTAATAAAGTATCCAAAATGCTCAGTATACATAAAAAATGTCCAGATATCAATATACCTAAATTCATTGACCTACATCAAAATTCATATGTGTAGGAGATTTTATTTTATTTATAAAATATTATTATTAATATATTTATTTTTATTGCAAGCTTTAAAATGTATTTAAGTAAATTAATATGAAATAAATTTGAATAACGAAACGTAATAATTATGTCAGCGAAGAAAATGAATAAGAAAGGCAAAAACTGCCTCGATTTGGAGTTGAGATGAGATGACGACATTAAGAGAAAAGTAGTTAACATTATTAGTGAGAATTGGAGTTATGTTGATTAACAGCCAGAAACGCAGCGATCGAGAATCATTATGATGCGGAGAGAATTTGCTAAAGCGTGTTACGTCACCATTGGAATGCAGTAACGGCACAGATGGAGAAGCGACTTCAACAAATGGCGTTGCGAAGGGTTGAGCAAAGTTCTGGCGGGATGTTTAAAATGTGCTACGCAGTTAGTCTACGAGCTACTGAGAATTTTAATATCAACGAACTCAATAAACTGTAAGTAGAAATCTTATTCAAAATATTCCATTGAGGGTCTATTGAGCATTGGATTTTACATTCTGCAAACAGAGTTCTGAAAGTGAAGAAAGTCAGGGGAAGACATAATCACAAGACTTTTGAAGTGCGAAGAGAATTGCAATTAACTGTTTGATTTAAAGCTATTGTATAAAGTATTATTTCTCAATTATTTATTTGAAGAAGTATTCGAAGCTTTATTAATTTGTCGAAACTATTAAAGTGTAGTAGAAGGAACAGATTAGTAAGATTTGTTATAATAGAATCTTCCGCAAGGAGCGTGAAACGATTCAATTATTATTTGCGCTTTAATGAAGTGAACGGGTGCGAGTTGTGATTATAGAATTCTTAAAGAAGAATTAAATAATGGTGAAAGAAAACTGTTAGTAATTTATGTATTTCAAGATATTAATGTTTGGAGATACGTTAATGCTGAATGACGTAATATAGAACTGTGACGTGAGTCGTAATATTAAACAGCGTGCAGCTTAAATATTTCATATATCTCGGGTGAAAAGCCATAACATTATGTCACACATTGTGAAAAGGCAGATAATATTAAATTACACGTTGTGAAAAGCCAGATAATATTAAATTACACGCTGTGAAAAGCCAATTAAAACATTTCTCCCAAGTGAACAGCCATAATAGTATTTTACACAAGTGAAAGGCTATTATCCTAATATAATTGATACCAACTGTATTGGAGCAATACAGGGAAGATTTATTGAAGTGAAGCAAGTTAGTGCTTATAGAAGAACTTATGATAGTCTTAGATACTAGCCGTGCTGGCGTGGTCGTGCGGTCTCGGCGGCGGTCAGCCGCGGTTTCCAATGCGCCAGTACCTGGGTTCGAATCCCGGTCGTTGCATGGTTGTTTCTTTCGTCTTCTTCTGTGTGTTGTGTCCGCTGGGGACCCGAAATCTGCTCTGTAGGTAGTGGTCCCCATTTGTCTTCTATATGTTACAGGCTATAGTCTTAGATACTTTTAATATTTTAATCCTAAGACAAGTTTTATGAAGCTGATGGAACTATAGAAATAACCCGAACCATTATTACAGGTTTTTCTGTATCAGCATCATAGCAGTTATATAAAAAAAAATAATAAATCCACTCAATATTTTTATCTCAAAACCTTAGTAGTACTCTGCATTTAATTCCAGTAAATTCTAATATAATACTATTAGGTACCACCCAAGATTTTTTACAATATGTTAATAAATTTCTTTATTTTCCCTACATCTACTTATTTCTTTGGATCTGAAACTATTACCATGAAGTAAAGCAAAAATGTATATATTAAACTTCAACTTTAAAATATTATGATCCATTGAAAAAATAGTTCATAAAGTAATTTAAGCACTAAATTTAAACTAGTATTTGATCATGAGATACACAATACTCCTAAAATCTCTATTTTAATGACAACAACGATATTTCATTTTCTTTAACAGAAAACTTCTTCAGTTTGAATAACTGAGGAAAAGAAATCTAGTATTTATTTTTCCACATTGTATTAGCAGTATATATACTAATAAAATTAGCGAACACCTAGGTTTTCCAATTCTGGGAGCAGGTCGGGTCATGATAATGATAGAATCAGTCTACAATTTTTAATTTTATTTCTTTTTAATGTCTAGCTAGAACGAATTGTAATTAAACAATTGTAAATAAACACTTATTTATTCATGAACAGTAAAACTATCTCATGTCACAGCTTTCCCATAATTCAGCTTTAGATTATTTACTTTCTATGTATTTTACACTATAAGAATATTATAATAGAAATTTATTTTCAAATTAAGCTACGATTGATTGGTTATTTTCTGTTTCAAAGGCTTTAATTTTATATACATTTTTTTACACTATTTTTTTTTTTTTACATTACATAAAATAACACTATTTATTACCTTTTACATTATTTGCAATATATCTATTTATAAACAATTAAGCAAAAACAAAAAAGGCACTACAGCTATTTTTCCAATCGTAATATATTATTATTGAAATAAAAATGTGATAAAATTAAGAAATATTGTAAACTGTGATGACTTAACTACATTTAAAAATTATTAAGAATTTTATTATGGATTAAGGGAAAACTGAAATTTTTATCTTTATAACAGTTCCGATTAATAGTTTTTATTTCTTCTTAAAATACTTTAAAATGATTGACTTTATTAAAATTATTAGGAATGAATTTTATGCTTTTTACTTGATATGTTAGTGAGTTCGTTCTTGGTTAGAATGAATTGTGATAAATCCCATCTTTGTTCGCAATTTCAATTTTATGATGAAATTCCACAATAATATTCTTGTAAATTCCATAATAAAATTCGTGTGTCTCTCGTTTATGACATTTAAGAATAATTAACATCTGCCCTGTCCAGATTCTCTTAATATACACTAGACAATTTAATGGGCATTGCTAAGAGCGTGTTGCAGCTGTGGTTGAGTAGAAGTGTATACTTTTATATCATTCTTGTCCATTTGATGTTAGAATGTAAAATGTTAGGTTATGTGTGTTCTCATTTGAGTATCTTTAGTATGAATACACATTTTGTGTAATTTAGCGAAAGTTGGCCACAAAATATATTTCTCTGAAAAACAAAACTAAACAAAAAGTCTCAATTAATGAGTTAATTTACGTAAACTCATTTTGAAATATGTAACGGAATTTGTTCAATATTTTTGACTTAATTAAGATTCGATTAAGTATCGTGTACTTTACATTTCATTCAGTATTAACATTTTCAGCTTTATGTAATGAATGGGTTTTGCTTATTCATTGATTTAACAGCAATGGATAATCTGATATCTCAAACTCTCTTTTATTGTCTCACGTCCGATCTCTCCAAATAGTCCTAGCTGTTTGGATTAAATTCAACTGAATCGAATGGAATTGCAACATTCGCTAATACTAATAGCATTTGGACAAATCCGCCGTTACTGTTACATATTTCTAAGAACCAGAGATTACAATAAATGCTGATGAGGTCCTTCATCTATTATATTCCTTAACATAAAACTGGTAAGAAATTCAAGAATTAATGATAATCTAACAATACTTTTGTAATTTCTTGACCGACCAAGAATGCGAAGTATTGGAATAGAGAAACAAAATTATCATTGTCTAACAGAGACACAATTGGAAACAATGATTATATATATAAATTTCGTTTTACGTTTACTTCCATTACGAAAAAGCATGATTTCCCGTTATTTAAAAAAGGAAGGCTCACATAATGGCTTTCATTATTCCTTGAGTTAGATTATGTTCGATTCTCAGGAAGACTTGAGTTGTTGTTTTGTTTCCGTCCTCTTTTGCTTTTTTCTTCTTTGTAATAGAAGGAAAGCTTTTGTTAATGGGTATAAACTTCCTATTAAGAAATAACTCAAAAATATGAAAACCAAGTAAATGTAGAAAATTTACTCATCGAAATGAAAAAAAAATCTTTCAACCCCAAACTATTAATTATTAAAAGAATGTGTCCTTAGCTACTCTAAACTACCAAAACAAAAACAGAACAACACTGATATCTGTATATCTGAATATTTTCAGAGCCACGGTATAACTATTTGAGGATATCATTAAATATTGCTTATCAGGCTTTCTGGGAATGCACTAAAGATCTTAAGCGTAATCAAGTTCATCATCCTTGAGCAAACAATAGCTTTTTATGTCATCCTACGTGGAAATCATTTCATTGCTTGTTTACGGTTGAACAGACACAGACTGCTTAAGCTGTGAAAGAAATGCTCTCTCTTGTTAAGAAAGAGAGAGAGAGGGAAAAAAAAAGAATGCCCGGGTAGACCGTCGTGTTTCTTTTGGTCGCTTCAGTAAAGGCCATCAGTGGGTGGTCGATGATAAAGACAGGAATGCGTCATTCTCTTGTCGATAGATGAAGAACCATTGGTAGAATCCGCAGTGGGAGGCATGTTCAAAGATAAAGATCATTAAAGACCAAATGTCTTCATTGAGACGGTAAACGGAAACATCTTAGAACATCCTTTTCTTCCTCCCTCTTCGAAGAACAGGGCTCAGAACTCAGCGGAAGTAATAATAAAAAAATATTATGGTCTTTCAACTGTAACATTTATTGGAGATCATTAGGCTATCTTTTCGTTATTCTCTTCTGAATTGTTCTAAGAAGAGGACAATAACGAAAGTAAATGAGATAAAAATTAGATTTGCCGCATTAAATATCCTGTTTCGACTTTTACATTAATATTTTTACGATCCTATTGCTAAATCACAGTTTTCTTTTTAACTGCTGCAACTGTTTTTCTAAAGAAAATAACTTTCCTATTAACAAAAAACAATTAAAAAATGAAATTGTTATATTTGCAGTTGTAAATTATAGAAATACAAACATACTAATACTTGAATAAGTCGTCTTACATTGATTTTATGTTCCTCTACAAATTATTTTATTTAGTCTCTCAACTAAGTAAGATCAAATATTTCAGAGAAAATAATAAAATGATAAATTTGATAAAATAATAAAATGATATGCTGAATCAATTAATCATCTATATATAATTCCTTTGGATTTTCGTTTCACTTTTATTTTAGGTGGGACTGATCTTGTAGTTAGCCGTACAGAAATGATTATGATTGTTTTAATTATAAAAGAATATTCGCAATATTTATATTCAGTAGGACTATAGTCAAATCAACGAACAGATTATCCATGTACTCAATGCTTGAAAACATACACAGAAGCTCCGTTATCATGCGATCTTTCGGATCCAAGATCTCGAAGATCGCGATATAACCGAACTTTTATTACTTCGCGACGTCAAATGTCGTATATCGCACCCTATTATCGCCCACACGATTCCAAATCGATTTAAAATGATCATTTCGCGATTAACTACATTATTCAGAGCTATGTGAGAGAATTTTATATTTATAAATACATAAATCATTACCTTTTCAACACTTAGATGGACTGTATTAGCCAAAATCGACTTGGTGCCACCATCTTGGCATCTTGTACAAACGACGAGTCACGTGCATCGAAATAGGTATTCATGCACCTATTAGATTACATGGGCCTCTTTACTGGTTGTCATTGGCAGAAAAATAGATCTCGATATTCAGTTTGGTTAAACGAAAAAGTCCGCGATTCTGGTATTTTTTTAAAAATATATTGTATTTGACGCATTTTCGTGACATTAGGGTGAGTATAGAGTCTCAATTACTGTAAATAATAAGGAAACAAGCATATTAATTTGATTTGATTTTAGGCGAAAAAACGGTAAATTTTGCAATTTTACAATTATACACCTTTTCCAAAATAGAAGGGGTCCAAGACCAAATCACGTTATATCCAAATTGGCGATATAAACAACCGCGTTATAACCGAGCTTCTGTGAACTTTTTATTGCAAGTTCTTTTGATAAAGAAGCCAATTCTTGAAATTATCTCTCTTAAGGATATAACCTCCCCTTCCTTTCTCCTTTCAATTCATTTTTGTCCCAAATTAACTCAAATGCTGTTACGTATTCAATGAAATTTTAATATAAAACTACATAGATTATCAAAAAGTGATACCATCGTGTATATATTATAGAATTAGATTTGTACTTAAGTTTGTTTATTGCTTTGAATGACAATTATTCAAAGATCGTAAACTTTCATTGTTACTAGTTCTCAGTTTTTCACGTTGCTTCTAAAAAGAATAAAAGAGTTATAATTTTCTCATTTTTCTTCTACGATACATATGAAATCTTTGCAAAAAATAGGAGGTAGAACATTTTTCGCTTTTATTACGTTTCAGGAACTCGTCAATAGACTTTAGTATCTACTGAATTTTAAATTGATGCGTTTTTAAAGAGAATTACTAATATCATTATTTTGTCTTTCTAAAAACGCTTTCAAAAATTTGCCAATAATAAGATAAATAAAAATTCGCGTACTAGTGAAATTTTTAGTGGATTTTTGAACTGATCTATGAAGTTTTCCAATATAAAAGAATTGCAAGCATATCCAAAATGATGAACAGAAATATGAAAACTACATCATTTTATAAAGCCAATACTACCACAACACTAAACAAGATTACATGCTAGAGAAAAGTATCTTCAACATAAAGGATAAGGATTTTTTTTGTGCTTTTAATAAAATATTTAATGGTTAACTCTTCCTAATAATCCTTCAAGGAAATCTCGCAATGCGCAGAGAGACAAGTAATTAATCGCTCAAGAGTAAGGTTGCTGTGTTTTTTCAATGATTCGTCTCTGTTGTTGATGATGATTCTTTTTGGTTGGCCATTACCTTCGTGCTAACCTTATCGCAGGAACAAATTTGTCAAGAAAGAGACAACGCCTTTCTTGGAAGCAACGATCTGATACAACAAAAAAAGGGGAACTTATCTCCTTTAATTTCTGGCAATTAACTTTTGGTTAGGTCTAACTGGCAAATCATTAATTACGTATAGAATGGAATTAAGTCTAAAGATAGTAAAAGGAAGGATTATGTGGGATTCCATCAAGGATTAGCAGAACAGGAAATAGAAAAAGCAGCACTAAAAATGAAGTGTGCAACTTTAACAATATTAATTAAATAGACGAACATCAAAGAAAGAATTATTTTTTTTAAAAATGTAGCTATGCTTACTTCTGCAAAGAAGTTATAACAAAGAATAATGAATGCTTAAAAATCCTGACTATGTAAGCTGTAATTTCTGCTAAAACTTAAAATAACATTTACAATGTAAAGTTGAAAGGTAATTTGTGGAAATTACTAACGCTTTGCATTTCTAAAATTCAAGAATTTATTTTAAATTTATTATTTATGAAATGTAATTTTAAAATCATTATTTTAACTCCCTCTTAATCTTAAATCGAGAAATAAAGTTTATTATAATTCGTATCAGTTTGTAGATCATTCTTAAATGGTCCATTGTTGTATGGTTTCTTTCTGTTATATCACAATGACATTAATTTTAATAATTATTATTATTATCACAAATTATATGATTGAGGTGATGCATCACGAATACGTTTCTTCAATTCAAACCACAAATGCCTGATAGATTTATGTCAGGGGAATTCGGAGGCCACAGTAATAGCTGGAATTCTTTCTCATGTTCTCTGAAGCATTCCCTGCAAACCTGAGCTGTTTGATTCGGAGTACTGTCTTGCTGATAGAAGACATCCATAGAAGACAGTCGTCGTAAAGGGGGTGCACTTCATCAGTAACGATGTTTAGATAAGTGACACCTGTCAGGGATTTGATTGTAGGAATGATAGGTCAAAGCGTTCCCCAGGAAAACATCGCCCAGCCCATCAGGTTCCCTCCACATGCCTGTGTTCGTTCCAGAGTACATTGAGATGAAAAGGCTTCGTTTGGTAAACGTTGCACACTTGCCCTACCATCGATATGGTAACAGGAATCGTGATTCATCGGACCAATCGACCTTCTTTCATTCCTCAGTGGTCCAATTTTTATTCTCGGGAGCCCACTGGAAGCGATTTCGGCGATGAATAGCTGTTAGCAGAGGATCCGTAACCTCTGGATCCGTAACAATATTCAAGAGTGTTCGATGAAAAGTGTATTCCGACACACTAACACCATCACCCCCTATTGAAACTGTGAGCCCCACCTATTGATTCGCACAATAACACTCCTATTGCTTCGCAGAAGACAAGAAAACCTACGCTCAACTCGTGCATTAATGTATCCTGGCCTGCTCACGCCTTGCCGAAGATTCGTTATTTCGCCATTTTTGGACCAACTTTTACTACTGTTCAGCGGGAACAGCCCACTAGTCACGCTGTTTCGGAGATAATTTGATCAAGGTTTCTGGCCATCACAATTTGACCTTTGTCGAAGTTGAATAAATCCGGAGTTTTAACCATTTGCTCACCGTAACAAATACTGCTCTTGCAGCCTCGTTCTTATCTACACGCTCAACGACCTTGCCAAATGCCTCTATCCATCTATTCAATAGCCCGAGGGTGATCCTAATGCTTAGACTGATTGGTTAGACATCGAAAAATAATCATAAGGTCTTTACCATTCTACCATTGGTCCTCTTTCAGTAATTTGGATTAGAAGGCAGAAAACATGTGTTTTCAGTCAACAGTTTTTTCTCTCTTACTCAATGAGATATTTTTCATTCTTAAGATGTGTTTCTACTAAAAAAAATTCATTTGCAGTAAAAGATCAGGAGTGACGGCATTGAATCAAGTTACACAATATCCGTCAGCCCGAAACGTAGTTCCAGCTTTCTGTAAATATCGTTCTGCAAGCGATAGTTTTGTATGATGTGAAATTACTTTAAGTTTGTAATGATACGTAATAAAGTTTAAAAATTCTTTTTTGTGGAAATTTTCAAACTAGTTAAAATCAATCGTGCTATTGGTTGTTAAGTTGTCAAACTACTTGACATTAAGGCTGCCTCCAGTAGCTCACACGTGTCTCCTCAACTGTACTTTAAAGGAAAGTTAATGGTAAAGGTCAGTCTTTGCGTGGTCTTGTGATTTGACTGGCGAGAATAAAATTAATATATGTGTTATTTAAACAGGGCTCATTACAAAACAAAACAAAAACTCTCCCTCTCCAGTTTTTTAAAGAAAAACACCCCAAAAAAATTCAGGTGGGAGATTCCTACGCCTGAGGTCACTCCCTATCTTTTTCTGAAACTGGCTGTAATTTGCTGATGTTTCCTATTGATCTACGGAGACAGTATTTGCCTCTTATTTCTATTGCCATAGCATCTTAAGATTAATCATCCTGGTCATGATTTCCATGGAAGAAAGGAATTTCCAGTAGTAAATTTGTTCTTATCAATTTCTTTATTTATGTGATACGTTACTTACGAACATTTTCCTTCATTTTACTTCTGCTTTTTCTCGTCAACCTTAAAGTATTTGGATAAAAAAGAGAAAAGTGAATTCAACATACAAAAACACAGGGCCAGTGAAACACCAAATTATGCAGCAATGACTTACATGTTGCAGTGAACTAACAGGAGAGTTCTCATTCTTATGGGTACAACAACTTCATCAGTTTCCCTTTTATCAATGAGCTTTCAAAAATTACCCGAGGTACCGTTTAATTTGAATTATTCGATCTTTTACCCACAATATTCCAAAACATTCTAAATTACATCTTGAGCAAATATACATTTATTTAGTGAAATCAGATTTATGAATGAATTATTATAATGATTATTATAATGATTAAGTCAATTTTCTAAAAGCAAATATAACATTATCTTTTTTTCTTAACTGATGTTTGTTTCGGTCAAAAAACATTTAAATTTCCTTAGAATCTGTGCTCTTCATAAGATAGGCCTACAGCGACCTTTTTCTTTTGTTCTCTTTCTTTTTCGTTCTTTTTGACGGCTCTTATCGATCGGTTTGACGCGTGATCGTTTCTTTTCTTGAAGCCGATTACTTTCGGCAGATTTTAAATGTTTTCGTCGGGGAAATAAAACAGGAACGCTCCCGATGGCCATTTATTTTACGATGTTGGGCGCCAATTTAAACTGTAGGTTCCCTTTATACCTCTCTCCCTTCCATCTACCCCTCTCCCATTTTTTTTCTCCCCCTTGAAACTGAAATATTACCTTAATGTGATGAAGCATGAGTGATGTTGTGATAACTGAATCAGATTCATAATTTAAAAACAGCTGAAGATCATATTTTTCATTTATAAAAATTCCATTCATCACCTTCCCTGTTCATGGAATTGGAGTTTAAATTCCAAGGAATGTTTCCAAAAATAATATAAAATTGTACTTCATTTTAATGAAATTACATGACTACAAGCAATTTGCTTTATTACAGAATGAGTTATCCGTTTTTATTTCTTTGATGAATTAAAAATGTTCTTTAATATCCAACATTCTTTATTATTTAATAACAATAAAAAAATATTCCTGTAACTCTTTAATATAAGCTATAATGCTTTTAGTATAAAAACAAAAGACATCAAAAGTAATAAGAAATGTATTACAACTTTCTTATAATCATTAATAAACGATAATTTGTAACAATGATTTTTATAAATTTTTATTTGTTTTCAAATCTTCCAAATCTTCAAAACAAGAGAAAATGAAAAATTGATTTTAAGTATTTTCAACATCGTTATTTATTAACACAAGTGAACAATAAAATTGGAAGTATTACAAACTGGAATGGTTAAAATAAATGAGTCAATAATTACATCAATTTTATAATTCAATGAGAAATATGACTTGTTTACTTTTATACAATTTTTTTCTACGCGGTCTAATAGTAGGAACATCTTTAGTATGCCTCAGGATTTTCCAAATACATAAATGTGCCGCGAAGCAAAAGAGATTGAGAAGTACTGCTTTAAATAGATGATGTGCTTTCTGCTTGCAGCATTGATCCAGCTTTAAACCCCGTCCAAAAAAAAAAAAAACAACAACTACAAATCTTTGCAATTAAATCATATCTCTCTCTCTCTCTCTCTCTCTCTCTCTCTCTCTCTATCTCTCTCTCTCTCTCTCTCAAGACTTAATTTAAGGAAATTTTCAAATAAAACATTTGAAATGAACATGTTTTATTTCTTTTCTTTTTTTTCAATCCATTTCTACAATAAATGAAATTCTAAACATGTAGATAATTAAAATTTTAAATTAATTTTTTATCTTTTTAGTGTTATTCTTTCTTGTGAAAACAAAATAAACTATTAGATATAAAATACTTCAACTTTAGGTAAATAAAGTATCAAAAATTGCAAACGAGAATAATCGATTTTTTTCTAATTTCTTGAGCAGACATTTTGTAATTAAAACAACTTCATTGTAATTTCCTTCTTTTTGAAGTAAGGATGATGAAATTTGATATTTAGAATTACATAAAACTTTTATTATATTTCTGAAATGTACTTTGCGTTAAAATCCAAGCCAATTTAGGTCTATTTTTATTTTGTTGGATAATTATTTTTTTTTATAATGATTCGTAATCTTAATTCATTTCTTATCATTTTTTTTTATTTTCGAATAAAAGATTTTGTAACTCTAACTTTTTATTTTTTTTAACCTATTTTTTTTTCTTTTCACGATACTTTGTAGTTTAACTATTCTATTCAAATTAGAAATTCTAACTTAAAATTATTATGTGTAATAATTATTAGTTAGTATAATTTAAATGTAACTTAAACTATCTACGTTAAAAAACGGACATGTGTTTACTATCCTTTCCCTTGACTTCCGATTGCTAGAAAAATTCCTTATCTGATCCTTAAGTCCAATGTAAGTTACACGAGAGAATGCACAGGAAATCAATACACCCCCTAGGGGAATCAAAGGATGGAGGTGGGATTTTGTTTCGTCCAAGCAGAGGATGTGGGATAAAATACTTGCTTGAATGGATGAAGAAGAGGACAAAGAATAGAAGGAACAAAAATCAAGAAAAATCTCCGTTCTCTTGGATTACATCCACTTCTGATCAGATTCTTCCATTGACCATAAATTTCAAGAAAGATTCGAAAGGAAATGAAAAACAGCGGACAAAGTAATGGATATCTTCTCCTTTGATAAGATTAAAAGGGACAGAAAATGTTTCACTTGTATAGCGTTTTCTATTTAATAATGTGAATAAAATTCTAAAATATTTTGAAGTTGTCCCATCTCGTTATATCTGTAGAGACATTTGAAAAACTATAGATCTGCAAGTTATGCTCAGTTTTGTTCTATTCTGAACCAAAGCTAATATTAATAAATCATTTTAATTTTATATAACAATGCCTTCTTTTGTTGAAACACAGCGAACAATAAAAACATTTCAATTAGTTAGAATAGGCCAAAGTAAATATTCAGTTTTCCAAAATTTTTTAAGCTTTTTCCAATATTTTTTTTTTTATCTGCATTATAGAGTTCTGTAAAATAAGAAAAAGCAGACTTATATTTAATACAGTTTCAGTTTTGATAATAGCATCTTAATGTTTATTTTAAAATTAACACACTTCTACTCTTCCATTATTAATGTATAGAAATAAATTGCTATTCTGTTTCAAGCTGGGTAGAGATAGGTCTCCGTTTAATTCGCTTGTTTGAAATAGTGTATCTTTATTTTGTAAAATAAAGAATTGACTTCATCAAATTTCTTGATTAATTTTGGCCTAAAAAAAACAAATACGAGAAAACGTTGTGCTGAAAACTTCTCTAAATTAGAGAAAAGGGAAGTTTGTAAAAAACGCGCACATTAAGTGGAACAAAGAATTGCATTAATTGGAAGATAGATTAAAAAAAAATTCAATTTGGAAGGAACTTCTTAAGAGGTACTTTATTAATTAAGCTGCTTCAAATTAAAGCAGTTTTTTTAATAATCCTCTGGCGAATTACGAATATGAAATATTAGGCTTGTTGTTAATATTTAGTTATTCGTAAAATTAATTCAATAACAAAGCTAATAAAAAGAAAATTAACACAGAAGAGTTTACTAATTAAGATTGATGATAAGTTGCAATGGTGAGCAGTTTAGAAGCAAAAGCAATTAAGAAAAATAGGATTTAACTATTTAATGTAATTTACGCCAAATGTCTCATTGTTACTTGTTTAATGAGTTCTTCTGAGACTTTAGGGGTAATCCCACTACATAAATTTCCATCCAATTTTCCATTATATTCTGATATGTAGTTTGCACTGTCTTGAAAAGCTTTTAGGTTTATTTACTCTTCTTACTAAGTGTTTACATATAAGTTGGAAAAGGAAGTGACTTTATACATTTCTCAAGAGATGCGACAAGACAAATGAAGAAATAATTAAGTGATTTATGAGATTCTAATAAAGAAGTTTTAAAGTAGAGCACAACTGCTTTTGTTATTCCTTAAACTTTCTACTTAACTTTATTCATAAAATCTTTCTTCGTCTAAATGAAAGGTTCACAACCCTAGGTAATGTGAGAGTCAATATTTTTATAAAAGTTCTGATGGAGGGCCGCAGCGTCCCATCCTCCAACCCTTCCTATATCTTACTAATTAATGATTTTATAATGTTATGTACAATAATAATAATAATAATAATTAATAATAAATGTAATTTACATAAACTGCAAATTGTCAAATATGTTTCATACTAACATCTAATAGTAAAGTCTGATCAGTTGCTATTGCAAGATATGGATTTTTTTTCAATATATCTGTTGGCAGCAATGTAAAGGAGCAGATTTTATTTTAAGTTTGACACTACCGGTCCGTATACGGTCCGAGGGCCGCTGGTTATGCACCACTTGTCTAAGTAGTCCACAAAATACCTCTCATCCTTGTTAAAGCAGAAGTACCAAGGACCGGGCATTATTAAAAAAGAATTTGTAACCTGCGTTAAATACTTAGTTCTTTTATCAATTCTTGTAAGTTGTTTCTGGAAAAATATTAATTTTTACATTATATAAACTTCTTTATGATCTGGAATTCTGGTGATAGCAGATAAATATTAATGAACTAATAGGAAGCAAATTGTGTAGAAGACTATGGCGAATGAGTAAGCATCTTCATTACTTACGTTACATCATAATGAATTACTAATACTAATTGTTGGTCAATTACTTAGACATAAAATCATCAATGGTTTCAGTATAAATTCGGATGAATACTTCTAGAATGTAAGTAATTAAGATGGTAATCGCTTTTATTTTTAAACAGAAAAGCTTCAAATTTTCAAACTATTTGAGAGATAAAGATTCAAAAAATAGTCCAATTTAAAAATACAAAACCTTCTAAATCTGACAGATTTGTATTGTAGTGAATAGTTCTTTTTAATCAATGTTTTAAAGCAGTCATTCTATTTTGTCTACTCTTAACTATTTATTGAACCTTTATTTTGTGGAGTTTGATATTGATGTGTACGCATGAATTCAAGGTAGATTTATTATTAACTGTCGACCATATTTCAAATAAAAAGACTAAATTTAACCCTTCTCTGATGCCAATAACAGTCACTGCTGAATGGTGTCTTTCAGAAGCAAAAAGCGGAATCCATTGGACTTCATGCAGAGTGGGTGTCGTTAAACACTGTTATCAAAAAAAGCGAACGAATCATTTCGAGAAGAAAAATCTAAGTGTGAATCACCTACCCAGATTGACGTTCTGCAGACAGTTTTCATTGAATTTTGAGGCAGAAGAATATCGATTTTTCCTATTGTTCAGTCGAAAAGGCTGATGATAATTTATTTTTCCAGAAAATCAGAATGTTAGATGATTAATTCTTTCATGAGAAAGAATATATTAAACGATGTATTTCTTTTTTTCCCCGATATTATTTCATCAATCACAAAGTTTAAGTTCTAATGAACTCCTAAAATTCAATAAATCAGCGCAAACAATGAAGCAACATGTTTAACATTCAAGATATAGTACATAGTATAAAAATACGAATCTATGTCATCTATGATGGGTACTTTATGGGGTCTTCCAGTTACAAAATAAGAATATAACATTACTTTGTAATCATCATATGGTTTTGTACCAATTGGGATAACTCTTCTGTAACCAGCTCGGATATTTTTGCTAGTTACATAATAATCTACATTTGATTATACAGGACGCATTTACAAAAAAGGAGATATCGGTGTTTTTTTTAAAAACTAACAAAATACCTGTGCTTCGCGCTGATGACCAAAAAAAATGCCGATCAGGAATAAATTGTATTTGTGGGATCACTTCTAAAGCTTTCGAATTGTAAAAAAAAAATCACGTAGTACTTAAAAGTTATTGTTATATTCGTAGTTTGTAACTCGAAAAACCCTTAAATATTAAATTAATATCTAGATAGGAGAGTATTAGACTATCCATCCCTTTCTGCCATTCTCCCTATCACTTCAATCATTTCCTAGTTGATATAAAGATCACGTGATCATAAATTAATGTTGTATTCTTATTTTGTAGCAGAAAAATCCCGTAGAAGCGCTCCGCCCCCCCTCCCCGTTTATACTCCTTAGGATGCGAATATCGAAAAATCGTCATACTTATTTTTAGATTTTGACAAGAGCATTTATAAAAAAATTTTGTGTTTCAATTTAAGCGGTTTCGGAGATATGCGTATCCTTCAAGAAAGTTAGATGTGTAAACAGGAGGGTGTAGTCTGGATCCGGGTTTTCCTTATTCATGTATTATTCTGCATACAACACTCCGTGCCATATTTGGTAAAGATCCGTTGAGAAATGGCAAACTTTGATAAACACATAACCAGACCAACAGACAAACAAACAAACTCTCGCGCTTATTATATAGATTGTATTCTGTTTGATAATTACGAATTCGTTACGTAAAGCTAAATGAAAATTTGAATCAAATTTAGAGCAAATCGACAAGATTAATAACAATATTTCTGTTTATTCGTTCGCTTCAAATCTAAAATTTCAAAAGAATATACTTCTTTGCCCTTCTAGAGTGGAAAAAGAAAGGAAGGTGGAATTAAATGAATTTATTAGAAACGGCCAACCATTAAGACACTTATTTACAATTAAAAATTAAAATATTAAAAACCCAAGAATAAAACTAAAATGAAAAATTTTCATTTGATGAGGAACCCTGCTCTAAGGAGGATTGTTTTTTAAGATAGGGAGGGGGGAATAACTTGAAAAAGAAATCTGAAAGATCGAGATTTCGAAACGTAGTAGTTTTATTCTTGGGTTTTTAATATTTTAATTTTTAATTGTATATAAGTGTCTTAATGGTTGGCCGTTTCTACTAATTACACACGACACGTTAAATTGAATTAATATAAATGAAGTTATCTTTAATTAGGATTAGGATGGATAAGAATATTAATAAGAAATAGATTCAAAGTCACATTAAATGATTGCACACTGGAAGATAAAGAAATATGTAATATTAAGAGGATAAAATTTATATTGAATAGCTGATATATATGCTTTAGTCAGTTCCGTTTCTTTGTTTTATATTTTAAGTTAACATCTATATTATTATAGTGCTTAAAGTTTTTAAACTACGAGATAAAAAATTCTAAATAAAGTATTTCCTAATCGTTAAATTTTTGTGACGATGCATCATATTTTTTCCTTGGCCTAATTTATATTTTATATTGCATATAAATAGTCCTAAGAAAAAGATGGATATTCAAAAAGATAAAAAGTTAGTCAAATAAAGATAAAAAAGATGAAAAGTGACATTAGTGATTTTGACTAATTTCTTATCTCAGATAGAGATTATGTAACCTTATCACAAATAATAACCTTAGAATGTTATATATGAAAAAATACTTCTAAGGTTGTTATACTTCAAATAAAATAGTTTTATTGTGTTGTAATATATGATTATATAGTTTTAGTTTTACTTTTTGGAAATTAACTATCTGATTAGAAGAATAAATAAGACCTTTTCTTTCACAATTAAGGATATTTTTAGAGTAATAAGCTACATTAACTTTTTGACGTTTAGTCATAAATAAAGTGAGATTTTCGTTTTTTTTGCCATATTACCTGATCCTTTTTCTTTTTTGATTGGATAATTTTTTGTTATGTAATGCTTAAATAAATTTTTTCTTAATTTTAAGTCAAAAATGTATTGACAGAGATAGATAGTAATAAATCAGGGCACTGTATTCTAACGTTTCCTATGGGAAGTCTAACATGAAATAGCATTCTATAATTAGCTTCACTATCATCTAATTTTAATTAAAATGTGTTTACGCGTTGTTTTTGACTTCAATAACAAGACAGCGCAAAAAAATTGATTAAGAAAAATGTAGATCAGCAAATTTCGATCGCCGGGTGGATAGTAAACAACTTAATCTCATTTAATTTTAGTTTGGAAAGATGAATCCACAAAACGACAGCAGAATTTCCTAAAAAAGAAATATGACACTAAAAAAAGATTAGATTTTTTTTCCCTTGTTTTGTGCCAATTTGATAATGGAATGAGTGAATGACTGGTAAGGACAGTACTGAGATCTGATTTAGAATGCTGTTCAGAAAAAGAATTTCTGTCGCAAAGAGTAAACCAAAAAAAAAAAAGAAAAGTAGAATTTGGTCTCTTCTAATTTAAATTCCTTTTGGTGATTCGTTCGTTAGTGTAGAGAAACCTCCTTGCAATCACCATTCTGCATTTCATCTCTCATTTAATCCGTAATAAATGAGGGCTTTGGCGACATTACAAGAGCTGTGACCGGAAAAGGCTCTCATTGGCACGACTCCCACGCGCCATCACTGTGTTCTTTAAAGAGCAAGAATTATCGCATTACTGACCCTCATGACAAAAGCAATGTCCTTCTGCACCAACAATTAATATGTTGCGAATTCTTGGCTGGAAATTCTTAAGAGCTACGCGAGGAATTTACAAACAAGTCGATAGGATACCACTAATCCCCAAATAGAATTACGTCAGAAACTCAAGTGAAGAGCAAAGAAATGAAAATTAAAGTTTGAAAATTATGTTCTTAGTCTACTTTCTAAGGAAAGTGAGGTGCAGAAAACCAGTTTTTACTCTCTGTAAATGCATTTGTAAATGTGTGTGTGTGTGTTTCTCCCAATTACTTTTACTTGAATTTTCATGAAACTTGGTATCAATATTTATGGACTACATACAATCTAAATTTTACGTTTTAAAGTGGGTCCGTATAAATTAACGCGAGTAGGTCAGAAAAATTCATATATTGAAAAGCTTTGGAATTTAAAGAATAGGTTTTTCTTTATGCCTTAAACAGTGGACATTAATTTTGTTAGCTGATCCGCTATTTTGCTCTAAATTTGATTGGTTTAATTAATCCTATTTTAGACAGCTTGAGAAATGCAAATTTGATTATTTTTTTTCATTAAATGGATAATTAGTACCGTTTTAGCAGATGTTATAATCTTAAAACTACAGGCATTTCGTTTCTATCACTTTACATTTCATTAAACAAAGAAGAAAAATAGAAAAATAAATAGAAAGAATAAGATAGAAACAAAAGTAGGCTTTTTTCCTACCTCCTCAAATAATGTGGAATGATGATTTAAACACAAATGGTGATTTTAATTGAAAATATACTCGACGACTGTTGTTTTCTTATAAATTTTAAAACTTCAAACTTTTTCTTTTACTTTATGGGTATATGACATTTTGGTAATCCTAAATACTTATAATGCTAACATTTCAAATAAAGTTAGAAAAATTAAAATTTCAAGTGTTATTGATAATTCTAATGAAATTTAATGTTATTTCAATTTAAAATATTATCACGTTGTAATACCTAAAGAATTTCTCCCAGACTGAATCCAATCTCCTGACAGATTGATTTTAAAGCTTTTCCCAATCTAAATAATTTCGATCAATTTCAGACTTTTAATATATCAGACTTGAAATAAAGTAAATTCAGGTAATTCTTTAAAACTTTTTTTGTATGGTTTTGGTTCTTTTAGTTGAATGCACCTAACAACAAAACTAGAATCCTATTTTGAAAAAATATGTGGTTTGACTTCTAATTGTTCTATAACTGACTGTAAGACTGTATGACTGAATATAACTAAACCTGTTTTATTTTTGTTATGTCTAACAACTGAAATCCTTTGATTATGAAAATAATGAAACGGTAATCAGATACATGATTCCGCTTATAAATCCCTCATCTCTGATTAAATTCTCTAATTAATGTTTCCAAGCTCTGCTATCAATGTTACGTAACAAGGACTTAATAATGACGAGATAATTGCTATGTTAATTCACAAGGTCTTATTTTATTTACGTTTTCTGATTTTTTTATGTTTTTCTGCAAAAAAATTCTTTGTTGACTGCTATTAATACTATTGATATGAAAGTTAAACATAATGCATAATTTTTAGCATAGGTAAGAATTTTTTTCAGTTGGTTTAGTTCCTACCTAGGTTATGTTTTTATGTCTGCCTCCATTAACAATGGCTAAAAGAAAGATTTTTTTTGGAAAAAAATGGCGGAAAAGCACTTGCAGTTGGAATTGGTTGGATTGAAGTTGTTCTTGGATAGATGTGAAGTTGAAAGAAACCAAATTGACTCTCCGACCCTGACTCCACCTATACCTCTTCGAATCTATTCTATTCTTTTTTAAGACCTCAAAGAAAGTTCTTATAGAAAAGGAAAGCAGCTAAAATCAATTGGCACTTTTAAAAGTACCATGTACTACATTTCTAATGATATGTTCTTTTCTGAGATGAATGAGTTTCACGAATGTTAATGATTTATGTGTAAAATTGTACTGATTACATTGTAATAGTATTGACCCAAAGGAATTTGATAAAATAAAAAAATTCTCCTAAAAAAAAACAACTTTCTTTAACAAATTCCTTGGGCTCAATACTATTACAACGTAATCAGTACAATTCGAAAAATGATTTCATTTTGCAGGCTTAAGAAATAACATGCTGAAAGAGTTCATTCTATTTTACTTTTTAGTAAGACATGGAATTTTTTTATATTTTTTTTTTATTAGAGATATTTTAATCTTCATATTTAAATATTTTCAAAAACAACAATAAAGATAATGCTTTCTTCACATGTTGTTAAGAATATTTATACTGGCTCTTGGAAAACAATATTATCTATAAAGATTTAATTTCACTGTGTTTTATTTCCTTCATCAATAGTGTTATTATTCAGCAATTATGCTTTGAAGCAGTTTATTACTGAAAACAAATTGCATATTCCCTAGAGAAACAAGAAAGTAATAGAACATTAACATCTAAATGATTTCGCTAATACTAATTAGACATTCGTGGGAACCATATCCAAAATTGATTAAGTTTTCCGATCCGTGCATCCGCTTCCTTAAGGTAAAGCAACCGCTTAACTCATGTCCAAAAATCACCCTCACTCTAAATTCTGCACCATCACATTATACAGGTCGACTCAACATTAGATCCGGTTCTGTGTAAGTCAAAGAGGAATTTTAAATTCTGTGAGTAACAAACTTTGAACATCAGATTCTTTTCCTTACGCCTCCTTTCCACTGTTAAAAGGAATAGGACAAAGTCTCAACATCTTTCTTGAACTTTAAAATCCAAACAAGAAAAATGTTATATTTTCGGAAGCTGCAAACACAGGTGAAATCATCAAGTTTAAATTAAATGTTACTGTAACAAAAAATGCAAATCAATCAAAAGTGATAAAAGACAGTGGAATAAGAATGAGAAATTTTTAATTAATTTTTTTAAAAATTCATAACTTTCTACTTATACATTTAATGCTTTTATTATTTGGTCCGAAATTAGGATATTGTTTCTTTTTGTAACTCTATTATAGATTCATCAGGAACTTTCACACCGCTAAGATATAAAACGCAATGAATTAAACATTAATTAATTAATAAATTGTATGTTCGTTATTTCATTATTGTGATAGAAAGGAGAAAGTTAATTTAAAATATTAGTCTTCTGTTAATATGTGATAATAACTTTCATATATTGATACAAGATTTGTCCCTAATTTGTTTTTTATGTCTCTCCCTTTATTCTAACTATCCTCCATTTGCAAATTTTCAGTTTTTCGAAAGTCTTGGTCGTTAGTATTGAGAAATTTAATTTTAATCTGAATTTGATGTGTGAATAAAGTTTGGCCAAAATCGTTTTCCATCGGGTATAGTTCGCGTGCTTACCTTCAAATTTCTCTATGGTGAGATATTCCCGAAAACTTTTATGATGAGAGCTTGGATAGTATGAAATTTCAAGTAAGCCTAACTTTTCTCGTGAATAATGAATTTGTATTGCAAAGAAGCATTTTAAGAAGATTCAGGGATTCTAAACTATTCGTCTGTGAGTCCTATTTATGCTAAAGTAATATATTCTAAGGAAAATCAAATGAAAATAATAAACTGTTCACTTTTCCTTATTCCCTATTTTTTTAAAAAGTTTTAATGATTAAATATCCTATTATTATACCAATGGTAATGTGGTATTTTTGAAAATCTTTGGTCATTAGTATTGAGGAATTTAATTTTAATCCGAATTTGATTTGTGAATAAGGTTTGAATAATAAGTAATTAGGGGATTTTCGCCTATAAAATGTACCTGAATTTTTATAGCATTGTCGTAATGCGATTTAGTTACTCAATTTATCCTGTTAAAAAAGGACAAACAGCATTGAAAAGATATTCTTAGTCGGATAAATATCATTAATTCAGAATACTTTCACAGCAATGTTTCACTCAGTTAAAGAAAAAAAAAACTTTTAGTGATTTAAAAGTTAAAAAATTAGATTAGGGTTTTGTATTTCGTCCCGAAATTATTTGTTTTAATTTAATTACGTTACTTACTTTTTATTTGGTAATTAGGATAAAAACCAACTTTAGTGTAAAGTTAATAATTTTAAAATATTTTGCATCTTTCCCTTTCGATTCAGAAATCAGACTATTGTCCCCTATTTTGAAACCCTAATTTATCTCTCTTAGATGTGCAACATGAATGGAAGGGTTTTACGAGTGCTTTCAACTTTGTCGCCCATTATTGAACAAAAAGATGTTTTAACTTACAATGCAGTCTATAGTACACGACCTTGGACATCTTCGTATGAACATAATTTTTAACTGAAAAAATGTGTAAAAGCTGGTAAGGAGGAGAAATGTCTCGACTCCTTCTGCCTCGTGCTCTTTATCCTTCCAAGAAGAAAGGGTGATGGCGAAAAGAATGAAAGGAAAAAGAAAAGAGGGCAGGAATTCCCAAGTGACCCGACAGGAACCCATTCATATTTCATGCTGGATGGAAACAAGCGCCTCTCCGTCCAAAATGTTGTGTTTCGGGGCTGCATTATTGATGGGGAATATTAACGCTGCGATGCCCACACTGGGGATGCAAGGATAACGGTGGCTCCGGGCTGAAGAGAACAGGTTCATTCCCTTTCGGTAAACAGCTGACAAATGACTTCTACGGCTGAAAACGACTCCGAAGTGAAATGTATAAGGGCAGAAAGACGCAAAGAAAATTGTATCCTGAAGTCAGCGAGCTTGGGCTTGAATGATTGTGACACGCGCCGTATCGAAGGAAGAAAGAGACCAGTCTGCTTTTGCTGGAAACAGCAGAGACTGTTGCACGAATCAACGTCAGACAATGGAATTTTGAGAAATATTTGCCCCTGAAAATGATCCACCTATAATACAATGCAGAGGTTAAAAAATAACAGTAGAGAGTGATAAATATTACATTCAATTTCAGTACTGAATTTTAATGTCTCCTCTATTTGCCTGACAAATTATCTTATTTATTTATTTATTTATTTATTTATTTATTATTTATTTTTTCTTATCTTACTTTCGTTGATTTTCATTACTTATATGTACTTCAAAAGAACATTCAGATTTAGAAACAATAAAATTCCTGCCAATGAGTCTGTTTTAATATGTAGTCAGAGAACAAACTTCAGCCTGATCAGATATGCTGCTGAAATTATTTATTCATTTATTATTTTTTACTAGACGGCTACCCTCGCTTCTCTCCGGAAGCTTGGATACAGAGGGTAAACAAACCTTTAAATTATTCAAAAAGAAACAAATTAGATTAAGTACACTAAAAACTTAAACTTAGAACTAAAAGTAAATTAAAGTTAAAATTCTAAACAAATTTATGCAGTACAGTTTTGGAATCCATTTACAAAAGTCGGAAATTTGTGTAGTTGAGTCGAGCATGCTTTTCTGTCGCGGTGCAAAGGAATCGCTGGAACCTTAAAATATGATAGTAAGAAAGTTGTCCCCCCTCTCTGATTTATACCCTTTATGACCCAAATATTGAAAATTCGTTGAATGCTTACCTTTCTGATTTTGACAAAGAACATTCATGTTAAATTTCGTGTTTCCAACTAAAGTGGTTTCAGAGAAATGCCTACCGTTCAAGAAAGTTTGCCCCCACCCGCACGTTTACATCCATTAGTCCATATTTATATATTTACAGTAGATAGAGACAATCTACCTATTGTTCTGAAAACATTTTCGTGCAGGCCCTAATCAAGAAGTCAGTATTTGAATGTAGAAAAGCATTAGAAGGCTGAAACGACTTATGCAAAATGCATTTCTTTAGATTTTTGTCTTAGAAAGTTTTTTTCAGTTTCTATTTTTAATGAAGCGCTGTTGTTATTTTAGTTTTTGAAGAGGTTTTTTGATTGTTTTTGGTGTGGTTTCATGAGTTGTGTGTTTGTATATTATTAATTCCCAGGAAATATCTTTGTTGTACGTGACGTGGTGGTTTTCTATTTATAAAATGTTTTGTGTGTCTGTGTGAGAGAGAGAGAGAGAGAAAAAAAAAGAGATGGAGTGAAGACGAAGAGAATTGGTTTTGTTTGTGAAGAAGAGAGGAAGCAACAGAGAAGGGATGTATCGAACGGAAAGTTAAGAAGGATGGATTTCACTACACACAAGAATGGCAGTCATGGACAATGTTTTCACTAAGGATAGTGTTAAGGACTAAGAAAAATTGTTGTCGAGTAATTCTACAAAAACTGAATTTTACAAACTGGCCATGGCTGTTAAGCAAACTAAGGTCAGATAATTACGACCAAAATTTAGAACTTATTGGTATCTAGTCTATTGGAATGCTTCGCTAGAAATCTTTCTGGCAGCTGAAAATAAGAATAAGTTGTATCCATTGAAAGCTCTTTATTGTAATCTCATGTCCAGTATATACATTTGATAGTATTTTACAAAATCTCAACAGTGAAATTAGGGCTACTTTATTTTTTGGGGAAAGAAAGTGATTCCTTAATATAAGATTGGAAGAAAAACGTTGGAAAATCCTGGGTTCGTTTCGTAATTTTTCAGAAATTTACTCATTTAATTGAAACTCTTTGGTGGCGGGGATGCATGTTTTTGAAGCATGAGGTTTTAGCGTCTTTGGGAGTCGATGAAGACTGAATCTATAGGCTTTTAAAGTCTAACAGATTGATGTTGACGATCTCGTTTGCATGAGAATTAATGAAAACACGAGATCTGACCATTAGCCTCTTCAGCAGGTCTCAAGGAATTTAGTATTTTCAATGTCTGTCACTAGGAAAATGCTAGAGAAAAAAATATTAAAGTTGGATTTTTACATTCAGCGTAGAGACGACGGATGCAGCGACGAATAAGGCATCGGTCAAAATCGTCTACATCAGTAACGGGGCTTGCTCGTGGTCGCTTCTTTCCCGGAGTCGATAAGCCTTCTTTCTCGCTATTTTGTGAGAAGACATGGATAGAGACTATTCTCGCGTAAATTACGTGAAATCACGAAAATACGAGATCGTCAAGATCCGTCTGTTGGACTATAAGATGTGGCCGATAAATTCACCTGGCGGCCAATTTAAAATTATATCTGAAATTGAGAAACTGATGTTGCAAATATTATTGAAAAATTGAAAGGAAATTATTCTTATTTGGGAAAAATAATAAAGAAATGGTGGGAAATTAGAAATAATGGATTGCGGTGAAATTTATATTAAAATTAAGAAGGATATATATCATTCGAAACTGAGAAACTGGTGTTGCTTAGGGAAATATTATAAGTAAAAATAACAAAAATTATTCAAAAATTGTAAGAAAATATTAAAACTAAGAAGGAAATTTCTCTTTTACATTAGGTTACATTGCTTGAGGAGGATAATTTCCTATTTTACGTTCGTAAAATCTCCAGCATATAAGAGACATTTTTAGCATCAATTTAAAAGCTTATAGTAAAAGGAAATATAATTATTGCAAACGTAATTACACGTTCGATGTTCCATTTCGTTAATGTTACGGTGGCTCACCTGTCATAAAATAGGGAGGGGGGGATAATTAACTTAGTATGAGCTCTATATTAGTATTTGGTGCGTTGTATTATCTCAAGATCGCAGTTAGCCAGATGAGGGTTAGTTTTTCTAGTAAAAGATCGTGCGAAACCATTTTGAAATAACTTTGCCTTTGCATCAGTTAGGCGAACAATATTTTTTTTCTGATACATTTAATTTTAATATTCATCATTTTAGCAATTCACTAGTTGCGGCGTGCACTAAATTATCCAAGATTAATATTAAAATTATTAAGGATTAAAATTATTTGGATTCCATCTAATTTAGTAAATAATGCAAAATTAATTAACATCAGAAAATTGGAAATTTTTATATTTTGTATACAGAAGAGATTGTAATATAAAATAACTAAAGACTTTTAAATTATCTTTAGTGCACAATTACGATTTTAAAAACAAAGAAAAAGAAATATTGGAAGGATTTAAGGAAGTAGGTTTCAAGTTCTTCAGGTGCTTCTTGTTTACTTTCACATTATCTCTACGCGAGATAAGAAACCTGCCTTCGGCGGAGGCCGTTTTTGTCGTATGAAAGATTAGACAGCTGTTTACAACTGACTGCCCAGGTCTTACATCATTTGAAGAAGAAGAAAATACGAGAACCCCTAAGTCAGCAGCAGGATTGAAACCCACTTTTAAGAGAGGCATGTTTTTGAAATAAATGAAATGAAAACAACTTGTATAGGTCAGAGGAATTAATGTCAGTGAAGGAAATTTTAAAGTTAAATAGAATAAAAAAAAGAACCTTCCGAACATTTTTGTAACGACCCGTACACTGTAGTGTAAAAAGGATAGGCAGCTCTTACGTTCGTTCTGTCTGTCTGTCCGACAGTCATATCTCATACTTTATCACGACCTTTTTGACTTGTAGAGACGGGGAAAAAAACAGGATTCCCGGTTTGCGATCACTTCCTGTCTCACATAGAAAAAATAAAGAATAGTTGTGTATTCAGGAATAAACTTTTTCATGAAACCATTAATAATTTTTAATTAAATATAAAATTCTCCTTAACATTGATAAGAAGTTTTAATTATTTTTTTTCTTTTTCATCAAGTTTTTCATTGGTTCATCTTTTAAAAAAAAAGATAATCATTGTCGAATATAATTGTTTAATAAAATCCTTCAAATAACAAGAAAAATTGGCATTTACAGAAATAAAACATCATTACGTTTCCTTAATTTTTTTGGCCCAAGTAGACTAGTATTTTAAATAATGATTTTTAGGCTGATTTTATGTCCGGAGTCACTTAAGCGTGGAACCCGAACTACTTTTTTTCGTCTCGTTTTACTGCAATAATCGAAGCAGTCATTGAGATTCGTAAAAATGTTACATTTAATTATGTGAACAATTCTTCGTGAGGTTCTCCGCTCCATCCCAAATGTCTTTCTCCGTTGTGGAACTTAATACCAGTGAATGCTAGGCAAGCATCACCTGGCAATGATTCACGACCTAGAATAAACCTACGGAGATACGGAATCTTTAATAAATGAAATATTCAATGATTTACCATTCAAAACCTCCATATACTTCATCGATTTAAATCGATGCTTCTTACTTTAGGTGTACTTTATTTATCCGTCATTCCAGTGACTATTTTTGTAATAGTTTTAGTTTTTCACTAATTTTCTTTTTTTTTTTTATTTATTTATTCATCAAATATATTACATTTCAGTCCCACTAGGTTATTAGCCTGTTTTGTGGGTGCTGAGAGTTATAATGGTAGCATATACAAAAATGGTTCTATATACTTTTAATATAAACATAATATTCCATTAATTGTACAAATAAAACAATAATAATATTTAATAATATTTCAGATATTATATAAAATTTTGAGATAAAAGATAGAAGCTAATATCTTATTAGTACATAATAAATGTAAAGTGAAGTACATGAAGTATATAATAATTTAATTTTTTTTTTTTTTTTTTACTTTTCAAATCAGTGTATTAACATTTTTAATAAAATGATTTGAATATCTAGTAAAAACTTTTCCACTGGACATGTTAACTATGATTCTCAGAAAACATTTTTTTGTTCACAGTAGTTATGTATTAGTGTTAAGAAAATGAATGAAAACGAACTGAAATATACCGATTTTCAATACTTTTATTGTTCATGCTTTTTTTGTGACATACATTTTCCGTATCGTTAAAACGTCATTTGTTTCTAATGAGACATGAACCGTTATTTTTGTATGAATTACGATTACATGAATGTTCCAATAAAAATTACCATTTATTAAACTACTAGGTCTCTTTTAACTGACTAATTTCTTTATAAGTTCACATGGACTCTCCAGAATATGGAGGAAAAAGTATGAGTATTAGATATTTTAAAAATACTTTTTGTTGCAGTTCATTACAATGAGAACATTTGGCTACCCAACAAAGATATTTTTCTATAAATTCAAACTACAAATTTTAAAATGTCGTGACTGTTATAAAGATTTCTCTAAAATAAAGTTTGAAAGGTACGTTTAAAGTATTGGAAGAAGTTGTTAGATTTCCTTTTTCAGTTATCGCACATGAGCAATTTAAGATTGTCATTGAACTTCACATAACAAAGGCAGACGTCAGTAAAATATCTTAAAAAGTATAGAACTGCAAAAATTTCTCTGCTTCACCATCAAATCAATACAGCCCCTTTAATGTTTCATTGTGAAGGAGAGGAAGGAATTAAGGAGGAATTGCTGAGGGATAACTTGCAGACCTCAACCACTCTAAATATGGCAAGTGTTCATTCAATACTTCCAAAGTCTCGTTACTTTCCAGGCTAAATAGCCTTTCATTAACGTTCTGAAGCACAACAGTCAGGTTCTCGTGACTTGGGAACGAATTCTTTTCCTGGGAGATTTCTGCTCCATTTTTATCCACTGATCATTGATTCCGTTTCTCTGTAGGCTTTTGAAGTTCAGCAATAAAAGTTGAACGAATCCAGCGAGGGAATACAGGGCATAGATCAAGAAAAGCAGGTTCACGACGGAAATGTCAACAATTGCAATTCTGTTGCAAGTGATACTCTCGAAGATCAAAAGAATTTCTTTTCAAACTTCTTCAGCTATTTAATAATTAAAATAATGTACAGCCTATTGGAAGAAGCTAGAATAAATCAATGATGTATTTTTCTAGAAAAGTTGCATCCTTATGATACAATTAATTGATACTCATTATTGATACTCCATGCGATCATTAAGTATTAAAAAAGAGCCAAGATTCAGCTGTAGTAACTTAAAATTTTTGTAAAAAAATTCTGTTGAATAAAGAACAAAGAATAAAGTACTCTCTCTTCCGCTAATCCTAATTAATAGTGTATTATAGGATATCAAAGAATATCTTGGAATACACTATTTCAACAGGTTTTTAAAAGTACTTGTTTCATATAACTTAAGTTTTCATTAAGCTTCAGGAAGCTGAGACATAGACAGAAAAACAGACAAAAAAATCCAAACGTAAATCACTCTTTAATGGGAATTTCTTTTTTATTCGTTGCCGACTTTTATACTTTCGGTATTTTTTTTTTAATTTTAATAATCCTAATGTTAGTCGCACTATTTGATTAAATTTTTGAATTTGCTGTATATTTTAGTAAACGAGTACTACAGAATTACCACTTCAAATCCACTTCACTTGAAGTATATTTACAGCAAAGTAACTCATAGGCATTACAGACTCAATTAAAACCAATGCAAATTCTTAAAATAAAAACAGAAAGGAATGAAAGAGACTGTTTTTTCTAATGTTAAATTAAAATTTCTATAACTCTGGAAGCATTTATGTAAGTTAGATATCGACTGACCATAAAAAACTAGCTAATTCTTTGGCTACTTTATGATAAAAAAGTCATGTTGAATTTAGGAAATGGAAACTGCGGAATTGCGCCCTTCGAAAGAATTGAAAGAGCTGGGCATACGTCCAAATTTATTGTCGTAATAAGATCCAAGCCCGAGGCACAACTTTCTGGTAACGTTACTCTGTTCCTTCCTCAACGACCTCCAGCAAGAAGTAAACAACAAACCGAAAAGATTTAAGTCGAATTCCAGCAACTAGACTCCAGATAATTATCCCCCTCCTCACTACAAAAAAAAGAAAGGAATCTCTCCCAAAAAAAGAGAATGGAAAGAAAAAAAATATCTGCAATAAAAATACAATTTCAGATACCATTAACCACAGTTTATACTAAACAAAAGCGGACACAATATAGTTCAGAAATAATAAACTATTAAATCTAATTTTAACTGGCAGCAATTAAACCGTATAAGTGGTAAATTACAATTGATGAAGTTGACTAATCAGTTCACTTTGAAGAAGTATTCAGTTAAAGTTAATCCATTCGATTTTATATAGTCATTATTTAAAAGTTTTCCAGTGGATTAGCAATACAAAACAATCAGACAAAGCACTAAATGTAAAGAAACACTAGCCAACACATTTAAAACTACTTGATGCCATTCGTTTGTTTGCATTTCTAATATTGAAATTTAGATTTTAGATTTATTCTAAGCAAATTAACAAGGTTAATCGTGCAAATTAAATTATTAAATAATATGTTTCAGAGTTCTTAAATTTTATTGTTCATTGCCTTCTTTTCATTATTATTTCTCATAGCCCAATTGTTGCTCCTACTTTAGAATGAGGAAAACAGTATTTTTATGCCACGCACCTTTTTATGAAGTGCTTTACAGAAAAAAAGAAAACTTTCCTTTTTTATTTTCTAAAAAATATTTGACTGTAAGGATATCTGATTTATTAAAATAATTTCTGTTTGTTGATCAATAACGTTTGCGAAAGATTTAATCAAAAAGATAAACATAGCTTGGCTATTTTTTCCCCAAATTCAATTATTAATCGTTTTAATTGCATTTCTTTTATCCATGAATGATGCATTTTAATCCTTTTCACACAAAATATCAACTTTTATTGAAGCTTAAACTTCATTATTCCTATTAATGCCTAAGGATTTCAGTACTCCTAAAATCAAAGGCAAAGGTTGTTTGATGGAAGTTCGTAAGCCAACACTGCCGCATTTACAGTCGGGAAAGAACCATATCCCAATTGACAAGGGTTAAGTAAACAATACGGTTCCCACTGGCATTTTGCTGTTTTTCTCAGAAATTTTGCAACGAAATAATCCTTCTCAACGAACGCTTTAAATATTCATAACATGTAACGATTTCACAAAATTAGCAGACAGAAATTCAACCAAACTTATTAATTTTAATAACTCCATTCAGGAATTCCATTAGTATTCCGTGGTAAGTTATCGCATTATACTCAATCTCTATTTTTTTCTTTCTTCTTTTCTTCGTAATTTGTCGCTGAAGTGCGGGCAGTCAAGCCTTCTAATCTAAATTACCATTTAATTTATCCACTTTCTCAGGCACATCAATCAAAAATTTCAGATATGTCCATGATTCACGGTTTATTTGCACTGTAGATTCATCCAGTTTTGACAAGCTCAAATAGAATCCGTAGTCCAGCTCATTCCAGTTATAAGCACTGAACAATTTTTGTTTACAAGGTTATACTTATCCTCCCTCTAAATTTATTTACTCTGACCTGACTTTCATAGATTATTTATTTTCTCTGATTTTACAGATTAAATTTTGTAGATATTACAATACATTTTATTCTTTATAAAACAAGTCTCGTCAACTTTCGTCAATCTCTATAAATTCGCAAGAAATTGCATTTATTATTTGATTCCCAGAAAATCAATTTTCTTGTGAAGATACAAGAAAAACATTTTATTTATTTTTTTTATTGTCGAAATTTTAGTAGTTATAAAAGTTTTAGCCTTCGTTGATTGGAAAATAAAGGCAAAAATTGAAGTTTCACTTTAACAGCAGTCGAATTAGATTTAAATAATAAAAAATAATTAAAAAGTGAATTTTTGTGCTATGCTTATGGAAAAATCCTCTGATATGCTTTTTCTGTTTTTAGTGGATTTATTTGAAATAACGAAAGAAACTAAATTTGATACACTCTACGATTTCTACAAAGTATTGCACTAAAATTAGAATAGTGCTTAAAATCATAGATAAGATAATCTTTTCAATGCTACGCTGCTTTTTTTATTACATAAAATAAATTGTAGTGCAACCTTTGCAAGACTTTCTTTAATTTCAATCAGTTTTGGAACATAATGTTATATATTTGTAGAGCCATTCATGTAAAATAGAAGCCCGAAAATTTAATCAGATCTAGATAATATGAATAAATTCTCTATGTTGATTAGTGCATTATTGTGCCAGTCTATTACAATGTAACCTTTTATAAGGTTTGATGTGGATTAAGACAGACAGACTCAATACACATTTACGCGCTAAGTGACAACAGACAACATTCCCAAATCTTACGATATACTTAATGGGAGATAGAAAAAATTGTAACTAAAACTCCGAGGTGCAGGGTAATTTTATGGATTAAAAATTTTACATAGAAATTGTTGAACCCCATTTTCTGATGCATCACCTATGGAATAATGTGCCCTTGGAATGAATAACCGTTCAATTGTACTTGATTGGTTATGTCTCCCAGGACACAAACTTTCTCTATGCTTCGGAAAGACTTATGCAAAGGAAAATGTGAATGCAGAATGATTGCTGCATCCCATGGCTAACCAACTGAGCATAACTAATGATGGCGACTGAGATATTTACAGCTCTTGATGCATCTTTAGTTATCAATACACATCTTGGATAGTGAGTTAGCCACAAATTCGTTTGCCTAGGAAAATATTGCATTCTTTTGTGATGTGTTGCTATTATCTTAACTGCACATTTCATTGAAGATGTCTAGTTTTCAGACATTTATATTCTCCCATTGTTATACAGCATAAACGATCATTATATAAATAAAGAAATAAAATATCAAAAATCTTGGAAAGAATATTTAACAGAAGCATCTTTTAAATCTCGATTTCTCTAATTTCCTTCCTTTTAAGAAAGGCACGGTAAGAATAAATAAATCAGAAGTCAGATATATTACAAAGAATTCTGGAATTAAGTAAGAACTTCACTACATCATGCGAGGTGACTTCTTAATTTTTCGATACGTTTATATAAAAGTAAGCTTGTAGCATTACATTCAGCAAAGAAGCCGAAGAAGAAGCCGAAGAAAAATAAGACCGAAAGAACAAGAAAGAAATTCTAATGAAGTTAATGTTGTTGCTGCACTGCAGAACATCTTGCAATCTATTTTCGGCGCAGTGTAGAAGCGTTATTGTGTCGTTAGTGCTGGCAGTGCTTTTTTTTTCCCTGCTGAACTTTTTTGTTACAGAATCGCTATTATGTTGGTAAGACTTTACAGACTATTCTTTCTTTTTTGTTGATTATATACTTTTTTTTGTTTGAAAGCATCAAAAAAGTAAGTTTAACGAAGCAGCATCATCGGAAATGCTCTTTTTTCTGAGTTAAAAGTAGTTTTCATTTGTTGGTGGGGTGCTATTTTTTTTTCCTACTTTCTCTGGCATCTTCCTTCACCGTCTTACTCGGCAGAATTCATCCAGCTCTCTCGACGGGGGGTTTGCCAATCTTAGCCAAGCAGCTTTCTAGCAATCTATAGGACGAAGTCTGAACTAATGCAATACGAGTTTATTGCGAGTTGCACAGCAGTACTCTTAAGAAAGATGAGTTGTTTATGAATATTTTGTGGTTTCATGTAATATACCCCTCCCCTGAACTAAGAAAGGATATTTCCGGTTTAGAAGTTGAATTTTCGACTAATAGTAAACAGAATAATAAAACATGTTTAACAGCTAATCTTATGACGAGAAAGACAGGTAATCGTGTGAATAAATTTCAAATGTTAAGAATTCCGACTTAACTACGATAACGCTGCAAGACTGAGGAGAGCAATTCTATTTTAATTTCTAACATAAATTCGTTTGTCATGTCATGTCATATCGTTGCGTCGTAAGTTTCAGTATCCAAGCTATTTTCATCGTAGGACTTTAAATCTGAAGTTCATGGATCATAATTAGCCAACAGCTACTCCCTGCAATGGTACAGAACAAAAGAAAATAGGTAACTATAAGATGAAGATGTTGGTTTCGGATTCTATCATAAATGTTGGGCTTTTCTTGGTCTTAGGTCTTAAAATCGTCTTTCATGGTTCAAATAGTTTTATTGCTTTCACTGTAGTATCGAAAGTTCATTTCAATTCTCTCTGAAGTCAATGTGCAACGTTACTACATTTATAGTCTTGTTCTACTATATCAATATTATGAAACTCCTTCATTCTGATAGTGTTAAGTATTCAAAAAAATTACTAAAAAAATAGAACCAATGTTCAATCTTACTATATTGTTAAGAGGTAACAATACCTCATAGACATATGAAAAGTTTTGGAATAGATTTTCAGTAATAAAATACTTCATTAGCCCAGATTTGCGATGGATATTAAATGGTTATTATTTAATAAAATTTGTCCTTAGAAGTCTATCATTATGACTAGTAAATGATGAACAACAATCATATCAAGCAGTTTTATTTCCGATTAGTTCAATTAAGAATGAAATTCCCTTAGTACTCTTTTTTGATGAGACAACCTTATATCATTGTTAACTAAATATATCAGTGATGTAATATAATAATGATTTTCACCTATTCGCAACATCAAGCTGAGGATTTAGTTTTTAGTACTCTAACAGGTGGTCTACTAAATTGGCTAATATATCAATATCTGGGTTCGAGTCGTGGAGCCGGCATGGATATTTTCTGTCTTAATTGTTGTTACCCTTCTTGTTTTTCTCTTTCACTTCTTCCGGCTATTTTGGCTATTGTTATTTACTAGGGTTTGTACAAGAAAAGGAAAAGTACTAGTGAGATGTATCCATGGCCCTTTCTATTAAAGACAAAAATAACATACATGTAGTTTTGTAATGCTATATTTATTTGCAGATTAAAACGTTAGTAATGTACACTGAGAGCTAGTATATTATTTCTCTATAAAAGGAATGCAGCATAAAGGTTTAATATATTGATTTATTTCATCAGGAATTCAATTAATTTTGAAAGAGTCGCAGGGAAAGAAATGCGAAAACGCGCAAAAATTGCCATTCATTTCAGTCACTCAGTATTCTATTAATTGGAGGTTTTATTCTTTAAACGCAAAAATTTACGGAATTTTGTCAGGTCAGTGTATACCAGTATTTTAATTTAAAGTTTAAAAGCTCACCTTTTCAATTAAAATTTAGAAATATTATAACCAGTTGTATTTGTGAATTGATATACAAATTTCTTGAAAAATTTAAGTTTTCGAAACTACCGTACACTTCATAAGAGTAGATTTATTTTTTTATCTTGAATCCTTTATCTTGAGACTATCATTGATTTTTCGGGATTAAATGGAACAGTTGTTATTGTAATTGCCTAATTCAAGTAATAATTAAATTGTCACATCTCTTTAGTTACCAGAATGAACACTGTCAGACCAACACTCAGTGCTTCCACCTAATTAACTAATATAATTAGTTTACAACGGATTCGAAGTCGTACTGAACTTTTCCCTTCAATCGCTAATTAATTCAACATATTTATTCTGTAGTGAGAACTAGGAAACGGCAAATTGAAGTTGTTTACAGTTTGATCATAATAGATATCAACATCGCTAGACCAGTGGTAATATATACAGAAACAGATTAGCCAAGAGTCTTTGAGTATCAAGTTATCTACCACTAAAGTACGAATGAAAACAATTGAGGAAACAGTCAGTTATATTGTGACAATTCGAACAATTATTTGTTTTAAGTGTGAGATTTTACGACTGTTAACCGACTTTGTGAAGTGTAGTATTGTTTGATGTTTAAAATATATTTGTTATCTTTGACTGATGCTTTTGACATCTTGAAGAGATCGGCATAATTTTGTATAGTCCAAAATCTAACCATACTTGGAGGAACTACCAGTGTGAGGTTTTCTAATACAAGACAGTTCTAATTTGTTTCACAGGGCTCCTCGAAAGTTTTATGTTATCCTTATCCAGATATATTTTCTTCAGATAACATGCCTACATTTCCCTTTGTAAAGTATAGGCTCTTTTTACGGTTATTTTTCTTAATTCCCATTTTTCATTTTTAAGAAACCTCATTTATTCGCTCGGAACTTCGTTCCAAGAAACCTCATAAAGATGCGAGAAATGGAGCATTGTAATTGTCAAAATCGAAATGCCATAAGGGAGTGAATAATAATAATAATAATAATAACCACACCATTCCTCATGAGACAATAACTCATGGGTGTCTTAAATTGAGAACTTGCATTGTTCCGCGAAGGTGAAGAAAACTAATAAATTCATTCAATTACTAACGCGCACGTGGAATTGGAAGGATATTGATGCACGTTTTTAGCTTCCGCGTCGTCGGTTTAATTTTCTCGTTATTTCACATTTTAATTGAGACTTACCGAGAAGAGAAACTGAAAATTTCTCCTCTATAAAGTCTTTCCTCGCTAAAGGTCTTCTGAGAAATAGAGCAGAAGATTGATTGGATTTTCATAAGAAAAAAAAATTGAAAAAAAAAATCTAATGCTTAAAGAAACCCTTTATATACTATACTTTATATACTTTATATACTAAATCGAGAGCTACAGAATTGAATTAAAGCTAATGTATTTTACTGATTTCATGCAATGTACGCCACTTCATTATAGAATCCTTATTTATAAATTTAAAGCATTTTGTTGTGATAATCAGTATCACAAAACAAAAGAAAATAAATCTTAAATTAAATCTCAAAATTTCATTACATCAGTTGTTGTTAAAAATACATGAGAATATCTCATGTTGTTCAAAAGAATTTAAACATCATATCCATTACTTTCGATTGTAATAAAATAATACTAAATGATCCGATCATATTTAAATTACAAGTTACAGGTTTTCTTAATTAAAAAAAAACCTTCAGTAACAATGTAATCTACAAGATGGGCCAAAAGTTTCTATACACAGTAAATAAAAACTTGTCTGACAAAATGATTTAATTCATAACATATGTGTAGGAGATTTTATTTTATTTATATGAAATAAATAAATATTATTATTATTATTTTTGAAAGCTTTAAAATGTATTTAAGTAAATTAATATGAAATAAATTTGAATAACGAACGTAATAATTATGTCAGCGAAGAAAATGAATAAGAAAGGCAACAAAGCTTCGATTTGGAGTTTAGATGACGACATTAAGAGAACATTACTTAAAATTATTAGTGAGAATTGAAGTTATATTGATTAACACCAGAAGGCGCAGCGATCGAGAATCATTATGATGCGGAGAGAATTTGCAAAGCGTGTTACGTCACCATTGGAATGCAGTAACGTCACAAATGGGGAAGCGACTTCAACAAATGGCGTTGCGAAGGGTTGAGCAAAGTTCTGGCGGGATGTTTAAAATGTGCTACGCAGTTAGACTACGAGCTACTGAGAATTTTAATATCAACGAACTCAATAAACTGTAAGTAGAAATCTTATTCAAAATATTCCGTTGAGGGTCTGTTGAGCTTTGGATTTTATATTCTGCAAACAGAGTTCTGAAAGTGAAGAAAGTCACGGGAAGACATAATCACACGACTTTTGAAGTGCGAAGAGAATTGCAATTAACTGTTTGATTTAAAGCTATTGTACAAAGTATTATTTCTCAATTATTTATTTATTTGAAGAATTATTCGAAGCTTTATTTAATTTGTCGAAACTACTAAAGTGTAGTAGAGCGAACAGATTAGTGAGATTTTGTTATAATAGAATCTTCCGCAAGTAGCGTGAAACGATTCAATTATTATTTGCGCTTTAATGAAGTGAACTGGTGCGAGTTGTGATTATAGAATTCATAAAGAAGAAGTAAATAATGGTGAAAGAGAACTGTTAGTAATTTCTGTACTTCAAGATATTAATATTAATGGAGATTCCATTAATGTTGAATGACGTAATATAGAACTGCGACGTGAGTCGTAATATTCAACAGTGTAAAGCTTAAATATTTCACGCGGGCGAAAAGCCATAATATTATGTCACACATTGTGAAAAGCCAGATAATATTAAATTACACATTGTGAAAAGCCTATTAAAATATTTCACAAGTGAACAGCCAATTAAAATATTTCACACAAGTGAACAGCCATAATAGTATTTCACATAAGTGAAAGGCCATTATCCTATTATAATTGATACCAACGGTATTGGAGCAATACAGGGAAGACTTATTGAAATGAAGCAAGTTGGTGCTTATAGAAGATACTTTTAATATTTTAATCCTAAGACAAGTTTTATGAAGCTGATGGGACTCTAGAAATAACCCGAACCATTATTGCAAGTTTTTCTATATCAGCATCATAGTTGTTATATAAAAAATTAAATAAATAAATAAATCTACTCAATATTTTTATCTCAAAACCTTAGTAGTACTCTGCATTTAATTCCAGTAAATTCTAATATAATACTACTAGGATAAAACCCAAATTAATTACAATATGCTTTACATGATTGCCATTACTTCGAAAACAGAATCGAATATGCCTCTGCCACTCTTGTTGAACTCATGTTTAACGCATCTGGTGTAATGCGTATAAGGGCATGCTGAATCTATATTACTAAAATCTTTTATTTCTCTGTCTGTCTGTCTACCGCAATTGTTAATTTCCTGAGAAAAATAGAAATAATTACTACAATAAAACGTTCGCGACGGGAATCGAACCTGGAACCTTTTGTTCCGAAGTAAGACGATTTATCCATTAGGCCACAGGGACTACAAGAATAAAATATCACTTTTTGCCATAACCGCTTGGAATCGATTCTTCTTGGATTATCTCATACTTACCAGGAGGAGACAGGGGGATGGCCTAATAAAAAATAAAAATAATTTCTCTTAGGAAGCTTTTGGCCCACCCTGTATCAATAAATTAAGGCAAGAATTTCCGTTTCTTGGATTTAGTATGCTTATTATTAACCTTCAATTAAAATGTAGACATTCTTGGCCTACCTATGTTGGGACAACAGACGAACGCAGTTTTATATTTGAATTATTTTCTGTGTTAATCCTTGTCGAGAAATTTAGCTGGAGGTGAAAAATTTCCATAGAAATTCCCATTGTAGCCCTAAAACATTAAATACAATTGTAATTCCTTATTACTATTGAAAGTGGAAGAATAGAAAAAGAAAAAAAAGGCATGAGAAAAAAAAAATGAAAAATATAAGAATAGGGACGAAGAAATATAAATAGGTAGCGAAGGTGTCCACCTAACCCCAAAATAAAGAGTTCTTAATTGG
Source organism: Thereuonema tuberculata (assembly GCA_023159025.1). Lineage (NCBI taxonomy): Eukaryota > Metazoa > Arthropoda > Chilopoda > Scutigeromorpha > Scutigeridae > Thereuonema > Thereuonema tuberculata. The sequence goes on from JAFIDM010000001.1 coordinate 135,053,124, forward strand.
GGAAAATGTTTATTTAAACTATTTGTAACTAACTTTGCTTAAGAAATAAAATTATTATTAAATTTATCCATTATTATTCTGATCTGAAAATATTTTGTTACTGTTTTTATTTAATTTTTAAAAAATAAAAATTGAAAATTACTGAAAATGAAATACGTTAAATGATTTTTTTTTTAGATAGTCAGAATTTCCTTTAATTTATAGTAGCAAACCTGTCAAGTTTTCTTTGATATATAAATAGCAACCCGCAGTGGCTTTCCTGCGACCCACTCGGCTTCCTGCTCAGTGAGAAAAGGTCACGTGGCCGACGTGTCGTGTGTATGTCTGTCTGGTGAGAGTGTATGGCAGAGAAGCCGAAAAAAAATCTTACGGTTATGACCTTCTTTCACGTGACCTACGGTTGCCCCATATCGATGAAAAATGAAATGTAGGCAACCTCAATAGTATATCTAAAATTTGACACCTTATTTTTATTTATGTGTCTTATGGTTTCGGAGGAGAAGCAGGCAGAAAAATGTTAGGTTTTATACATATATGGATTACGTTGAAGACGTACTTAATATAATAAGACTTAATTCACGTTTTAAAACTTAGCGGATCTTGAAATGATCAATATTACTGAAACTTAAATAAAATTCAATAATAATTGGAATACCGATTTAACAAAGAATTATAACTTCCACTTTCATATTTAAAGCTTTCGTATTTAGATACATCGTTTAATATACTTTTATACAGAAATACCTTAATCAAAGATTACGAATTAAATTACATTGGACAAATATCTGATGAATACATATTCAATGAAAATAAGCTAATTTTAATATAATTAAGTTGATTCACTTTCATCTAACTTCATGGATAAGGCTACAAGTAATAATTTTAATGCTGATTAATAATTTTAATAATCATTAAAACTAGTGAATCAAAACATATTACATTATTAAAACGTAATCTTGTTAAGTCGAAAAGTAATGCAGAAAAAAAGCGTTCATAAATCACGCTCGGAACTGCAACCACTTCCGGCAATAACTTATTAGCTATTTTATTTCAGCTGCTATTTTTAATAATTGTTGGCATCGTTTTCAACATCATTACCTTTTATAAATGCTTCCCCCCAAAAAATAATGATACCACTTTCTATCTCATTAATACGTTATTCAGGAAATAAATTTCCCATAAAAAAATTCATGTTTCTATTACACCTCATTCCACTAAATTTGCAACTGTAGAATATTTAGGATTTCCTTTCAGTCTAGTTAGAAAGAAAAAAAAACCTATTACAGATGAGTTGAAAGAAATAACGACTGCTAACAGAAAGTTATTTTTACTGTACCTTTTAATCACTTTCTCTGTAGACTGTGGGATAAATAAAAAACCTTAAACCTTAAAACCTTTGACAGTCTTCAAGGACATTCTTTAAAAGGATCATCACAAAATCATCTTTTAATAAACAAAAGCATAATGAATGACCTATGACCGTGGTAGGGACACCTAAGTCTTTTTCCTGTATCAGTTAATGTGAGAAGTTAATCAGACAAATTCACGATATATATCGTAATTAAGTTAGAAATTAATTAAAGTATACAAAATGGAAGCTTTCGACCTAATCGGCGAGCTTTTTCTTCAGCTACTGCAACGAAATGGACTAAATTCAATGAAGTAGTAGTTGTAACAAATAGATATTTGTAAATTCATGTTTAAAATTTCTTCAGCCTTTATGTTAAATAGAGGATTTTGAATCCATTACATAATTTGCCAGGATTGAAAAAGAGTGAAAATTTAAAAATATTCAATTAATATCTTGTTTTCGTGCACCACTCAGCACTTAGCAAGAAATTGTTTTTGAGTCTACAGTAGCTTTTTGCGAAAATAATTTTCAGGGTATAAGTCTGCAACAAATCAATTTGATTGCAGCTAACAAATATCTACAATAAAATGTGTACGCCGACGCACTGATTAAAAATAGAATATATACATTTTAAAAAGTTGAACTACTAGTTTTGATTCTCATAGGAATCTTCCTCAAGTTACTTGAAATTAAAAATGCATCTGGTTTATAAAGCCTTAGAAATGAAAAATGACGGATAAATCACATGGCTAGAGTTCAAGCTCATGCTGAATTTATTTGCTACTATCGTGTTTATTTTTTTTTTTATGAATTAAATATTTTTCCATATTTTTAACAGAAAGTATCATTGTAACATGTTGGATCACTTAAAATAAAAAAGGACTCCTTACATTTTCTAAGAAAGTAATTCTCTTCTTTGCAAATGATTTTTACTTCTTTAAAGTTAAATTGATGTTAATGTTTTTCTTGCGTGCTTAATTTCTGTATAATTTAGGTCTTCGTTTTTTTAAGCATATTCATGTTGGTAAATACGCTTTTTTCGTGTTTCGCCAAAATAAATTTGACGTTGTTTCGCAACCAACAATGCAGGTATTGAAATTAAGCTGTACTTGCCATTTCAACTTTAAAATGTAGGTTTCATCAAAAACTCAGTTATTTTTTTTCATTGTTGAAATTAGTAGATTGGAAGCAGGAATAACGTATCTCATTATTGAATCAAAATACGTTTATTTACCAAATTTGCTATCTGGAATTTTTTAATCTAAATCAATTATTTTCAGTGATATTCTTCTAATACGAATAAATTAGGGACAACTTCAATGACAAGTCGAATCAGGGGTAAGAAATTATTGATTAAAAACCAAGGGAAATAATTGCCTTCAGCCAAAATCATGTCTTTTATCAAGTCCCTAACTTGTTGGAAAGGCAAATGTTTTTTACAGTGGTTGAACCAGTAATTGAATTTCCTCTTCCCTTTAATAATTAAAATTTCCAATTATGAAACTCCTTCCAGTTTATCTCAAAAGCTCTGCGTTCCCAAAATCTGAAGAAATTCCTTAGCCGCTGCATTTCAGTTTTCTCCAATGCTATTTCTGGTCTTGTAATTGATTTATTCATAAGTATAACCAGTAAAGATGCACTGGAATTTTATAGATCAGGCAAAGGATAAATAGAGAAACGGAAGTAAAAATCCATTTTGATTGGTTTCTTTAAAGTGGATATAGAAATTGAGAGAACGAAAAAAAATTAAGAGTATGACATTTAGATATGACAGTTAGGTAACTGCTACGTTTCATTTTCATTTACAACTGAAAAACTTCTTTTTAATATGTTGATTACAAAACGCTGAGGATTAATTATATCGTATAGATCATCCCCTTGTTTGCTCTTTTAATAGAGAAAGACAAAAAATTAGTAATTAACAAGATAGAAGAAAAAAATTTCATTATTGATAACAGCATATCTTTGAGAAACGATTATAACCCCTTAGGAGAGAAGTTGCTTAAATAGGATTCACATTTAAATATTCTATTCAGTTGCTAAATAGGATTCATAATTAAAAATTCTATTCATCATATTTTATAATTAGTTGGATATCTAAATATTAAAATTTAACTTACTTTCAATTGAGCAAACTGAAAACAAAGAAACAGCTACGCAATTTCACTAGAAAACGCAAAATCAACAACTGAGGCCGCCCTTAGAACAGGGAGAGAGGGGCTCTTGTCCCGAGGTTCTTTAGGAGCAAAGGAAAAAACTGAGCAGTTTATTAATAGGTTCTGCCTTCTAAGTTTTCTGAAAATTAATGATTATGAACAATTTTAACTTTTAAACAATGAAAAAAAAACTTTCATTTCATGTGAAGCAGTAAGTGATCTTAGAGCGGAACTCGAATGTTTTCCCGCCTAAGCTTTCCAATAACTTATGTCTGTACGACTTACAGATTGGGTTCTAGAGATAATACTAGACCTTCGGACAGACGAGCCTTTTAAGAATTACTCCCCTTCACCCTTTGCGTAAGGAATCGCCAAAATGAAGGGCACATATTGTTTTTATTGCACACTGAATTTTACAGCAAAATTTATGTATTCAAAAGCTCGTTTTACATTTTTATAAGTTATAATCGATTCTGCTAAAGAAGACGAAAATGCTCCGTACTTCCATTAGAAAGTATTTTGAAATTTTATAGTATTTTGAATTTATAAAGAACTTTGAGTGAGATTGGGGCATTTTTAATGTGAATTGTTGTTAATTTAAAATTAAATAATCTTGCACACTGTTATGAACACTAAAATTATTTCTGCAAAATTTCATCTAGGCCTAAACTTTAATAAAGAAAAAAATGGAAGACAACGTAAAAGATTTCATCTTCATACTTCTTAGTTTGAATTTTTTTAGTTATTCGTATTCATTGTTGCAATAGATTGATCACCGCTGGCTTTTGGAAGTGTTTGGTTTTTTTGTTTTTGTTTTTTTAACGGAAGCAAATAATTCATTATCTTTGCTTAAATGTTGAAAGACTCCTCCTGGGAAGAGAGAAAATATTTCTGTTTTTTTATTCACACACAAGGATTTCGTGTTAGCAATAAATTTCAGTAATTGTAAGTAAATTATTGTGCCATTGGGTGTTCATTTAATGAAAGGAATAATTGGTTTAATTGTTTCATGGCATTCTATAATTTAAGGAGTCATAAATTGAACGTTATCACATAGCACGCACCCTTATTCCCACTCAGTTCTACCTGAATATTACTTTTGACAATATTATAACTATTACGAAGTTCTTTTTCTGTTTTGTAGTAGTACTTCAATATTTTTGTGATAATAATTTTAGTTAATTTTCTCAGAAAGTGTGGTTCTCAGAATCAATGAGTGTACGTATGTCTGTGTGTTCCTCCTTCCCGTTATAAATTTTAAGCTCCAAGATGCATTTTCTTGAAACTTGGTAGCGATCTTTATAGTTTACAAAGAATTTTTATGTTTGAAGGGTAACAACGAGGATAACTATCTCTAAACTTTAGGCATTAACAATACTTTTTAAACATATGAAGTTGAAAACGTAATGTTGATATGTCTAAACTTTTAAGATTGCTACGATCTGCCCATTGTAAGGTAAGTGAGGCCTTGTCGAATACTTAGAGCGAGAAGGCGAGAAAAATAATTCCCAAAAGAAAATTAATAGAAACGAAACACTGGCTTTCTAACAATCCGTTAAAAAATAGATTTATCTTTTCTGCTTATCCTTTAATTAGTGAAGTTTGATTCGGTAAAAAAATAATCGACAGATGAAGTATATAATTTCGAAATATTCATTTTTTCAGGAAATGGACCATCTGCATTGTTTGTATCCATCAGATGTTGTTATTAAAAATAAATGTAGGTTATTTTTTTATTTGTGTCGTTTTTAAGAAAATGAAATAAAAATAATTTAAAAAATTAAGAATAACATTTTTAGACCAGTAACCATTGTTGTTTCAAGAACATCTTGTTTGAAATGTTTACTGGACGTTTTAGTGCCATATATTTAAATCTATATTTTATTTCAGAAAAGCTTTTAGTAATAGCTGCAATTTATTTTATGCTTTATTCTTCATTTCCATGAGAAACTTTCCTTCTTTTTTGGCTTCGGTGATCACAGTATGATTTATTCATATTTATCTCAGTGTATTGGAAAAATGTAGAATTACTTGATGGTTCAGTGAATGCCAGAGAAAGTTACGAAATTCAACATCGACGATGTTTGATTAGAATTTGCAATTCAGCTATATGAGATTCCTCTGTTTCAAACTAAGCCCTTGAATATTTATGCGTTTTTTTAAAGAATATTTTAAAGCTTCGCTGTTGTATTCCAATGAAGTTGTTAAATTCAACAATATATCGATAAAAGAATTCGTTGTGATTCAAATTGTCGATGTCTATGTTCTTGGAGTGACCTAGTAGAACTTTGGAAAGTTGTTTCATTTAGTTAAAAGCTTCTACTGATTTGATTTTTAATCGAAGATCCGTTGTGCTCTTGACAAGAAAACTTGTAAAATGAATTTCTGAACAATGATTACAGGCCTGTCACAGAATACCCTCATTTCAGAAAGTTCAATTAGAGTTCAGAGTATATAGAAGCAGTGGCGTAGCAACGCCTTTGGAGGCCCGGGGCGGGAGTTCCATTATTCCCCAACCAAAAAAAAAGGAAATTTTGCTTTTACAACCAAAAAAAAAGGAAATACTTGGGTGGATGGGGCCCCTAGGCTAACTGGTGGGGCCCCCTAGGCTTGCTTTTACAACCCAAAAAAAAGGGAATTTCCTATTTAACAACCAAAAAAAAAAGGAAATAAGCTGGCTGGTTGGACCGCCCCCCGCCCCTCCCTTGCTACGCCTCTATATAGAAGTCTTTAGTGATACTTCAAGATCATGGCCAAATCATAAATAAATGTTAGGAGGCTTGAAAGTTTCTCCTTACATTCGTTTTGAATGGAGTTTATTTCTGCATTTCGATTCCTTACTTTATGGTTGCTTTATTCGTTCTTGAAAACTTGATTGAAACCGGCAAGTGGTTTGAGAAATTCCCAACTTGCTCGAAAAATCTGCTAGTTGTTGTACATAGAAACGGTTCTAAATTCAGGCAAATAATTAGAAGCAAGTCGACACCAGAGCTCTTGGTGTCGACAAAATTTATTTAAAACATATCTAACTTCACGCTGAAATCTGGATATTCTTTGCTCATGGTTTCAATCCATGACTTTATTCACCACATTCTCTTCCTCTGGTATCCTTTTCACCTTTGCTTTATCTCTGCTGTGAAATGAGTTGAGAATTAATTACAAAACAAAGCTGCAAAATCATTTTGTTTGTGGCTTCGGCGAAGACAGTTGTTGTCGAGATCTCAATGAGAACAAAACGAGACTTGAAGAATCTTTCCGTGTAAAGCGATATGACAAGCAGTCAGCGCCAACTGGCAATTGGCAGTATTTGAGCTTGTTTGAGGCAAGTTTTCGGGACCGTGTAAAGCAGCCATTACAGCCTAACAATATAATTCCAAATCTACATTACTCTGTTAACTAGTTTTATGCGTATGCAAAAGATTATCCAGTAAAGTTTCAATGTCCAATGATAAAACGAATGTACAGCTTTGTGATGCAACATTTGTAAAATACTTGCTATATATTTGCTAAATTTGTAAAATATTTATTAGACGAAGAATTAGAAATCTAACGTTTTTCTGTTAACAAATGAAAAAAATACACAGGAACTCTATTGATGATTTATAGGTTTCCTTTTTTCTTTTGAATGATATAAAACTTTCTTTGATTTGAAGTTCTTCACTGATTTTTAATATCCTTCCCGATTCGAGTTTAATTCTGTTTTTCTGAATCAATAAAATTTTCTTCTGGTTATAACTACGACGAAAAAGTAAGGATTTCTCCATTCCTCCTAACTGATATCAAATATCTTTCGGCCAGATCCCGTTAGCAAGACGTAAAAATTCCCATAAATTTGACTCCATACCATTGTGATTCCTATTTTACAGACGGTTTTACTCATTCGCCGCTTTTCTTTCATTTCCCGCTGAAGGTTACAACTTTGCTATTTGCTTCAGAGGACTCGAGAGCAATTTCTCCGTTTCCACTTTCCCATTCGTGTCGAGACTGAGTTCCTCTTCACCCCTTCGAGCCCCTTGACCCTCTTTGGCGCAGCTAAGACGTATCCGGCGTGTCACTGACAAAGCATCGGAGACGACAGATTCCTTACGAGCGTGAATGGGATTCCGCGGATGTCTAGCAACGGACGTTGAATACTAACTGCACTTAGACTGCCACTTCCTATTACCTTGCATGAGTTTATTTGCACTTTCCACTAACACTAAAGGACAAAGGAGATGGACCTAACCAGAAGCGAAAAAGTGTTTCCAAGAAAAGAAAACGACCATACGGAATGACTCGTCTCTTCTTTCACGTGCTAACTTTTATTGAATTGGATTTAAGAGGCCAGATGATATGGATAAGCAAATGTAACAAAAGAAGAAGGAAAAAAAAAACCTTCAGAATTTTACAACGTACTTCTCATTAGCTTCAGTTCTCTGTTTCTTGAAGAGTTTTCAAATTATTATTTTTTTTATATTTTGCGAAAACCTAAAAATTCTCCTTTTATTTTCCTGTTTATTTTAATATTACAGAAAGTCATCATCATCATCAGCCCTTACAATCCCCATCCGGAGAAAGGGCCTCTCCTAGTTTCTTCCATCTGTACAGAAAGTACAGAAACTTTTTAAAGAATATGGAAAGAATATGGAATAACAATAGAAAAATATTCAGTTTTGTCTATGTTACATTGACATAGACAAACAAGATTTTGAAAATTGTGAGAATTGATGAAAGTGTTGAAAATCCGCCTTACCGAAAAATTAAATGCTTTAACATCCGCAGTATTGGTGAACTACTTAAGTAAACGAAACGCAGACTTACTGAATGTTGGAAGGAATGACTGGAATTTCTGGTCCAGACTGAATCTCCGATAAGCGGACTGACATGAGTAGGGATGATAAAGCATGAAGTGTGCACATTGTGAATGGTTGCCAGATTTAAGTGAATCGCCTTGCACCTAGTGTAAATGCCTGAAGGCCTCAGCGGGTCATCTTAGATCCACCCGCATGAAGAGGGTAGGCGTAGAAACACAGTAGAGGGGGTCAATCGATAGCCGTGTTTCTGAAGACGAACGCATCTTAGCAAATACAGAAAAGACAAAGAAGCAGCTACTTTCTTTGTAGACAAAACAACTAAGATCGACAGATAAACATTGATACTATGCCCGTGTTTAGTTTTGCCTTAAGCCGCTCAGAGAAGGAAACCAACACCTTCTTTTTTTCCTTTTGAAGATTATTTGTCTTATGGTTAAGATTTTGAAGGAGAAAGATATGGGAGTTGAATACATAGACTAAGAAATAAGAAAAAACTTCCTGCAAGAACTTCGAGCCTTTTCAGAGAAATGTTGCAGTTTTTTTTTGTTTTAATTAATTGTTAAAATATAATACAAACTAAGAAGGTTGAAGAGGCGCCTTCTTAGGAGTACTGTTGACCAAATCTAATTAATTAATTTTAATCTTCAATTAATAAGTATTTCATGGTGTTTTCTGTGCTTTTTTTTCCATTTTTCAACGTTAATATAATGTTTCAAATCATATTTAATTCTTATTCTAAAGGGAAATTTTTCTCACATTCATCCACAAAGGGACATCTAACTTATTCAAAGATATTTCAAGTACAAAGGAAAGTTCTTGTCCTTTAATATATCTATTTATCTCACGATAAGCTGAAATTCTTTAATTCCTGTAGTACAAAATCAAAAATGTTTATATTCACGATTCTCCAAAGATTGGACACTTACAACTCTTTTTTTTCCAGCTTGAAGAGAAAAAGAAAATATTCTTTTTGCAACGAAATCAGAAAATAATTCCGGATTTCGAGAATTAATGGATATAAAATCTCTGAAAGGATATTCATAAAATGTGCTTGTCAAGTGTCAGAATATACGTTCACTGATGGAAGAGTGATTATGAGGATACTAAATGCTTAAATGCAGACGTATAGACGTACATACAAAAGTACAGACGCCTAAGAGCTAGCCTATCTTGAAGTGGCATAAGAAAGAAGCTCCAATGATTTAATGCAAAGCAATCTTGTTATTTTTGCAAATTAAAAAATCTTACCTGTAATTTATGCTATTTGTGTTTCTTGAAATATTCTTATTTGAAATATTCTTGAAATATTCATCGATCTAATACGACAATGGATCAAACTGCACCTAGAACTGATAAGTACTGATAACAATGAAAACACTAAAGTGAAGATGCAATATTAATAAATTTCTATATTTAGAAAATAAATTTTTAATATATCAAATGAACTAATGTAATAGCTAAATCAAAATTTTTGTTTTCGAAAGCCGATTCCAAAAATACAGAAAAGTTAAAAGCTTTTTATTATAAATGAAATCGATTCTTTTTACCACTCTTTTATTAACTCACACTGTCTGGTTTCTGGGTAAAATCTTGTAATCAATTTTTAAGTAACTTCCCAGTGATCAATCATGTAGAAATTTTGCACACTTGCTTATATCTGATGATAATACAATAATGTACTATAATACATATGTACAGTAATATATTGTATTATTATTTTTACTGTAATATTATCAATAATATTATAACTGTATGATTTTAAACTAATGTATAAATGTATCTTGTAACTGAATAATGTTTTTCTTTTTGCAGTTTCAGCAAATATACTTTCCGTGTACATTTGCTAAAGAAACTTCATTTCGAATGACAAAGTGGAAGTAATTAAGTGGAAGGCGTTCAGTCTTGATAAAAGCAATTTGTAGAAATAGATTTCAGGGCATTTTTCCAAATTCTGGGATATCACTAATACTGAGTTAACACAAGGTTAGGTGCAAGTACACTTTTTGTCTTGATTAACTTAACTTGTCTTGTTTAATTCAACATAGCGATTGGATTTTGGCCAAAAATAAAATAAAGGAGAGACGAAAAAAAAAGAAGAAATAAAGACGTCTAAGATGCATTTGCCATTGAAATTTGATGACTAAGGAAAGTAAATTTAAAATTATAATGTTCATGGAAATACTGTCTTAAAATACTTAAGAAGAGCAATAATTCGAAAATTCTCTTTGTATGTGATTTTAACATTGTTGCATGAAATCGATGATAGCAAAATACAAATTGGGCATTTTTGGTTTCTTTAACAGTTCAGAATATTACAGAAGCTTAATGTTTGACTTTGAGCCTATGTTTAGTACAAAACAGCTGTTCTTAAGTCTTGTAAATTTAGGAACTGAAGTAACTATTTCTTTAAAATCATTTACCGATTAATTGAAAAAAAAATTAACCAAAGATAATAATAAAAAAATTATGGACAAGGATCCTGATGAAACGAATTCAATTGAGACACAATTTCCATTAAGTTCAATGTTTTTTAAGAAATAAAAAAAAAATATAATTTCATTTTATTAACGTTTACCTTTCATTTATGCTTACAATTTCATTTTATGCAGTTCTTTTGTAAACTTGGGATAAAACAAAAACAAAGGAAAACTTCAGAATACAGTAGAACCTCATTATAACGGACTTATAGGGGCTGAAGGTTGTCCGTTTAAATGAAAGTCCGGTTTATAACAAATAATTCTTATGGGGGTGTAATGCAGCAGGATGTACATCAATGAAAGTACAATAGTTAACTATAAAAAATGTTTATTATACATCAAATAAAAAACAGCCTTCAACATAGTAGGTTGATTTGAAAAAGATGTGTACATATACACTGCATTAATTTTTAGAACAGGAAGATCCAGGTTCATATTGATTGCTTACATTCATTGGTTTGAAAAAATAATTTATTTTCTGCTGGTTTGTTTGCTGCTTATTTCTTCAGTTAATAACAGACGGAGGTGTTCATAATATGCAAACACATTTTCATTTGCATCCTGTTTTATTATTACAATTTTTTTTAAAGCTGTCCGTTATAAGCGACGTCCGTTATAATAGGGTCCGTTATAATGAGGTTCTACTGAATAACACCCATTCTGGATGAACTGCAAAGAGATTAAAATAACACAATATGCTGCTCTCTCAAGTCAGTATTATACCTTCAAAAGAAAATAAAAAAATATTTCCAGATATTGTAATTTCATCTCATTAGAATAGCCCAGTCTTAACCAACAGATAACTTAGTTCTAATGTAGAAATATATTTGATAATTAAATATAACTTCGCATACGATCGACTATATATATTTTTATCGAAAATAGTAATAATAATATGATTTTTTTATCTATAATGAAGTATACTGGATATCTATAATTAAAGTTCAACTATCCCACGCAGTCTACAGCAATAACTACTTATCGGAATGCCACCAAATTTACAATACGTCGTAATGACATCATGGCAAGGACATTCATTGAAAAAAAAAAGTTCCAAAAATCACCCCTAGGGTTCGTTTGTAGGCGTATATTCTGATCATAACAATGCAGTACATCGCTGATATGGGTACAGAGACATCACAATATGTTCAATATGTTGACCACCATTATCTGCTACCAGCTGAAATCGCAGAATCTCATGTTTAATTGTTGAACGCAAGGTGTCCTTGAAAATATTGAGCACGTGATGTGATATGCTTGCTTTAAGATCTGCCAACGTTGCTGCGTTGTCAGGACAAACCAGATCTTTAAGATAATCCCACAGAAAAAAAGCGTATGTAGTGAGATCCGGTTAACGTGCGGGCCACGCAGTACCGAAGTGCTGGCTGAAGACGCGTCATCAGTGAAATGTTTGTGAAGCACCTGTTTAACATAATTGGCGACGTGTGGGATACCATCCTGCAGGAACACTGTTAAATCAAGAGTGCTGGAATCACTGAAGTGGTTAGTATTGATTCTTATCGATGCCAGTAACGGAAAATATAGTAGAACCAGTGCGCTCACGCTCTTCGAAGAAAAATGAAACAACAATGACTGTTGACGTAAACCCACGTCAAACTGTCACTTTTGGGGAATATAAAGGAAGTTCCAGACATGCATTGGGATTTTTCTCTGGCGTAAATGCGACAATATGCGTGTTAAATATACCATGCAGATGGAAATGTGCCACGTCCGTCCAAGGAATGTTCCGTAGCCATTCCGAGTCAGCCTCGATCCGAGCCTAAAATCTGTAGCGCGAAGGTCTCTCGTTGACGTGGATCAGGAGGTAGCAGTTGTTGAAGTGAGAAATTTTATAAGTATAGTAGGGTATAATGTTCCGAAAAATTTTGTGGCAACAGACTGATCCAAAGGAATTGCAACGCGTCATGCACTGACGCTGGTCCTGGCATTTGCCATCCTGTCGTCTTCCACTTTGGTCGCTAAATTGTCAACCATCTGCGCGGCAACAGCCTTTCATCCTCTTCCGGCTTTCACATTCAACGGTCCGGTTTCTTCAAATTTGAGAATCACTTTTCGTAACCCATTTGCAGTCAATGGATCTCGACGAAGACCTTGTGAATACCTAACTCTCCTCAAAGCTTCTGGTGCAGAATTCCGTTTTGATAATACAATTTGGAACACAAAATGCGAATGAAAACGCGTGTGAGGCTGTTGCTTAAATAGTGTTACAAGGGATGAAGTATTAATGGAAATATCTATTTCTGATACCATACCCGCCATTTTTTTGAAACCATTTTTTTTAATGACTGTCTTTCCCATTGCGTCATTACGACGTACTTCAAATTGGTGCCATTCCGATAAGTAGTTTTTGCTGTATAGTGCATGGAGTAGATGAACTTTAATTATATACACCCCGTATATGATTACTGTAATTTATTTACTGTACTTTTCAAATGTATTTGCTTTATTTCTATTTAAGTATCCATTTACCTCAAGATAATTAAAGAAAAAACTCAAAACTGTCTTAGGATTAGTAATGTATCTTTTTCCAGTCAATTTGTTTCTACATAAATTATTCTCAGAAGTTCTACAACGATTTCGACCACAGAATTAAATGTTTCGCTTGTTGTTCGTGGATTACTTCCTTTTGGCATCGCGAAAATTGTAAAATAACACTGCTTGGAGATCTAGTATAGTGTTCTAGCAAAACTTTCTGTAAATATATAGTCCAAAAATAAATAAATAAAAATAAATTCTTCATAACATTCCAAAATTATCTCAGTATTTACATAGATTTGGAATTACTTAATAATTTAATAAAAATAACATATTCGACCTTCTATTTTTGATGCTCTTATTACCTCAGTGAAGAAAAAACTTCAAACCGCCTTAGAAATAAATGAGATAACTTTTCCAGTCAAACTGTTTCTCAAAGCAATATTTTTAAGAGATATCATAATGATTTCGAACCACGAATTCAATGCTTTGAATGTTAGTTCCATATTTCATCCGAATTTATATAAACATTCTTACTAAACTAGAAAACTAGAAAAGTTCTTAAATGTATGTCATTGACTCATTGTACAACCCACTGGTTGATGGTATCTGTCTGCATATATTTTTTTTATTCGAGAAGACTTAAGCCATCACGACAGGATCTTTAATTAAACTGCTCTTTAAGCAAGAGGTTTTGAAGAAGCAAGATCGCTAAGATTAGCTAGAAAGTAATCTAGTTTTCACGTGAGAAGCTTTTTGGACATCAAGGCGCTATTGTAGACTAGTATCTTTTGACGTTGCAAAACCAAATCAGAAAATTTATCTCGTTGTTTTGGGCTAACACTAATAAACATATTTGCTGACGCTCGCATTGTTTTTTTAAGTCTTATTAAAGCGAATAAATACCTGCATTTCACCTTCGACATTACGGGAAAAAAATGTCTTTTTTTTTTCCAGTACATTCCATTCTCTTCCATTCCTTTTCCCGTAAAGAGAAGCATTTAATTAAACTTTAATAAACGGCAGCATTTTGAGATAGTCACTACTAAGAAAAGGAATTCTGTAGTAAAATAAGATAATATAAAGTGAAAAAATGAAGTGGTAAATAATATGGTAAAGTAATTACAAAGTTACATGATGTATAGTTAAGAGATTAAATTACACATATAAAAATCTCATTCGCTTTATATGTTAGATATTTTTATATTATACGTATATACTATTCGAAAAAAAACCTTGATTTTTTATTTTACTGCAGCAATATTAATAGAAATTAAAGGTTCAAGTTAGGTTAATAGAAAATCTTAGATAAATAAATTCAGAAAAATTTCTCAATGTGTAAACGAATGGAAAAGAATCTGACTGATTAAATGGAATGTACACATAGGCCTATACCCGACATAACTTTGAAAATATGTATATTGTCACTTATAATCAACATTATTTTTAATTTTAATTTTTTCTTATTTATCAATATTTATCATTTTCTTTTATTTTATCAATTTTTCACTTAGGATGATACGAACCCATGTTAATGTATATTTCCAGAGATTAATGACATAATTTTAGCTTTTTGTGTCTCCTTCATTTTCGATTGTTAGGGAGTATTCATACAGCCGAAGAACTAATTTAATCTAGCAGAATGAGAAAGATTGTTATCCTTTTCTTTCCTTTTTTTGCATCTAAATCACTTTTAATCTATAAGGAATAAGCAAATTTGAAAAATTATGTAGTTGCTGTAGATTATAAATTAATGTCTTTCTATTTGATCATTTCAAACATTATTGTGAAATACATCTGATTATATTTTTGATCAGTACAATCATTATGTTAATTTTTGTAAATTATTTTCTCCATTAATATCATGTAATAGAAGAAAAGTTTGAATTTAGGGCATTAATAACCTAATAATTAATCTCGCTATTTTAATACAGAAAATGAATCTCTTCAATCTCCTAGGCTTATTTGTACGTTGAATCTATCGTAGACAGATAAAGCGAGATTCCAACGACCATGCGCTTTCCGATATCTTCTTCTATCATTCTGAACCCGAATTCGATAAAACACGAAATCCAAGTGTACATCTCAAAATTTTCTAATTTAGATAGAAAGCGTATATTAATTTATAAACAAAATAATATGAAGGCCTTTAAATTTTTCTCTCTCATCTCCTTCAGAACCTCAAAGAATAAAAAAGAAGTTTCTGCTGCAGACCCCGGTTGTTTATTAAGTTGAACGTAATGCGCCTCAAAATCACGAAAGTTAATTAATTTTAGTTTAACTGCTTTGGGCAGCGACAAGGGGTCAAAGGAAGATTTACAGTCTATAAATACTCCAGCAGTTCTAATCAAATTAGCACTAATTATTCACTTTATTCCTATTTTTTTAGAATGAAAGAAAGCTCGCATCTAATTAAAAAGTAGGTGTGCTCAAATTAAATTCTTAACGCTACTTTTTTTTAACGGAAAATGAAACGAAGTGCAACTCAGAATATTTTTATGAGAAAAATGACATTAATTATTATAAAAAAAAACGACTATCAAGAATTAAATAGATTATTTTCAAGTGTCTCAATAACACTTACATAAACTCGTATTCACCATAGTCTATACTTAAGTAGCAATAATCCAAAAGAATTAAAACTTTAAAAAAATTAGAGTTATTTAGTAAAAATTTATTTCGTAATGAAATTTAAAGCATAAAAAAAAAAGCTTTTAATGTCAAACAAAAAAGAAACAAAAAAAAAACTAAAATGTTATTCTACGATATGAAATTTACTTTTAAGAGGATTTTAAAAGAAGTTAACATTAATAAATAATAAAATTAGCATTAAAAATTGAGCTTTAAGTATTTATAAAAATAATATTAAGAATTGTTCAAATTAACTGTAAATTTATTTATTTTTAGAAATTATTCCTTAATTTTTTTTCAATCTGATTATTTGCCTAATTAGTCATTTTTAATTTTGCTTATTTTTTTATTTATATTGAAATTGTTCGATATTTAGGCAAATTTCATGATTTAGAAAAAAAAATTAAGAAGCTTTCAAAAATGAACATCAGAACTCACGGTTTGCTTCGGTTGCGCCCCCTGGTCAGGGTTTCCTGCACCCCCGTCTCCTCCGCCCGCGTGATTACTCTCTGGAGCGCCAGTCTTGCGCTGCTCGGCGAGCTTCTGAAGCGCCTGAAGTCTAGACTTCCGCATTTGAATTCGCTTGCCCATGTAACCCACAGTTGCGTATTCCAACAAAGATGCAAATACCATGACGAAACAAGTCCCGAGAAATACATCTATACTTTTTACATAGGAGATCTTTGGCAAAGCGGCGTTTGTGCTTGACATTAGTGTGGTCATAGTCAGCACGGTGGTTACGCCCAGTGCCACACGAGCTGGGGTAGCGTTTCTATTGAGCCAAAAGGACACCCACGAGATGATAACAATCAAACTCGAGGGGATATAAATCTGAATCAGGTAGTAGCCCATGCTCCTGACAAATTGAATTTCGCAGACAAGCCGCGAATAATTTCCTATAAAAGAGAAAAGAAAAAGAAAAAAAAAACAAGAATACATTAAAAATAATTAAGACAAATTCAAAAAAAAAATATTAAATATCATTGATGATTTACTTGAGAATTATTGAGTAAAATATATTTTAACAGTTTAATATATATTTAATCTCTGTAAAGTCTTTTACCACACTTACTGTAAATTGTACGACAACCTTCGCGGTGTCTTGGATAAATACTTCTATCAGATACTTTGTGGATTAGGACCCTCTTTCAAGCATATTAACTTTATCGATATATATCTTTATCACTGATCACTATCCTTTCGTATGATTATAACTATGATTTCATTTCTGCATCAATAAGTGTGTAACCACTTAGCTTCACTTCTACATTATCCACCATTGGTGGATAATTGTACAAATAAAATATAAAAAAAAGTTTTCCAAAATTATTTTGAAAATTCCTGAAAGGTGTTTCCGGGGATTAACTTGTTCGAAATTCGTTATAGTTTTTGTTCGTTTATTGAAATATTAAAGCATTAAGTAATTATTACGAGATGATAAACATGAAATGATTTCTGGCTAACGCGATGTTTGTGTATCTTTAATTCACTACGGTCTTTTTGTGTTGAAGCTGTTTTAAAATAAAGCTTGTTTAACATGAACAAAAGTGCGAACGAAGCATCCCAGACGATGCAAAATGTCGACAATGAATTTCTTTCTTTCTTTGAGATCGTCGTAACTGTGATGAAATGAAATGGTTGCAGTACGACGTCGTCGATGCGATATTATTGAGGCTACTCAAAAGGAAGGCTTTTTCCACTCCCAGCATCCCTCTCGAAAATACAGACACATTTCGGTTAAAGAAAAAGAAAATCCAATTTTTAGCAATTAATAATATTTCCAAACAAATTAAAGGCAAAGCGTTGAACTAAATGTATCATAATAATATCTAATTTTATAACGGTGATAGTAATTTCTAATTTGCATTTCGTTTAAAGTGGAGAGATAATGCCAAGTTTAAATTACGAAACGATAGATTGTAGAATTCAAAAATACATTATTACAATTAAAATACTGTTTGTACGAAACCTGGTCATAAATAAATTTTAATGTATTAAATTAATTAATTTGTGTGTTTGGCCTCAAGCTTTTTTTTTTTTTTACAATAAATAAAATACAGTTTCTTGTGCGTTGTTTAGATGTTTTTCAGGGAATTAAATTATTTAGAACCAATCAGTTTCAAGCTCCATTTTGAAATGGTATTTTACTAGCTCGATTTTGATATGTTTGCTTGACTCTTCCCGCCGAACGTAAATACGTCCCACTTCCGTTTCCGGTTGTGAATCTGACTTCCCCCGGAAACGATCGTGCTTCGTATTTCATGTGAAACAGAGACATGTATTAGGGAGAGTAAAGACAATGCCTGCAAA
>JAFIDM010000001.1:135086489-135114523 GCA_023159025.1 Thereuonema tuberculata
ACTGTCTCCGATTTCCAGCACAAATATCAAAAAATAGCTCAGTGAATTTGTGTTTTGTTTAGATATGTGCGCTCTTTGTTTAATTTTACTGTAAAAATGTACTATCGCACGTTAAATCTATTCGAGGGTCTCAAGCCAAAAAGTTTTATGTGCGTTTTGCCATTTTCTTGCCCGTAGAACTTTCCGGCACCGAGAAAGCTCAAAGAAGTAAAAGAAGTGAAAATAGAACCTTTTGGAATAATCAGCTGATAGGTTAGAACTAGTTTTTCAAACAAAATCTTCTGGCACACGCCAAAATAAACCGTGTAGCACACAGAACTAAAATTTATCAAAATTGCACATAGAACCTTTTGGCTTGGGACCCTCGTATTGTCTAATTCCTCTATTTGCTTTGACACAAATGAACGCCTTTTTTCCCGGAAAAATTCATTTTTTACTTCGAAAAATAAGAAGGTTTTGAGTGAAAACTCTTCGACATAAGAATTAAAATTAACATTAGATAAATATATAAAATCAAGGGGAAAAATAATTTTTCGACAAATCAAGGTTTTCGAGACATCGAAGTTCGAGATATCGAGAGTATATTGTATAACTTTATTTAAAGTCTATAATCTTTACTATGGTACAATATATGCAATTTCGATGATGATAACAATGTAACAGTACCCATAATCGGCTCAGAGTTCTATGCACGTATTTTTGCTGGTCTTAATGCATGATATTCTATCATCATAACAATGAATTCAATAATCATTATTCAATATTGCTATAACAGAATAAAAAAGGTTTTCTTTTTAGTTAGTCACAATACTCTAACAAGGAGAGGTCATAGGTTGTATGTTTTAGAAATTGATGCCCTTTTGGGAGATGAAAGTACTCATGAAGTACTTCAAAAATATACCAGGTTTTAGGGTCCAACACTCAAGCGTTTTAGAGATATTTGATGATTTTCGGAGTGTTTTTCATGTTTTTGCTTAAAAGCTTCCTGTGTGATAGTCGAAACAGGAAGTTCGGCGGTGCCTGAAGTGGTAACGTGTTGGCTTGGAAAGCAAAAGGTTGCTGGTTCGAGTCAGCTATCAATTTTTTTTTTCTTTTTAAAAAAACTTTTTTTTAATCCATGTCTTACATGCTAATGCAATTTCTTTTCTTCTTTTTTTTCTCTTTTTTTAATTTTTCTTTCCTTTTTTTAAATTTTCTAAATTTTTGAAAATGCGCCTGTTGAATAAGACAGACAAGGGAGAAGTAATAATGGGTTAAAAATTATTTTTATTAATTTTAAATTTCAAGTAGTAAGCTTAGAATTTTTCTCTCTTTCTTCAATTACTTCCAATTTTAATAATAATAAAAAGGAAAAAAAAGAGGACAGTTTTGTTGTTACTGGAAAAGAAGAATACAATATATATATATATCTATAACTAAAGGAAAGGAAAAACAGCACTTGAATAAAAGGAGAAATTGCCTTTCTGATTAGAATTATGGAAAGGAGTTGGGAACGGCCGTTTCGTCCTTCTACGGACTCGTCAGCCCAATCCAGCCTTCCCTTAACGAAATCAGAAAGGCAAGATCTTGTTGGTAAAAATCACCGCCGACCCGGCGATGACCCTACCAACAACAAAAGGCAAGAAAATAAATTGCTGCGTCTCTCGATATATATATTTTATTAGATTTTATTTTTCTAAACAGAGAGTAACTTAAATTAGAAAAGTTAATAGATTTATATATTTTTAATTTTGTTTTTATTTCTGCTTACTAGAAAAAACACGAAAAAGAAATAAAGAAGCAAAAGCAAAAATTTGAAGATAAAAAAAAAATTAAAAAAAAAAAAGAAAATTTAAGAAAAAGAAAAGAAACTGCATTAACATATAAGACATGGATTAAAAAAAAAAAAAGGAGTTTTTAAAAAAAAAAAAAAGTTATCAGGTAGCTCATTCGAACCAGCAGCCTTTTGCTTTTCAAGCCAACACGTTACCACTTCAAGCACCGCCGAACTTCCTGTTTCAATTATCACACAGGATAAACATGAAAAACACATTTTAAGCATAAACATGAAAAACACTCCAAAAATCATCAAATATCTCCAAAACGTTTGAGTGTTGGACCCTAAAACCTGATATATTTTTGAAGTACTTCATGAGTACTTTCATCTCCCAAAAGGGCATCAATTTCTAAAACATATAACCCATGATCTCTCCTTGTAAGTTGACTGTAGATATTTTTTTTATTCTTTTTATTTTTCTCATTGCAATTATAACAAATTGTTTATATCCTAAAAAGATACTACTTTCAGTTTTCTTATAAATTCTAAGTTGTACATTGTATGACAATTCCGCTTAATTGCTATTTTCGTTTCGGCAATGAAATGATTATAATACATGGACTACTTCGATTCATGGAAATGTAAATCCTCTTAACAAAGAATATAGATGTAGAAAAGAGATACAGTTTGTTCAGGCGAAGAGGGCTTCCCTACAGTTCTGGGGATAAAGTGTTCTAGGAAAGGGATCTGTCTTTATATAGAACTTTTACGGCTGGCTATAAGTTGACCACGAGATCGGCGTTTAAATCTCTATCACGTGTCGCTATCAAGTATTATCATAATATGACAATACATTCGACGTCCATTCGCTATTTCTAGCGATTAATAACTCATTAAGAGAAGTTTTGACCGAACAAAAAGCTTCATCAAGCATATCTTAATATATGAAAATGAATGTATGTTTATTTGTTTGTCTCGTATGCTTTCCTATACCATTCATAAGATTGCGATGAAATTTTGGTAGATTGTTGTGCGCACCCCGCGAAGGTTTCTGAATTAGTTGAACCAATTTACAATATCTGGTGCGCGAGTTTCCGGTGCGACTCGCATTTGCAATGACCATCAACAAAGCATAGGGATAATCACTACAAGTGTGTGGATAAAATTTGGAAAATCCATGCTTCACACCTGGACAGCTGTATGTGGCCTGCTCAAGCGTCGGAAAACCTAATTTTTTTCGTGTGTGCACCAGATGGAAAAACAAAAAATATTGTCTAACCAAAAGCACTTCAATAAACAGAATTAAAACACAAGCACTTTCTTTCTTTGAGTGGCATTGCAACGCATGTCGGGTAGCTAGTTTAAAAGAAACCTTAAAGTTTCTTCGATATTTCATTTGTTGCTAAAAGTTTCATTTTAAGTTACCTTTGTGAGACATTTTAAGTTTTTGAGAAAACTAAGAGATTCAAATTTTATCGAAACGAATACGTCAAATACATATCCCAAGAATTCAATTTTTGAAAAAAAAAAAAAAAAAAAAAAATTAAAAAAAATTGATATAATTGGATCTTTTTTGCTGGATGAAGAGAAAGAAAATACTGAATTAAGATACTTTATAATTCCTGTAATATTCTTAATAATGTATTTAGACATGACATTTCAGTCAACACATTTAATATCAAGTTTAAAATTTAACTAGAGATTTTTTACGAATTCTGTAGAGGAAGACGAAAAGTGTTTTCCTGTTCTGCGAACCTGAAGAAGTTTCCTGTATAAGGACATGAAATGTCGTATTAAAGAAGATATTAAATGAAGTAGTGTCCAAAGAATTCTCTCTATATATAATATACTGAATTCATAGCGTTTTCTATAAAATAAAATCCTGCCCTCAAACGCCGAATTAAACGCCACCCGGTGGGAATTTTTTTATTTTTACTGAATTGTTCCTCTTAATCACGCATTACTCATAAATAAAAAATAAATTCAATTTTAAGTACAGTTTTAAAATTCAAGCAATATTTAAAGTAAAGGCTATCATAAAACTGCACATACATTGATCTTTTGTGATATAATACAATGACTGGTTTTTTGTAGAAAAATGTGAAACAAATGTTATGGATAATGTAGATAGGATTATTGGCTAGCTGGCAATGAAACCTGTGTGTAAGTTTTTATCATTGGGAGGGGGAAATTTTGTTGTAGGACCATTAATCTACCTTACTATATAACGATATTGCATTTCACGAATACAGTCGGACCTCGATATAAGGTCACCCGCATATAAGGTCATCCCGCATATAAGGTCACTTTTCTAAAGTCCCGGCTCATTAATAGGAATTCTATGATATGGATTATTGGATATATGGTCAGGTCTTAAATATCATAATCGCATATAAGGTCCCTTTTGTCTGTGTTTTCAGAAATTTTCACGTGTCTGTGTTAGAAGCAATTTATACATTCATAAAAGTTGGAGCTTGGTGTCAAACACATGCATTTCCAATTGCTTTCGACATGCTGGTTTTCAATTTTCTACAAATAGTGTGGCTGAAATAACAGATGAAGACGATATTCCTTTACCTGTGTTAATACAAGATCTCAGAAATCACGGCTGTGCTATAGAAGGGGAAAGTGAATATGTGAGAATTGATGTTGAAATTGCTACCACTTCTCAAGCTTCGATTTCCGAAATTGTTTCGCAAGTTTTAGATTCCAATTCAGTAGAAAGTGAAAATAACGACAGTGATACTGAAAGTGAAGCGGTGACACACGCAGAAGCGCTCAGAGCATTAAATGTCGTAAGACATTTTTTTATGAGCCACGAGGGAGCTGAATAACATTTTCAGAAACTACAAAACTTAGAAAACATTGTACAAAAGATGAAATCAAAATCGCGACAGTCCTGTATTATGGATTATTTTAAGTAAGGTCAATTGTACATCAGTACTTTGCTTGAGCATACAAGTACTATTTGTATACAACTTTATTCCGAATTAAAATTTTTAAGAAATAATTTCTTTTTGATTCCATTAATTTTAATTGGTTCAACTAAATTAAAAAAATATAACCTAATAAACTGATATTTTTGTAGGTATTACTTTTACAAAGAATTATACTGTATTTATATAATGCTTATTTATTGAGAAATGCGTATGAATCGGTTATAAGGTCAGCCCGCTTATAAGGTCACTTTCGCGAGGTCCCAAGGGGTGACCTTATATTGAGGTCAGACTGTATTTTGTAAAAAAACAAACAAGAAACATTATTTTTTTATGGATTACAATTTTGTTTTCATCAGAAAAAAATGTAGATTCTTAGCTTTCTTTTTCACTTGTCTTTTATTTTTGCTAACATATTAATATGTTGTAACAGATGAATTTTGTCAGGATGTTGGACTTCTTAACATCAACGGAGCGACAAATTTCTTTGGGGATTCCATTACATTAGACTTATGTTCCTACTGAAGAAATTTATCAAATTTTCATTTACAAGGCCCTATCACTCACTATATTTAAATCTGAGATGGTCACCTGATTTCGACATTTCAACTCTTTTTCATTTTTTTATTTAAAAAAATAATATTAATTCAAATTATATAAGAAGACATTCCATTGAATCACTTTTTTTTGTAATCCTGAAGGACCATCACGGCCGATTTCTCTCAATAGTCGAAAGCTACTCCTACTTTAAGTCCAATTAAATCCAATAGAGTTGCAACATTAATTACTATGAGCTAATATTAATATTATTCGGAGAAATTGGCCGCAAAATTTCTAAGTCCATTATCATTTTTTCCATGTTTTAAAAAAATTCCACGTTTCAAATTAAGTTACATTTTCTTAGTTCCTTCAGTGATGGTCTTTTTTTTCTTAATAAATATCTTTTGAAGAACCAATAAGTAATAAAAAAAAATCTATACTATTGGACAATACTATAGGTATAGGGCAACGACTTTTATCTTTGTTAGTTTCTGGAAAAAAACACACCAAAGAACAAAGGGTAGGGCAACAATTTTACTATTAACTAACATATTAAAAATTATCATTATTATTAAAAAAAATGCTTTCATAATCTTATAATCACAATGGCCCTCATCCGACAGTTTTACATTAATTTTAAATAGTTAATTTAAATACAGTAGTAGATTATGATTAGTCTTTGTTTGAAACTTTTATTTCATTTACCATCCAAAAATATTATCGATTGTAATGGATATATTTATAGTATAAAGAAGCCAGGAAGTCAACTGGCAAGAAAGATTCAATGTAATCCTTGGAATCAGACATCAACTGACCACTTGAAGTTCATCCCTCCTCCAATTGACGTCACGCAACGTATGATTATGCATATGATAAGAACTCTTGTGGTACAGAAAACCGAAAGCATCCGGATTGTAACATTACGTACGTCAGTAATGTATGTCAGTAAATATCGGATTTTGAGATCCAAGAACGAAATGATACTAAGCTGTGCAGATTCGTGTTGTAGCAGTTGGGTATGCCGAATTACAGTTACCAGTGTCTCTACCCTCCCCCCCCCCCCCCCATAAAAAAAGGTTAAGATTCATCGATATATACGAGAAACACTCATTTACTCGATTTGATTACGTTTAAATTCCCCGAAAATGAAATTTTCGCCATTAAAAATTTGCATTTCACTGAAAAATTAAGATGAAGAAGTAAACTTCAAGATTTAAGAAATGCAAAAATAATTCGGATTAATAGCAATAAGTGTAGGAATTATTGTGAATAGTAGCTTATGTCGCCATAAATCGAGATCATATCTTGAAATTTTTATACTGTATTTATAAAATTTGCATTTGTGTTTGTTTTTAGATTAGAGCAAACACATCAAAGAATTCTAAGAAGAGTATCACAGAATTTTAAAGTTACTCCTATAATAGTGTGACCCAAAAAATGAAGAATAATAAATAATATTTTAAAAAAAAATTGCATCGATAATATTATTGT
The DNA here is from genome assembly GCA_023159025.1 of Thereuonema tuberculata. Lineage (NCBI taxonomy): Eukaryota > Metazoa > Arthropoda > Chilopoda > Scutigeromorpha > Scutigeridae > Thereuonema > Thereuonema tuberculata. The sequence goes on from JAFIDM010000001.1 coordinate 135,093,213, forward strand.
ACTTAAATTATATATATGCTTTTTTACTTTCATGATACAGTAATGACTAATATTTTTATAAATTATCATTTCAATAATTTCTACAATTCGAATCTAACTAAAGTGTTTATGCGAAATATTATCGTATTTATTTTCAATTGATTGGAACGCTCAGCTTTACAGTGATACTCTTCTTATATGAAGTCAAAAACTGAAGTGAATTTTATTTAAATCCAGTTTAACAGTATAGTTAAGAATTGCATTTTACTTGAAAAGCTTTAATATAATATGATATAATAATATAATATAATACGATTTTGTATAGAGATAACTGTAAAAGAAATCAATACTAATAATAATTAGTGTTCTTGTGTCTTAGTTCTATACTTTGAATTTAATCTGAAATTTCATTTAATCTCTCGTTCATTTCATTGAATAAATAAGGTCATTCACCGAAAGCCCATACGACAGTGTTTTTAGTACTTGCGACCTAATTTTCAATCACAATTGTCATTGCGCCCCCTCCCCACAATAATTTTTTAAATCTGTTCAACCCCAATCTGTACAACCAAAAAAAAAAACCTCCAATCCTATCTATTCAATCTAAAAAAAAAAAAAAAGAAAGCCTCCAAACCTAGTTTTTTAATAACATTTTTTTCTTTGATAAACTCGCGCCCCCCCCCTTTAGTTTTATCACGCCCACAGGTTGAGAAACGCTGCCATACGAGGAATAATATCTCTTGCGTTTTATATTATATTCACAAAATACATGATACTACATCTGTTACGACTACAAATTGATCGAGATCAATTCCACAGTTATTGACATGAGTTTTTTTCATCATTCCGAATTCAATTATGGTAGAAGCTCATCACTGGATTTCCCATCTTCTCACTAACTACAAAGAGTTTTCTCCTGAAACTTCCCTACAATATTTACAATATTTAATTAAAACTACAATATTTAATTCGACACAGTTCGAACCTTGACGATTTGTTGTTAAGGATTAAGAATTGCCTTAAGACTGACATTGTTATTCTAACAATCATTTCGTTTATGTCCCGAGGGATATCAATAGGAATTTGCTTGCTTCTGTTATGATCATGATCATCAATTGGTAAGTTTATGTCGACAAGAAACGATGCTCGGCCATTGAAGTATTACGCAAGCATATTTTTAGTCATTTTAGATCCCCTCTCCCCCTTGTAAGCAAAAATAAGCAGTGGCCAACTCCTCCCGTTGTGCTTACGTAAGATTTGCTGAATCATTTACAGTAAATACCACTGAAATACTGAAATACACATGAAATGCTGAGGGAAAAAAATGTTTATTTGTCTTAAGTAAGCATTGCTCTGATCCCCCGTCCCCCTTGCCAGCAAAAATAAGCAAAGCTTGAAAACCCCTCCCCCATCTTGAATGCTTACGTAATACTTGAACAGCCCTACAATGTCACGTGTAATTTCGCAGACTTGAACTTTCTGTCAACAGGGATTATTTAGTGACGTTATTCATTACTCCGTTTTGCTACTTTTCTGGGCGTTATATGTTTTTTGTAATCAAAAAAATATTTAATATTAAACTAACACTATGGCTATATCGGCTTAATTATACCCAGTTAGAATAAGACATCTAATGATATTGTTAGTTCTCGTCCATTGTCTTGCCCTAATAAAACCTTCAAACATTTTCCTAAGAAAGATAAACCAGAAAGAAAAATTGATTTCCTGTCTTCCTGAATAGTTCAAACCGCTAATAACCCAGGAAAGCGTGAAGATGGAACTGTAGATAGACGAATGATTTACCAATCTCCGGAGTGTAATGTTTGGCGACAATTCATACGCTAAAGTCTAACGATGTAACTACCTCTCGGTCTTCACCTGGAGTTTCCGCGAATGATTTACCTTCGACGGTAGATCTGTCGTGGTGAAATGCAGCAATCGCCTTAGGAAACTAATACGATTTCAGCATTAAGTTGGCAATTTATTATTTTCCACAAGGGAAAGATCAAAGACACAATATTCTAATTACACACACACACACACACACACACACACACACACGTAACTAGCAAATTTACTCGGGACTTACATTTGCCTAAACTAGAATATGATGGAAAGGTACACGCTGGCTTAATATTACTTAGTTAGTATTACATAAGCTGCAACCATTAGAAAGCACCTTGAAATTTGGTCCTCAAATCATACTTTTATCTTCGTTTTAAGCCTATTAAATACCAAATTAAATTTTGAAGATAGTTGGTTTAATCTACTTCCAGTCTGATAAGACTAATATATAAGTTTAATTCTCTATCTGTATTATGTTTTAAGAGTTCTTTACAAATATAGGCTTTATTACAATTTTTAACATTAAACAACTTATTAGTGCTGTTAAAGCAGTCGAAAGAAATTCAAATACTATAGACTATCTGTCTATGACGGATTGATGAAAAGGTTAAACTTAAGATTCGATTTTTCGTAAACTTTTATTAAATTTGGGTTTTAACGAGAAATTTTCTTTAATGTCGATCTATACAGTTTGTTCAAAAAAGTATGAAGATCAGTTTCTTACAAGTTATTTTTCCGCGTACGTGATTTCCGCATATTTAATGTATTAATGACCCTAAAAACTTTTTTCTTACAAAAGAAAAGAATTCATTATTGCATACTTTTTTCCAAGTTAAGGGCTCAAAAATACAAGCCAAGCTATCCTTTATTTTATTTTATTTTAAACACAATTTTCAGCTCTTCGAGAAATTATTATCATTTATTCCTTGAAATTCTTAACTGAAATTTTTAAAATTTTTCGTTTCTCATTCAGGACCGAGAAAAAAGAATTCAATATATGTAAAATAATAATTTAATTTTACTTTGCAATCCAAAAACCGTGGCTCAGAATCAAAGAAATATAAATTTTCTGCACTAGTGATTGTTTCAGTGTCTGTGTTGACAGTTTTTGGTACACCCGTAGGGAGGAGCTATTTAAAGTTATTACCTTTTGTGTAACTGTCTAAAAATTAACCCACAGTCCAAATTTGTGGTCAGACCCATAAGTCAAATCTTATTGGATTCATCATTATCTGGAGGTTTAGGTAAAAATAAGACTTCGGGTCCGGGGCACTTACTATTCAGTTGAGGGCCATTAACAGGGTCAGGAAAATAGTGGTAAATCGAGAAAATCAAATATGTTTACTGAATCGACTATGCTGACAACTAATATTATACCATAGACCCGATCAAAAGCAACCGTTTGATAGATTGCAAATTGTACTAGATCGCTTCGTTTTGTGTTTACTAAAAAAACCGTGAATTGTCTTATTTAAAAATGCGATTCTATGTGACTAACTTATATTGTTTTTACTTATTTTGTTTTATTTGATAACCAAAATAACGTTAAAACTCAAACCTATTTCTATGATTGGTAATAAAAAAAAATTAGCAATTTCAACAGTTAAATATCGAAAGCAGTGTTAAATTTCCTGTATTGTTAAGAGCTAACAATAACAATTAAGAAGAAATAACACAAAAAAAAACAAACACACATTTAGGTTTTCAATTTCCTAATTATTCGACTGTGGGCCCGGTAGCCGAGTGGGTAAGAGCGATTGGCTGCGGGTTGGAGGTGGCGGGTTCGATTCCCGGCCTCGGCGGAGGCCGGGAATTTTTCCACGCTTTCTCCTCCAAACGGGCCCTAGGGTCTACCCAGCCCTCTATAGAATGGGTACCGGGTATCTTTCCCGGGAGTTAAAGACGGGCGAGCGACGGGCCGAACCCCCGTCCTCAACTTTGTCCCGTAGGTTCTGAACACTGGAGCCTACCCTCCAGTTGCGTTGCGCGGTCCTCTGGGCCTGATCGCAACTTTAACTTTAATTGTTCGACTGAAACTGAATTCAGTGGTTCCCAAATCAGTTACTTTGAAAATTAGTTTAGTTTCATTTACTTGATCTGAATCTACTTATTTATTTAAAAATAGATTAATTATAATTCACTTTTTTTATAAAAATCCTTTAGTCAACATAAACGGATGTTGACTTTATAACAATAGTTCAGAAATAGCCATCCAGTTTTGCTTCAGATTTTATCGGATTTCAATATCGATATTGAAAGCGTTAATGTTAACGAAATGTATGTTAAAAACATATTAAAATAAGAATAACTTGAATGACTTAAGTTCTTCGCTATATTAATTAAACAACCCACATAAACATTTATTTAATGAAGCAGCAGATAATAGAGCTAAACTTTTTGTGAAATAGTTTTAATCACATCCTTTCATTTAAAAGTTATTACATATTTGTTGTAAACTTATCTTAAGAATGATAATTTACTGTATATTGCATTAGCAAAATTTAAAAAAAAATTGATGTTTGATAACAAGCTCATTTCGACCATAATTCACTTAGGAAATTCAATATTAGGAATTATTTGTGGTTTAGACTACTGTATTATTGATTGGCAGTCTTGATTCTATGAATAATACATCATTAGTTTCGGTATTAAATTATGTTTATGTTGACAATTTTTGAAGCAGTGCTGTTGTTTCAATGTTTCTCTATTTTTAAAGTTATCAGATATAGAATTATATAATTCTTGGAAATATTCCTAAGTTTTATATAATTTTGAAGATCTAATTTTAAAGAAGATCTAATTTTAATCCCCACTTTAACTAAGCACTTTAGTTAATTAACAATAGGACAATTAATTAACTAAAATACTTTTTAAATACTAATTTTTTTTTTTTTTTTTTTTTTTTGCATGTAAAATACTTAAAGTGGAAATTTTCAGAAAGATTTTTCGGTATGTTATTATTTATTTCATTCCGGAAATATCACATCGATTGTGCAGTCAAATACAAATCAGATTTCTATGTTTTATATTTAATCATATTAAATCATGAAAAGAAATCCGAGAAATAAAGAAAAAATTAAGAAATTAAGTATTTTTTTTTTTTCATATTTGAATGTTTCTGGTGATTTTGAACATATTACACAAGCTTCAAAAGTATTTTTGTGTAGATGAAGAATGTGTAGTGACATAGACTGAAAAATAGGTAAAATATTATAATAGTCCACACTTAAAATAATTATCTCCTAAAATAGTCGTAGATATTTAAATCAAAAATTCCAGAACAGTTCTCAGTTAAGTAGCGTAGGAAATTTTCTAATTGACTGAAACTACTGATAGGCATCGGAGAATCTGGTATTTTTTTTTTTGAGGATATATAGGTAATACTTATAGACATGAATTTCTTGATGCTTTTTTTATAACATACAGTATTTCATTAATTACAGTATATTTTATTCATACCAAAGATAAAAAGTATTCATAGAGTGCATTAAATGAATAGTGCATTATTAGAATACAGATTCTGAGGGCAATGTTTTAATCTAAAATCAATAAAGTATTTAGACATCTAAGTTTGGTTTCCAGAAGAAGTGCAATTATACAGTCGAATATAAAATTAAGGAATAGAAAAATAATTATTTGTTACTTACAACTTTCAATTTCTATTGTACATAACTGACGATCCATTGGGAAATACTGGAGGCTCATGGGGCACGCCGCGGTCACTGTCAACCTAAGGAAAGGGAAAGGATTAGAAATTAGTAATTGAAATATCTGCCACAATTATAATTCTGTCATAAAAATGATTACAAAAATATTTGAACAATTTTAACCTTAATCTTTAATTCGAACAGAGTGATGGGGTGAAGTACTAAGTTAGGAAACTAAAGTAATTGACTTTAAAAATAATGCATTTGCATTCTTTTATATATTTTACAATTACATTTTTTACAGAGCAAACACAAAAGGAAGATTGAGAGCCATTTTTCTAGTTAAATAGTTTGAGTTGGAACTGCAATGGCCGGTTCCAAAAACATTTTAACTTCCAAAAGAAAATTAGTTTAATTCAATTCCGACTTTAATTTGTTTACATCTTTAAAGACAGTTAACATCAAGCGCTCTTTCACATGAAGCGCGGCCAAATACTCCAACAGCTAAAGCTCATTAAGCAAAATGGATTTGGAAGAAGTAGCTATTGATATTATGTTGTTATCTCAGTTACGAAAACGGCAAAACACGATCATGCTTATGTCTCTCGACGGACATATGTAAATAAATTTTACAATATACTACGTAAAACATATTTAATAAATCGTGGTATTTCTATAAATATCAAACTTACAAAATTCATTTTTTTTATGCAGCCGTTGCATCTTTATTTATAAATATTCACTGAACTTTTAATATGAATTTTTCAGTCCCCATTCTCTAAAGTAGTTTAGTTTTAATCATGCTTTTGAACATTTTTCAAAACGAAAAATAAACAGAAATGACCTTTCAGGCCGCAACGAAAGTCGCGTCTCTTGTGAAAGGCTTCATTGAAATCTATAGAACAAAGTGGTCGCGTGAAAAATCGCGTTATGTCGCGAACAGAGTTCTGGCCGCACGGCCAGAAGCGAGAACGGCCAGAAGCGACACTTGTGACGGGCTCTACTGAATTCTACAGAACGACGAGGCCGTGCGACCATGGTCGCGTCGTTTAACTCAAGACAATTTTCACTTATTTTTCGTCATGGCTAATAACAAATGTTATATTAATATTTACTTGAATTTTAAAATGACCTTTTTTTTATTAAATATCTTTGATATCAGGATTATTTTTCTTGATAGCAACAAATAGCCAGTAGTTGTTTTTATAGTGGAATGATTGATTTGTTTTCAAACTAAAAAAAGAAATTATAGATACGAAGGAGATTTTATTATATCATAGAGTGGTTAAAATTTGGGAATGATTTTTATCTCGGTAGCAAAGAAAGAAGTTTCAATTCTATTGCATACTTGTCTGATACTTATATTTTAAACCTGTCAATCACTTCCTATGCAGGATAGAAGAGAGAGTAGGAAAATAGAATCACGCAATCTCACTGCTGTCTCGATGTTGGAAAACTGCCGAGATATTAGTACAAGCGTTCAAATCAGCCATGTTTACTTATACTCACTTGTCAGTAAAGCTTTACGGAGCGTAGATAATTTATGACAAGGGATTGCCAGTATTTTTACAATTCAGAATAGGTTCACCAATGTAAGATTTGCTGATGCAATCTATTTATGGAACCCGTTAAGGCTGTGAAGGGTCATTGACATAAATCATTCTGAAATATTGCAAACAGAATCTTTTCTTTCTTATTTCTAAATGTATGGAATCCTTTGCTTTTATTTTAATTGAAAATTGAAAGAGTCTAATGTATTTGTAGAAATTTATTGTAGATCAAATTTAGAATTATAGAATTTACACAATTAGTCAACATTAATTTTTACAAAAAATTAAAGTTGACTAATCAATTATAAGAAAGTGTCAATAAAATAATATAAAGCGCAAAGAATTATGGGAAACTTATCTTCATACTTTCTTTTCTCAACATGACTTAGAGCTCTTAGAATTATCTAATTCCTTCCGTTTCTTGATGTTTATCAAACTTATCTTCAACGCTTTCTCTCTTAAAAGCTTCCGCTCTATTCTTCCCTAAACTCTTTTTAGTTCCTGCTTTACTATATGTAAAGTACTTAATCCTTTCCTATCTAGTTTTCTGACAACTAACATTATCACATTTACCAATCTTATTTGTAATCCATTATTAACTGTATATCTTCTCGAATTCCCTTTCTGAATTGTATTCTTGATTTAATTCGGAAAGGAAATTCGAGAAGATATACAGTTAATAATGGAACCAGATAAGATTGGTAAATGTGATAATATTATTCGTCGGAAAACTAGATAGAAAAGGATTAAGTAACGTCTTACTGATTTGTTACCCAATGTATATAATCAAGCATCTTAGAAAAACAGCTTTCAACCGTCAATAGAAATACCTTTAATTATATTAAGAAAATCTATTTAATTAACATTTAAGAATCATCAGGAAACATTGATATCGCAGCCAAGTAGTGGCAGAATACTCAGAATCACTCACTCATTCATCGGAAATTCATCATCATCATGATGTGCGATCTTCGTATATACGAAGTTACGCGGTCTACGGAACCTAGTGACCCCCGAAGGGCGAACCCCTAGGAGAAGCCGTAGATAAACTAGGGAACAGATACTGGGGGTGGTTTCCCGTTGCCTTCCCCCAGGACGCCATTAAGGAATTAGATGCATAGAAATAAAATTATACATAGTTTTTATGGAATTTTACATAATTCTGACGTATTTAAATTTCTTATTCATTACTATTCAGTTGATATTAAGCAAACTATTTAAAATGCGAATAAATTGTCCGCTCCTATGGGAATCCTCCAAATCTTTCAAAGCCTATGCGGATGCAGTCGCCATCTCCATCTATCCTACTTAATAATTCAGTCACTCAAGGTATCTTTTCTTCAACTTAAGCCAAAATAATTCCCTTATTTAAATGAGAAGATCCATGTAATCTTTTCCACTAATCCTATTTCCAGTGTATACTACGAAGTTTTCGAAAACTTTATCCCTCAAGAAAATTTAACTTTATTGGCAAACGGTCCGGAGCATAAACTTTCAGAACTTCAAAAGAATACACTGTGTCTTCTCTGAAGAAGATAGGAGTTAACACAAAAGCTGAAATAATAAAAACACCTGGTTATGTATCTTTTGTAATTGTGAGATCTGCAAAATTCTTGTTTGTCATCTTCTAATTTGTTTCAATTGATTTAATCTATTTTGAATTTAATATTAAGGTTACATCCTTCCACAAACGTCTAAGTTTACGATTAATTTAAAATCAGCTAAAATTTAACGAGTTCTATCACGACCACTTTCAATTGCAAGAAAAACGTTTTATTAGCATTGGGTAATGTATTTTTAATTAAAGGTTTCAATCCAAAGGTTAAGACTATTATTTACATTCTTCCTTGGCTAGAATGTCGTGTAAAACGACAGATATTGAAATAAATCACAGCTCCTGCAAATTATTTCCGAGATGCTAAGATTATCTGCGTTTTCAACTTAAATTTTTCAGACATAAAATTACTATTCGTCAACCAGTAAATCCCAACATTTATTATATAAATCTTCAAACATTTAAAATAGTCATAGGTAAATTTAACCTCTTTGGCGGCGCTCTGGTTTTCCCTTAAGTTAAAGAGTGGTTTTTGATTTTTAATGATAAACTAAAAACTCAGGTAGCAGATCTTCTATTATTTCAAGATACTCGTATTTTACAGAAAACCTATTCGTAACTTCTGCAAATACTGTAATCTAACTCAAAACAAAGAAGATAATTATTTTAAAGAAAAATTGATGTATTGATGAAAGTGAACTAATCATATTATTTGACAAAGCAAAAGATTATTGTGATCTATCCCTAATTTTACAGCTTGAACTTTATTTAACATTTAATTAAAAGATATTGAGGTTATGGAATCACTACTGAGGGATAGTAGAGACGCCGCAAAGTAGTTGACTTAATATTAGTTTATCTAGTAAAGGATTTTAAGTTAAATATTATGTGCTGTAGCTTTTGATTTATCATGACGCAACGTTACGACGAATTCCTCTAATTATTTGAATACTTCAACAGAAATAATATCTAAGGTAATTTTTTTTTTGCTATGCAGAGATGAAATTAGACAAAGAAAATCCATAATATGGTTATTAACACAGAAATACACAAATAAATACATAAAAACTAATAATATATATCAGTGGCGAATATAGAATATATTTTCGGGTGGGGCCCAAGATTAATGTAAGGTTAAGTTAAGTAATTTTAAGTAGACACCCCATGGAAACCTATCCGTTCAACCAAAAAAAAAAAACGTTGGGAGACATACCTTCATTATTTCGGGGGGGAGGCCCAGGCCAAAAAATCTTCAACCAAAAAAAAAAAAAACCATGAAAACCTCTCTTCAACCAAAAAAAAAACGTTGGGAGGACATACCTTCATTATTATTTTTTTTGGGGGGGGGGGGCCGGGCTCACCTGATATGTATGTATAGCAGAATGTCATTAGTAAAATTGTTTAAAAACATAATACGTGATAATTTAAAGGAATCTATCTTGTCAAGAGATTTAAGAAATCCTGCGTGAAAATTATGATAGACTTTTTGTTTTAAGTCTATATTACATTTTGGAAATCGTTCAAACAAAAAAACTAAAATTATTTTTATTATGTATTAAAAATAATTACAATATTATGCTATTACTTGTAAAGGTAGATAGTAAGTTTACGTTCTTTATTAAGTTTTAAGTTTTATTGATTCAAGACAATGAGCTCTTATTAATTCATTTCAAACTGAAGTTTATTCTTTTACTTATTTCAATCATTAAACTGCAACAAGTAAATATACTTCCCTGTGGAGAAGTAAACACATTAAGTTAATCACAAACAATTTTCCACAATTTCTCAACTATTTGGAGTGTTTTCTTCAACTTTTAGTAATACTCCGTACTACTATAAAAATGTTTTCAGATTAAAAGAATTCTGTAAGATACACCCACCAAAAATATTATGCAATGTTGTAGTTCATTACGATAGTAGAGTCGGAGAAGATTTAAAACATCTTATTTAAAGAATAAATTAGTTTAATCTTCTCTTGATTTTTTTACAGTCATATTTCATTTCAACATAAATCATATCAGGACATATATGGGATACAAATATATACGTGAATGTAGATATAAAGACTGGTGGTTTTATAAAACAAAGCAATAATTTATTTTGACTATGCCTCTTTCCACATTGAAATTCTGCTCTTGATATCCTACTGATTTTATAATAAAAACATCTGTTTCAGTTTGATTTTGTCCATATTTAAAGTTCCTGAACTAATCCTCAACAATTTAGTAATCCAAATAATAGACGATTCTAAAGTATGTAATATTTCATTTCCTGAATTTCAAAAACAAGCAGATATATGGAGAATTACATTTCTGTCATAGAATACATTCGGATATTATAAGTTTATTAGGAAATTAAGCCTTTCCGCTTTATTGATTTTTGGCCTAGTTATCCTTCCAGTTTCAGCCGTCAACCATTAATTTTTAAGCAGGGAATAGTGATTTTGATTCTCTAAGAAATCTGCTTTATTAATGTCCATTTACCACGTACAGTTGTGAGTTAACGAAGCAGATTAAAATCGAAATAATCCTGCGGAATTCATCAAACTCATTGGCGATGTATTAATTACTTTTAGTTAAAAAAGGAAACAATTAAAATTGACACTGAAATCGAACTTTTTAAAAATTGCTTAAATGAACTTGAAATTGTTTCTGCAATTCTAGAAGATTGGGAAAGGCTTCTAAAATTTCCTTAAGAAACAATCACTTGGACTAAAGTTGAAAAATACAGAAAACTTCACAGCTAGCTTGCAGATCTAGTTATGATATATATTCTAATTATAATCGTAAAAAGTTTGAATAGAAAATCAAAGTGCGTTCATCTTCCCTTTTATTTTCTTGAGGGCTGCTTCATTTCAGAATAGAGGATTATTAAATCTTGTGCATTTCAAATTCACAAACATTTTGATATGTGACTAAGATTACAAGAATGACTCGTACATAAAACATCATTAGCGTTTATTTTCAGTGTTATATTGAAGTAAATAACGAACATCTACCTAGAGCTTTTAGCTTCTTTTTTAGATATGTTGTTTTTAGATTAATTCCAGCCGATTAGATATTAGATATGAATGCTTCCCTTAGAAAGTAAAATGTTTATTACAGTTTCAGATCTCTATTACTGTTCGTAATTAATATGGAAACAGGAGATGATATAGTTCTCACTGATAAGTAATATTGGATAAATGGAAATAAACTCTGGTGTAATATCTTAAGATTCCTAACCACTCTTTCTCTTATTTTTCATAGCTTTAATGAACTATCACTGAAAATCTTTAGGTCAGAATATCAAGAAAGGATGTAAATTTAAATACGCTAAAATTCAACATTATTACTAAATAATAAATGATTACGAATTAATTTGTTTTCCTGATTTTTGTTCTGAAAAAACTATCTAATCCAATAGTAAATGAATGTTAGGATTGTATTAGTAAATAACACTCTACGTTTTAAAATGAATATACTATAGAATGAAAGTAGTAGAATTAATTAAATGAAAAGTCGAGAGATTCAGTTTCAAATTTTGTGAAATTTTATGATTTGACACTTCCATATCAATTTGAAATTGATTTTCAAAGATTTTTAGTGAATTTGTGATCCAAATAGCAATTCAAAAGTATATTTTGGAAAAAAAGAAAAATTTTTAAATGGAGGAAAAAAATAAGTTGCTCCATAAAACGTTTATCATCTTTTTCTTTATATAAGTAACATGCTTGTTTTCGAACAATCCTCGTGGTTCCTAATATAAAATTGTGGTTTGATAAACATTAGTTAATAGTTTGTAATAAGAATTCCTTTCCAACTTTTCCCATTTTGCATTTTATTGATCCTTATAAATATTGTGCGTTGTATCTGAAAGGCACAATTTCATATAACATTCTACTGACTGTCAATATTTTAGATAATTTTATGGAATGAAGATAAATAATCTCTTGAACTAAATGAGTAGCAGTTACTATATTCTAGCATATAACAGATCTTTGCTGCCTTCTGCGCTCTGTCCTCGGAAAATCTTTATTAGCCTCATATTCAATTTAATTTAGCCCATTTTTTTGATATAAGAAAAGCACTTTACGATAAGTAAAGGAATCTTTAAGAAGTAAGGAAAAAGTAGTAGTATTCTTTCTCACTCTTGACCCCTAAATGTTATGTACTTAATATTTGAATACAGTTCAAATCATTAGGAATATACAGATACCTCACTAAAAAATAATTGAATTTAAAGTTCAGAGATCATTCAAGGAACATGATTTGCTTTTGAAGTTTGTTTGACAACTTCGAGTATTATTATACTGCAATTACTTGTCTTAAATTGTCTTGTTTTCATATTCACTGTCATATTTTGTTCGACAGCTACTCAATAACATTTAAAATGTGACAAGTAAGCGACGCAGAAACATTTCTGATGGGATTTCCCTGGTGAATTTCGCGAGATTGATTCCATTAGGGGAATTACAGTTCTGCGAGTTGGAGAGACTCAGAGAGAATTCACTAAAAAATTATTTATGTTTTGGGAAAAAAAAAGAAGCTCGTTTTTTATTCAGAATTAAACAAATTTCGCGAAAGTCATCCAAGTTCTCAGAAAGGATAATTGATTTTAATTTGAAGAGATTTCAAAGTCACGCTTGGCTGTTGAAAGAAGGCTTCCAGAAAGGGAATGTCAGTGGCGGGCGATGTTTCAGGTCAGCCGGTCAAGCGATGACTTCTAATTTGCAGCACAAGCAGAGGAGAGCACGCACGCCACGTAGCGGATTAATCTGGTTCAATCTCCGTGAAGAATGCGGTGATGTATCGTTCTGTGTTCACTGCAGTGTTAAGCGTGGTTGTAATTTACAAGAGTCGAAAGGTTACAAGCGCCTCAGACAACATTCAAAGATATTTCAATAAGGTTGAATGTTTTAACGGATAACGGATTTTCAGGTTCCACCGAAGTAGATTTAAGCATTAAAAAGTTAAAACCAGAAGAAAAAAAAATATTTAATCTCTTTACTGCTTTATTCTCTTTTTTCTCTTTGAATGAAAATCATACGGAATGTCTAAATTGACAGCAGAATAGTATATTTCCTATCTGAAAAGTCCTTCGTACTTCATGGATGTTCTTTTGAAGTCTAGAAGCAAGTTTTTACAGTAATTTTTTTTGTCTCGATGAAAATTGCTTCTATAAATATGACATGTTCGAGAAATGACAGCAAATTAAGGATTTTTATATTAGTTTCTAATTCGGCGATGAGATTTCTTTCTTGTAGAATGAATTGCATTGCTTTTCTTGAATTTCTATAAAGTTAAATAAAAATTACATTTTGACTTGAAAATATGTTACAAGGAAATCCAATTCCATATTTTGAATCACGAAAATTTGCTTAAAGAATTTTAATCTGCACTTGGCAGCATCAAAGATTGAAACCCACAAATTGAAATGAAATGAATTTTGTCAACAAAATGAATTCTATTTTAAATTAAGTTCTAGATTACAGGGATCGATTTTTATAGAGCTCGATTTTTTATTATGGGAACGGCTCGACTCAACTATATGATTCGGCTTTTTTATATTGTACTTATTTTTAAAATTAAAAAATATTTCTGTGTGATTTTATATATTTAATACGTCATTTATCAGTTGTTCTATAAACAAAATTCTTATGACGCTAATTTAGTCTTCAATACTACTATTTTGTAAATCTAGTAATGATGGAAAAAAATTAAAACTAAAAACTGAAACAAATACTTGGAAATCTATTAAAATTGTGTATTACCATCATAATAAAAACTTAAAAAACACAAAGCTTCAATATCACTATTTTACAGAAATAGATCGTTATAAGTTACAAAAATATAAAATAGAAAAAAAATATAAATTCGAATCGGCCATGCGTCCCTATTTTATATTTTTGTATAACGATGTATTTATGTAAAATTAGTTTTTATTAAATACCAGTACTTCGAAGGTTTCGGAATTTAAATTCCTGTGTAACAGTAGAAATACTAATATTCAGTTGTAAGATAACGTTGGAGATATAATTAAAACAAAAAGATGACTGTAAAAGGAAACATTAGTGTAGATAATTCTGCAAGTGAAATATAAAATGACATGCAACAACGAGAGCTCAATTTCCATCCAATACGAGTTAATCAGTAATTACAATTGGTTAACGTATTATAGTAGTAACTTTTGTAATTCATCTTTTCCATACAGCTTCAGTTGTTTGGTGATGTAACATACCATCATTACTAATGCTTCTTCAAAATATGCCTAACATTTTCGGTGTTGGTGAATTTTTCTTCGTTTCTGAGACCTCCTCATATGAAGCTTCCGTTTAAATTAAAAGTAAAATGCAAAATAAAAATTAAATTGGTAAATTAACTACAGATACTTATTGTAGAAAGGAAATGGAAGAAATATTATGATTCCTAACATTGTAATGTTTTTTTTATAGGACATTGGTATTAAATTTATAGAAAGTTTTACTTTAAAATTAGGTTTTTGCTGAGGTTTAAAAGTTTCGAAAGATATACAATAAAAAATTTTGATTTGATCAAATAAGCGATTTAAAGTCAAGCATCTGGAATTGGCATATTCCAGATGTATTGGCGGAAATGAAATCAGTCCCAGCGCAACCTTCGTGCGCTGAAATCATTTATTGTGTTTGTTTGGACTTTAGATGAAATCTGCCCAAATTCAGTTGTCATCGCCATTGCGAGTCCATCGATCGAAACTGTCAATAGCTAACAGCCATCCATCAGAAAGCATATGAATGTTGTGGATAGCTGTGGAGAAAATCCATTTAAAAATCAAACAAAGTATATTATGTTTTTCTTTCATTTACTGTACACTTTTTATGGTGTGGCACATCTCGCTCCCTTTTAGTCGGCATTCCCTTAGATAGTTATTATAAAACTTAAATTTAGAATATGTTGAGAACTATTTACAGTTTAGCATAGCATAGTTTCCAAAGACGTTAAGCTTTCTGCTTTCTGCTTCGAACCTTTATGCTTCGAAGAGCTCGGTCCTGAAGATCCTGTCACTTGCACATTTACTGGTCAGCGTTATGCATGTCTTTTAGCCAACCAGCTGAATCCCACACTTCAACAGCGTCTGGATGCAAAGGTTTTCATGCAGAATGGAACCCAGGATGGTTCAATGAAAACATTTTCCTTTACAATTTATAATTTTGTTGCAAAACAATATAACAATATCAGCATTAAAGAACACAAAATTTCAATTTCATATTAAAGTATTTAGTTTTCTTTTCGAAATTGTTCTAAAATACATGGATTACAAGTTTTTTATTCATTCTTCTATTTTTATGGCTTCGGGAAACGATGATAGAACGAAAATAAATAGGGGATTTTAAATTTCAAATTCTTAGGTTTCTGCAATCATCGAACAGCTTATCGAAGAACAGCTTATGCATCACAATGAGTTCAGAGTTTCTTATAAACAACATTGAATAATAAAGAGGACTGATCTAAAATCTTTTTCAACCTTACTTAACACAAAAAGCAATGCCCAGGCATATTTTATAAAAGGACACGAAGTTTAATATTATTTAAAAAAATATTAGGTAAAAGTTCTGGACTTCTGAAACTAGAAATTTTTAAGTTCTATTTGGAATATTCCATTTTAATAGTTTCATCTAATTTGTTATTATATTTTCAAAAAAAATCTGCTAAGGGATATATCACAAATTGTTCGGTTAGAAAATTTAGGATTTTTTTAGGTTTCTTAGAGAAGAGAATTGATAGTAATAGTTATTTTACACTAAAAAACTATTCGCTGCAGTGAGAATAAAAACCTAAAAATGAAACTTTAAAGTCGAAATAGGCAAAATACATATATCCTTAGTAAGTGATCAAGGTAACTCAGAAACTATTCATCTATGTTTAAACTTTAAACTTAAGTTTAAACTCTCCTAAGAGTTATAATTTATTGATAATGAAAATCTCGATAGATACATATTTATTTTATCTGTAAGAGACAAAAACCACCAGAATTTTATGGCGCTAAATAGAGTAATAATTATGATTTTCAAAAATAACTCGTGTTATAACGGGAAATATGGCAAATTAGTTTATTGTTGTCAAATTTGGTACCTACTGACAGTGGTATTTCAAAAAAAGGTCCATAGGTGAGGGTTACCTTAAGTCCCTACTAAGAAATCTTTCAAAAGATATGTTAAATTTGTTGAAATGTCTCAATTACCAGTTAACAGGGAGAAAATAAACTTTAAAATAAATTACGAAATAAAATTACGTGAGATTCCGATGGGTGAAGGAAATCTTATACAAGTTTTTATCTACCTAATGTTTCATATCATTCTATCGGAAATGTTATAGGAGTTCAATAACAGAATACGGAATTGAGATAAAAGACAATAAACTGATAGCAGTATTGGTGTTCCTGTCGATCAACGAAAAGAAATGCCGCAGGAGATTTGTTAACTCTCTACCTTAGAAGGAACTTGAAGCAATTCTTATTTATATTCTATATATCCATGAACTTAGTAGTTCAATTTGGCAAAAGGAAGACAACGGTGAAAGAACAAATACTGAAGTGAATTTGTATCTGTAAACAATTGAATGTTTACAGATAAGAGACAAAATTCGATAACATCATAAAAAATTTCTTGGATATAAATATTTGTAAATTTAACGAGTAACTTAGTTTTCGTATTACATATTCCAAACTATCAGAAAAACTATATTTTTATAAGGTTATTGTGGAAAACTTTGCAGTCGCTTTTCATTATAAATATCTTTTTCAAAAGATAATTCTGACAAAAATTCTATTCCACCTTTTTTTTTCTTTGAAAGATTCACTGGGTATTCTATGCATTTTCGTTTCTTTAATATTAATTTTTCTCTTCTCCTTCATTCTATAGCCGACCCAGAAAATTACTCCAGCTAATTCCCTACTAGGGAATTAGCAACCCCTATTCATATGGTATTTCCGATTCGCTTATGCCATTCTATGATCTGTTGCTAACAAATGAAGGGGAGTAATTGCTCTTTTAATATTTCTTCTAATCCTCATAATACTTCCATTCGCACAGACAAATAAATTTAAAAGTACTGTAACTTATCCAAATCTTATTTTGAAGTTTAACAGCAACTGTTCTCATTCTCACATGAATCGGAGCA
Source organism: Thereuonema tuberculata (assembly GCA_023159025.1). Taxonomy (NCBI): domain Eukaryota; kingdom Metazoa; phylum Arthropoda; class Chilopoda; order Scutigeromorpha; family Scutigeridae; genus Thereuonema; species Thereuonema tuberculata. Next base: position 135,110,926 of record JAFIDM010000001.1, read on the forward strand.
CGAGCAGTGGAACAACCTTATGAAATCAGAGGGCAAATCTTCACTGTAATACACTTTCTTTGATATATTTTTAGACCTCTATCTTTAAAAATGTAATAATATCAAGAAAATATCTATTATATTTTGATATTATGCACAACGACTATAATTTTTGTATGATTTCGGTTTCTAAAAAGATAATCAGTAGGCCTCTCACCTCTGAGCACCGAAGTTCGGTTCTCATGTGAGTTTCGTGGACGATCCGCGCTGGGCAGGTTTACTCGGGGTCCTCCCATTTCCCCTGCACTTCTCTCACCATTCTTTCTCAGTCTGTCGTTTCTCTCTCCGTCTGTCTTTCTCTCCGTCTGATCTTATTTCCGTGGAATAGCACAGTAGATCAATGGTCGCGGAGATCGGCTTCCCAGCCACCCACACTCACCACACAAAACATAAGAGATTGAGTAAAGTTTTAGTAATGATTATTACAATTAATCCTTACTCCTACCAGATTGTTCGTAATATTGCAAGATAATCTAGATATCATTCTGCTGATATTATGCTGGAAGGTCAGACTTACTGATTACAATAACAAGAAATTAAATATTTCGAATAAATTTTTAGATAGTTTCATCCAAATGCCGAACCTTATCCTTTTCATGTAGTAGCAATTATTTGTTTCAGTAACCTATTACATGTTTTTACGATTAGCCTACTATTTCATGTCTTAAAAGAAGACGAAAATAATAGTTTTCTCATTTTACTCAATCTACAATGTAGGATACAACGTTTTTTAGAAAACTACAATAATAATAATAAAAAAAAAAATCATAAGCCTACAAGTTTTTTTCACAAGTTTCAATATAACGGTATGACATTGAATGAAGAGATAGAATACTTAAGTAAAAAAATTAATTATATGAATGTTAGTCGCAATATTAATAATAAAATAGATTTTTATGAAAAATCAGTCATCAAAATTTTTGCCTTTAGAATATTTAAAATCTACAGAAAGAAGCTTTGACCTCTTTTTATTCTTAAGAATAAAAAATTTCTGTACTCTAAACATTAGTTTCTCCAATTTAATGAAACGATTTCAGAAACAAAATAATTTCTGAATCATGAGAAAAGAAGATTTATATAGTGAAATTTAGAGCAGCAATTCTATAGAAAGATATATAGCGTGTTATGAATACAGTAATACTAGAAAAAATTCGTTATCCTTTAATGGAAATATTATTTAAGGATCATAAATAATAGATATAGACCTACATTAGATTTTTTAAGCCAAAGTATTCCGAATGATTGGCAACTACATAAAAACAAATCACAGGAAGTTTCATATAATTTCATTGACGTACATGGAACATTAATGATAGCACTAGTATATTTTAATAAAATGAAATTTTAAGAACACTATAAATTTTACAAAGCCGATATAATTTTTAAAATCGTTTTATTAACAATTGTTAATAATCAAGAATTAATACTTTTCTTGCATACAAAATGTTTCTATTTTAATATCTACGTTTTTTAAAATATACTTTTATAACTGTGAAAATATTAATGCTACTCCTGGTTTTTTTTTTATTTAAACCTAGCAAACAAAGGAAAATCACTTACATTTATTTTTAAGCATTTTTTTCAGAAATTTACTGCTTAATATCAAAAAACAATTATTATGTATATATTTCCCCGTCTTCCTTAATGATACCAGAGCTACCGACGTATTTAATTTAATTGCTTCTATTCCCGTAACAGATTTATAGGCTGTTTGTACGATCTGTGGTTATATTGGATCTCTAAGCAATGACAGCGGCGGGAAAATGGATGCGGCTGCAGCTCCAGACGCCATCTGCTGGAACGCAGCTGATACTGCGCAATTATACGTAAGGCAATTTATTCTGAAATTCAATGCAATCGATATAAGTACAGCAATAAGTGACTTTTCTTCCAGACGCGCCTTCAACAATGCACCAAGCCTGTCTGCAACGCGGATCAGAGTAATCCAGGCTGCGTTTCACTCGTCTTTGCTCATTTTATTTATTTTCTTTTGACTTTTCTCGATTCCATAAAATTTATCTCTCATAGTGGAAACGTAACCTATCGATTACTGATTTCAAAAATAACTTATCGTACGAAGGCAAAAAAGCAGAAAAAGCAAGTTAAAGCCAATAAATCCTCAAATCTGAAGAGAAGATGCAATGTTTTATTGACATTCTTAAGTAGATCATAATTTTTGATAAAACTTTTTGATTGCTTGTATGTCAAACTTAGTTATTATTAGAAAAATTATTGTTAGAAAACTTTCAGATATAATGAAATTTGGTTTATAATTAAAAAAATAGGAAAATGAATCTTAAAAATTCGTCAATTAGGAAAAGTGTATACAAAGCAATTTTTGATTTACGTTTTATTCATTTAAATTTCCATTTAGTTCAATGAATTTGCTTCAAGAATCGTACTGTCGTTTAGTTTCGGAACAATTAGATATGTCACCTCTCATATCAAATTAATTTAGTGAAATAAAGATTCTTGCAGGGCTAGTTAGCAGTAAATAAATTAAAGATTTTAGAGCTCCGAGATGAGTCAAAGTGAAATAGAATGGCTCATTAACAAAGTATTTGTTGTTTAGTGCACTCTAAACAACATGCTAACAGAATTATCAGTCTTTCAGACTCCCTCAGGAAGTACTGACGCTTTATCATTGTCGCACTTTACTGGAAGTAATCTTGAATTACAAAATTGTTCCTTATGCTCTCGAAAGGGTTGACCATTAGGTTATATGTTTCACTTCTATTGTACATTGTCATTTTGATGTCTTTGGTCACCAACTGACTAGGGTCTTAATGTTGATATTTTCATTGCTCGCAGTTTCTCGTGCGCTTGAAATGCTGGTTAGATTCTTCTTTCTGAAGAGTATTTATAGCATCAGAAAATGAATATTGTTAAATGAAAAATAATCCCTCTCACTCGTAGCTGACAAGTTCATCTTTAGGATGGTTAATTGATTCTATTGGTAATTGAAAATTAAATAATATTTCTTTTTTTAAAAAAAATATTTTTAATGTAGATGGAATATTTAAGATTTTTTTCGATCTTTTCCATGAATCTGTTGTAATGAAGTTATTCAAGGCTTTTCCCTTTAGTTGTTTATAATAAATCTACTGAGCACTTCCATAAAAGAAGTTCTAAATATCCATTATCTTTCTGACACCTTCTTGGCCATCAGGTTTTTTGCTTTTCCTTCTCGTGTTGTCGGCAATTTCCGTTGAGGTCACTTCTGTCACACTTCATTAGTTGTTGTAGTTAAAGAATCGCCACCAGATGGAACCTTCTCACTACCGACAACCCCATCTTCAAGCCAAACGGATTTCGTTCCTCTTTTTTTCTCCTCTTTTTCTTTTCTTTGGTTGCCAAGGTAACAGATGGTTTATCCGGTCTAAATGGAGCAGACAAAAAAAAGAAATCTCTTGTTTAAAGACAAAAACATACAATCTTAATCTCACATTTAGAGCGATTGCCTTTTGTTTTTTGTATTGCTAAGCGTTTAACAGGATGGTATTAATTTTCTTAGTTTCAGTATTTAAGTCTTTAAGACAACAATGTATTTTCTATTTTA
>JAFIDM010000001.1:135114923-135153091 GCA_023159025.1 Thereuonema tuberculata
GTCTAGAATTAAAATAAATAAAATAGGAAATAAATAAAATAGAAAATGCAAAGATGCTATGAAAGTCTTTCAGAAACAAAGCAAATAAAAATTCTTTTGGTTATCATCTCAGAAATAACTCTAAAGCAAAATTTATAATATTGCTTGTAAGTTTGTAAGTTATATGATAAACAGCTTTGCAGCAGAATACTTTCGCCCAACTCATTTAATCATCAATCTCAGAGGATGCGTCCTTGCAATAGATCTCTTCAATTTCCTTGATAAACGTGGAAAACTAGCATAAAACTTCCAATAGAAATTTTCGTATAACGAAGAATTTAATTTGGACTTTTATAAGTTTTAGTGTTGTTAATTAACAATTTAATAATTGATCTTGAACCGCTTCCAATACTTGAAAATCTTCGATAGCTCATTAATGATTTGAAATATGATCTCTAAGGATTTTTATGATGTTAAGTACGACGGATTAGAAAATTCTTGAGACTTTGTCGGAAAACAAATAATTGAAATGTTTTAAAATAAGAATTAAAAATTTTGGACTAATTTCATGCAAATTTCTGAAGTGAAAATGAAAGCTAACAGCGAAAGATCGTAAAGAATACAAGAGAAATTTTATACAAAATAAGTTATTAATTTATATAATGTTATCGAATTGTTTTTCCCTTTCAATTCGAATTTTATGCTAACTCTTTATTTACAGTACATAGGTCATTAATTAAGAACTGTCGATATAATTGTCTAAACTATTTCCTAAGCAATAATTTGATAATTAAAACTAAAATGTTTAATTATATGCAATTAGTAATATGATCCATTTAGTAATGAATATTTGAAGGATTATTATTGACAATTGGATTTTATTATCTACTGAAGATCAGATTAAGGATGAAAATAATGAAAATAAAACTCTTAGATTAGAATCACGATATCGAAAAAAAAAAAGATGCAAAGAAGAAAATGATTGATAAAGACCATATGTGGTTCACCCATACCTTGTGTTTACAATTCGATAAGTATCAAAAGAATAATAAAAGGTAAGGATTCTGTTTTATTATTTCTTTTGCTTTAAAAATAATAAACTTCGTGTTTTTAAATAGAAACTTAATGGGTTGTTAGTAGACTATATTTCTTACATAATTCCAGCATCTAACAGCCGTGTAATTTGAAAAATTCCTTTTGACACATGTATCAGATGTGTATCCTTAAAATTGCTATGTGCAATTCTTGCCGGCTGATACTGATAGCCACAACAGGGAACATGCCAGTGTTGGATAGATAAGGTAGATGAATAGTAACGGGCAGGAATGGCTGCACCTCGACCGCTGATAGCAAAGATTTATGGCAAATAGCGGTGCGCTTCACTTTATAGACCTCCACTGCAGTTTACAGAAATCACCTAGAACTTTCCCTTTCAAAACAGTCCCACCATCTCCAACCAACAAAGAGACCCTTCAAAGTCTGGCGGGAAAGTAATTATCCTGCGACACAGCGGAAAGCATTTGCAAAACCACAGGCTTCATCCCAAAGCCGAAGTTGGAGCGAAAGAGCTTATCTTTCCCAAACTACGGAGCTGCAATTGAAAACTTCGGTGAACGTAATAACGCAGTAATAACGTAATTATCGCCGCAATTGAAATTGCTCTATAGCATGAACATACTGAGTTTCTGATCCGCGCAGGTGCAAATGAATGACCGGAAATAGCTTCGCCGTGAAGGTTATCGGGTTGGACATACGATATTATATTTGGGAAAAATTCTGATTGATTTTTAGATTGGCAAATGTTACACGAAATTTAAAGTGAATGAATCAAAGGTAAAACAGTAATAATATAAAATGTAGCGAAACCAAGCTTGAAGCAAAACTAACTTGTTAATAGAAAAACATTACGAAGCAGTAATCCAGCTTTACAACATATTACATAACCTTCAAAAAGGCGGGTCTTCTCTAAATAAAATAAAACACTAATTATATCCTAATTATATTCAATGTTTAGAAAGTACTTCATATTTTTTGCTTTGGATAAAATTATTTCTTCCTTTATATACAACTCATTAATGCTAATAAATTATCGGACACAATTAAAAAAACTATCTCTCTCATAATACTTATAATATCACTGCAATACAACGACTGTTTTACATTGCAGATATGCTTAGCTTTAGATATGTCTGGTATTCACAAAATATTTCTATATCTACACTGATGATATAGAAATGCCACATACTTATAACATTAAGAAGTAAATACAGATGATTATTGATAATGAAGAAAATGGATAAATTTCAATTAATAGAATCTTATTGTTTAGTCTAACATTTTTTCAATATAGTTGGAAATTATTTAACAATAAAGTATTCTATGTATTGTATGGATCTAAATCCAAGGTATTTTCCTAGATTTTTTAAAAGAAAATTCAGTAAATTCAAAGTAGAAGTAATTGAAATTCTCTCAAATTTTCACAAGTAATTCTGCAAGAAAATAGTTAATTTACATAACGATAATAAAAACAAAGATGAATCATTAACATAATATTTTGGTTCCGTAAAGCCTACTATTTTCCATATAAATTGTTAATTATTATATAGATTCCGAAAGTTATGAATTCCCTTTTGTGTTTTATATAGTTGTTTATTTTGTTATTTGCAGATTTTTATAAATTCATTATGGATGAAGGAGAATGAAACACAAAATTAGTTATTTCTTTGTAACTTTTTTTTTTTTTTTCATTGTCATTCATAATCATTTTTCACTTGGGCTTCCTGTCGCCCTTCCAACTCTCTGAGGGCTCTCCGTTCCTCATTCTCATTTTGTAGGACTGCTTTGTTTAGTTTGTTCTGGTTTTCCTCCGACTTCCTATGCCAGTGGCTCTTTCCTTATCTTCCCTTAGTCTCATTAATCGCAGCATTCGCGAAATCTTCTAAAGATGTTGGTTTCAAAGCAATAATTCAGAAGTCAATGCCATATTATTTCAGAAACTGAACAATGTTTTATTTATCTTATCGATAAAATAATAATGGCAACCTTTATGGTTATTAGAAATGTAATGTGAGCAAAATTCTTGTGAAGAAAGCCCAAGTATATAACTAACCTTATATATATTGTCGAAGATTTGTTAATTTTTTTTAAATATCACTATTTTAATATTTTAAAAGAAAATCTCTTTAATGGTAAGTTGAAGTAAACGGATAAATGAAAGGTAGAATAAAGTTTTGCTGAGGCCATATTCAAATAGAACATAAAAAAAGTACAAGAATGAGGGAAATGACATTCTAGGACAGCTGTTTTGTATTTGTCACAAAGGAAGAGATAAACAGCCTTTGAACATAAGACATTCAGTTTTATTATGTTTATTGAGAAATTTTTTCCTATTCCTCTGAAATTAATAATTCTTATTAATTTTCACAAATTTCTTATGAATTAATATCTCATGAAATACTCTAATAGCTGTTACCTGGAATTTTTAGTATAACTGGCAAGCTTTCTTATTAGTTTCTATGAAATACGTTTGCAATATTTTATAGCTTCTTTTCAAGTTAAAGAATGTAAACCAGTTTTCTTATAACCAAACCTTCCATAAAACTTCTCTTTTAAAATAAAATTGTATAAGGCTTCTCATTCTCCTTTACAATTTTATGATACTTTCATCAATGTTTACGGCTTTCTCTAGCAGCTCATTCATCGCTACTTGCAAAACCTGAAAACTGTTGCGATAAAAGTAAAAATGAAAGAACGTTAACTGCTTAAAGGGAAAATTGCACTTTAAATCCTAACTACTGAAAGTTGTACAGTATAGAAGTTTCTACTCTAAATAATTGTTATATCTATAATTTTCATTGGAGATAATAATGAATTCCAATTTCAACTTAAAACAGTAAAATTAAATTTTGGCCAGTTGCAGTTAGAAACTATCTCCATTTGTATGAGTTACCAACTTTAAATTACTCACTGACGTCAAAGTATGTATTTAAAAGAATCATTCCTGCAAATTAAATTGTGGATATACAATGCTAAGCAAAAAATTCAGATTATTCTGTTGTTTTTTTTTGAAATATCCTCATGTCAGTATCGCAAAAGATGTTAAAAATTAAAAGTCTTTTCTATTTATTTGTAATATTTCTTTCTTATTCCTTTCTCCTCTATTATTACATAGTAAGAGGTTAGGATTTTTCTTTCCTTTTTCACTTATTATATAATTTATTTCGATATGCAAAACCAGCGCAAATCAATCATATTGTGACCTGTACGGAAATTTCCGAACTTTGACTTATTTGCTGCATGTCATTTCTCATATGGATGTTCAAATTTTCCAAAATTTCCAAATTTTGACTTTTTTTACTGTATTTAATTTTGAATGCGACGGATGTTCAACTAATACATGGACTCATTTGAAAATTGCTCACAGAAGTAGTTTTTTTATTCTTTTCAACAAACCGTTACATTAGCAGTAATGACAATGAAATAGGTAAAGAGCTACTTTAGAATTGCGATGTAGTGGTATAACCTTCCACAAATCCTACTCCTAGTGACGATTTTAATGAAACTTGGTAAGATGTAAAATCACTGATTAATACAAAATTTATTCCAACCTAATCTATTTCGTTTGAAATTAAAAAGTGCTCTTGCCCCAAAGAAAAATGTTTAGGGCATAAGTTAATTAATATAAAAAATTAAAATAAAATGAAATAAAAAGAAGCATTACTAGGAATTTAGAAAAAATATAGTAACAATAATATTTTTTTCCTTCATTATCTTTTTATTATTTTTTTGTTAATTAATTGGAGACATTTTATTTATTAACTTGAGACACTGTTAAGTGATAAATGTTACATATATGTCTGTTACATCTTTACAGTAGTGAATGTAAGTATTATTACGGTGATTTGTTTTCTTAATACTACTTACAATTCTTATTACGAACACGTAAAAAAACAAAGACATGTTTTTTTATCGGAATAATATTGCGTTAAGGTACTTGAATTAGAATTAAGAAGATGAATATTATCTTCATGAATGCTACTTTATTTAAACTGAAACTAATTTTACAGAAATCAATCTACTCAAATTCCAAACTCTGAAGCAGTGAAGGTAATCGGATGTTTCCCATAAATCGGCTCTTAGATGTCAGTCTCCAATTACCGTTAGTTACAAAATTTCCAGAAGTGTAATTAGTGGACATGTCTTCTGCAAATCCAGCATTTAGAGGATTAGAGAAGTTTCCTGTTTAACTATAGAGCACGCATAATAATTTAATTACCAAAGCTTCCTGCAAACGAACAAATCGTCAAATTTCCTAACCTGTACCTATAGTCGATAAAACTGAATTCAAAGCTAAAAATAAATAAATAAAACAAACCTTCCCTAAAGAATAGTGTTGTTATTAAGAACGTTAGAGCTATTGTTAGGATTAAAAAATCCTTCTATTTCTATATAATAATGGATTAAAGATAATTCGATAAAACTTCATTTCTAGTAGATGATGAACTGATTAGTTGCATAAATAATTTTAATGCCTAACATTTGACATTTACTAAATGCTGTTTTAACCATATATCCTAAAAATTATTCAACGTTCAGAAAATATTGTGAATTCTTAATGCCAATTTATGGCTTTTCTATAAGCTTAATACGTAATCTTATTTAATATTTTCATAACTGTTCTTTAATCAACCGAACAATGTTTCTCCATTTAAAGTAGGATAATAAGAAGACATGTTATAAGACAATTCAGTAAAAAGTAACCAGAAACTATATTAATTGCAATTTATTGACGTAGATCTAAATCTATAGTTAATAGTTTCGTTTGATACGTAACACAAGTTAACACTGTTTCCACCATACCTCCTTCTAAGGTCACTCCTCTTCATGTAATGTATTAGAATCCATCACACAAGCTTCTTCAAATTATTTATTAAAACAATAAATAATACATATCGCATTTTCGGAAAATTTCCTTATTCCTTTTTATTGTGGGTGGGACCACTGCCAGGTTGACAGTGGTTCTCACCAAGAAGATCTTGCCTTTCTGATTTGGTTCGGGTGAGGCAGGTTTGGGCTGATGAGTCCGTTGCAGGATGAAACGCCCGGTACAACTCCTCCCCATAATCTAAAATCAGAAAGGCAATTTCTTCTTTTTCTCTTGTTCAGGTGCTGATTTTCTTTTCCTTTATTACTAATTTCGCAGCACATTAACCTTATTTTTTCCTTATTCCTTTTTCAAGCTACCTTTTCCTTTTCAAACTAAGATAACAAAAGAGACACATGATATGACATATTATCGATTAAAACAAATAAACTCATAAACTTCAAATTACACACAAGAAATAATAATTTAATCCAAATCTCATGCCGATATTTCGTCTTACAGAAGTATTTGTATAAATAAACTCATATCTCAACAATGGAATAACATCAACAAGTCATTAAACAAAATTAATAAACTAATTCTTTGAATAAAACAAATTTGGATGAAAGCAAATAATCTTTTGTCAAACCATTAGCTAGAAAAATACTCTGATTACTTATATCAACACCATCGTATATAACAATAAATAATTTCATAGTTACGATGTTGTTATATAAGTAATCATATTAATAAATAGCTTGAGGAAAAGGAAATTTTCCTCAAATTTGCGATATTTTAATAAATGATTTGAAGAAGTTTGATTGATGGATTTTAACACTTTCCTTTCGAATTATTAAAAATGTGAGTACTTTTTTCACATGAAATTCTGTGTAGTGATCTGGATGTATCTAGTGTATATTGTTATATTTATTTTAAATTACTGCAAAAGCAAGCTTATTTTCATGTGCTTGTTAAGTTATTTGAGTAAAGCTGGTTACTACAGATAATGAGTGAGTAGTTGGCGCAGTAAAATTACAGAATTTCGTTGTTAGTTAAGTTAGACTGTTAGTAGTTTTTTGTTTTGTTTTTTTGTTTGATGCAACGTTAGTGTATTCTTAAACGTTTCATTTTATCTAACGCTGAGGACCAGAATTTAAACAAAGATAAAATTTATGAGTATGCATTAAAATAGTCTTTTAATTAATTTCATATATATATAATAGCAAATATCCTGTATTTTCGCAATATAAATTGTCTTATTCTATTATAATTTTGTGCAATTTATGATTCAATTGAATTGATTTCTTTTTTTTTTTTATTTGTTTGTCTTAACATTGAACTTTAAAGTTTCACTTTGATGCATAATTAATAAATTTCAATATCAAAATAATTAGAAATTGGTTTCACTCTTATTATTCATATAGTATATTAAACTAAGGAAATCTTATGTAAATGCAAAGGAAGTCTGCTTATTTTTACTACAAGCAATTAGCTTTTATGTTGGTAAGTTTTGTTTACTTTCCAATTGATTAAAAACAACAAAATATAAGTTAACATTAAAAATTGTAAAATTTTGTAAGCTATATTTTTAATCTATTATAAATCACTATAATCTTAACTTTTTTTCTGAATTAATTTGAACAATTCAATTTGTTTTAAGTAAGTAAAACTGCAATTCTACCATTACAATAAAGTAAATTACTTTTATTTTCATATATGAAGAAGTCTGTCCTTCTTTCCGTGGGATAGCCCGATAGATCTTTCAGGTCGACGTGTCCAGCCATTCACACTCATAAGTAATCTAATATGAAGAAGTAGTAATTTTGTTACAGGTACCAACTTTTTGGTATAGTAATAAGCTATTTAGAAGAATTTTAAAGCCAAAATAATAAGTTCTGGTTACCGTCATTATTTTACAATTGAAACGAATTCCTTGCTCATATAACGAGCTTGAAATCTACTGAAGTAATCCGATAGATTTTAATTTGCTTTTTTAATTTGAAAAGATGGAGAAAATCATATCTCGACTATTCAAATATTTATGTTTACCATAAAAACAAGAATGTATTCGAAATATTGTGATTAAAAACTACGAAATATTATACTCATGAAAACTATCTAATATTGAAACATATACTTCTTGTGAAGTAATATCTAGAAGAAACATTAAACCTACCATTAAACCATGAATTGTGATAAATTATTTAGGAAAAAGCTATCTTGTCCAGTTAATAGAACATCGTTTCCATTGCATGAAGAGGAGAACCGAGTGGTTTCAAAAGAACTTCACAGTAGTTCAAGTTGTATTTCACGATTGATCAAGAATGAGAATTATAATTTCAGAATAATTTAATTATAACTTAATTGAAGATGATAATTGGCCGATCATCAACAGAATGCGTACATGTATTTATAATACTAACCTCGATACGATGGAGTTCAGGAAAGAACTGAAACATTATTTAATGAGTCTCCGGAATATAATAGGTTTTCTAGAAAATTAGACAAAAAATAGCATAAACTGCTAGATGTATGTTATTTATATAATATGGATAGACAACGTTGTACAATAAATTTTGGAAGTTCAATTTTTAAAAACTAATCTGTAAATTATAATCAATATCATAAAAAATCCCAATATATTATTTGAATATTGTTGTGTTAAGCCACTGTAATATTCCTTCTCAATACAGTCACGATTTAATTTTAGACAAAAATCTACATTGAATGGAAATGAAATATTACATTTTATGAATTCTAAAGTTTCATCGAGATTTGAATCTCTTCCGAATAGGAAACATATAACTAGCATTTTTAATATTAATAAAAATTAAAGGTACATAAATAAACTTTTTGCAAAAAGTCTAAATGATTTATAACAGTCAAAAGAAATTTAAGTCAGTCAGAATGTAGAACACATTCTGACTTGAATGTAGAACACTAAACTTAGGTTATCGTAATTTTGTATCTATGCAGATTTATTTTATGCATGTAAGTATGTTATTGTATTATTATATGTTTTTGGACAGCCTGCCAATGATTAGTACCTCGTTTTAATGAACTCCTATAATTTTAGTTAAAAGACTCAAGCTCGTAAAAAACATAATTTTGGTCTTTCATTCTAATTAACTATAATTTTCCTTTAATTTGAAAAGAATACATCGAATTAAAAATTACAAGTTTTAAATGGAAATCATAATTATTGTTGTTAAATAATTAAAGTACAATAGAGAAAACTCTCAAAAACTCTGAGATGAATATTCACGAATTACAAAATGCAAACTTGAAAGAACAAAAATAAGAGTAACGATCTGAGTTTATGGTCCCTTCATCTGTCTCCTTTTTTTATCTCTTCTTTTCGGGGTTTTTTCCGTTAAGAAATTAACGATTCGAAGTTTGTGCCCTTGGAAATAAAATGCCATAAGGATTTAGGAAAAAAAAATGCTGGAAAATCTTATTTTGTGTGGGTTGGGTGTGCAAGGAAACGCTGACAGATTCATTGCTGTCATCCAAGGGGCCCAATTTCGCTAACAAGTTCTGACAGTGATGTTCTTTTCTTTCTATCCTCCTGATTTTTTTCCTGTTCGTTCCACTCGTAGAAGAAAAGCATCTTTCGCAACAGTCCCACTTAAAGCTTTTCCACTCTTGTTTGCACATCATAATGGAAAAGCTTTAGTACTTAATTCACACCTGTTTAAACAGCAGTTTTCGAAGTTGAAATTTGTAGAATCAAAAGCCTTAACAAAAGAGATCTTATTTTGCTTTTATACAAACTTTTGCTGGAGATTTTTTTATCAGTTAAATTAAAATCTTAAGTTTGGCTTAGTTGCGAAATTATGCAAATGTTTTGTTTAAAAAGAACAGTAGCTTTAAGCCGTTTCTGAGTAGGAATTACAAAGTAAACATATTCTTTCATGTTTCGAACTACTTACTTAAATACAGCTTGCTTCAAAACTGCAAATTGGCTTTTTTTTTAAAAAAAAAAACATTTATTTTGATTTTTTGTTATTCCTAATGATTGTATTTCGCAGTTTTCATTTAAATTCTTTTACAATTTTTCAACTATTAAAAAGACGATTAAAGATAAAAAGACAAAAAAAAACCACGATAGAAATTCTATGATTTGAACAGGAAAAAGTTGAATTTTCATTTGTTTTCAATATCTTCAGAATCTCTTTTAATATCCAATCGAAAGGCAAATACTAAGCAATTGGACACAGAACTTGGGCATTTGAAAATTGGAGAATATACAGTAAGGCCCATTCTATGACAATGACTGATAAAAAGAAAACTATATTAATTTGAAGCTATAACGTAAATAGAACTTGTAGATATGAATCGTTATAATTTTATCTCTAGAACAATTTTATCTCTATAGAAATAACTTCCTTGAATCATAGAAAAGTACTATCTAACTTCTATGTTATTTTCTTTTTAGTTCAATCGATGTTTAGCTTAGTTTTATAAGAATTTTTGTGAATCCTTGTTTCAGCTGATTTCAGCCATTCTGTTTCTTAACACGAAATTATAAAAATTTTTATTCCGGTTCTTTGCGATGATATTGGTAGAGATAATAGTTCAAGTTTAATTCTTAGCCCAACATACTTTTGGGTCGAAAATCTTAATCTAAGAATAAATTGTCCCAAATCCGTTCATTAGAAAACAAAGACTTTACTAATTAAAGCAGATGCTTTCTATGTTGATTTGAGTTAACTTAATTTCCTTATGCCAACGCCAATGTCACAGTCACAAAGCAGTAGAAACGTTTGTAATGTTATCACAGCTCAGAACAGTTTTCGATAACTTCCGCCCGAAACGAAAGATAAAAGAAATAGAAAAGAAAGACTCATCAATGAACATCTGCTACTATTGCCGATACCTCAGAATAGGATGCAGTTTTTTTTTATGAAAACAGAGAAATTTATATGCAAAACATTATGATCTTTTTCTAATAGCTTTCGCATGCTTTTTTTACTATACTTATAAATCATACAATGGCAACTTAAGGGGTTAAAAAAAAAACTTGAAGAATTCTGATTTTTGTTTTGAAATAAAAGCTTTTGAAAATTGTGTACCGATTAAGAAATCAATCTCTCAAAATTCTAGGTAGCAATACAAATGGATTCCAAGCTGCCATCATAGAGAATTTTCACTGGAAGCGACGGGTTAAAGTCGGTCTTAAGTACACGGAGAATACCAAAAATGTCAGTGTCGGCTACAATCGTATTTCAGCAAATATTAAAAGTCAGGGCACGTGTCTGAATTTTCGATTTTCCTTCCTTAAGGCACGAATCAGAGTTTCCGGGTTCTGTCTGCAGTTTTTGGAGTGGTGAAGACTATTCAGTCTTTCGGAAACTTTGTGAAAGCCAGAAAACAACTTTCGAAAAAAGAGAAGAAAATAACTTGTATTCTTAGCTAACAGTAATTTTCACTTTAATTTTTGGATATAGAAAAAGTTAGAGATTACGCAGCATAGAAACGGTCTTTTTTGTTCAAATATAGCATTACTTGTTTACTAGTTATTTTTAGACTGATTACTTTTTTAGCAATTTAATTTTAAAATTGTTCAGTTTTTACAGGGTTCAATGAAGGCTGGAATAAAATATAGTTACCGTATCATTATCTCTCTAAAAAAGAAGTAAATAAGTATAATTGTTTTATATATCTTAACTCCAAAGAAGTAATTTATAGTTGAGATGTCAAACTTTTGTTCACATTTCAATATTTAATAAAATTGCTCACATTTAATTATTTACTTGAAAAAAATTATTTACTATGAATCTATTATATATTAAAATAAATATGAAGCACACATAAAGTCAAATTATTAGGACTATTTCTTCAAAGTTAACTTAATGGGCATAAACGGATATAATAGAAATAAATTTCTTTTGACAAAAATAAAATAAAAAAATAAAACAATAAAACAACTCATTGATGAAGTCAATGCTACAAGAATACAAGCACCTATTTTTTTTAATTACTGAACGTGCAGTAATATATCGCAAATCTCAACAGATTTTTCAGATTATAATTTTTCAAATTATGGTGTTGGAATTTTAAAATTATTTTCCATAGACCTTTCTTTCATTTCGTTTAGTAACACTACTAAAATTTGTATTGAAGAATCTAGGAATAAATGTGGTTGTTTTCTTATTTCATCCTGCCTGTATTGTGACATCTTCAACATCTTGTCTTGATTTCCAACAGTATCGAGTTAATGTCAACAGAGGCAGCATATGAGGAGTCTCGAAAACAAAGGCCTATAAACAGAAACAATATTAAACTAAATTCCGACAACTGTTAAAGCCCATTTTCTGGTAAGACAATACACCTTCTCTGTAAAATATAAAGTAATTCATGTTGGACAT
This sequence comes from Thereuonema tuberculata, assembly GCA_023159025.1. Classification (NCBI taxonomy): domain Eukaryota; kingdom Metazoa; phylum Arthropoda; class Chilopoda; order Scutigeromorpha; family Scutigeridae; genus Thereuonema; species Thereuonema tuberculata. Next base: position 135,127,137 of record JAFIDM010000001.1, read on the forward strand.
TACGTAAGTTAGTATTTCTTTTACAGATATGTAAGATAAGATGATTTTGCAGCATATTCATTGTTTTTTGGAAAAGAGCTCCTGAAGCCTTTTTTTTTTTCAGCTTTCATGATTTAATACTACCAAAATGCTTCAAAATTTATTTGAGCATTTGAAATGAAGCTTCCTTATTTCCTATTGTAATACAGTCGGACCTCTATTTAACGAAGTCGCTAAATCCCGAAAGAAAGTTCGTTATATGGAAAATTCGTTAAATAGAGATTCACCTTTTAAAATTACTTTAAACTACATAAAACAGATTTAAAACACATAAACAATAAATAGTATTAAAAAAAGTATTAATTTTAATGATATAAAGCATACATTACCACATGCTTATTACATAAAACTTAAGAATTAAGTTTTACTAAAAAAGTCTCTATTTTGTCTGAGTTATTTTTTGGTATTTTTTTTTTTTTGAAAAAGTGTTTTCGCTCATGGTACGTCTCGCATCTTTGCACCAAAAACCCCTTCAGGCGTATTTTCTTCAAACTGTAATCCGCGTCGGATTGTTTCAAATGATTTTAGCATTTCATCATAAAAAGGTTTTTTTATTTCTGCACCATGATCATTTCCATTTTTATTCATCTTCATCATTGCTGTATTGTTTTTATTTTCCACACTGTCCAAAATATCCGTTTCAGTTAGTGTTTCCGAGGTCTCAACTTCAAAATCAAGTAAAAGATAATCATCAATCAGCACATCATCGTTAATTTTCTTCTTTTTCCCTCAGCTGTATCCACATTAATTTCATTTCCTCTAAGGGATATCGTCTTCGTCCTCCGAAAAAAACAAAAATACCACGAAAATTCGTTAAATGGAAAGTTCGTTAAATGGAAAATGCACTTCGCTATTTGGAGGTTATTTTACGAAGAAATTAGCAATGTTCTTGATTCCAAAGAAAAGTTCGCAAAATAGAGAAATTCTCAAAATAGAGGTTCGTTAAATAGAGGTCCGACTGTACGTTTAGATTTTATCGAAAGTGACGCATTGGATTTTGTAGCTATTTAGAGGTCATTGACGTAATGTTGATAGTTTCTTAAAGAAAGTGTTAATCTTCAAGAATAATCTCTAAAAATGAAAACAAATACATGTTTTTAAAGCGGTATAGGATGATGGATTTTGTTCTCCTTCGGATCTACAAAGTAATCTAAATTTTGGGGAAGAATTTGAGATGGTTTTAATGTCAAACGGAAGGAAATCGACTGGATCTTTGAAAATCACAAATATGTTGCAATATTTATTGTTATAGGCCTAGCTAATTGCGTAGTGCTTTATTAAACGTTGCTGATTTAAAAATGTTAGTTATCGAATTTCTTGATTTCTTGTATAATATAAAATTTTAATTTGGTTAAAAAATAATATTTTGTAAGATATAACAGATCAACTTCTGAATGAACAATCAATCAGTTTTATGATTCCATTATATTTCTTTAAAAAAAATATGCATTAAGTTATAAGTTATATATATATACTTTTGATAACTTTCAAAAATTTGACACCCTTTCAATTAAAATTAAAGAAAATTATAAAAAACAAAAAATAGAAATAGTTATTTCTTTATTAAGAATTCTAAGACTTTAGCGTTTCACATCATTAAACAGAATGAAATTCACGATAAAAAAGTATAAAGTATTATCAATATCAAAAATCCGAATTAAAAAATACTTGGGATTAATATTATCTTTATAATGACTTTGTAAAATAAACATTAACTTTTTGTTTAATTAAGGTGTTGGTATTATGTTTGACAATTATATAAACACTATTTAATTAGCATTTACTAAACTGCTCAAATCTTCCACATTAAGAATTTTCAAAAGAATCTGATATTTTAAAATTGGTTGATTTTAGCATGAAAGATTTAAGAACTGTAATAATTTCAAGCCTCAAAGAGCTTTCTGTCGTTCTGGCATTTTCCCAGACAACTGAAGCAATAAATTCTGACTAAGGAAAAAAAAAAGCAATTTTATAAATTTTTCAATCAGAATTTGGAACTTCAGCTTACGGTCTTTGAACTGAACTAATGGTCTTTGATTTGATGAACAACAACAAGAAATAGGCATTCGCTCTAAAAACGCTAGTTTTTATCTATAATTTCAACTCAATTATCTTTAACCCTTTACATTAAGGTAGTTTAACGAACATGGTAAAAAAGAAATACTAATTAAAAGCAGAAGAAAAGTTAACAGTAGTAAACCTTTTTAATAATCATGACTCTTAATTATAGATGTAACATGAGTTTGAATGTCTGTAGAAAAATTTGGATAATCACGTCCAATTTTTTGTTTTGTTTTTGTTTCTTTTGTTGGAATTCTTGTCAAGAAATTAGGGAGTCGATGTGACAAAAATTCCTATAGAAAAGCACTAGAAGCAACATTAAAATGAGCAAATTTGTAAGATATCAAACAATGGATATGAAATCGTTAAATATATTCAATCTTTAGAACTAGATTTAAGAAACTTTAGGAAGTAACGCAGATTTGTTTTTCGGAAAAATTAAAACTAGATGGAAGTTATAATTTACTTTTGATTTATGTATTTTTTCATGTACTACGAAAAAAAAAAAGAAACAAGAAGAAAAAAATAAGGAACAACATTAGAAGGAAAGTAGGCTTTTGATTTCTTTCAAGAAATTCTTGTGATTTACTGAAATTTTATAATAAAATTTACAATTATTCTTTTGACGCATAATTATCTTCATTCTAAGTATTTAGTTTATTGGTATACTTTGAGACAATGTTTAATTAAATATACTTCAAAGAGGGTTTCACGCGTTTGAATGTGAATTGAAATAATAACTAATTTTTGTAAAAAATTTAAATGTTCTTTTATCTATGTGTTACTTTTATTTTTATTTATTTTAAATATATTTTAAGAAACCGAAAAATAAGATCAAAATAAAAATAAGATTTCTCTCAAGTATTTTGCGAAGAATTTTGCAAAATAAGAAGGGTTTGACATATATAGTCATTACGTAGCGATCGGAACAAACGTCACCAGTCATTACTTCATCAACTTGAACTCCGAGCAGTCAGTCAAAGATGGCGTCGTTTTGTGATCGCATAAAAAAATAAAAACATGACAATTAATAAAAACATTTTCAACAACATAACTTTAAAAAAATTTAAAATTATTAAAATAATAATAACAATAATATAAAAATATATTTGTAACTGTAGAAAATACAGAAACCAGAATGTTTTCATAATGTTTATATGATTCAGTTACGAATTTTGACAATATATGGCGCTGTTAAGTCCTTGAAACATCAATCCACAAGCAAATGACGTCATCAAAAGCTCTTCATTCATGAACTGAACTGTAATTCCATTTTTTATTCCAGTAAGATTAAATTTTAATTGCTCTATTTACTAAATTATTAACTTTCTTTCTTTTTTAATCTCAAAAATAAATTTCAATACTTCCTAATTGTAAATAATTATACATTAAACGATATATCAAGAATATTATTATAGCAAAATCTTCAGTATACTTTTCTAAACCTGAAATTAAGCTTCTGTCCATATAATACTATAACTTATGAACTTCGTAACAGTAAAGCAGATTAACAAACAAAGATACCTTTTGAATAACATACAAATTTGCTACAGTATACATTCAAAATAAATTAAAGATACTTTTCCCCAAAAATTTTTGTTGAAATTTGGCATGTGAACTGGAATTCTTTAGGGTTTTATTTTCACCAAAGAAAACTTCTTTTCCGCACTAAAAAACATAGGAGATTTGTTCAATTTTAATAAATTGTTCGTTATTGCTCATAAGGTCACCGACCTTTTAGTACTTGTGATTGGTCGTCAGGATTTTAATCAATGACTAGCAATCTGTCACCGAGAATGACATCCTGCCTACCATCCTTGACTCCATCGCTTTACTTGATTTATGACAATGTCCATCGTCTGAACCAAAGAAATCAGTGTCTCACGAGATAATAACCCTTGCCTGCATCATTCATGCAGCATAGAGTTCAATACAGGAGTTATTAGTGGAAACTTCGATTTTTGTTTAGTATAGAAAGCAGTTATAGAACGATAGATGTTTAATGAAAAAACATAAAACAAAGATATAGAAAGGATATTTTTGTATTTTCTAATTAAAAAAATCTAAAATGTTTCAGATAATTCGAGTAATATACAAACTGTAAAAAATGTATAATAGTACATTACGAAGCTTACTATTGTTTACAAATATCAAAATTAAACTACTAATGAATACACTAAAATCTTATTGTTATTTTATGTGAAACTGGCTGAATAAAAAAACAACTTAGAATTCCCCTGTTGTTTAACAACTCAGAATATTTCTTGAAATAAAAGTTAGAATTACAATTAATTTAATCTTTTTTTTATTATTATACCTTCTCTCGGTTAATCTAGTCATTTCTTGTAGATGAAATAAAAACGAAGTGAGTCAAGTTAAAAAAATTCAAAAAGAGCTGCTTTATATAGGAAATTTAGATCCTACAGTGTACTTTTAATTTTCAGTATTTACTGTTGTAGACTATTTTATATCTATAGTAAGCTTCTTCATTTAAGATTTAGGATAGGGATAGGTTGAGTAATCTGTTTGCATATTTTGATAATTTTCTTTCCAATGATAATAATGTAAAATTTATTTATATTTTTGACAAAAATCATACTTAAAATTACAATCAATTGAAATATAGTATTATGTCGTATCTTGAAAGAGAAAAAAATAATTTTATTAGAGTTTGACCTCAAAATTAGAATTTTTAAATTTTAACTTTTTAAAACTTAAAAATGATTTTTTTTTTCCTCTTCAATCTTTTTCAAGAATTATTTTCATTAACCAACTTAAAAAAAAAACAAAACAAAACAAAAAAAAACTAGTCTTTTGCGAAAACTAATTGATATTTTTAAGAAACCATGCATTTTTATAGAATTATAGAAAAGAAAAAAACAAACAAACTTGTATCACATAAATGTTGGAAAGAACGCTTCACTTTTAATAAGTTTAAATACTTTGATTTACGATGTGAATTATTCAATAGAAGTACAGTACAAAAGAAAAGATAAGAATTGAAAATACAATGACAATTATTAGAACTAAAATTTTGTTCAGAAAATTGAGAGCTAAGGATTTAGTTAACATGCATAGACCTTCGTTAGAGACTAAAATTAATTTTTCAAAAATTATTTAAAGTTAATATAAGTTAAAAGACATAGATTGATATTATTTTAATTTAAAGATTAAAAGTTTGACTGTTAAAGGAAACGTTTTGTCAAGCTACTTAATTTCTTTTTAACTTAGAACAATGATGAAGTTGTCAAACTAAATAACACCATTATTAAATATTAAGTAAATAATGATATATTGTAACATTAAAATGTTTGGAAGGATTGCAGTTGATCCTTGAATCTGAATTTGCATCGTCGTTAATAATGTAAATTTAAGAAATTGAATATCTACTTTCTTTGCTTAAAAAGAGGTTTAAAAAAAATTCATTGTTGTTTGCAAACAAAATTAATTTGGATTTTTTTTAATACACTTATTTTTGTACGAAACCGCTGAAAAAATATTCTACTTTTTAAAGCTTCATAAAAACGTTAAAAACATTTTTTTGCAGCTTTTCTTAGAATCGAAGCTTTTAAAGTTGTATATTTGCCCTTGGATTATCATAACATATAACAATGTCATTTTTTCCTGATTTTCTTTTAAGCCTAATAAGAATTTGAAAGTATGTAAAATCTGTTAATATGTTAGATTTTAGAATGTGAATATTAATGTGAAGGGCCTTAAGCTAGAGCTCTTGAAAGCTACTTCTTATTAATTCAAAGTTGTACTACACTAAAATTTAGAAGAATTCGAATGCAAAGCACTTGTGACAATGTGCTCAAAACAGAGAGACTGAAAATCAGAAAAGAAATATCTGTTTACTACAGAAAGGATGATAACTGAAAAGAAACTGTTTGCTCTTCCTGGATAATAAATTTTTCATATTGGAGAGATCTTAAGAGAGGACTGTAAAGTTTCTTAACCTAAGTCCTAGCAAATCTGAGAAGTTTTCAAATTCATTTCATTAGTAAGCGTGCAAGAATGTTGCTTCTGGAATTAGAAGTCGGTTAGTACCAACAGAACTAAATAAAAATATCTTCTCTAAGTACTTTTACAAATATCAATATAGAATATTAAAAATAGAAAATATAGAGTGAAAAGTAGTATTTATTCATTTTTTAATTGTTTTACAAAGACCTCTCATAGTTTTTTTTCTATGGAAAAAGTTTTTAATCTTCTTCTCTTCCACCTTTCCTCCCATAGCTGTTCTTAAATGACTCTTTCAATTTTCTGGGCAACTCGTGCGAAGAGAGAATGTGAATGTCCTTTTCTTGGTTTTTGTACAATTCATCCTGCACTCTTAACCTTGTAAAGAAAACAAGTCAGCCCAGAGAATCGAAATATTTGCTCCCCAAACTTGATTTTGAACGCAAAACTGGCAAAAAGCCTTTCGAGAATATTCTGCAGAATTTTCATGCCAGCTGCGTATTCAGCTGAGGAGATTCTAAACCAGTTACAGACGAAAGTAAACAAAAATGGGAACATCCTGCTGTAGGAACAAGAATCTGTCATTTCTTGTGGGATTCTCCTGAGATGGATTGTTTTATACAGAAGCAGATCGCGTCACAGAACTGCACTCAACCTCTATGTTCGAAAACTCACCCAAGAACGTTCAGTGGAACACCTACACACACACACACACACATCCACTAGCAAAACATATGTTTACAGTGATTTTGGTTTCACGATATTTTTCAGCATATGGATAAAGTTTAAGGGGCAAGTTCGTGCTTAAAATGAAAATATAGAGAATGTTTTACATTTACATTATTTGCAGGATATTCGTTTAAAAGATACATTAATTGTATACTGTTATGAAATGCTTAGTGAATTTAGAAGTTTATTAAATACTTTACTATATACGTGTAGTGTAAACACGCTTACTATTGTTTACAAATATTAAAAGTAAACTACTAATGAATACAATAAAATGTTAATCTTAGTTTATGTGGAAGTAGTTACTTAACTACATAAAAAAGCCATTTCTTATGAAATAGAGACGAAAGGAGTCAAATTAAGAAAAAAAAGTTGCTGCGCGTAGCAAATTCAGATCCTAGACTTTTAATTTTCAGTAGTTAATGTTGTAGACAGTTTTAGATCTATATTAAGATTTTTCATTTGAGATTTAGGAGAGCAAGAGATTGATTAATCAATTTGAAAATTAAATTTTAAATTTTGCATTGATAATTATGTAGATTTTTTTTATATTTCTGATGAAACTTATACATAAAATTAGAATCTACTGAAATATAGTATTAATAGTCTTTTGAATTGTATTTTAAAAAGAGAAGAAAAATAAGTTTATTAAAAGTTCACCTGAAAATTTGATTTTTTGACTGTACAGTATCTTTTTAAAACTTAGCTTTAAACTTCTAACTTTTTAAAACTTAAAACTGAACAAAAACTGAACAAAATTATAGAAAAAGAAAAAAGAAAAAAAAAAACCTGTTCGCATAAATATTGGAAGGATTCCCTTTTAATAACTTTAAATCTTTAGGGTGTGAATAAAAGTACAAAATCCAATAAAAGTACAAAAGAAAGGATGAGATTAGAAATTACAATTCAAATTATTATTTTATAATCATCAATACTTATCTTCCTTTCCATGTTTTTATTCAAGATTTCTGTTTCTTTTAACATTTTTAAAACAAATTTCCTCACTCCTAATCTTTGTTCTTCTATCAATGTCATTCCGTTTCCTTCTTAATAGTCAAATTATTATAATTAAAATTTTATACAGAAAATGGAAAGCTAAGGGTTTAGTTAATACGCATATAACTAAAATTAATTTTTCAAAAACATTTTTTAAGGTAATATAAGTTGAAAGACATGGATTAATTTTTTTAATTTAAAGATGCTAAGTTTGACGATTAAATGGAAACGTTTAAAGGAAATGTTTTGTCAAGCTACTTAATTTCTTTTTAACTTAGAATAATGATGAACTTTGACAAACTAAAGAATACCATTATTAAATACTAAATAAATAATGATATATTGTAACATTAAAATGTTCGGAAGGATTGCAGTTGATCCTGGAATCTGAATTTCGAATTTTTTAATCCATTTTTTTTAGTACGATACCCCTGAAAAACAGTTCTTTTTGATATAAATAATCTAATTTTTAAAGCTTTATTTTTTTTATTTTTCTTAGCATAGATGCGTACATTGAATCTTGTAAAGTTGAACATTTGCCCTTGGATTATCACAACATATTAGAATGCTTTTAAATTGATTTTTGTGGCTTCAAAGTAATTTTAAATGTCGTTTAAGTTATTCAATGTCGAAATATTGAACATTCAAAATCCATCAGTAAGGAAGTTTACACTTATTGCACAAGAAATTATTGTTATTAACCCACAAAATTTTAAATCTATCCTACGTTTAAATTTGAAGCTTTTTTTAATAAGCTTTGTCATATTAATTCCCTACGGATTTAAATGAATAAAAAATATATTTTTTTTTATTATTTTCGTACCAGACCCTTTAGCATAAATTACTAATTTTCATTGAAATTTCTTATGTAGTTTCTTGAACAAAGCAGTTTAATGGAAGCAAATAAAAGCTACTTAAAGTTGATGTAATACAAATGTAATAAAAAAATATTGAAAATGATAAAAATTTATGACATCGAATAAAAACAGAGTGTATGGCATATTAATATTATATATTTTAAGAACGTATAATAATTTTTTAATAATAAGTTAATCGTTTTTATATTATGAAGGATGCCACATTCAGATAGTGTAACATATTACAATATTTGTTGTATTTCATGTATTTGTAATATTAATTTCATCGAATAAATCCAATTCTATTTAAGAATTTCTTTTGCTATCTAAATAGCAAATTTAACAAATTACCAATTAAACTTGGCGATACCACACCATATTACTAAATAATCGTAGTCATACTGTTTCTTTACAGAAACAATAATGAAAAAGAAATAATTGAGAGATGTTCAAACTCCGACTGGTTACACTAAATATCTCTGAACAACATTTAACAAAGGAAAAAGTATAAAACTCTCCTACCTTACGAAAATTATAAGAGTCAAACAAAGGCAAGGTGCTAATCAGAAGCTTGTAATTAGTTTTCAAAGCCGTATTTTTTATTACCGAAATGAATCTTAGCCGTGAAGATTATTTACGGTAATCATTATTTACATAATGAGAATATTTATCCATATTTCTCATTATGTCAGATAATAACAAAAAATATCAAAGAAAACTATTCAATAACTTTTTAAGATGAGCTCGTAAGAATTTTCTTTTTTTCTTTATTTATTATTTTTTTAAAGGTAAAAAGAAATTAAGATAATGTTAATTAAATTAATAGTAAAAAAACTTAGAAACGCTTGTACTATTGTGATCATTGATTTTAGATATGCAGTGTGTTAGTCGCATGATAAACTGCTTTACAAACAAAAATCGATTCAATAACCTTTAATACAATAAATTAAATAGAAATTCTATCAAAAACAAACTCTAACCTTACTGATAATTCATACTTAAACTTAACTGAACAGACAGACAGCACTCTACTACATGTATTGATTTCTTCCATATTTTCACAAAAAAAGCCGTAACTAACAAAGCGAAACTGAAAATCCAAAAACAGCATTAAATCATTGATACATGAGCTCAATTGCGATTCAATTTAGAAGTTAGTATGCAGTGGAGCACTAGTTCTTGTCAGTGTCTTGTTTATGAGAGCATCGAATTTTCTGTTTCGCCATTCCTAAGTATCTCGTCTCCTAATGCCGTCTCCCGTGACTTAATATTCGGAAAATTTTCAGGTCTCAACCTAGCCAAACCGGCTCATTCGGATGCAATACAGCTGCTCCGTTTTTGAAACTTTTTCGCTTTCATCAGATCAGCTGCATTTGCGAGCTCTGAGTGTGTCAATCGCGCGCCACATTGTTGCCGGCAGAAGCTTCGGCTACGGAATGCAAATGGCGGCATCAGCACAATAAGTGAGAATGCGACTCGGCATGCTCATTCAATTTATGAATGGTGTTGGAGGCAGTACCTCTAGCTCCGTTGGCGGCATAAAAGTTGAACGAATCGTATCTACATATTTCACTTCTTTTGCGCCATCCCTGAAAAACCTAATAAAAATGGGAATGTGATTTAGGTTCGGCCATCACTACGTTGGACTGATTATTTGGAGGGATGGGTGAGAAATTCTGACTGCTTGATTGCGAATAGCTTGATTGCGAATAGCTTGATTGCGAATAACTTGATTGCGAGCTAAATAATGTAAAGTGACGATGATAAGATTCTGAGTTCTGAGTTATGAGGAAATATAATTTTTGCTTTTCTAATCGTAATTCAAGTTCATTAGTTAAGTTATTCAAACAGTGATTTTATTTTCAAATTGATAGTTTCTAACGATTAATCCAAGTTTTATCTTTGCACCTCTCAAAGTTCTAATATTGACTTCTTTTCTGAAATTTCTATTGTAGTACAGTGATCTAACTAGTATCGTAAAATGTAGAATCGTAGATTCCTAGATCTAAATATAATCGATGGAAAGAAACTGTACACTCCTGAAAGCTCAGAAGATCAGTTGAAGCCTATTCAGTTCTTCTTGATTGCTCCGTCTGACAATAGAAGTCACTAAGAAATATACTGGAATGGGTGAGTGTACTTAAAATAGCTACAGATAAGTACTAGGAACTTAATATAATTGGCTTCCAAAGAAGCGTGATTTTAGTTCAGCGGTTGAGGGCCATTCACGAAAAGCTGTAGCTAAGGTGTTCGCAGAAATATTTTGAGCAGAACAGCAATCACATCACCCATAGTGAGAATCGATAAGAATTACCTCATCGACGCTAATAAACACAGATTCTGTCGCCCTGTGCAAGCCCATAGACTGTAAGCGACTGACCATGGAATTTAATTAAGAGAAAACTGATGTTAAAACCACAATGCACAGCACCTTCCTCTCTGTATAAACTGCTGACAGGCGGCTAGTCAAAGACTTCTGCTTACCATTTACGATTGGCGACTACACTTTGTATCTGGTAGATTTTCTTGAAAAATAAATACTGGAAAAGAACTTGTCACTTAGAAAGACAAGTCTCGTTTTCGGCTACGTCGGAAGGATTATAGTTGGAGGATTATGTGAAAAAGTAACAGAGAAATCCACTGAAATAATGAGTCACCAGAAGAAATATCCAGCAGGCAAGGTTGCGATTTTCTAGGAATTTCTTCCAGATCTTAAATCGATATGAATACTACAAAATATCTATCCGTTGTATGGAAACTGTCAAAATATAATAGTAATTGTAAGTGTAATGTGTCCAATACACTTTCCTGGCTTCATTCACTGAACACGAAAGTGGCTTCCATCTATTGTCAATTTGGACAATCGCAGATGTCCACGAAGCAATTCTGACAATCTGATACAAGAGACCTTCGGCAACCTTCAAAGATCTTAGAGAGTCCACTGCACCCACACATCGCCAGTTCTGTCAGTAAAAAGAACCTAAAAGCTATTAGGAAGTTATTTTTAATATTTTGACTGGATATTGTACGTAAAATAAATACAAGTCTTCTGTCTAAACAATCTAAGAGGTCCGTGATGGGAAGGTTTTAAAATGTTGTTTAAGATGGCTTCTAAGATGGCCATTCAAGATAAGGAATCCAAAGTGGAGAGTGCTGTCTTAAGATGAAGAAATAAAGTAGTGTCGATTTCTTTGTAATTTTTTTAATAATTAAGAAATCCGCAAGACTTTAAACTTTAAATTTCAAATTAAAAATTTAACCTCAGATATTTATATGAGGGGCGTTCAAAAAGAAACGAGCCGGAGAGTGGAATGGACAAACCGGTTACAGAAGGGTAGTATCGTTGCATGTGTAACCAAGATTGGTTCGACAGGAGTGAGTGCGGAAGTTCACAGCCCGCTGCTAGAGGATCACGGGTGCAATTCATGTGAATAAAAGCTAATAGAAGTATGTGTCAATCGTCCAACACGGTCTTCACTGCACCGCACAAGCACTTCACCGCATTACAGATGAAACGACCAGGCAAGCTCATCCGTGGGGTCATTCTGCTCCACGACAATCCAAAGCCCCATACGGCCAACACAATCACGGCATTCTTGCCGTGAAATTCAAGTGGGAGGTTCTTGATCACCCTCCATACAGTCCAGACCTCTCTCCCTGTGATTACGCCATTTTTGGTCCTCTTAAAAATGCTCTGAGGGGCAAACGATTCGCCTCGGACGACGATGTCAAGCAGTACGTGCGGAACTGGTTCACAATGCAACCCCAGGAATTTTACAAGGCAGTCATTCACCGCCTTGTGTCGCAGTGGGACAAGTGCCTCAACCGCCAGGACCAATACTCCTGACATACAGGTACTGGTTTCTGTTCCTAGGCCTCCGGCTCGTTTCTTTTTGAATGGCCCTTATAGTTATGATAATTTACTTTTATGCAACTTGTTTCACTTATGACGCGTTTTCACGCAATTAGTACAGAACCAAAAGCAAATGTTATTCGCAAGCTTGAATCTGCTATTAAAATTTTCCAGATCATGAATTAACAGTTAATCAGGAATTAAATTATATTGTTTTTCGTGAGAGATCTGTGGAAACATGTATAAAAACAAAACATGTATAACGTTGCCTGCTTTTTTTCAAAATCTCCATTGTGTTTTATTTTAATGTTTTCGTTTCTAATAATATAGCGTTTTCGGTGATTAATATTATTATGAAAATTATGAGATTTTCATTTACCATTCTCTCATTTATAACTTCACTGTTGGCGATATTTCTAATGAGTAATGTTTAATGGATTAGTAGATATTAACAAATGAACTTTTCATATTTGTTAACAGAAATCCAGAAAAGTACATACAAAAATTAGCATTAATTTGGTAAGCTTACTTAAGTCATTTTACATCATATTAATTATTAGTAACATCATTATTAAGCAATTCTCTATCTTGGCTATATTTAGTGCCGACTACATATCTTAACTAAGTTTCAATTTTATTTAAAAATGTTGAAAATTATATTTATGTTTGTTATATATTTAAAAAAAAATATGATTTAAAATTAATTTAATAAAAGAGCTCTATTCTATATTTCACTTTTCTATGTCGTAATTCATTTATACTTTCGTAGGGTTTTCCTCTTTCGATCAAAAAGAATGTTTTTGTGTGTGAAAAAGAATAAGAGGACATCCATCTTCTATGTATCCTCTATTGTAATCCACTTTTGACAATGTGTCCATCTATCATTTAGTTACCTGGGAGTTTCTTACTCAACAATACAACTCAGATGTCTGTTTAGAAAATGATGATTCGATCAAATCCCAAGAAGATTTTTTCTTTCATTCTTTTCTTTTTCTGATATTTGTAATCTGTGACATTACGTGGTCATTTTATCTTAAACGATTCTATTTTAGAAATATATTGAAATAGCAGAAATAAAAGACTATGACTAAAAATTCTAAATTGACAAACAAAAAAGGATAAAAACTTAACTGAAATTGATAATATAAAAGCATTAAAAGAAACTGAAAGCTTTAATATTTCGTTGTTGAGGAAACAAAATCTTAAATCCTAAACCTCAATTTTAATTAATTTTTCCTAGATAGGAGTAGTAATGCAGGTGAGCCTTCGTAAACTGTCATAAGTATCATAGTTAATAAAAGTTTAACCTTGAAATACACTTCTCATCTTGTTCACTTATTGTAAAACTCAGAGATTATGATCCTATACAGGGTAATTCAAAATTCCCTATGCGAAGTTTAAAGGTAGGTTAGGAATAGAAACGCAAACCGTATTTATAGTGGAACCGCAAACCCAACCGGAATGTGCTAAAAAAGCCCACTAAGCTTCAGAAATAAAAGACCACAAGTAAGGTAGACAACATGTTCACTAGCGCTATGTTTACAATATGGCAGTAATGTGTGCACAATCACACCTGCTTCCGTTGAATGATTCAGTTTCACACAACTCTGGTGCAAATGCGCAAATGTTTGAAGATTGGGCACCTGTCTGTTGGAGAACCGTTCACGATACATAAGTACAGTGGCTCGACCGTTTCGCCCGATATGCTACGTGCGTATTTGTCGTCTTATTAGTGAAGCGAAACATCTTACTCGTATAAAGTCAGCGTATTAAATGACTAAGGCTCCTATTGCCCACTATTGTGCTGCCAAACAGCGCCCTCAAGCACATTCGATTGGAAGTTTGTGAACATACGTTCCTCTATGAATGCATATTCATAGTGGTTTATTTTTGTAATTCCTGACCTACCTTTCAAGTTTCTACGGGGAATTTTGAATCACTTTTAGCAATTTTTCTGAAGGTATGATGCTCCAACATTTTTTTTTTAATCTAATACGTGAAATATGAAATCCATTGTCTAAATAGCTGAGTTCTCTGTCTCACAAAGAAATACCATATCGATAAGCCAGGTATAATGATATCTAGTATACACTCTGAGTACTTCAGAAGCTTAAAACTCAGAGTATGGTATTTTTTTTCCATTATTACAATCCACTGTAAATTTCTAAATGGAATTGACAGTGAGGTCGAAGAGGTTTACTCACGACTTCACAGCATGCATGATACGAATCGCCCTAGTAGACCCTAATGTTCTTCCTGCATTCTTCTTGTTGTCACTTTTATTTGTAATTTCCTAATATTTGATTCCCCTCAAAAATGGATCAGTTTAGTTGCTCCATATGGAACAGAACTCACCTGTGTCTATGTGTACGTTTCTCTCAGTAACGTTGAATAGCCCAACGAACAAAGAAGGGCTGAGTATCATAAAGTTGTCTGTAGCACTTTTCAGTCAGATCGAAAGTCCTTGCAACATCTTCAGTACTTGACATCATTTCGAAATTGAATGAAATTTCGGAACGAAGCGACTACGATTAAAGACATAGATTATTAGAGACGAGTGAAAATGTTTAATTTTAATTATTTTTCATGTATTTGGTATTCCATTGAAATATTCATCAACTTCTGAGCATTTCTGAGGTTTGAAAGGAACTATAACAAATCATATATTTATCACACAACGTCCGGAATAACACTTATCTCTATTCGTTAAACTACAAAATTCCTCGACCAAATGACATTTTTAGAGTAAATACTTATGCAACCATGAATTAATGTTGTCTTTCTATTTTTAGTTTTGTCAATGAATGTAGTTAAAAAAAGAAGAAAAATTACTTTCTAAATTTAATTGAAAAACCGAGAAATTCACAAAGAAATACTATTAACGATTACGAAAAAAAACCTATTTGTCCCTCTTGTTCAGACACAAAACAATTATTGAATTTTATTTGTAAATCTTAAGGAAAAAAATGAATAATTATTTACCTTGATATAAAGTAAGTACAGATTTTCTATTTTGAAATATATTTTTGTACAAGAACGAAGTGTTGGTTATGCAATGGGTTTTTTAATTTAGTACTGCCTTCATTTACATCAGCATAAAAAATAATTTTATAAAGATGTATACTTGACATAGAATGAAGCCAAGCCGGCCTGTCTAGTGAATTAGACGAGAGGGCGATGCGTCGGCACCTGGATTGAAATCCCAGCGTCGGCTAGGATTTTCTTTCCTGTATTTGTCCTGCTTCTTCGTTGTCCCATTTTTCTTCACCTAATATCATCCCAGTCATTTGGTCAGTGGGTATGATTATGACCAGATTCATCTAAGTTACCTTTGTTCAACCCATGGAATGAAACAAGAGGCCGTAAATCAGAAAAAAATATAGAACGAAAATCGAAAAAAATAATATATCAAGAGATGCTTGGAAAACAGGTAACTGTATGTTCCATCAAAAATTTCCAACATTCAATATTTTCAACATTATGTATATTTTAGAAAATGTTATGCTTGATATTGAGTTTTGGATATTCATTGAAAAGTCTACTATTAAAGAGAACCATAGGCTTCAAAAATTACTGTAGTGTAATTATTCTTTCAATGCATCCCAAAAATTGTATTTTAAATTTTTCTCGGGATATTTCAAATTTATTTTTTTTTCTTTGATATTTTACTATAATTTCAGACAATCATATTTGCTATTAAAAACTAAATACTACGTAAATGAAAATATGAACAAATGCAAAAATACTGCGGAAATCAATAAAGTTGCCAGGTTTGAATTAACTTAATGGTTCCATTAACTCGTCGATTATGAATGTGTAAGGTTTTTGATGTATTCAAATCTTTATAGAAAAATAAAGAACAATATATTTCAATTTTAAATTTAGCAGCTATATGTATCAATTACTATGAAGAAATAGTAATATATTAAAAGAAAACCAGTTTCAATAATTAGATGCCGTGATGGAGGATATATAGAAAAATTTCAATTTACATTCCAATTCCATCATTTTTAAGTCGGTCTCAAAGCAGAGGTCAAACAATTTCTTCAATGACAACAATGACTCAGAATATTTTCACAATATCTAAAGAAAGCAAGTTTACATGAGAGAAAGTCGATCCTGTAGGTGAGCAATTGATCTTAAAACCTGTTGTTTACAGTGCAAGAAGAATGGTGGACTTTTAAGCCATCTTTAGTCCTCTTCAGAAATCATCTTTGATGACATAAGCAAGACGTTGGAGGAGATAAGCTTTCTCTTTCGAACTGAAGAGCTATCATAAGACTGATAAAGGAACTAACGACATCATCTGCTTCTCTCTTCGATAAACTTAAAAGCCTGTCATCGAAAGTTCATTAAACTTTCAGAAAATACAAAGATCACGCTCAGGTTTTTGCAATGATTTTGACTTTTAAACGATTGCTCTTTTTAATATATATTCTTATAGTTGTAAATAACAAAAAAACGCAAACGAATGGATGGAATGCATATTAAATTTTTCATAAAGAAATAAAATGAAGTATAGTCAAAATAAAATAAAGAGACACGCAGGAGTTTGGATTTCGTCTGCTAAATAAGGCACAAATTTCCCCAGAGGGTTCTCAAATAGGTACCTTATGAGACCTGTGACATTTATTTCCTACACGATATTTTAATAATAATATTCACCGCCTCATATTTTCTCCTTCAAATAAGTTTATATAAAGAATAGCGTCAGAAAAATAGAGGTAGGGTCTGGAGATATACTAAGAAGTGAAATATAGATGATTTCGAAATTACAAGTCTATCACAGCAATATTACGCTTGTTGATGATCTTTAGTCGATTATTTCTAAACAGGTCTATTTTGACAGCGATTTTTAATCTAAGTTAACTTATCTATTCCTTTCACCGTAAATTTCAGCGGTTTACTTACCAAAACTTCTAACGATAGATTTAGAGAATACGAAACCCACCGAGTAAGAGAAAATAACGGTGGCTGACTAATTAATGTATCAGTCAGTTTTGAAGGGATTGTCTGAGACCAAACTTTCTTTGAACGAAATTGTAACATTACTTCACACAAACAATTTTGCGAATAAAATAAAGTAGGCCTATATACTCTTTCGATATAGATATAACTTTAATTGACACTCTTATTGATAGTTATTGCAAAACAGAGGCTAAAATATTAATATTGCCATATCGATCAAAAATCTACCTTTCTAGAAATAAACATATTATGAACGTATCCTACTGAAAATCCATTAGATCATTCGAAACCTTAAGCATTTCTATTCTAAATATGGTTTCGATTACGGACTATATTTTAGTACTATGGATAAACCCCAACATTCAAAAGTCCTCTATTTATTTGGAAACGAATCAAGAGGCTTAGCCCTCTATGAATACAAAATGCTGCACTATCCATTATCGCTTCGCAACAAAACGAGTCCTCAATCACACAACGGGCGATATCATTTCGTGACATAACGATTGTCGAAAAATTCAGAATGTTAACATAATTCTCATTTTCGAAATGTTACGGTGTCGGCAATCATTCAGATTACCTTCAGTGATACATGAAAAACATCTTTTCCCATATATACATAGCAGTTCATTAAATAAATGAACTCACGTTATCAATATTAAAAAGTGATATTTTATTACAATAAAATAATAAAAAAGGTTTAATCTGCTAACTATTGCTACAAAACAGAAACAATTTAACGTCAAAAATGCAATAACGTAGCATTGAACTTAATCTATACGTAATGTGACTGATATAAAAAATATTTGAAAAGTCTTTTTTATGTCAGCCACATTACGTTTAGATTAAGTTCCATGTATTTTACATAAAGTGATGACTAGAATATAGCAGATTGTAATAAGTTAATATTATATTCTATTAAACAAAGCGTTGATAACATTACTTAATTTGTAATAATTGTTTGATATTTGAGGTATCCCAAACAGTAATTTGGTTAAATCCATTCTTATTTAGGTTATTTCATTAATTATTTACTATTTAATGATGTATTTCTAGAGAAGGATTTTAAAAGTTATCGTTCAAATCATCTTTAAATTAAATGCGGAATTAAAAATTTGTGTCTTTTATTTCATCAACTTAATGTTTATATCAACTGATGCAAGAAACTAACTAATCTTTAAATTTACTAATCGATCAGTCAGTTTAATTTTTGACAAACAAAACACTTTATAATAATACACTTATAATAAGTAAAAGTACTCAGTATTATGGAAATGCTTGATTGAGAGATCTCGAGGGCCATCTATTACAAATCTAAAACCTTTTTTTTTTTGTTCGCGTAATTGTGATATTGACTTCGAATTTCTCAATAAGATGATTGATATGATTTATAGTAATATTATCAGGAAATTTAGTAATGGCTGCTGTTACAGTATAAAACAATTCTTTTGGTAATGACAAGAAAGAACTACTTGAAAATTTGCTACTTTCTGATGTTTTTTGGAACTATTTTGTAAAGAAAAGAAAACTGTTACTAAATAGTTATCGTGTTAGTGCATCAAGTTGCAAATCATTAATTACCATGAAATACCTTTGGAAGTTATTTGTCGTACATTAGTAAACCTACACAACTAAACTATATGCTTGAGGCCAAGCTGTAGACTATTGTTGATTTTTGATATTTTAGAAAATATCCTTCCAGGTAAAATCACAACTATCTAAACACGTAAGGCTTAAGACTATTGATTCTTTCTTTTAGTCATATTTGCAAGTTAGTGTTTATGAACATAAAATGTTTTGAATGGAAAAGTTTGATCGTCTGTGATCTTTCAATATGCATTCCAAGTTTGAAGAAGACCTATCTAGTAGTTCAAAAGTTATTATAAGAAGTCAATGAATTCAAACATTGACACAGACACAGACACACACACAGAGCCTAACTGAGCCTTATTTTCCCTGGAAATATTCTAAAAATATAAGTCGTTTTACGATTTGGCAATGCACAAGAATTCTGGGAGTCTGGTTTTCAGATGTTTATATACAAAATTTCTTTTACATTTGATGTATTGTTTAATATGAATAGAGACTCTAAATCTCTTCAATTCTCTATAATTTATGATACCTCAACTTTGTCATTGGTTTTGAAAGTTTAATATTAGGCCATGAAATGGAAGCTCTATATGGATTTCATATCGACTGCGCCAACGGGATGAATATAAAAATATATCCAAGGAAATCCATGCCAGAATTCGAAAATGCCAATTATAATTTTCTTATTTGTCAGTGATTGCCATGAAGTAAATGTAATGTAATGTGATCATAAAGAAATTACATTTTCCAGATCTTCTTAACTACAATTAAATCATTTTGGAACAAAACAGGCCTGTCTGATGATAAAAAAAATAGTTTCCTTACATATATTCACATTGAACTCATTAGTGTTTTTTTAAAGTCTCGCTAAATGGAATTAGAGTAGATCTGTATGCTTAGGCTGTCTCAAGAAATGTACTAAACCTTTTAAATTGTCATCGTTAGCCTATAAATGTTGTTGGAACAGATTTATCTGTTAGGTAATAATAAGAAGAAGATAATAATAAAAGAAATAAAGAAATCAAATTCACCTACCCCAAATTAAGACTTAATACAACCTCAATACAACTTCAGGGCCCATACAGTTCGCTATCTCCAGAGTATCTACATGAACAATACTTCAAAGCACTTAAAATAACGAAATTTACATAAAGTCATACAACAAAATATTCAAACTGAAATGGCTTTGTAGTGCCGCCAAACTTTCTGTGGCATGCCTTTTGGAATTCAGTAAAATTTTCGGATACCGTATATTATATCAAATCTTAATTCGTAATCTCTTCAGAAAAACATGTCTGTCTGCGATCAAGTACATCTGAACTGACATATGTGGTCAGTTCAGCTGCAAATGTGTTGAATAGATAGCCAACCTTCTTACGCCAAAGAATGCTTCATCACCTTTTTTTTTCCCTTTCATCCCTCCACCACCCGACGCCCACTGCTATAGGAATGAAGGACAAGCGAAGCACTACAGATTCATAAATTATTCATGGAGGAAAGATGGCCGTCGCAGCTGATGTATCTCTCATTTTCATCGAGGAAACGGTACATAAATTTTAGGCTTTTTTTTCCTTCATTCTTTTCTATGCTTCCACATTTTTTGGCGACCAATGCTAGAGGAAAAGTAAGGGTAAGAAGAAGAAGGAAACGCTTCCTCCTCAGAAATCCAGTAAGAAAAAAGAAAACGGATAGAAGAGCAGTTAGGCACGACGAATGGTTGGTGCAGAACTACCACTTCAAATCCCGCACTGCATCAGAATCCTCGTGAACTCCATCGAGTTTCAGAGGTCAAATTATATTATTTTAAATTCAACTGATTTGTTTAATTATATATTATTAATTTTTTATTCATTCTGTCACATATTGAATTACTGAAGCATAATCTTCCAGCAACAGCATCCACCATTTAGCGCATCAATTTGGATTTTTATTGAATGAATTTCTCTTTATTTGAAAGGTAAAAAGATAATGTTTCCTTAATACATTTCTTTATTATCTACAAGTTTTATAAGATGTAAAATTCCTCCTCATATGCTTTGCTTAGAAATTATTACCTACCATGCAATTAACTATCAGTTCATTTATTTTCCAAATTTTAATTTTAATTTTTCATTTTCCTTTACTTCACAAATTTTTATTTTTAACTAATTTTTAGAATTTGTCTTTTTAAACTTTCCTTTTAAATGAAATAAGTTTACTTTTTTTTATTCTCGGTAATTGTTTTCTTGTGTTTTTGTTTACAATCTTCCTTACAACAACAATTAAATACAGAATTTAATCTATTAAATATTTAAAAATACTTACAAACCTTTAAAAAAGAAGCAGCTAAATATAATTTGTTATTACATACATTATTTTTATTTACGATATGCTCAGAATATTTTTCACATACTTTAAGTGAAGAAGGAAAAGTACTATGAAGATCATAGATTTTTAATGCAAAGCGTGATATTTTCCATAATTCATCTGATGCCGTTTGTTCAATAAAATCAGTATTTTTCACAATGTTTCAAAATCTTTGGAGAATTTTGTTTATTCACGGGAAACATGGATCCTAATTCTTTACAAACTAATGAGGAAGATTTCTCTTAGCAGACTTTCCACATTAAACAATTTTTATTTCTTTATTTGGTTTTAATGTTTGGCAAAGTTCAAAGTTATCTCGAGAGTAGGTGTTAGTAGTATATATTTCGATATAACTGAAAAATATACAATTCCGAAGCTGAAGAATGAAGAATTTTATGAAACTGTATTTCTGATAGGCACTCTTAAAGAAGAAAAGGCTTTGGAAATTTCCCAGATTTTTTTAACAATTTATGATGTCAGTAGAGTTATTAATGGTGTTTATAAAGCACAAGACGGAAGCAGAAATGATAGGTTTTGAAAGAGAAAAATGATGTTGTTAACATCAGAGTGATTATGGTTTCCTATTCTACTTTCATATTGATTATTTTTAAGTTAATAACATCCTGTACCTTAGGTAATTTTCTCACTCTGATTTCAATCAATCTCTTTGTAATTACAATTTCCTGGTAGGTTGTGAAGTTCATTTTGAGGCTCATCGAACTTTTAATTTCTCACTAATGGAAAGGTCATCAATGCAAATAAGGGCTTCCTGAACAGAAACACTACGCGGGAACTAATGCGATCAGTGAGAACGCTAGAAACCGAATGGAGGCAATTTCTGCGGGGAAGCGTGAGTACGGAGACAGCGAAAGATAAGTCAAGGAACTGAGCGCGCTTGATTTGGACTCCTTGATTTCATCATGTTACGGCCTGTTCTAGCCTGGCGCGCGTTTTGAAACTGATGAACCATTAATTTCTTTACTTTTCTTTAAATCGCGGATAACTGAAACCGCGGATACTGAATCAGCAGGTATAGGGATTCTTTTTTTGGTTACTTAAAAAATATTCCACATTATTTTAATAGCATTTATCTTTTTTATATTTTTTATTACACTTTTTTTTTTACTTTTGTGATTTTTAAATTTGTAAATTCTGAGAATTTTTTTCTTATTACATCAGAAGTTCACATAATTTCAAAGTTCAAAAGTTTGTATTTCTTTCTCAAAGTGTTCTTCATAATGGTAAGGATATAGTGCTTAGAAGATAATGTAATAGGCTAAAGGTCAGTAACTTTTCGTAATTTAGAAGTTGGCAAACAAATAATTACAGATAATATTGGATGCAGCTTGTTTGTAATCATTGAAATAAATGCTGTCACGTTTAAATCAACATTGTCGTAGGAGAGAACTCAAGTGTTTCATAACTGAAGATGGATAAGTTATTACGTATAAAAATTTACATCTGTAAGGCGTAAACGGACTGTTTGTAATATCTTTCTTGCAAACAATAACTGGGAAAAAGTCAAAATGGTTAGCCAATAGTTAATAGATACTTGACCAAATGAAATGAGCATCACTGTTAGTTTATTATTTTGCTATATAGACTCTGATAGGATTTTCGTAATTAAGATTTTCGTCTTGTCATTTCTGCTGTTACGATTTTCATAATTACAGCATAAATGATAAGAATTTATCAACAGCTAATCTATCTGATTGCTTATGAGTTTCTTATTTAGCAAAAGATTATTATTTCGATAGTATTGTTCAATAGTATTATTGTACAAATAAATTTGTTTGTTCAACCTAATTAAACACGATGTTTATACATTAGCTAAAGTAATAATCTCACTGCTGTTTGTAAATCGTTGCTGTTGAAAAGTTTTCTTCTGAAAAAATATACCAAAAAAATATTTTAGCACTTTATAGTGCATTTCTTTTAATATATTTCTAAATATTTTTGTAAAATGGAAATATATCTCAAATTATTTGGAAATATATCTCAACAAGATAGTATTAGCGATTAATAAACCAATCACAATGCTTCCCAACGTCTTCTGATATGTATAAGAAAATATAATTGATATTGCTTTAATTTCCTTATTATTATAAATTTGATTGTTGCGAATGCAAAAAGCGCAATTGTTGCGATTATTGTAATTGTTGTGATTGTTGAGCTAATGATACCTGTCCACAGACGATAGACAAAGCGGGAATATAACACTTGTATCAGAAGACTAAAAAGTATTGTGTGAAATTAAATTATTTGTAAAGAATTTTTGAATTTTCTGCATTTGCAAATTTGGTAGATAAACTTATTTCGAAATAAAGAAAAATCCATTTTTATATTCTGAAATATTTTCCTTAATTTTAGGCTTATTTCAGTATAGATATACAGATAAAAATAGATTACTTAAAAACAAAACAAAAAAACATTGTAAAAAACATCTGAGTTGTGATAGGATATATTCTATTCTACTCTAGCATAGTCAAAAATATTAGAGTGAATGATGTATCTTAGTGTTTCACATCAGCAGATACCAAATAACTCAGATAATTTATTTTTAAATTATTTACATGTTTAAATCTAATTGTCTGAAAAATATTTGGCTTTTCATACCAATGTCAGCTAGGAAGGCTTCCACTTTCACACTACTGCCATCTTTTGAGCACAATAAACACTAAATTTTCAAAGCGGATTCATCTACAACAGCATTCTGTGAAGACCTATAAAAATTTTGAAAATGATCTATCTAACTAACCACTTTATTGAGAACGTCTTATCAGCATTTATAATGAAAAGCTTAAATAAACTATTTGCTATAAAATTGTAATATACTTTAAAATCTTTTTACTTCTTGAAATATTTCCTATTAAAAAAATCCATAGCTTGTAGTTTTGTTTATTAGAATATAAATTTCTGCTTCAAGTTTTATCTTGAAGAATAGCATTTCTTCGTGTGTGACACTGCGCTCGCAGCTCCGTCTCAATTCTCATTCGGGAAGTTGCTTTGTCGTTTTGACAACTACTCTAAGGCCAGTGCCAACAACGAAGACCGATTGCTGGCGACGAATATCGCGGTGTAGAGGGGTCGCATCTCCGAGGGATTTGCTGAAAACAACTGGTGGAGAAATTGCAGCTGCTATCGATCAGAAAAGCAAGAATTGATCAACCGCTTCCTTTTATTTTACGCCAGAATGAAGAGCAAGAACTGTTGTTTATGACATGTGCAGACAAAAGAAGATACGTAAATCTTTTACATATTTAACATAGGATTTGGTGGGCTTTGCAAAATATGAAAATTTACATTTCGTCTCAAAAAATGATTTAAAAATTGGAAAGAATGATGAAAATAAAAAAAAACAAAACAAAAGGACAGGAATAGAAATTCTAGACAACAACATCGATAGCCTTAAAGTATCTTCAAATATAAAACAATTTTCTGAATAGATAGGATTAAGCATTTAAGTTGTACATTTAAATATATTTGTTAAGCAAGAATGAAAGAAACAACAAAATTAAGCAAACACCAACTATATGTAAAGTTCCCGTATTTCTTTTGTAGATCCCTCCTTCTACAGCCTCTACCATTAAATATTTCCAACATCACACTAAATTTAAATGTAAAAAAACTACATTTAATACTAAAAAGACGTAATCTTTTTGAAAATTTGCCTTTTAGTATTAAATGTAGTTTTTTTTACATTTAAATTTAGTGTGATGTTGGAAACACCAACATTAATAAATGAAAATTTCTATATTGTAACGCGATGAGCAAAGAAAACGTAATCATACGTAAAATACCCGGTATTGAAATTAGTGGATCTAGTCATTTCCCCAAATGGTGCGTAGTTGGACAGAATGACTACCCTGATAATCGACCATTATTATTAGCCATAAGATAGTCATCTAACAGAAAACTGTGAACTCTAGCCCCCCTCCCTTCTGAAGAAGTAATAATTTGCTGTTTTCGTTCCTTCTGTAGTTATTATATGTCTGATTTAAAAAGAAAAACTTTTCACGGATTATTTCTTGCTGGTTTTTTTTTGGTTAGTTATAAAACATCCAGGCAGTGGTTGTAAGATTTATTCCTAAATTAGCACAATATCGAATAACTGTAATGTTAATTCTAATATCGCATATGTTAATTTTTTCCCCCTCGAGAAATTTCAATATCTCTCTTAGACTTTTTCATTAAAATCAGCAAAAAAATATACCATTTCTCTATATATTTTAAGAATATTGCATTAGTTTGATTGCACTGCTTGGATGCATATTTAAACTGCAATATAATTCCAAATATTAAGCCGTAGACTGTATGAAATGTTTCAGAATCATTATTGATATTGTGAACAATAAATTTAATAATAAACAATTATACTATAATAAGAAACATTTTAGCCGTTATTTTCTAATTCTTTTACCTTTTAACCAAGTAACTAGGAAGATGCAAAAACATAGCTAGAAGGGAACCAAATTTATATTAGAATTAAATTTTTTTGTGACTAACTAAAAGCATTTCAATCAGAATTAAACATTAGCTCTTCTCTTTATAATTTT
>JAFIDM010000001.1:135153491-135314083 GCA_023159025.1 Thereuonema tuberculata
GAAATTAATTTGGTTTTTAAATTTCAGAAAGCTGTCCGGCAAATTTTATATGTTTAGTAATGTAAGTTAATTTTATTCTTATATTCTTTACATTCTGAATTTTAAATTGCAAATCATTGAATGAAATATTTGCATCACGAAACTTGAAAAGATGGCGATTCAAGTTTTGTCATTTGGATTTATATATATATATATATATATATATATATATATATGTGTGTGTGTGTGTGTGTGTGTATGCCTGTCTGTGTAACGATCTCCACAATCCAAACCAGAAGATGAAATCCCATGAGTATTATCTCGTTCTTTCCCCATAACCTGGAGGTTTGAGGAAAAATTCGACTTCCGGTCCAGCCCACGATCGATTTTTCACTGGTGACAAATAGCAGTAATTTCACAAAACTGGGATCTATCTATACTGAATCGACAATGCTGAGTACGAATATGATATCTTTGATCCAATGTCTCCACTTTCGATTCTCTTCACTCAAAGTCAATCGAAGTCAAACTGATGTAAATTCTACGTGGCTGGTTGATTTTGTGGTTAATATAAAACTGAATTGACTTGTTAATCTTACATGAAGCGAATTTCTTAAAAGATAATACCATGTCATTTTTCTTTTATTTCTTTTTAAAAATCCTTTATAGTTTTCAATATTTTCGCCTTTTTTTGTGTGGATTCTTAAGTAAAGAGAACGAAGTAAGTGCTCTTATATCATTATTTTAATCATTATAATTTGAATTTGATTTAAATACTGGAAAATACCATATAAATTATATCTTAAGTCATAACAAATTGTACGTGGTTAATTATTCAACAAATTAGTAACTAAAGATGGCGAAACGGCGGTCCCAGACTCTCCCCGATGACAACTCGCGGTGCGAAATCTTTTTGGTTCCTTTGTGACTAACATAGTTACCATTTTGTTAAATTATATATTTTTACTTAATAATAACATTCTAAATTGTAATATCAAATTTACTTAAATTTTGTTTCCCTATACATATCAGTTGACAGTCGAATTGCGCTTGCTACTGCTAATATAAATATGAAATAATTATTATCAGAGATTAGGTGTTATTGAATTTTGGTAATATTTTGAGTAATCTTGCTGGATATAGTTTGTTAAGTTCTTTACTTAGCATTGGTGGTAAGTAGCATGATATTGCTTCGACGACGTTTCGTTTTCGGTTCCTCATGAGATCGCTTAAGGCGCTTTTCGTCTCTTCCCGGTCGGAGGCGAGGCGGAGCCCCGGCTCCTGATGATGGAGCTCCTACGGCCCGCCCACGTCGAATCAATCGTTCTGACAATCTGTAGGCTCAATTTTCCCTCGAACGGGTTCGCGCGTCGACGGGACCTGAGTTACGGCCTGGTGTCCGGCAAACGGTCCGCCCCCTCGGCTGCAAGTAGGCGAATAAGGGCGGGAGGAAGAGCGACAAGCAGATGTGAGGGAACGGAACTGGCAATGGATGCTGACGGCGCTGTGAGCTTGAAACTGCCGCAGAGAACTGCATAAGAGACGATTCCAGTTTCAATATTTTACTTTGACCAAAATAATCAGCAGATTCCCAAACAATGAATAAAAAATAACTTAGGCATAAATATTAGCTAAATATTAGAATATGGTTTTAGCGTATATAAAAATCCCCAAGTATAATGTAAACTTCAAGTCGAATAATTTATTCTGTAAAATAAGTAAAATCGTTACAATGAAAAATTCGCCATTGTAAAATTTCTATCAATGTGATCTACCGTGTTCCTTTTGATTTTTCGCAATTCTCAATTGATATTTTTATACTATATCTTCCTCAATACGCAAAGCAAACAAATTCAGATGAATGTTCTGGACAGTAATTACTTTTTTAATAGCACATTTAAATCTATTAAAAACGAAAATAGTCTTTTAAAATTTATTATTAAATGAAATCACACAAGAACTTTTACAACGGCGAGTTTTACATTGATTGCAATAGTCACGATTATTTATTCACTTACTTTTACTGAATTTATTCGACTTCAAATTTATACTATACTTGCTTTTACATAGTTTTTGTAAATCTTTTCGAAATCAAAGTTTTCTAAAAGATTTGCTAACTTATAACCATAAACCGATTTTAACTGAAACTATAGTTTAAGTTTTCATATATTTTGACTTATAATAAAAATGGATATAATATGAATTCATGTTATTTAAATTAGCAAATTTCATCTAATTTCAAAAAGAAAAAATAGCCTATTTTATTTAAGCATACTTTCTAATTGTAATCAACTTGAAATATCTGGAGACACTGGTTAAACATGCAGCAGATTTGAGCCTTCCTTCAATTAAGTTAGTCAATAATGAGTTTAAAGGAATCATACAGTAATAATCTGATATTATATCGAATCTGATTATTATAACTTAAGGCCCCAAACACTGATGCAGTCGATGATATAAAGCTTATTTTCATAATACATTCTTTTCTTATATTTCTAATTTTAGTAGTTACTGTTCTGTTTTGACTGTTTTATAAATATCATCTAAGCAAGCTCCAACTTATTATATAGTGAAAATAATGACGGTAAATTAGAAATATGAATTAAATTGGATGAATAAAAAATGTTTTATTTATTGTTAGCAAAACATTTAATATATTTACATCTGAAACGAGAAAAGATAAAAATCCAATTACGTCTAAACATTGCTGCCGATGCCTGTTACGAGTTAAACAGTTTGTTTACAAACTTATAGCTCATGGTTAATATTTAGATTCAGAATTAGCATCTGCTGAAGTGTAACATCAATTAATATACAAAATTCTCATACACTATAGATTCAGTTAAAGCTTTGCCCAAAATTAGTATAATGGAGTTATGGAAAATTTGAATATTAAATTAAATTACTGCACAATTTTTGGAAAATAGTGTGGAAAAGTTTGTAAATTATAAATTTACAAATATTAGCACATTTTTGAGATTAGTAGAGTACAAATCGTTTTATTATTTAATTAAAGATAACGCATCTGAAATGTTATTCGGGAAATGAGAATGTTTAAAATTCGATTTCTTGAATTATAGCTAAATTATTATGAGCTTACCGCTGTAAAAGTTAATGGTTTAAGTAACATTAAAACTTCCTTTACCTTATAGTTTTATTATATACAATTGTCAAAACAAAAGAATGAATTATTATACATTAAAGGAATTGTTAAAATATTACTACTATTTTATTGCCATTTTATTATTATTATTATTATTATTTATTATTGTAATAATAATTTACTATTTATTACTATAGTAATAACAGTGTTATAACTAGGGAAATCACCCATGGGTTACAAAACTGCTAAAGGATCTCAGATTATGGAAGAAATGAATTTTCTTAAAAGTTTTTATTTACAATTACATATAATTCCTTTTTAATAAAAATTATAACATTAGTAAAACAAGCTGTTATTTATACTTTAGAAACATAACAGTGTCAAAAGAGCAGAATATGAAATTCACTTAGGAAAAGTATTTAATATGTATAGAAAATGATGCCTCACTGCAAATGAGTAATTTTATGTAGTATCAAGGAATAAAAACAGTTCTCTTGGGAATAAAACATATAAAGATGGAAAGGTTAAGTTAAAGTGTCCCTCGACAGGCCTGGACAGGCCTTTGGGGTGCGGGAGGCCAGGCTCCCTGCGTTTCGTGACCAACGGGATGAAGTTGAGGTCGGGTGGTCAACCGACGCCCGCCCGCCTTTAACTCCCGGGAAAGAAACCCGGTACCTATTCCACAGAGGGCTGGGTAGACCCTAGGACCCGTTTGGAGGTGAAAGAAGCGTGGAAAAATCCCCGCCCTCCGCCGAGGCCGGGAATCGAACCCCTTATCTCCAACCCACAGCCCTGACCACTCAGCTACCGGGTCCACAATATGGAAAGGTACGGTTTACATTATTATTTTTACGGTATTTCTGCAATAATAGAAAAGTGGACGTTAATCGTCGATGGCGTTTATGTGATGTAATTGGGTCGAATTAATATGAGGTATTAAGAATTTATGTCAACACAAATATACAAATTTTAGTTTTTAAGATTTTTGTATGTCTTAAATGTTCGACGACTTAGAAATATACTCGTAACAAAATATTTAATTTTGGAACGATCACTTAGTGTATTGATATATATGCGTAATACTTTAATCTAATGTTTTGAGTTCAATACCGTTATTTCCCATTATTTGCAGCATTATTGTAGCTAGTAATTGAAAGCATGTCAATGCTATTTTGCATTATGTATGCAAAGTACTATGTCTGCATCTTTAATGTAAATCGTTCATGGCTTTGAGGCAAATCTTTTGTTTGAGAAACCATTGCGCATCATCTGTCAGACAGAGTCCTTGTATTCTTGTGAAAACCAATCGATTGTTGTATTACAACAGTGACTGACCCTTCATGAATGTCATAACGAAACTGAGCATTATCATATATTAAAAGACCTTCGGGCTATACCGAATCTCCTAAGTTGTTCCTTCGCTCTCCGAATTTCAGGCATTCATTATTTCGTCATAATTCGTTCCAAGTTCATTCCATCTTTAAAGCACTCGAGAAGCATTTGCCTGTGGTCCAGTTCCCCATTTGCTCGACTGAAATGCAGTTCATTTCGCAAACCATTGCGTAGTTGGCGGAAGAAATCAGTTTTAATAATTGAGTTGCATAGTACTGGTAAGCATGTGTGTTTGTTCTCGCATTAATGCTTCTCTAATCATTAACTCGACGACTACACGTTACACTCAACCGCAGGTTAGATGATAAAGCCGTGCGGTGAGTCCTCTTAGTACGAACAGTGAACAGGAGGCTGCAATACAACGATTTGCTTGAATTTTAATAAAATTTTTGCTTTTTTTTTTACATAGTTTAATTTGCGATATCGAAATGCTTCTATATTCAATTTTATTCAATATTACATGGAAATTTTCACCCATTTAAACAAGTATTACATACAGAAATATTTTTCAGTAGCCTTTAAATCTGAAATTGTTAGTATTGCTAATCTGCTGTCTAAATTAACACTGTCACTATTAATATTATCAATGCTGTTTACGGCTTCAGTTATTTTTTTACTCAATTTCAATTCTCTATTCCATTATTCAATAGTTTTCAAGAATCAGATTTTACAGTAAATTAAAATTCAGATATTGTAACAGTTCGTATGGAACTATTTTTAGAAATCTTTTATTTGCATTTTTGTAGAAATTCTTTATCTTTATTTATCTGTATTTTATTTATTTTAATCGTTAACCGTTATTTATTTTAAAACATTACTTTTCTATTTCCTAATTACTGATGGCCTGTTTATTTTTAAATTCTTTTCTGTTGCAGCCGTTTAATTAGTTAATTAATTTAAATTCGTTATGCTTTTATCCAATCATTATATATATATATATATATATATATTTAATTACTTAGCTAATCAAATCAAACTACGTAAATACTAAACTTGGATATACATACTTTAGAGAGGGTCTGAGCTTCATCAGAATGTGTCCAATTCACAATCAAATACTCTATTCGGTCGGAAATGATTCATTTTCTATTGTTGGATTAATATTTTGTGTGTGTATTTTTTTTTAAATTCAAGTTATTGCAGTTGGATACAAAAACAAGCTACTCACACAACATTGACGTTATTTTATTGTTTTAATTATAAAAACAACATAATTGCCCTAATTACAAAATTGATATTTATTGACGTTATCTACCATTATTTAATATTTAAAATTAGTTCAAAAGCTCTTGACGATATCCATTTGTTTCTGGTTGTTTTAGAAGCCTTCAAATTTATTATAAGCTATCTTCAACAGAAATCCACACACGAAAGTTTATCAAAAATTTCTTTTTAACAGGACCAATTTCAGTATGATAAATTATGCGTTTATTTTTTTCTAACTTATTGATTTAATTACGAGTTGTTGTTTTTATCAGAATCTTCACTGAAGCATAGATTTATTTAAAGATAGATGATGGTCATTGACTATCTTGGAAAGCATTTTTCTCTTTTCTATATTTTCTGAAGAAAAAAAACCTAAAACTAAAAATCTTTCTAAATTAATAACTCAAAAGAAGCGATTTTCTGCAATTTTTTTAAGTCATTCTTCAGAACCACTCTTAAAAACATTCTTTACAATGTTGACAATGTTAGTTATGTTGACAAAGTTCGAATAAATTTGAGAATATAATGCTGCATATGAAAGTGTGTGGAAATGTTGAACACAAAATACAAACGACAACACACTTTGAAATAACAACATTTAAACAGAAAAACAATAAACAATAAACGGTTAAATGTTTCAGCAGTACTTCCACCTCCCATCATCGGACCTGGATACAAAATAACGTAAAAAATTGATCTCCAGAGAGATGATCAACAACCCGCAATTCCTACCATCTATAAAAGATGGTTTGCAAGTTTTAAGAATTGTGGGTTTTTTGAATTGTTGAATAATTTTTAGGAATTGTGTGTTGTCGTCATTGCTTTGGAGATTGATTTGTTCCGTGACTTTGTATCCAGGTCAGATGATGGGTGGTGGAAGTACTGCTCGAAACATGTAAGGAGCCGTTGAAGTATTAGGTAAGCAATCAAGGTGGGGTGGGGAGTTTCAAGCTTTGCTTATTCTTGCTGACAAGTGGGAGGGGTTAGATCAGAGCAATTCTTACGTAAGACAGACAAACATAAACGCATTAAAATTTTGATATTATATTCACTGTATCAATTTATTGTTCAGTGGTATTTATTGTTAATGATTTGGCAAATTTATGTAAGGAGGAGAGCACAAAGGAGGAGAGTCGGACATCTGCTTATTTTTTCTTAAAGGTGGGGGGGGGGGGGGCTAAAATGCCTAAAAATGTGCTGACGTAATTCTTCAACGGCCCATAAGCGTTTAGTATTTTAAATTTTTAATTTTTATTGTTTCAAAATATGCTGTCGTTTAATTTTGAGAATATTGCACATCAATGTGGCTAGGACTTCTATGAAATTATGAATTTCATTGTTCACACCCAAACAAATTTACGAATTCTTCAACATTTCATTGATTAAAGAAAAAAGTTGAGAGGACTTCATGTTAGGATTTTAAATACACTCTTCAATATATCTTATTCTCGTGTAATTAGATTTTCAAAGCAAATCCAATGATTTCATCAAAATATTTCCTTGATAAGTATATAAGAATGAGGTGGATATTAAAATTGCTCCAAGCTCTAGTTTTATTATCACTGATCTGAAGGAAACGAAAAATTGATCATATTTTTTTCTCAACATAGTGCTCGCCATTAAATACATAAATATAAGTTTTTGCTACTTATTGTTATTTAAATGAAGTTAGAATTAAGACGGAATAGAACTTATGCATACGCCGAACCTTCTGTGTTGAAATGGATGAATTAAATATCGTAATGTCAAGAATGATAACTCCTGTTGGAAATTCAAGTAACTTTTATGGAAAATCACTTTACTGTCTTTTGTTCGTTGAAATGCGTTGAAAATGCTTATTATGCAAAGTTTCCGCATCGCAAAGCTTTAGTTTCACTTTCTGCTGAACTTTGCTCATTCGGATATAACTTGAGGGTTATGAAGGACTTTAAATCCTCATTTCTTCTGTTCAATAAAACTCCCCTTATATAACAAAGGTTCTGAAGATGGAATTATCATTAGTTCTTGTTTCCTTTCTTTTTTATTTGAACTCTATTTAGTTTTCACTTTTACAAAAAAATGCCTTCCTACAGTTTTTTTCTTTTAATTTCTTAGCAAATGTAATATTACAAAGCTTTTGTGAAACTTGCTTTGAAATATTTAAATGAAACGTAATTATCAGAAGATGTAATTACTATTAAAAAATAAAAGTGAATATGTTTTGATGATTTCCGTAACTAATTGTTATCTTTGATGTTTGATGTATCATAATGGACAATCGAGAAATTGTATGGAAATAAAGATTCGTCTGTATGATATAAATAAAGGCACAATATAAACCAGACGACACTTTTAATTCATCTTCTAAAATAAGCTCGAAACTGCTGTGCGAGGATTTGAATTGACTCAAAAGTATATCATGAATTTATCTTCAAGCTATCAATCTTTTCACTTCAGTGTGAAAATATTGAAATTGCTCAATGATAAGTCTTTATATTAACTTATCCTTTGATGAAATTTCAATTATGATAAATTAATGGTTTCTGTACAATTACAGGACAATCTAAAACAGATTTTCCCATTCTACAAATCTAAGTGTAACATATATGTATGTAATAAAATAATTCATTTGCTGGATCAATATCATTTATAAATTCATAAATGTTAATTAGACCCAAATCCATTAATTAGAAGCCATTACAACTGTAAATTTCTTTTAAAATTTATAATAAAAAAATTAAATCCATTAAAATTTAATCCCTCACAAATGTTACTTTTAAGCTTATTTTTTCCCTTTATAACAGGTCATCACCATTCTTTGCGAACTAGTAGAAAGAACAAAAATGATTGATTAACTAAAATGGAATCTAAAAAAAAT
Source organism: Thereuonema tuberculata (assembly GCA_023159025.1). Lineage (NCBI taxonomy): Eukaryota > Metazoa > Arthropoda > Chilopoda > Scutigeromorpha > Scutigeridae > Thereuonema > Thereuonema tuberculata. Next base: position 135,162,029 of record JAFIDM010000001.1, read on the forward strand.
TTGTATATGCCTACTGCAAGGCAGCAATTAATGTGGCTTCATTGAGATCTGTAATTTGTCGAACTGAAAGTTAACTTTTATTGATATGTTGCCTCTGCAGTTCCAGAATGAGCTGGTCTCATAAACGAAGTTGTAAACTAGATGTTGCAAAACTATGGGCAGCTTGGCAATCAAAATAAGTTCATGTAATGCAACACATGACACAATTAGAAGATTCTAAGAATCAATGATTCTTTATTGAAGTGATAATGAAATAAGTTGAAACTGTGTTATTTCAATTAGAATTATAAATTATGAATATAGCTGATCACTTCTAGCTCTTAAGGAGATTTTATTTAAAAGTCTGGAATTTACTACCATAAATAACCTAAAAAAATACAGGTTGTTGTAATATTGGTTTGCGTCTACTAATTACTTGCAATTTGAAGATTTTCTGTAGCTAAAATGTCTTCTCTAGTGGTTTATCTTTACTTCATTAAGCAGACTGAGAAGATTCACAAGTTCCGATGTGTAATGACGATAATTTTTGAGAGAAAGTAGCAGGTCTAACGCAGACACTTGAACAGAGTGGTTGGCCCTTGGGGAACGTTTTGAAACTTAATAATTAAAGCAAGAAGAAACTAAGTTTTCTTTTATTGCAAGATTTATGAATAATTTAATGCGGAAGAAAAGGTTAATTATCTCCCTCGAACACGAAAGTATTTTTTAATTAGACGGATGCAAAAGAAAAAAAAATACCCTGTTTTCGTTCAAAGTTAATTTCCGAAAAGACGTCTACCCTTTGGACTTTTCACGGTAATTCACCGTAATAATGAAATAAAAACATGTCAGATGTGCAGTATATTTACACTGGCACACCAACGAAAACTACGGAATAAATAAAAAGTAAATAGGATCTTTTAAATATAGTCTGCTCACCTCACGTTAATCTATGAAGTTTTTAATGATACATTACAATAATTATAGAGAATGGTTACAAGATACAGACATAATTCTAATTATTTCAAGAAATATTTTAAAATGCTATTTCGGTTTATGCACTGTTTTCAATTAAATTGTTAAATTTTCGTACTTTTGGTTACAATTGTAGTTGTAATTGAACTTTTATCATAGTATTTGATATATTCTTTGTAACTTGAAACTATTCGTATTTGAAACTCTTCGATTTTTGATTGAACCAAGTACTCCTTTTTTGTTTTGTAGCAAACAAAACTATCGCTGTAAGATGTCGGGTAAGTTGAGTCAATCATACTAAATGCACTATTGTTAAAATCAATTATTGCTAAATAATATCCTAAATCCAATAAAAAAATGTCCTAAATTTTATCAATAAAGAACTTTCTATCAGCTAAGGGATGATTTTTTTTTATCCTTTTAAAATTCTTAAGATAAATGACAATATTTGTTTTGTTTTTTCCTATACCAGTTCAGATTTCTTATTTTCTTTTTTACAAAATTGAGGAAGAAATAAATCTACCATTTGGGAAATCTTTATGCAGCCACTGGGTTTTTTGACATCTTAACTTTCATCTGGAGATCAACATTAAGAAAGAGCGCCCCTTTTTTTTTACAAAGGGAAAGGAAAATGGACAGAAAGAGAGTTTCCATTTTCTCGGGAGTTCAACTCAAGGACATTTCACCCTTCTTTCTTAGGTTGGTGATCTTTCTTCTTTCTGGCCTTCTTCCATCTCCATATTTTTATTCGCCAAATCCACTGAAACGCACCTGGCGGCAATGAAGGAAATCTGTAAGGATAGAAGTCAAAAAAAGAAGAAAAAAGAAAAGAAAATGGGAACCAGAAATCCTCGAAGTCTAGGTTTTTTTTTAAAAGAAAAAACAATAATAAAAAAGAAAAGATAAGTGTTGGCTTTTATATTTTTGCGAAGTGCAATTGCCAGAGACTTCTCTTTTGAATGTAAATGGAGTTCCTTAAGGCGAGAATAAAGCCATGCAATCTACCAAGTTTTTTATGCCACATCACTGCGTTGGATCTGCCTAGAGTGGTTTATACGTTTTGCTTAGTTGCAGAAGATTACTGGTCTTGGAGATGTGCTAGAGATCCTCTTTCAAGGAGCCAATATAAACTACTTAACTGCCAACGTGTCTCAATCTAAATTCGAATGACCTGCTGACGAAAAGTACTGCAATAAGAATTCCTACATAATTACGATTCTTTTTGCTGCAGTAATTACTTGCTTAACAAAAATATGAATCTAATGAAAGTTATAGTTCCTAAAAGAATTTAAGGCCTATTCTCCTTAAAAAAATATTCTTTAAAATTCCTTTTAAGCTTTTTATGTATCTTTTTCACGACTTTACAAAACAAACAAACGATAGGCCTATGTTACCTTTACATTATTTTATCAGCTACACATAAACAGTAGAAATTATCTATTTTCTGAAGAAAATAATTGATTATTAACTGAATTGTCTAAAATCGTTTCACTTTAATCATATCAATGCACGCCTAGAATTGATTTCGACATTGTTGAACATCATTGTTTCATCTCCAAATCTTTTCTACGAGATGTTTAGTCATCTTCCCCTTCTGGTTTCTCGACAAACACATGGAAAATGTAATCCTTAAATATGGAAAGCAAATATGAATATTCCAAACAGCGGTTCAGAAGTTTTTAGGGGATGGAGTGATTTGATGGGATGCTATCTTAGGAAAGTACGCTTCAAATTTGAAAGTAAGCTACATTCTTTAGTTAAAAAAAAAAAAAAGTGCCACTGTTCATTATATTTTGCTTGCTGAGTCTGTGACACATGCATCTGAAATAAAAGTAAACACGTCAATTAACCATCACGATATAATCGATGCCTTCTTTGACATTGAGTTTACCGAAATGAAATTTGTGAATGTTGTATTTACTTTGAAATCATCCAACCATTCCAATTATTCAGTCATAGTTGAGTCTGCATAACACAGTACACTGCAAGTGTAGTTACGTTTTATAAAATCAATTTAGCAATCAATATATTGAGATTAGTGTTATTATAATGTTGATGCAGATAAAAAAACTGTTCAATATATATCGGATTTAAAGAGCTGATAAAACTTTCATGATATTTGAATACAATATGAAAATGTGGCAATATGGTTTTGCCACATATAAAATTGCTTAAAAACAATTAGTGGTCTCTTTTAGAGACTTTGTTTACAGAATTCAGTGGTTTATGATCATTAAGATTGAAAACAATAGAAATAAGGGAATTCGATCCAATTAATCAAAGCCTAACATATACTTATTGACAAGAATTGAATAATCAACATCTTTATTTCTTCAACTTATTTAGTTCTTCACCAATTTTTATTAGTGTTGATTTACTGTTCATGTAATTATTCACCGCGCCTGACAAAGCTGACATCATAATATTTTTAAAAAATGCTGTTGAAAGTGGTTCACCTAATCAGTCAAAATAGTATAAATCATTTTAATTATTAAAGTTTTCCTTACTGATTTTAAAATCCGTTTGTTATTGCTCCTGGTCGTCTTTTCTCTTTCTCAATCTTCTTTGTGTATCTTAACAATCCAAGATCCAAGTTTTATTTGAGGCGACGGAAAACGCAAGGACGCAATCGGGGAGATCTTCACGCTCCAGCGGCGGTCATTCTTATGTAAATATCCCCGAGTTAATAAAACCGAAAAGCTCCCACGCTCCACCAGCAAACACCATAAGAACGAAAAGAAGAGAAAGAAGGATAAAATGCTATTCATTCGCCGCCGCCTGACCACACATGAAGTGGATTTAAGGGCGGAAAATAACTACTTTCCTCAACCTTCACACCTCATAAATTTAACAGCAAAACATCGTAGGAAGTTTTGAATATAAGTCTTAGTGCTAACGACACTTCCCTTTGCCGTTAAGAAATTTGCTAAATTTACTGAGTTTTCTTGTTATTTTGACGTTCTATCCCAAATTCGTTGTATCGAGTTGGAATTTCAAAAATCTGTTGGGAAATCTGTGAGTGCTTCTAGATTTCAATATTCTTTTAAATTGTCCAATAAATGAATAATAAGAAAATATGAAGTTAAAAAGTAAAACGAAAAATTTTTATCGTACTGCTTTACAATTGGAAGTTGAACTTTGTAGTGATATTAGTCAGATTGATTTACCTTTCAAACATCTAATCTTCCAAGTTATAATCGATATATAGCAGAAATAATGTTGCATTTTACGGTATGATATCCAGGATTAAACATGGAAGATATTTGATCTGAAATGAAATCAGGAATTTTTAAGCTGTTTATTACTATGTAAGCTTCTTTTTAACCAACACCAGTACAGACTAGCCCTTGATGATTCACAGTTACTTTATGTAGTTTAAAATTCTTTTGACGTTACAAAAGACATTCCAGTTACAACTTCAAATTACAGTTTAAAATTCTATTTTTGTATACTAGTCCATAAGTATTTTGACGTCAAACCAGAATAATTTAGGTCTAGTGATTTTGTAGATCTCAATGTACCGGCACTTTTTTTTAATTTCATAAAGTAATATAATAATTTCGTATTAAGTTTATCTTAACTTAAAAATGTTTTAGTCCTGTAATGTATTAATATGTTATGCTTCACTTAATATTTGTAGACTGAAGTTCCTCTAGAACCTCGAAATCACTATTTTTTTCATTGAAAACGCAGGACATTTCAATGAAGGCGTAAAGAAGAGAATGTCCCTCAGTTATTTCGCAGTAAAGTGGCAGCAATGTCGTAGCTTTAATAACTCTGAATATCTTTGTAGATAAAATTAGTTACGACTTATTTTGCATCATTATTTTTCGACCATTGGTGTAAATTTCCTACATGTTATTCTATAAAAATAAATACAGGGTGGGCACAAGACAATTGTTTTAAAGACATATTTTCTGTATTGTAATGCCCGATGTGATGGCCGGATCTAACACCATGTGAATTCTTCCTCTGGTTATATGTCAAAGGGAACATATACTTACCGCCAATGCTCAGATACGTCATTAATATCAATGAACGGATCACCCTTGCAGTGGAGACCATCACACTGGATATGCTTCATCGAGCCTGGCAGGAATTAAACTACAGCTGGTATGTATGCCGTGTGACAAAAGGTGCTCACACTTTGAATGATGTACGTTAGACTTGGATAATTACACTTCCAATTGAGAGATGTAGTGATTGTATCCATTAAACAATGTAGAAAATACTTATCTTTGAAACTGCATCATTCTTTTATGCCCATTCTATATAATGATGAATTTTAGCGACTCTTTTATTATTAGAAAATAAAATTAATCAAGATCAGAACTGGACTGCTTAAAAGAAAATTAGATCTCACTCATCATTAAACAAGAATTATCTCAATTAATTTATAAAATTTCTCTTTCTTAGTGTTCCTAGAACTAAATTTTTTCGGTCGCACAGATTTCTTCAAAGCAATAAATTAAAGAATTCAGAAATTTATAGATATCAATAATTTTGATTAACTGTGTTATCAAATATCGTATGAAACGATTACTGCTTTCAGTTTTCAGGTAGATAGAAAAAAAATATCTTAATAAAGATCTTAATAAAAGTTCTTATCGACCAATTAAAAATAAAATATAAACTAAATTTTATGTTATACGGCAATACATTAAAAAAATTTTTAAATCTTTCTTTCCACTCGTCGTTACTGTATTATGTATACCATATCAACACAAATTAAAAGTTTAAATAATAACTTGATAACTTGATCTTAATTTCATTATTTATTGATTTAAATATTCTTTACTTAAGACTTCAATCTATTGTTAAAAATAATGAAAAGTCATTGTCAAAAAAATTAAAGTATTTAATTTTAGTGGAATTCTATTGTAAGAAATACAAAATCTGGTCTAAACAAAGAAAGCCTGAAATTAAAATAACTACGTTTTGAATAGTCAATGAGAATCTAATTAAACTATACATTTCACGGTAACTGACGAAATGTTTAACTCTGGTTTTAAGATCTGATCTTTTACTTGCCGTGCTTTAAACGAAATGAATCTGTGAGTCTTGCTGTTGAATATTGCCGTAATAATTTCATTTTCGTGAACTTAAAATTATACTTAATAACACAACGGTACATTGTTATTATTTATGTAATGTGGAAAAGCGGAATAATTTCTTCTAATATAAGATTAAATGTCTTTCGACTAAAAGTTACAATGAAGTTGTAGTGCTTACACTTTGCGTTGCTAATGTTTATTCAGAGAAATGTCGCTCTGATTTACAAAATGTTTCTCTAAATGATCTAAGAAGTTCCATTTTCAAAAGACGTAATCGATTGCAAAATATTTTTCAATAAAAAGATCATACACATATTTATCTTTAATTGATAAATGCGATAAATAATAACTATATGATAAGACAACGTCTTAACTTTAAATATTGAATGATTTTCAAAAGCAACCGTCACAGTGGTAACTAGAGATAACCATCTTTCGTAATTTAGTTGATAACTTTTCATAAAGAGATGATACATAAACATAAAAATAATAACGATGAATAGCTTACGAATCAAAGCTACCAAATTACGTTTGTTAGCAATTTCTTTTAAAATGAATTTTTCAATGAGATTTGAAATATTCAAGCAAAATTTCCGGTGTTTTCTAGAGATTTGTAATGTAGTTGGATAGACTATACTGCTTAATTTGTGAGTATTTTGTTGTAACAGTTAATATTTTCAATAAATTGGCAAATGATCTTATTTTGCATTTTAAGGTTCATGTTGCAACATTTTGGACCTTCATATATTCAGCAATTTTATAACAAAGTTATAAGTTTGATTTTTAAGCAATTTTGATGGAGATTGTATCTTTATTCTCCATTACAGGCTACTGAGGCATATAATGTTTAGGAATACTTTCATTGATTTATTTATTGTCACATAGAGGCTATGGTTATCCCTACAATGTCCGAAATGACATTAATGGTCTACTTGACTTCAAAGGGAAAAAAATAACATCATATATGTACGGAAACCAAAACTGTGGTCTGAATTCAGAGTTGGATACAGACAATAATTGCTTATCAAAAATGAATCACATTTTCCTTGCAACATCTTTTATTTGGGCTTTTTGATGCTGAATGAATGCGTAAACTTGTAAACTTTATTTTTCATATTAAGGCTGATTTCGCAAGAGTTTTGCCCTTCATATAGTCAGCATTTTTATTATTTTCAAATCAATTCTTTATGAAAAAAAGTTTTTTTTTTCAAAAACTAAATTTGGCTAGTTTAAATTTTCAAAATTTTTTATATAAATTATTTTATGGTTATGCGTGGAGATATTGAATCATAAAATGATGATCAAAATGATAAAACAAAATCCCTTAATGTTGAAAAAGTTGTTTTTCACAAAAGAGGAAACAATGATGATTTAGAAACTTGAATCGAGCGATAATCTTTCGTGATTTCGAACTGATTAAAAACAAACTAGGCTTTCAAATGATTTGAACAAACCGAAAGCAATGATTATATTTTAATAATTTGTCTTGATGGTTATAAACATTAATCGAAATCCTCTGACATGATTGGCAAGCTTTAGGCAGGATTTTGTCACAAGTGAACGGGATAGGCTTAGTAAGTTCCTGCATTGCAGTACTGAGCAAAAGCGAGTGATAGTCGAAATTGTCAATAGCTGTTAGTTCATGATCTCAATTAGATAAATCCAAAATTCAAATGAAGGGAGACGTAAGATAAATCACTATTGTTAAAATCAAGGTGAAGTAATGGAATGGATTTAGTTTATGATTAGTTGGCCAGACATCTCTTCTAAGATCAGCTTCATTGAGGTTCCAGTTGCCGTCTGATAAAGAGAAGTTTAGCTGATAAGATCAAATAATGTGAAAGAACGCTGAACTAAAAGGGTTAAATCGAACATCGGATTTCAGAGGTAACACAGGGAGAAACGCTAACTAGCATACAGAAAATTCTCAATGAACAGAAGATTAGTCTCTGGAATGTTTATATAACTTTAGTTTCATTAGCTTTCCTTAATCTTATTAATATTCTTACAACTAAATAAGTACATTATAATTCAAATCATAAACTGAATATATTCCGCGCCGTTAGGAGAAAATTTCAACAATGAAAAAAATAAAAATGATAAAAATTTGATAAACCAAGTCTGATTACTTTACGTATAATTCCTTCTAATTCTGTGGTATAATAAATTACATTTTTGCGATTGTAAAACCGCAATTAAAAATCGATTAAAAAATTAAAATTGATTAAAAAAATTAAAATCGATTAAAAATTTCGCGATTGGAAATTGGAAATAAATCCATAAAATTGTTTATTGAATATGGACGTAAATTAACCCAGAAATTTCCTTTATTTATTCTTTACTTACCTTGAAGCTACTTTCCACAGTTTTAGCGATTAACTCTTTCACCGTTATTTCTCAAAATTAGCAGCGATAAAACAAAGTAACTTTTTTTTAATGGTGGTGGAAAAAAAACAGTTGTACGCAGTCTGTAACTAAACTCTGTAAAATAATACTTTGATTTTAGATTTTTAGATTTTAACGGTATTTAATTTTATATAACAAAAATTCAATGTATTAATAAATGCACTTATTACAAACAAATAATATAATTTTTAATTAATGTATTCAATTATATTAATCTACATACTACATCTTTATCACCACTACTTAAGCTCAATTGTTTTCTCTAAAAGTAGTCACTAAGTCAGCGTCTGAAAATATGTGTGCAAACTTATGTTCTTCTTTCGACTGGAGAATGTAACTTTACACCAATTCCAAAATTGTAGCTGTCGTTTTTAATAGCGAGACGAGGATACGATTGCAATGGAGGAGAAGGGAAGCCACTGACGACCAATTTCCGATGGAATCCACCATAAATGTTTTCAGAGAAGAAAAATGTGCCCAAGACGTTGACATTTCATCCGGTTTTATAGTTTGAGAAGGAGAATTTTCAGAACATTTTTATAAACTTTTACGACTATTAAAAGCAAGATTTCCTGCTGGGCTTTGAAGAATAAGTTTTGAGGAATGAAAGTAACGAGATTGAAAAGTAAGCGTAAAATTTTAGTGAGGAAGAATTCAAGTTTATGTGAAGCAAAATTAAAAGAAATATTTTTAAAAGTAACTAAGTAATGAAGTCACAACATTTAAGTCAGCAGCAAATTAAAATACAAAAGAGATTAACAAAATAAACCACATACGCTATAGTGTTTCTGTTAGATTGCATAGATTGATGTTAAATAGCATAATGTTCTAGTCATATTCACTTTCAAACAGGCTGCGAAAGAAATCCTAAAATCATTCTTGAATTTTCTGCATTATTGTTTATACATCATCAAAATTAAACACAATATAGATAATGTTTTAGTAAATAAGTAGAAAGGAAATTAGAAAGAAGAATGGATTTAAAACATAGATTATGTTTTTCTTTTGAAAAGCTACATTCATAACTAAAAGTTAATGAAAATGAAAGGAAAATAATAAAAAAGTTTATTTTCAAAGTTGAATTGAAATTTAGAAAATAATTTTTAGTATGATCTGCTAATTTGTAGACATTATTTGTTAAATCTTAATTTAAGACTTTTTGTAAATAAAATGGAATGATTTACAGCAACTAAAAATTGCAATGTAAAAAATGTTACATTGAATTCAATTGGATAACGTTATTCCAACGTAGTAATATCAAGAGTTTGTATTACCAGTATTAGCCAATCCATTATTTCCATTTTCGTTGATATTGAAATATTGTATTGGTTTCCGAAATAATTATTATTGCACTGATGTATGTTATTATAATTACTTCTATCGAAACTAGTCAGATTTCCGTTAAATGTCAGTAGAATCTGCAGAAAAGCTATTGTGAAATTTGAAAGGAATTTTCAGTGAAGGAATGAGATTCATTTCGGGTTTTGTTTTTCTAGTATCTTATAATATTTTTTGATAACATTCATTTTTGCTGCTAATTTCAATCTTTAAAAAATTTCTTGTGCAGATACTAAAAAGCTATATGACACTTCCCTCTGTAGGATCGATGAAAAAACCTAAAATTTAAAAAGAAAAAAAAAATTAATGATAATCGTTAACTTTTTAAAGTTAAAGACACGCTAGAAAGTTTTCTTGTATTAAGAAGTTTAGGTTCCCCGAAAAATTTCCGAAATTTTAATTTCCAAAAGGAGTAAAAATTTTATGTAAACACTCTCTGTCCGCAAAATTGTGAACTATCTCTGTTCGCGCAAGACTCGAACTAGCAGAAGAGATCATCGTTGACTCTTGGTCAAAATACGTGATGTTTAATATTCGGTCACGATAGTTATGCATAAAAACCAATTATTTCCAGAAAAAGAAAAGGAAAAATGTAGTTGTATTAAATCTAATCATAGAAAATGTGTCATCTAAATTGAAAAATGTCCAGTAACTTGCGCTAGTGTAATAATAAAAAAAATCATTTCAGGAAAATTATTGTTAGATTATTTTTAATATTAGAAAAAAATTATAACAAAGAATTCAAAAAATTATATGAAGGACTAATTTATGGAAGTTAAATGAAATAATGTTAAAATAATCACCACAATAATAAATTATCATCTGCAGTGTGTATGTAACTATTGCTCTCTTCATCATTTCAAACCGGACGACAATCCCATCTATATGTCTATTTCTGCTACGGTTTTCAAAAAGTTAATTCTGTAACTCGAGGGAACTTTGGAACAAATAGATGAAAAATACCATAAACTGATAGCAGTTTTAAATAATCATTTAGAGTTTAAACTTTTTTTGTCACTTTTTGTTTGTTTTTGTTTCCCAAGACAAAATTTTACTTTAAGTGATATTGTATTTTGTTATATGAGTATTCTCTCCAGTTTTATTACAGAGACTTTCTAATAATTCAGATCTTATCGCATCTCAGTTGAATCATAGCAGAGAGACTAATGCCAATTCCTGCTTTACGTTTGCAATTCTCGAAAATGTGGAAATGACAGGAACTGCCAGCGTTTGTGAATGGACTTAGCCGACATAAATTATTGATTTACTGCGGTTGTAGGCATTCTCTGATTCCTTTGGCATCGGTTTAGGTACTCAAAAAGTGAATAGATGCATTACAAACGTCATTTTCAGAACATTCTCATTTGAACAGAATTTAAAGGACTCAGTTGGAAAGTTCGGGGCAGAGGTTTCAGAAGTCATCGTTTTATGAGCTTAGCAAACCCTGCTTTAAGCTAAACTGAGTCATAGTACATTTTACAAGGTTGAAAGCAGAATTAGGAACTAATAGACAAGTACTTTACCTTGGAGAATTAGAAATAAATTGTCGTCTGTGGCTTTATAAAATTACATTTCAAGGAATTCTTCGGTCCAAATAATTTGAAGAACAGACAGAAGGATTATTTGAACTTTCAAGATACTTTTTTTCCTGAAAATAATTTATAACTAAATAAAAAAAATAATTTAAAATTTCATTTAAGACTCACAATATTGCAGAAATATAAATTAATAGTGGTATTGAAAAGTAAAAAAAAAATCCAGTTGATTTAATATCTATTTATCGACACAATGAAGTTTTTCAAGTGGCTCTATTTCACTGTTTCCACAGAGAAAATAATCTAACATAATCTCGTAACTTTTAATATTTTTTTTAAGGCCCAAAACACTTTTTATAATATTTTAAATTACTACGAAAACACAAGTTGTTAACGTTCTCTCTTCCCTGCTCCAATAAATGTATTCTTCCAATGCCAAGTCGACAGGAAAGTTCTTATTTTTTTCACTGTTGTCCTCATTTTATTTCGAATACTATTCGGTAATAGGATACAGAAAGCTCTTTTCATTTTGTTAATAAAGTTGTTTCGTTATTAAACAGACTCCATGCTCTATTCTTGATTTTCTCAAGATTTTTTTTTAAGTCTTGCTAATTATTCGCAATCCAATTTCAGCTTATTATTTTATTTTAGCAATAAAATCATATAGTAATTTAGGTAAGCTTAGGTAAATTCTGTAAATTTTATTAATAGAGGTATTGTAGAATCTAATGGATCGAAATCTACGACATTTCTATGTTTATTTGTAGCAATGTTTATTTGTATTTACGAAAATATCCATAAATAAATCAAATATTCAGTAAATTCAATTCATTCCTATTTTGTCGATCAGCTCCAAATGTAAATGTTGTATTAATGGAATTCAGAATCTGATCAAGTCGCAGTAATGGCCACTGGCTAGTAATGGCGTCCAATAGCTTTGGAGTGGCTTCCATTCCAAGCATAACTCCATTAGCGTTCCAACTCGTCGCCAGAGATTTCTAAAGGCAAAAAAGAAAAATACAGCTCTTAAATCAGTCAATCTTAATATTGACTGTGATTCAACTTCAGGGAAGTTGAGGTTTTCTTTTTTTTTTTTACTTAAACATTTTTGTTAAATTCTACGGAAATTTTCTTTTTCCTGCATCTATTCCTTCTGTTGTTATTTAAAGAAGAAAATAAAAATACAATATTGTAAGATTAATAAACATCTTTCGTCCAAAATTCATCAGTGAAGTTGAAACTAAATTTTTCAATAAAATTAAAATCTTCGGGAATGAATTCATAAGAAAATTTCGTTCTTAGCTTATTCGCAGAGCTATAGCTCTACCAATTCTTTCCTGAACATTTTTATTAGCTTGCTTTCTTTCTTGCAAATATCTAATTACTCAGATCGATCCAAGCAAATTGAAACTGCATAAATTCATTTTTGCTAACTAAATTTATCAGCAATTTCTTCTGCTTAAATTCTCTTAATATTAATGGTTTCTAAGTCATGTATTGTTTCTTTTTGTTCCATTGCTATTAATTCGTGGTTAACAAGCTACTGTACTAAAATTCCAATTGATTTGCCGGTCCAATGAAGATTCATAAGCAAAGTGTTCAAAAATTTCAAAGCTCGAACTTTATCAAAATCATTTCGAAAAAGTATATTTTCGGATTGGCACATATTTATGTATATTGATGCGATGAATTGTTAATGATGATAATAAGAACAAGATAAACTGTGTTTTACATTTAATATCAACATGTATAAGATGAGAATTTTGATACCCTTCAGGTATCACCTGAATTGAAGATAAACTAGAAAGGAATAAATTTGTTTGAGACATAGTATGATTTCTTATAATTTTATTTTAATTTTGCCAATCCGACTTGAACATCAAGCATTTTTTTGTTAGAAAGGAACAAACTTGGAAAATATGTAATATCTTTTATTAAAACTAGTTTGGTTTTTAATCAAAAATGCTGTTACTCTCGATTCGAAATCTCAGCCACTTCCCTTAAATTAAAAATCTTAAATACACCATGATTGGACCTAACAGCACTTTGATAATCTGAAGATTTAGGAATGAATTGAATATCATTAATTTTCATAAATCTCCATGGCGATATGATTATAATAAATTGTACTAAATGTCTTTTGACAAATAAATCTTAATAATTGATAAAATTATATCTGTATAATTGGTTGGTTGTGATTTTGAAAATATGACTAAAATCTCCTTTTATTCTTCTATAATAACTCCTATGGAAACGTCATACAGCGACATTTCGCTGACAATTCCATCAGTCTGATTTTCGCAGCTAAATGACTTTCATTTTAACGATAATAATCTATAATTCAGGTCCTGCCTCACTTCTAATAATAACAATAATAATCTACAATTCATGTTCTGCCCTGCAATTGATAATATATAATTCAATTTTCTATTTACAATTCAGGTTCTGTCTTGCATCTACTAATAGCAATAATGTCATTCCTTTAAAAAATTTTGTTACTAGATTCTTATGGATTCAAATTACATTGCAAATAAGATATAATAATTTTTCAGTACCGTCACAACTTAGAACTACAAGAATTTGGAAAATGTGAAATTACCAAAGGTCTTTGGAAGGAGATATTCAATTGGTTGAGAAAAAACAAAAGTGTAATAGTTGATTGATTGATGTTGGTTAATGTGGGTGGCAGGGAAGCCAAGAACCGAGACCTGTAGGTCTATTGTGCTACCCAACGGAAATGACGACAGACGGAGAGAAAGAGTCAGAAATGGTGAGATAAGGGCAAGGGAAACGCGAGAAACCCGAGAAAACCTGCCTAGCGCGGATCGTCCACCATCACGAACTGAACAAAAGAACTGAACCGGCTACTCAGAGGTGAGAGGCGAATGTCTTAGTGACAACACCAACCGCGCGGCCACTGTAATAGTTACTTCAGTAAAGAAAATATGAACAATCAGTCTTCAATATTATAATTTCTTTACGTACAGTATTAGTGGTCAAATTAAAACAACCACAAAACAAAGAAATTGGAAATTAAATTATTCAAGTTATTAATTCCAAATCTTGAAATTAAACAATTTAGAAACTGTTCAATTCTTCAAATTCTAGAAGCCTGCAACCAATCAATATTTTTGAATACAGCTCTTTTCTCAATTTTCTGTTGTCAGTTCAATACAATAATTTTTGTTTGGAATAAAAGCACGTCCGTTTTATGCCAAGCTATTATATATAAAATTCTTAGTATAACTATTAATCCATAAAGAACGTGTTAAAAAGGGATCATTTAGGTAAAAGTAATATAATTATAAGAATGATTAATATTTAAATTTCTATAATTTTTAATTAATTAATTAAGTGAAGGACGTCTTGTGTTCGAAGCCGCTTTTAATTTCAATTAGACTTCACTTTCTGCCATTCTGCTTCCGATGCACTCCCACCGTCAATTTGATTAGGACTCCTGACTTCGCATTATTGAGTTTGACTGTGTTTGAACAGACTTTGAAAAGAACGTCGAGCTTTCCAGGCGAACTTCGATTTCCTTCTTTTTCCCACCCCCACTGGGAGAAAACAAGTTAATTGTACGGGAGATAGAACTGCGGACCCCTTTCTAATTGACGTGAAAGTTAATTGCGCCCCCGAAACAGACAAAGGCCTGACAACCCAATAACTGTCTAATAGCAATGGACAGCATGTCTTAGCACGACAGGCACAAGAAAGAAGTCTACCTGCCAATAGTTTCCCAAGATGGCAGTACTCGAAAATTAATCCATTCTTCTCGAATTTTCTTTATGAGGAAAATGATAATTGCAGCCCACGATGAAATTTTTATAATACATCCATATATGCCGAGGTTCGTTTTCGTTTTTCTTTTATATTTTAATGTGATTGTAGCTGTGGAGAATTCAGAAGTATTTTTTTTTTTTTAGAAAAAGAAAATTTTTCCAAGTCAAAACTATTGAAAAAGAAAAATAATGGATTAGATCGCTTCATATCTAAATTGCTGGGCAATTACTGACACAATCTAAATGCAAATTGGAAAAAGAACAGATTCCAAATGAAAACAGAGATTAGGTTAGAAATGGTCTTTTCAATTAGACGCAGTTTTCAATTAAGATGAGATTTCGTCGAATATTTTTTTGTTTTTTGTTTTTTTCTTTTAAAGTAAAACTTAGATTTTTAATTGTGCTTAGTTGTTCATTAGTTTTATTAAACAATTAGATATGAAAGTGCATAATTTAAAATTGCTTTCTCATTTCATTTAGAGAAAATAAACAATATCTTTTTATTCTCTATACTTTTCATCTCTAATTTATAAGTAATGATTCCTAAACTAAATGCGCGCCTGTCTTTGGAGGAAAGCTTGAGGGATCTTCTATGTCTACAAAAAAAGAAAAACTTTTAACCAAAAAACAAAAATTGCGGGTATTCAGAAAGACTTTTGAATGTGTATTTTGTTTATGCTATTTTAAAATGATTTTATAATTTTTTAGTACAGGAATGACTAAATTACAATTAATGCGCTATCGGAAGTGGGTTCGATAAAATTCCTATCAAATATTAAAATTAAAAATTAAAAAAAAAAAACAGAGCTTTTAGATCAGCTGCGTATTTTATGTTGATTTTTTATTACAGAATCAAAGAGTGGAATGAGAATGACTGTAATACAAAAAATAAATTTGCGAACAGTGTCTGTCAATGTCTAACAATCTAGTAGATATAAAAATTGTTTCTATTATGCCAATACAAAATGTAAAACTGAAAGTTAAATTTAATAGTTATTTAAGACTCTAAATGTTATCTATGAGACTGATACAAAGTTGACAATAGAGATTATTTTTTGAGAGCTACTCCTACTTTCTAACAATGACTTATATTGCTGAATAAATTTTGAGAAGATAATAAGGTTGTAGTTAAACAAATGCTCCAAATTATACACAAAAAATTTCTCCTTTCTTTTCAGCAAATTCAAAGTAGTATTTAAGTTCAATTAATTTGTACAATAATCTCTCGCGAAATGGGATTTATATCGATCACCTAATGTTGTTGTTAACAATTGTTTCGAACGAAGCAAAGCTTTTCCCACAGTCTTTGTGATGGCGTTCTCTGAGATTTACGAGTAACTGAGAAAGGTAAAGTAAACAGCAGAAGAGGTTTTAATTTTCAATTCCTTTCCAGCCAAGAGTAAACAGTTCTCCGGTTGTAAGAGGCACAAATCAGTCTTCTCGCTGTGCCGTCCACTTAGCTTAATTGTATCTCTATGCGGCCATTTTCTGCCGACGAGCAAACAAAAGATTCAATTAAAACGCTCCCATAGAAGTAGTGGAGGGTGAAATTTCTCGAAGCCCCCAAATCGTTTTGATAAACAAACCGTGAAGGTATAACTCTCATGGCGTATCTGTAATGTACAGCAGCAACATAACTTTCTTAAAGGTTTTTCCACAAACTTCTATTTGGAAAATTTTCTTACCAACTTTTCTGAACTTGAATAAAGGTGACGTAACATATTCAACAAAATTATATTTTTACCTTTCTCATTTAGTTTTCTAAATATCTTTATTTATTTAAAGTAAAAAGTGCTAATGTCAGATTTTTGTTTTGTTTTCAAAATGCAGGTTCCATTGAGAATTACATTCGAATAATTAATTATAGAGGTGACCGCGAAGTGGTAACAGTTTGTGATGCGTTCAAATGAAATAAAAGAGTTTTGTAAATTTAATTGTGTCATCTCATTGAATTTCAGCTACTTTGCGTTTGGTAGAGTTTGTAGTCATTATCAATATAATTTGTCAATAATTTTTCATATTTGTTTCACGACGCATAGAATTATAATTATCATTACATTGAACCTCGTGATAAAACTTTGTGACAAAATGAAACAGAAAGCACTGTTAATTTTTTTTTTTAAATATCTTAATGATATTATGGAAATAAAGAATTATAAAAGGATATTTCCTTTGATTGCTTTAACCTCTTTTCATTCTAGTGCATTTATGCTAGAAATATAAAAAAAAATTTATATTTCATTCATGCATTTTTTATGAATTTGAATCATTTGAATCATTTTACCTTTCGTTAAAAAAGCAGAGTTAAAAATAAAAATGACTAGTTAATTTGGCTATTGAGTGCTAACAAGCACATAAGTATTGCACAGAAACCCATGTAATAACATCTAGCACTGTTTTACTAATAGATACATGTTTTTTTTCTTTTTTTTTCAATATTTCGCATACATTTGAAGTTCATGTGAGTTTAATATTACCAATCCTTTCTTTTGCGTTGTAATTGAGTTTAGATATTTATTTGTCATAGAAATCATGCATATAATAGAAAGATGCCCCAAACTAATGATTTTAGTTTTCTTAAGTGGGAAATTTTCAGTTGCCTCAAAATTTATTTACTGTGAGTTGACTCCACTAAAGTGATATCGTAAGTTCTTCAGCAATAAAAACAAGGTCAGGCTTTTCTAATTTACTCTTTATGGAAATACAAAAGTACAGATGTTTCATAACAAAAGCAAGTCAGAATCATTAATTATGTTATTGAGGTTCAATGAATCAAGAGCAATCTTGGCCATACTATGCAATCAGAATCGTTAAGACAGGATATTTTAATAATAGAAATCCATTATTTCTATATTTATATAATATTAATATATTATTAACAATGTTAATAATAGCGCCGTTCCAGTCCTTTTGGTCTAGGCGGCGGCCTTTCATGAGGTAGATGTATAAGAACCTGAGTTCGAATCCCGGTTTAGAACCTGGGTCTTACCTTCTTCATCTGTGCGGGTACAACAAAAGCTGCTTCTTATGGTGTATCCTGGGTAACAATTCTTCGGGCTAAATAGCAGACATTTATCGCCTCGGCCTTATTGTCTTTTATTGAAAACCTCATACTATGAACAACGATGTTAAATTGACTCTAGTCGAATTGGTGGGATTTTGTAACAATTGTTCTGATAAGAGCGTCAGAATAATGTGATTTTGTTCGTAAAACATAATACAACTTTCTATCAACGCGGTTTACAATGACTCGGTTAAACAATTCACAACACATTTTCATCTGTAACATATTAGCCAATAACAGAAAACATTATTTCTGAAAGTAATTCTTTATTTCTCATTTGTTTTTACTCTTCCAACTAAAGAGAGGGGTCTCTTACAAACAATCTTCACATTATTGTAAGACTGTAAATATGGAGAAGAATATCCGGGTTTATATGACTTTTTTGTGCTCAAAATATCGTCATTAATGAGATCCGTATGTGGCGGTAACTCCTCCAGAATCACCTTCTTTTAATAGATATTTAATAGATATTTTTAAAGATCGTTTAACAAATATTTGGATGTATCCCTTTAAAGAAGGTTCGATGGGAAGTTCAGAATTATATTTCGATTCTTGCGCAAAATGTTGCGCTGGGCTCAAGCAGTGACTTTCCGAAGGTGGTCACACAGCGTGGTCTAAAATAGTGAAGTGAAAAAGAGATGGTAAAAGGAAAACCCTTCTACGTGCACAGCGTTGCTACGGAGATCCGTTGCCTGATCGCTCGATTTACGGCGGGAGGGAAAATTTATTTGGTTCCACTTTTTCGGAGCCTGCTATTGAACTGCGTGTTTCCATCACCGCTTAGCCCCAAAATTGCCTCTTACCCCACTTCTTCTTTCTCGCAATAAAGATAGTGGTTTTAAAGTCGAAACTGTTATAGTTTATATTGCACACTGCAGCTATAAACAAAGGCACTGTTTTTATGATCGGATTTTTTAGAGGTTATCCTGAAAAAAATGAGATCACATGGTAAAGACGGTAAATTTACTGATGTATATTTGTCATATTTTGACATTTAATGCATTCTATTACTAAAATGCTAAAGCTTAAATCTTTGAAATTTGTCTTATTTTTGCACTGTAGTGAAAAGAAGTTTGACCATGATTTGATTACTGAATTAGAAAAGTAGAATTTGAATATTAGAAATTGCATTTGAAGTTAGAATTTTAGAGTATCCTTAACGTTTATACTTTATAGTGATACTTGATTATAACTTTATACTTGACACTTAATAGTGGTTTAAAAAAAGTATATTGTATGCTTTATTAATAAAGAGGATAAAATAAAGTCTGTAACTTTATTAATAATGTTTGTTAATAATTTTAAGACTTTTAAAACACTGGAAAATATTTGTTAGATAAAGAACTTATTAATTATTAACTTTTTATGTATCACTGATGAAACTAAGGAAGTCTGAAATTTTTGAAGTTTCATTGAATTAAAGTTTTCTGCCTTCACTTCAATAAAAGAAAAAGCGAGAAATGAAATACAACAAATAGTACGATAAATAACAATAAGCATGTTTAGATAGATAGAAAGATATGGTACTACACGGTGTCCGACAAGTTCTGCATCATAGGAAATAGCATTTGTTTGTCAACAACAATTAAAACAAAATTATGATATCGCCTATGATGTGGGACTTGTCGGACATAATTTTGTTTTATTTGTTGTTGACAACAAATGATATCTCCTGTGATGCGGGACTTGTCGGACGCCCTGTATAAATAACATAGGTACTGCAGGTGGCATTCCCAATGTCACATTGCGAAGTAGTGCTTTCCTGCGTTGCTACCAATCTCGGAGCGTAGAGCTTGAGGCATGCTGGGAAACATCGGGCAGCTAATGTGACATTGGGAATTTACTTATGTAAGTAATATAAGTACGTTAATTTCATACTTATAAAATTTACACAACAGATTAAAACCCAGTTAGTGATTTTAGCTTAAAAAACTTAACAAGAAATTTGAAAGTGACAAAAAGCTTTTTGTTTTACAACTTTTTATTGATATGTTCCCATTGAAGTGCTGATCCATAATGTTCCACAGTCCATTATAGAACATATGCTAAGCATCTAGGTTTAACATTTTGCATTATTTATATTTTATTTACATTTTTCTTGTATTAATCATTCAATGTTGGATAATTACAAATAATTTCCTCCATGAAGATACAGTAGATTGGTAATCGATATAATTATATCCTAAGTGAAAACTTGACAATCTGCTAAGGAAATTCTTACGCTTAGTTTTACATTCATTTTAAAAGAAAAAGGATAAAATCCAAGTATAAAATATTGAAACGAATACTTCTAACATATTCTAATATCGAAATTTCTCAATGCTTAATGTTTCATAGTTAAAAATAGAAATTTTGGTTCAAGAAACAATGAAGGTTCCTTTGTGGTTTGTTCCGGTTTGCAATTCCATGTGAGGCTATCTTTTCTTGGTTTCCGTTTATTTTTCGAATAAACCAAGGAAATCTAGAGGGTAATGCGATCCAATAGTCGCAGCAATGCTGCAAGGAAATGTATGCAGCTGATAGAGAATGCATTTTAGGCGCCTGGGACACGATCTACATAATAAGTCGGAATTGCCATAGAAAATTGTCTGCGAAAGGATCTGAAAACTATTTTCAATTTATTTATCGAATTCCAGAAGCGGCCTCAGGAGATACTTTTATATTGAGAAGAAAACGGCTACCGTTAAGAAAAGGGAAAAAAAATAGTTTGCAACAGAAAGAAAAAGTACCATTTTGCAAATTCTGGTGTCAAGTACCCAAGCTTCGTAAATTCTCAAAACAGTGTCACTAAGGAGAATTGTATTTTCATATGATGATTGATACTTGAAAACTAAGCTAGCAAAAGGTCTTTGTAATTTCTTTTGGTTTCAAGCAATAGGTATTTGTTAAAAAGTACGTGACATTTTTTTTTTAGAACATTTCAATTTTTTTTTAGAAAATTATTTCACCTTTTTTAGATAATCCGAGAACATTATATAATTCCGTCCTTTCTTCTGTCTGTTGAATATTGACTGAACTAGCCGAAATAAAAGAAGTATTAAATGTTTTATTATGTTATACTGAGATATTTCTCAAAATGTTTCTAGACAATCTCGAATTTCTATTAAAAGTCAAACAATAAAACTCTATACTTCCACATAGCTAGTTAGAGTTGTCATTTATTGTGTTGTCATTTATGTTATAAATAGAATCTAGAAGTCGTGATAATATCAATAATATGCTTTTCATAATGAAAATCACTCAAAAGAGTCTATTTTTTGGGTAACAAAACTGACCTTAACAAAATATTTCATGTTTTTCGTGAAATATATTTTAATGCAACTATTAACTGATTTGGAGATTCATTCCAATAAAATGACGGATAAAGTAAAAAAAAAAAGTCGAAAAATAGAATGTCTTTTTTGCAACATCATCTCGTAGAGAACCGAGAAATATAGATCAATGTTAGTTTACACAACATCAGTACGACGTTCAAATCGCTAAGAACATAAAAAAAGCGTTTTAAGGCTTAAAAGGGATATTCAACAGTGATCATTTTAAAAGAGTAAATGCAAATGATTGATTCCTTTTAATTGATTATTATGGTTGGAGATTGTAAATCTTCAACGGAGCTGTAGAAAATTGTTCTACAGCTTTGTTCTTTCTTGTCGACAAAGAGAGAGGGAAAAACTTGTTTAATAAGCAAGGCAACGAATAAAAAGGAATTACTACTTTGTAATAAGTGTATATTTAAAATAATTACTGTGAAGGAATAAAAAATCAGAGAATTTTCTTTCTTTTTAGAAGTAAATAGCAGCTTCAAAAACAGCGTTGCTCTTTACGCTCTAGCCAGCGATCTGGATAGGTCAAAGACTTTTCTGACGAACTTTATATAAATCTGTTTCAATTCAGGCAATTTGACTTCAGTAGTTATTACAACAAATGAAGCAAAATTAAAAGGTATTCGTACCAATATGAGGGAGTAGGTTGACATGCCATCTTTGAAACATTTAAATAGAAAGCCATATAGCAAGGAAATAGTAAGCTTTTATATCTGAATCCTGATTTAAATAATTACCGGCTAAAATTTTACATGTAAAATTTGTCTTTCTAAAAGGACAATTAAACTCGGGAAATTTTAGACGGTGATAGTGACATCTAAAATACAGTGAAATTTTGGTCTAGCGAACAAAACCGAATAAAATAATAATTCATATTTATAAAGATCATATTCAATTAGATCATATTTACAATGATGCTTTCTTAAAACTTTATAATTATTTTCATTCGACACCACTTACAATTTCCCCTAATTTAAATATTTTAATTGAAATTGAAAAAAAGCTTTAATGAAGTCTAAAATTATTTAGAGCGACTACAGGTATATTGATTGAACGGTTTCATAGGTAATTTTATTTAAAAGAATTCACTTTTTCCTCGAATTCTAATTCAGCCAATTGAAATTCCAGCGTCAAAGATGCCTAAAAGCATTAGCACAACAACACCCATTTCTTTTCAGAGTCTAAGCTAATCTTTTTTTCTGAAGGCGAAGGATCAGTTGGAAGAAACTTCTGAGCGTTTTTCTATTTCCGCACCATATTGTGAGTGCATTTACGAAGAATCTTGCTATTGCAGATGCGCCCTCTCGCAGCAATTTTCCGAGACACTATTGTGAAGCCAAAAAAAAAATAAAAAAAGTTGAGGAATGCAGTCTTTTAGAATCCTCCGAAATTGTACTCAGTCTGAATTGGTTGTATACTACTCTCCTCTCATTGCGACCATCAATCCCCATTTCCCTCAAATAGAAGCACTCGTTTCCATGCCAAATCTCTTCACGGACTAGACATCGAGGCATGGCGACCTTTGTGTACAATGCGACATCATCGTCGCTATTCAGCGGCAGCGAGAATGGATCATGGAGAATTGTAAGCACTCAACGAGTCGGTAAGCTCGGGGGGCTCTCATCAGATCCCACCCGTGCATCAGGGTGGGGATTAGGGAATCTTCTAGGTTGTGGGGAAGGTTACTAAACAAAGTCCGCATCCAAAAAGGATTATAAAATGGTTTGAAAAGTTTCTAACTATGAATCTTTAAAGAAACTTTTGGCTTTACTTAGTATTGCTTGTATCTGAAATAACAATGATGTAAGCTTAAACTTTCGGATTTCCTCTGTATATTCTCCCAGCGAAAACCCATTGTTATGAAACCTGAAATACCTTCGTGAAAAGTCCAATTCTCTATGTTGCTTCAATTTAAAATAGTAAGAAACAAATCGAAATGAAGTAGCTTCTTAACATTACAGCACACAATATAATTTCACAGAATACCAATTGTATCACACTACAGTATTATCTGTCGGTAATCATATTTAACCGTAAAACCTCGTCTTATAATAATCCGAGGAAGTTTGATTACAATAAAAGTTTTTATATTTACAAGTTCAATTACATCTGTTAAATACGAACATTTTGATAACTTGATTGAACGATTTTTTTTCAGAATAAAAATAAGGTTTTTGTTTCAAAATATTTTCAAAAACCAATTTTATATATACAAAATAAATACAGCAAAATTGTAGTTTTATTATAATGAAATTTCCCAATTCCGAATATAACACTGAAATTATTTTACTTCAACAAGACTTACATACAAAGTAAACAATGTAAATACGAAATCTTATCTTTTCGTTTAAGATTTACATACAGAACATACATTTTCTAGATAATTAGATAATTAGAACATAAGTTTTCTGGATAATTAGTATTTACTTATTATTCTGTCCTCTCCAATAAACATTCGTATATTGTGATTGCTGATTATAATGTAGGCATCTGCAATCTTAAATTGTTCCAATATTTAAAAAGAGCTGATATTAAGTAATTGACATATCCTAATTAATGTTTGAACATATTAAATGCAGTAGGTTTTTGAAATATAATGATATACTAAGGGCAATCTCCTTTGTCTAAATATTATTAGCTGTATAAAATAAGAAAAATAAGAAAATATACGTATTTTTTTTATATAGAATAAGCTACTATTATCTTTCTTTCCGTTGTCATTTTAATCTTTAATATTCGAAATCGTTTTCATTTTGCTTTGAATTTTAAAATTCCGATTGGAGTTCACATGTAAGAAATATACGTAGTTATGTAATTCATTGAAGTGGATATGTAAGTTTAAAGCGAGATTTGATGCATCAACATTTAAAACTTCTTGATAGTTCTGCAGCTAAGTTCTCTACATTAGTCTGCTGTGGCTTTCAAAGCCTACTTGTAAAAAATTTGTACTTACCAGCGTTTAGAAATTTATTTACGGAATAAGAGCTCTTCTTTCCACTATTACGGAATTATTGAGTTCAAAGAACTCAACATCCATAGTAATGTGCACGGATTAGAATAAAAAGCAGTTTTATTTCGAAATTCTGAAAAGAAAACTGTTTGAAAATGAAGGATAAATGAGAAATATAGCTTTAAAAAAAAGGCAATGGCGATTTGTTTGAAATTCCAAAATTAACTTTTTTCTATAACATAATATATAAAATTAAATTTGGCAACAAGTAGTTCAATTGTAAACCAGTTTTCAATTAGAGAAGCTTTTCAATATTTTATGATCTTTTTTGTTAAATTATCTACTCTGGTCAGAATTACAATGTTTCCTGTATTTTCAAAATGAACAGCATCTTGGGATGATGGATTAACTTCAAGCCTTTCGGTTTTATTGATATTAGATCAGAGAACAAAGGTAGGTAGATGTAAATTTCTAAATCACATCCATGAGAATATCAGTTAATTGAATTAATTTTTTAATATTTCTTTTTCGTTAGGGAAAAAGCTAATAATAACAATAATAATAGCTAAGAAATAATAAAAAAGAAAATCAGGAGCTTTTTAACGTATCGTTATATCGATTTAAACAATATATCTCTACGAATATTTATCTGTATTTCATTTTACCTTTTAACTTTGCTATAAGTTTCCGGTAATTGGTGTAAAATAAATTTGAATAAATAAATAAGATATAAATCCTATTTTTTATTATATGTAGAAATTGTTTATCTTAGTAGTGTTTGTTTGCTATTAAATCAAGCTGCTGACCAGGAGATTTGATTTAAACCAAAATGAATTAAGCGTTCGCAAAACAAATATCGCCGTAATTGAGTAAAAGATGGTACTCGCGCTTTATTGATACAGTATCAAAAAAAAAATCTAGAATAGGGTGACCAGATTTTTCGATGTCAATTCGGCGTAAGACAACTTTGAACACTAAATTGAAAAAAAAAATGACGACTAAAAAAAAATAATAATAACTTTAACATTGTACCGATACCAGAAACTTCGTAATAATAAAAACTTATAAACTGCTATAAACAAAATACCTTCATCCTTATACGGACCGGCACTTGCAAAATTCACTTTCATTTTTCCTTATCTATTGCATTATTTAGTGTCTATGTAGCTATTCGAAACCAATAACTTTTCGTTTCGATACAGCAAAATTAAAGAATAGAAAATGTAAATAAACAAACAAAAATACTAATAAAAACTTGAAAATGGATGGTCTCGCAATCTGCACTGTAAGTGTTCTCGAACAATAAATGTTTAGTTTCTGTTTTGCAAATCAACCAAAGCTTAACTTCGTGTAGAAATATGATATAAAGACACCAAGGATGCATTCAACCATGAACCAGAAACAGAGCTTCCAACAATTGTTAGATTCTATTCAATCCACTTGGGAAAAACAAATCAGAAAATGTTTTCCAAGAAAGTGAAATAAAAAAAGAAATACAAAGGATTCCATCGCTGTGTTGCTTCAAAGGAAGAATCACGGAGAAAGGCTTTGTTTGAAAAATCGAATTCCAAGCAACATAAATAACAAAAACTGAAACTGGAATCCCTGGCGCAGATATATCCTGCCGTGTAACCACCAAATCGAGTGGGACCGACAGGATGAATAATTAAGTTGGAGAAGTTGTCGAAAAGACAGTCGACTACAAAACCAATTTTCGCTAAATGAATAATTCTACTCAACAGAAAGATATGAAAAAACTAATCCATTAATGTCAGTATAAATATTGTCTTAAAATGAAACTTTAATCACTTCAGTTATAAAACGATTATTCTCAGAATACTGAGTATAAATTAACGCTTTTTCTTCTTTATTTTTAAATTGTAGTAGCCTAGTTTTTTGATATCAAAAGAATGAACAAA
Organism: Thereuonema tuberculata; assembly: GCA_023159025.1. Lineage (NCBI taxonomy): Eukaryota > Metazoa > Arthropoda > Chilopoda > Scutigeromorpha > Scutigeridae > Thereuonema > Thereuonema tuberculata. The sequence goes on from JAFIDM010000001.1 coordinate 135,188,351, forward strand.
ACAGAACCTTAGAAATTAATATATTTCCAACTTTTAATACCAATATTAATTTTAGTTTGTATATTATGCTTCAGCTTGAAGATTGACATCTAAATTTTCACCGCCTTTGAAATGATGTTGACCCTCTTTGTGTAATCTGATTTTACGATAGGAAATCAAAAAGCTTTGAATTAAATTTATCTGAATGCTTTTCTTTTATGATGTAACAGTATTACCTAGCTTCTTTATTTCGTCTTCAGTTTGAATTTTGGTTTGTGTTTAATTCCTCATTCGACATATGGAGTTTGCTTTTATTCTATTTCAACTTTACACTGAAGAAATATAAATAATTGTCTAATTGGAAAATAATGAAACAGAAGCTTTCGTTTTACTTTGAGCAGATGAACGTATTCGATATCCAGTGTAGTGAATATAATAACCTGAATTTTAAGTAACTGTATCCTGTGTAAGATTTTGAAACGATGGAAAAAAAAAATTCCTAAACCCACGCTACACCAAAGACAATAATAACATAGAAAATTTCTAGGTTTACAGACAAATTGAAGAATAAGATGAATTCGCAAGGAATGTAATATATCTACAAAGAAACTTCAAAGATACAGAAAGATACAGAAGAGAAAAGATTAGAAGAGGGAGAACTTATCGAAACGTAATATCGAAAAGTTTTAGACTGAATTAAAATATTGAAAGTTTCTGAAATGATGCAGTTGCTAAATAGAAATATTAGATTTCATATATTTATATATTTATATAATTACATTAAGAAATGCATCTGCAACGACCAGAGCTGTTTCTAGGTTTTCTGCCACCCTAGGCGAGAACTGAAAAATGCCGCCCCCACCAAAAAAAACAAAACAAAAAAAACAGAATCTTCAATTCAACAAGCAAAAAAAAAAAAAACGACAAACCTATTTTAACAAGCAAAAAAAAAAAAAACGGAATCCGTCCTTCGGCCGCCCTAAAATGTTGCCGCCCCAGGCGGCCGCCTAGTCTTGCCTAATAGTAGAAACGGCCCTGGCACGACCTATAGCAGAAAGTTAATGATAAGAGAAGTTTAGAGTTTTCAATTACATATTAGAGGATAATAGGAAAGTTGTGAACAATAAAGAATAACCGGTGCTGAGTTGATTCTTGCTGCCGAAATCATCGTACAAGTTTTTGACTAATGATGTTGATAAACTCCATTCAATAACCAGACACAATTCAATATAATTGGGGGTGAGTTTATCAATATGTTCCGTTACGGCTATATCAAAATTGCTATGCTGTCGTAATCAACTCTAAACCAGAAATTACGTTAAAAAAAGACGCTCCTTTCAACTGAAACTGGAAATCTTGCCTATTTTATTCTTACAAAAAAACTGTATTGAAATTATCAGAAGCCAAATAATGATTCATAAAATGCCAAAATTAATACAAAAATATTTATTTTCTTTAACTTATTTTATCTTACCTTACTTAAGGTTGAATACTATAAGCCCTTAGTAATAAGTAATAGCCTTATCGACACTAAAAGAAGTTATACCTCTTACATTATTTTGAATGTCCCCATAATAAAACTTTTAATATTCTTCGAAGCATCATTTATAACCCCCATAAAATATCCTAGTCGCTCAATGCCTGAAGTCTCAATGCCCAATGAAAAAAATGAAAAAATGTTACAAGCCAACATTGCCTTCACCTTATACAGCTAATTACAGAAAAGAGTCAAAAGTTTTAAATTTCAAGACTGCTATTTGAGCTATTTCCAGAGAGATTAAAAATCTTTCTTGGAAAGCCACAGTAGGAATGAAAATCCAATAAATTGACAGCTTTATTTAAAAGACAATAAAGATTTCGTAGAAAACATAAACTAGGTGAGTTTAGCTTGCTTTAAAGGTCGTTGAAGGGGTTTTATAGATTGCATTAGCATACTCGATCCTCGCATAAAAATACGAAATTGCTAATCAATGAAATATATTAAATCCAGCTTCAGGTACCCGACTTCTAAGTTATAACAATAAGATATGATTAAAAGAGCAGAAATGTGAAGCACACGAATAAATTTTATTCAAAAGAGCTCTTCAGTATTTCAACATAAATAATGAACTACTCTGAACGGTTATGTGGATTTACAGATGTTGTTGCAGCAGCATTTGAATAAACAATCAGTGTTTATGTTGCAACAGAAAATCAGTTGAAAACACTTGAAATTCTGTCTGTTTGTTTGGATCTATTACGCCTGAGTTACAGGGGGTGCTTCCATTCATATCAATCGAGACTGTTGTTCAAAGACAGAACCACCAGTAATGAAAATTTATTATCGCAGTGGATTGCAGTACGATACAGATACAGAATTAAATCAATATGACACGAGGAGCTATCAAAATTATGCGTTATATATTCAAAACTCTAACATTACATTAAAATAGATACCACATTGAAACCAAGAAAAAAAAAACGAAAGTCAAAATAATATTAAATCTTTTAGTTGGTCTATATATAAAAGAATCTAGCCAATTACAGAAATCTCTTGAAGAAAGATGGCTGAACTAGATAGAACTTGTAGGATACGTTTTTCATCACAAAAGTTCGTTCCATTACATAAGCAAAAGTGAAGAATTAAGGCTACATTTATGGAAATTAATCAGTAGCAACGAAAGTAGAAGCTTCAACGTTAATAACTGGGACCAGCTGAACTCTGATCCAGTCGAGCTCTGATATCAGACTGTCATTGTACGGAGAGCCATTGTTCGGAATTGAACTTTGAATTACCACTAAGCTACCAATACACGACATTCCTATGAAGATATCATAAATTTGCAATATAGAAATGTGATGATAATATCTCTTATTACTTATGCACTTACACACTCAAATCACAGAATTGCAAATTTAGTGATGATATTTTTTTTTTAAACAGCCAAAAAAATTCTTACTGAAATTGGAAGAAATGGATAGTAAAAATTATAAAGACTATTAGTTTATAAATGATTTGGTTTTGTGTAGTGAATGGTTCTCATTAGTAATAGGAAGATTTTTATCATTATTATTTGTTCTTATATTCTTCTTGGAAAGTAATTATAAAACAAGAAATTGATTTCTGTGGTTAAAATAAATTATTTATAAATTTCTGAAGCCATTTTGAAGAAATCGAAAGTCAAAGAGTGCAGATATTATTATTCCGCCAATACTGCAATGAAATTGGACTTAGGGATGATGCCACCAACCACTATTACTCCGCCTCCACACCACACAACATTCCACCGAACGATTATCAATTTTTGACACGTTCCGGCTCTACCTCCATTGCATACAATGGGAGAGACGCAATCAGCGCCGACCAGGTCATTTGGTGCAACCTAGTCTGTCATTACAGCCGACGACAAAAATACTGGAAGATAGAAGTTGAAGATAGGGTAACTCACAATCTAAAAAAAGTAAGGAATCCAATTTCTTAGAAAATTTTAGAAAAAGAAATTGCGGAGCATTTATTTAATGGAACACACAGTTCCTAATCACGCTGATCTATTTATTTGTTCCTTTAAAACATCACAACCACGTCAATAATGAAAGTTGGCAGTAAATGAGATAGAAATTTGGTCAATCACCCCCAAAAAATAAACAAAAACATCCTGTAAATCTAATAACATTTCAATGATCTTTTATTTAGTTACCATAAGAATATACGTTTCTTCCATCCAACAAATAAAACCCGACCGTTTTTTTCCCCTAACAGATACCAGGCATTATGTCTGATAGCGAAGAGTTGTTGGAGAATGTTTCTGATACATTTTTATTTCATCATAAAAATTCATTATTAAGGAGGCGTTGACAGATGAGCCTAAATGTTTGCAGAGAAATTACGGAAAACTGATTGCGATTACGTTCATATCTTGAATTTTGATTTTCAGATGATTACTTTGACATAACAAATAACAAAAAATTAACCACACTTCAGTATATTTGTCTATTTCTTTCGTTGGAACATACTATTTAATGTTCAAATGAATTTTAATGATTATGAATACCATGAGAATCTTCAATTAAAGATATCAGCAGTTTAATTCGTTGATTTGAATGATAAATTTAATGCTTGGCAACACTGAAATATTCAAAACTGAAAACAAAAATATCAAAGTAACGCTTCTGTAATTTGGATATTCGTGAGCATTATTATTCAAAGCTCACAATTTATTTTGTTGAAGGATTGTTCTGTGTGACTCATTATTTTGTTAATACTAGTAATAAACTGAGAAGTTTTTAGAAATTAGTTGCCATAATTTTATGTAATATTCAATTATAATTCAAATATTGTTTTTTTACAATTCACATTGAAATACACAGCTAGTATTTCAATCATAAAAATCATAATAATCATTAATCACAATCAAACATAATGTTTATACACTTTCAAAGACATGATTTGTTAATTCTGCAAAAATATTGATTTTTGCTAAGGGGGTTTACATGATTTATTCGGTCATATTGGTCAAGTCACATTTTGGAACTTTATTTGAGTGGGGATGGCAGACAAGGCCCCATCGCCATTCATACAGCGATTGATTATGTATTTGCATATTTATTGTGGTATTGCTGCTTATTTTAAATAATCATATGTAAGCTCTGGTTCAATGGAATTTCCGACTAACTTTAAAGTTCCTTATTATTGAAACGCTTTCAGTTTGAGTTTTCTTGCGATATTTTGCATGGTATTACTGCTTTCAAATTGGCATTAAGAAACATACCCTCCTCTTTTTTCTTAGTCTAATGTAGCAGCTCTGCGAAGATGGAGTATCAAATTACGTAGGTTGTGGTATCAACATAAAAAATTTCACACAAAAACTGCTTAACGAGATGTTGTATATCCATCTACTCATTAATCATTCTCAAAACAAATCCATACAAGGTTGCTGCTGGGAAATCATTTTTGAGTGAAATCTGATTATAAATTGCCGCTTCATCAGCCTGCAAACCGCAAATTAATGATTCATTCGCTTCGATTCCTATAGGCAACACATTCTGTTTCCGCTTTTATTCTTCCATTTGGAATAATCCAGATGCCATCAGCTATGGTATTAGAAAGATTTGGGACTTGTCACTTGAATAAGCAGATTTATCAAAAGAATAAAGAATATTCCGTCGCTGAAAAGCTTGCTACTTTAAATAAATTCAAATGAAGGACTTTTTTCCCTTGTTGAAACTATATTTAAAATTTGTGTTTAAATTACATTACTGAAATTTAAAACTGTTGGAATTATTATATTTATTATTATATTATATTTATATTATTATATTTATTTTAAATATATAATATATTAATATATTTATTTAAGAGTGATTTCAATAGTAATTCTTATCATTTTCGTTTCAATTAGTAACAATAGAAACGAAAAAAAGTGATAGAGATGAAATGAGCAAAAATATATATAACATAAAGAAAATAAAGTTATTTTGATTTTTATTGAAACATTATTTAACTAATATTCCATTTTTTTGGTTTTGCTGTTTTTTGTTTTTATTTTTTTATTTCTGATATTAATGTAAAAATACATACAAGATGGAAAAAGATGAACAACGGTTACTAAAATATAAACTTTTAACTTTATTTGCATCTGAAAATTTAATCAATAAATTTATTTACATAGGCCTTCTCTCCTTGTTGTTGTACGGTTCCCACCGAAATACGATCTTCGTGTCCGAAGGTTCGAGTTCTACATATCCCAACATGGCGAACTCAAGGAAAAGATACTGATATGGTTTTCCGTTACCTTCCTCAGAAAATCATTAAGGAATGATTTCAGACATAAGGAGAAAGAAGCAGACAAACACAGGAAAGGAAATTTTTCAAACAATCTTGCCGACACCGCGATTTGACACATCTGCCTCATGGGAAACAGCCGCCTAATCCACTAGGCTACGCCGGAACGGCCCACCCATACTGGAAATGCTTTAAACAAATAACTTTTAAGTTATATCATATGTTCAAAAATTCATCCGGTAGATATATCTTTCAGAAATGTTTCATAAATGAGTTCGTTTTAAGTTGAGAATCTTTTCCTGTTATCAGCGAATTCTAATTCTAATTCTATTATCTCTAATTGTCGCATAATATTTTACTCAAATGTATAGATCTTTTTGAATATTATCTATCTCATTATTTACTATCTGAAGCATAAAGTCAAATGTGAAAATTTAACTTTGATTGCAAACTCATTACAATATTTCATTAGTGAAAACTGATAAAAATTAAACACTGGAACAGAAGGTGAGGTAAGGTAGCAATCTTCAGAATAACGGGAACCTACAGGAAAAAAAAATTCCACCCTCCATACGGATCGCACAGCACATGGCAGCTGTTCGCAACGGTGACCGTAATTATTAAACTGTGGTTCATTTGGCGAACTCTGGGCATTCTTTGGATTCTCATAACCCTATTGTTCTTGCTTATGAGAAAAATCATTTTACCGTAAGTGCAAGGAATCATTTTTCATTATTACAGATCACCACACATATAACGATTCCTTGTCAGTTCAGGCAATTTCTCAATATGGTTTCCATTATGAAAAAATCCTCAATACATAGGTTGAGGTGTGGAAATTCTTTTTCCCATAGGTTCCCGTTGTTCTGAAGATTGCTACCTTATCTCACCTTCTGTTCCAGTGTCTGCTGGCTGTTCACTTTCGATGTCATCCGTTTAACTTAAGTACAGCCGCTCATTACGATACCGGAAGTTTCTTCTATGCAGACGACAGAATGTGACTCTTCTTGATGTCTTCGTTCACCTTGCGGCTAAGTCACCAGATGTCTCTCTTTCTCAACATGTGACCTCCTTGCCGAAGCAGATATCCTTATAAACCCTCTCTTTTGTTAATTGTAATGTCACTCGTCAAAGTCCGTGTAGGACGAAACCTACACAAATGTGAAACCTACACAAATATATTTTTAATGTGTTAAAACATTTTAAACTAGTTATATAGGTTGGCTGTCAATTTTTTTATTCGTAATAAAATTTATTATTGCAGAAGCGTTCTCAATTTCTAATAATTCATTTCTTTTTTGCTGAAATTTCAATATTCTTTTGCTGAAATTCGCTGAAGATTTTTTTGGAAAAAACTATTGGATATTTAATGATATGAACGGAGAATTTACATTCAGCTCCCAAAGATGCATGTTGAAAGAATTACTTATTATTTGATGTCAATTTCGAACGATAAACATAATTATCGAACGAACTCCGAAATTTTCTTAATTTAATAATTTATTTTCAATCAATTTTCTAACAGTGTTAAAATTCCAAGAAAATCTTAATAGTTAAACTTTAAACATAAGAACGTCAAATTCAGGATTGATAAACAAGAATTTTTTGCATTTTCTTATTAAATAAGCTTAGCAAAACTCGCTCCGTTGCCTACCAACCGAGCAATCTACAAAACAACGAAAAGACGAATACTGCCTGCTGATGTCAGCAGAATCGATCTCATAAATCTTTTCTACATCGGAGAACCCAAAACACTTCTTTTGCCCAATGTTTTCATGACACAAAGAAATGCCTCTAAATATTATTAAATTATAAAGTATGAAATATTCAGAACCCTATAATAAAATCTCAGCTATTCACGAATTTTTAGTTTTTAGAAGAACTTTAAAAGAAACCGTGGGAGCTCCCGAAGCGTTGATGCTCAAATAGTTAATCCTTAGCAGAAACAAAATGTTTATAAGTAATATTAATAAGAAAATTAATAATGTTCAGGAAAAACTCTGAATTGTTCTATTTTTATGTTATTATTAAAAAATTTCTTTTTTTCAAAGTTTATGTAATATGTTACTTTATGATTCATGTAATCCATTAGCTTGTAAATTAATTAAATATGCAATTAAATATAAATCAGCTAAGATTTTACTGAATTTTTATTTAGTTATCATAAAAAGATACGTTTCTTCCATTCAACAATAAAATCCAGTTTTCTTTTTCATTTTAAATGTGCTTTTTTAATTTAATTTATAAATTTGGAAGTGACGTTATATTACTTATAAGGTAGTTTGCATGAATTTCGTCTGCGCTGCTAATTACGTCCGCTTCAGTTTCTCGGTCCTGTCGCTTGAAGCGCTATTGACCCCAGCAGGTATATGTAAGGGAAGGCAAACAGAGCCAGTTGTAAAAGTTTAGTGATCAGAGGAAAGCTTCTGTTTTGGTTTTATGAAGATTTTTCGTTTTCTTGGTATGGTGAGTTCTTGCAATATCATTATTAGTAGCCCTTTACGCCTAGAGGAAATGTTATATTTATATTAACTGCATGCCATTGGCATAGGTACGTTGTCGATAGAAGGGTAAGTCAGTCGTGTGCTATCAGGTTCACTTGTTGAGAAGGTAGGAGCCGCCATGTTCTTTTGAGGATGTCCATGTCCTCTTTAATGTTCCTAATTTCGTCTAGGGTGCGAAAGTAGGAACAGTTTTCGTTCGCTTTTTTTTCAGATGGAGTTTCCTTTCAAGAGATTTTATGCTCAAGCCAATTAACTATCTCCAATTATCTGTTTAGTGAAACATATGAGCGTCGTGAAAACTGCTGTCAATGGATTTCGGATAACAGACTTCATTCCTTTCAATCGAAATGATTTTGGTGCTGACGATTTTTTTTTCAGGACTATCAGTCTCTAATCAAACTTCAGGAAGCAACAAGAGAACCCATAAAGTATACCTGTCCTCCTGACCATCCGCCAACAAATAGTACGAGGACCACCAGCCTACAGTCAGTTCTAAAGACATTTGACAAGTTCCAGTGATCCAGCTATCAACATCTGCTCGAAGAGGTTCAGCAACGGTCGTCACAAAGTCTCTCCACAAAAGAAAAATTGAAGAGCCGTTTCTCTGCAAAGAAACGGCTTCGTCTAAGAAAAAGCTTGCGCTGCCGCCCAAATAAAACAGCGTGAAACCATCTACTAGAAAAACCAAACTATAAACGACCAGCTACAGTGACAACATTCAATATGACGACTCAATTGACGAAAGCAACAGTGACGATGGTGATATGGGGACTGATAGATGTGGCGAAAAATGGATCCGCTAAACAAGTTTCACATGATTTCGTGAAACATGCTCCGGCGCCAAAATCGACTGAAATTTATTTTTGATACTTGTTTGGCAGGCTAAATGCTCATCTTAAAATAAAATAATGATAAAATTATTTTTTTTCAAGTAAACTTAATATTCTTTCTGAGTTTTGCTAAATGTATGTTATAAGTATAAAATTTTGTATTACCGTACTTCACTACATTCGACTAAGTAAGTTCACTTTTGTAAGGAATTTTTTAGGGGAACGAAATTAGAAACACCTTTTTTTTGTTTTGAAGAAAGTAGGTACATTTGAATTTTGTTTTGGTATTAACAATTGATTATACAAACGATATGGCTTGGTTTCCAGGTAAAACGATAGTTAATGAAGGTAATGTCAAATTTTGGAGCTCTTACGTCATTTAATACGGTCACCAGGTATGAAAAAGTGACTAGCGGACGAAATTTGAGCCCCTACCTTAATCATATGTATTTTATATATGATCCAAATTTAATATACAATTTCCGTACTTTACTATTGTTATTTTATTATTTCCATACAAAATTATTAAATATTTCAGTCCCTTGATAGATTAAAACAACTAAGCTAAAAATACGAAGCACATTTAACAAATCAAATGAAATTAGAAATTCAATTCTAGAAAATATTGTAAAAGATGATGGATATTACATGTTATGATACTTTACTTTTATTGCCTTGTTTTATAACATTACTAAGAACTACGAAAGTGAAAACTGCTGCTTATAAAATGAGATTTTATTAAGAAAAAGTTAATCAGGTTTTCTTAGTACTGAAGATCAAAAAAGGAGAATGAGCTGATCTGCCTCACCACTGTATGTAAGATATAGACTATATGTAAGGAAAGATCTCCATCAATATAACATTTTTTATTATTACCACTTGTCTCAATTATTAGCCCGTTAGGAGTTATATAAGTCTAAATATGACATTTGAGTGATTGATTGTGGTGAATGTGTGTGGCAGGGAAGCCAACCACCTGCTGGCGAGGCTGCTTCAGTGAAGGTGGTTTGCTTCCCTGCCACCCACATTCACTACAATCAATCATTCACACTGTTAATAAATATTATACGTAATTAATAATTAATATTATCATTTATTTCAAGTAAATAATAATTATTTACATATAATAAATGAAAATAATATTTATTTTCACTGAAAATAAGTATTAAATGATAATTTATTAATACATCCGGGAAGTATCTGCCAAGGAGATAAGTCATATTTAGACGTATATAACTCCGAACGGACTAATAATTGAGACGAGTCGTAATAATAAGTTCAATGTAAGGAGATCTTTCTGTAGGTATATATCTTGTCACTATACAGGGTGAGTCAATTTCCCATATAGTTTGCCCATTCTCCTTTGAGACAAAACCTTTAAGCGAAAAAAAAAAAAGAACTTAAAATTTATTGAAGATTTCAATTGCAGAAACTTGCTTGGACAACTTAGCAAATGAAATTTGGCAGAAAGGAAAAAAAAAAAAGCTTGAAAGAATCCCAGTCTTCCAAAATCGTTTTTCTTTTCTTCTTTCAAACGATTTTCACTCAATTTTTTTCTCCCTGTCATTCGCAGCTTTAAGTTAGAAATATCCTTGGGTGGGAGATCACCCTTTCCCTCGAGTAATGAGGCATCCAAGCTCTGATTCTATGACACTAAGACACTGCCTCAGGATTGGTCTCCCTCTGCACCAACTGGGAAAAGAGTTGCAATTGGCCATCGCTGCATCAGTTCTAATTTCCCGCTGCATGGCTTACAAGTCCCTCGACTCATTTCGTCTGTCTCTCTCTTTAATCTCCTTTTGCGTCTACGTCTCTGGAGAATTTGGCAGTTCCAGCTAAGCCACATCCCTTCTTAATCCTACTTCTTAAGTCGCTTCTTTTCCCTTTTCTTCTCACATGGCTTTCTAAATTGAAAGGACAGTACCGATAGAAGTGGGAGAGCAACAGTAAGCTTTTCACACAAGGAAAGAGATTAGGTCTTCTATCTCGTTCTGCTGTTAGGTTTTATAATAAACATTCATTTATTATAAAGTCACAATTCAACAAGAAATGACTAGAATTTTATTCTTGTGTCTAGAATAGTAAACTGTTCCTTTATTTTAGAGTTATCTGTAGAAAGCTTCGAAATTTATATTATTCTTAGAATTCTAGTAAGTTTTATTGAGCCATATCAACATCTTTAAGCATTTTAATTAAAACTAGAAGTAGATGTAACCTAATGTTTTCAATTCAGAAGTCAGACAGTAACTCCTCTTAAATTTGGGGATGTATTTTTTTCGTCTTATATAATGTTTAATATAGAATTAAGTTTTGTAAAATGCTTAGAATTCCACAGATACATCGACTGAAAGATATATATTAAAAGTAAAGAAGAACACAGCAATTTTTGTTTATTACTTATGTTTGAAGCTTGAATATAACAATGCTACAGTCAAAGAAAAGGTATAATTAATAGCTTTAAATAATTATTATTACATTAAGGAGAATCGTTGAAAAAAGCGTCCCTAAAATATTTACTAAATTTCTGTTGAAATGTTTTTAAACATACACAATTACTTTTGTGTCAATTCCTGCTTTTTAGAAATAGGATTCTACCTTTCTGCATAAATTATATTTTCATGTTAAAATATCACCATCCGAAAAATTAAATTTCTTTTTCTTTTTCCATGAGATTAAGCAATCGGCTTGTGGTTTTTGTGCAGTTTTCTTATCTTTCTTGCAAGACTAACCATTCTCGTTTGGATCTTCTTTTCGTAATACAAATCACTCCGCGATGAAATACGCGTTCATCTGAAACTCGAGGTTTGTTGGATTTGGATGTGAGCCCAGAAGTGAAAGAATCTTATCAGTTGGCATTACGTTTAGTCTAGGTTAATGTAATTCGTTTAATGTGGTAGGAACGTAATCAAGGAAGGAAAGATTATTCCGTTATAATGGAATTGAGATTAATGAACACCGCATCGAGATTTAAAACTTGTACATTATTTTTCCTTTTCCACCCAATCGGCTAGTACTCTCAAACAGTAAAAGAGAAATTCTTTAAAATAGAATGATTACTAACGACTGTATTAAAAATCAATTCCACAAAAATTCAGTTTAAAAGGATTTATAGGATTTCAGTAAAATAAGATCCAGTTTTATTTTTCGTTGTAGAAAAATTTACACATTTTTTGAATTTAAATGGAACCTGAAGTACATTTTATAAAATCTAAAGTGTGCAAAACTAATACTGATTAAAATAAGCAACCCACACAACTATATTGAAAGACTGCTATGCTGAAATGATAAATGACACGTAATAATTTCATTCTGTTTCAGTGGACTCCTCATTAATGTATTCAACGATGATGGAAATTTGTTCTGAAACAATTAAAATAATTAAAGTCCATTTAAAATACTGGGATAACAGTAAATTGAAAAAAAAATATCTTTTTCCACTGTTTATACCTATTAGATAGTTTTCCTTATTTATCAATGTCAAGGAAAATAACTATTAGTAGTGCAGTATACAAGACAGTAAGGAAATTTTGTAACTTAGCTACAGAAACGGTTTGAGAATGCATAGTTTATTTATTTAGACGCTTTATAAAATGAGGGTATTTTATCTTTTTATTCGATAATATATAATTATCAGTAATAATTTCACTGAAAATCATATTTTAAATCGCATTGCGGAATCAATATTTTAGCATTTTTTATAACATATAAAATAAACGTTCCTGTTAAAATGTGATTGTTAGCAGAATACGGAAAATTATTTTACTAAGATATGAAAAAGTACGCTAAAATGATTCTGAAAGAACATGATTACTTGGGATTTTTGTTTGGAAAATTTAACATAGGGATCATACAGGGGTATAGGGAAATACCAATCAATGTTAGAGATTGCCATGATCTCACAAAAACATGGTCAACTAGAAACAGTAAGATTGTTATCTGATATTATGACGGAATAAAAAGACATCATTTTAGTGGTCTCTCAAAGTCTGTACTATATCATTTCGGCAGCATCTGTAACAGTGAAACATCTTAGTAAAAGAAGAATGAACTCAACAATTCAAGAATTCTGAAATTAAGTTAAAGTTCATTTCAAGAATTATTTACAATCTCCTATAATAAAATCCAGCGCTACTTGTAATAGTGATGATGAGGATTACATAGTAACTGCCTTAAAATTCTGCCTGTAAGTATAATAAATATAAATTAATAGTTTGGATGATGTCGTATTCATTCTGTTTTTAAGTGACATACTTTTCAATGTTATTGTACTGATAAAACCGTAATCACCTGATGGAAAATAACTGCAAAAGGAGCCGCCAATGAAAGATTTTCTCTCTGCTCACAATTTAAACAATATTTGCTGTTAAATAAATTTTAAGATATGTCATATAAAAATATTCAAAAATTCATCTCGGATATCTTTCACCTGTTCTTCATTTTTCTGACTATTGACTTGGTTTAGTCGAGGACAGCTCTTGAATCATTATAATAATAATATCCAAAGGAAAGAAATCCAACTACTGATCGGCTGTTACAGATTTGAAGACGAAGTACTGTGTAGAAGAAAAATAAATGATGGGCCTCTACATATTTTATTTTGGGTATTTGATCACAACTATTATTATTCATATTCTGGATATAGGAAACAATTCTGAGGACTAAGGAGAGATTACAATGCTTTAAGCTAAGAATGAATTATTTTAGTTAACTTTTTTCTTTCTATGACCCATTCGCATTAATTCAGTTCAGCTGATTTGTCTGGAAAATGAAAAACAAAAATGTGAGCGTTTTCAGTAACTGATTTCAGTTCATTATTTAATACAGATACATGTTCTTGTCTATCGAGAAAAAAACTGCGCAATACGCAACAGTCATATCTTTTCTTTAGTCAAAAATGATACTGGCTGTCCGTCAGCCGTTCATCATTTCTTCCAAGGAAGGCGATGCTCAAAACGAGATATGGCGGAGTAGTGGCAACTCCTTATCAGACCTGCCTCGAGTCTAATGTTGCAGAACTTTCGTCCTCGTGAAAGACTAATTTCCTGAGTAAACTTGACACGCGAGTGGACACGGCAGTGCGTGATATCCTTTGAGCTACCGGTTGGTTCCTCGCCTTTATCTCTGCAGAGTTAGGGCGCCTTGTGTTTGCATCGTATTTTCTCTGATGATGGAGAGGAGCTCGTCTATGAAGTATAAACCACAGACAATTTAACACAAGATTCGTCGTTGACAAAAAAAGAGTAACATGTATTTCATATCAGGTTAAATTCAACTGTAAATGCCTTTCTTTTTATCTTAATCGACTTTGTTTTGCTTCAGTTAATTTAAAAATGGCTTAATTAAAACATCATCTTTCATGGATGATCCTTCATTAAGACTAATTCAGGTGATGGTCCATTATGATAATATACTAATTCCAGTAATTCGAGATTGAAATCTAGCTTTTAATCGTTTCGATTTAAGCATAGCATGAAAGTAATTTCTATTATGCTATGGATTACTGATTAATCTGATCTTCTGCTCTCCTGTAATTGAAATAACATTTTTTCAATTCTTTCAAAACTTTACTTTTTAGATTGCTATTAACAAGATGAATACTAAAAATGAATATCTATTATTCATTTAAACGTCGTTATAGGTTCTAAGCTGTAAGTTATAAGCCAGGTACCACAAGAATATAATAAATTAAGAAATTTTTCAATCACATAATTCGATATTATAAACGCTTAATTAGATAAATTTGAAAGCTAATAGTAAATGCTTTCGAAAAGGAATTTCTAATGTGTATATAATAATTAATTCCATTATTCAGATATTCTCATGATACAATTAGAAACGTGTAATTTTTCAGCTCCCAGTTTAGTATTGTAGAAGGTTATTCAAACTCGTTTCCTATTACCAGATAATCTGTCTATTTTTATCTTTAGATAAAATGTCTCAAAACGTATTTTCATCTATTAATCAATCTATAACCAAAAGGAAATAAAAGAAGCAGTCTTCAGCGATTGAATTGAAACCTTATGATACAACAGTTCAGATGTCAAATTTTGCTCAAGTCAATAGTGTGCACCATTGGCAAAACTTCATACAATTATATCATTCAATGAATGTTGTATTATGAAAATTGAGTTATTATTTAATTCTTGAATAACAAAATATACTAACAAAATGATTTCTGGAATTGATTCATAAAAATGCATTGAACTCAGGATAACAAATTAATATGTCCAATCATTGTATATATAACAATTTAATTAATTTACCTTATGAACATAGTCTTTTAACTTTCATGTGACGAAAATGTATTCTGGAATAATTTTCCACTATCTTTATAAAGAATTCAATTTTTAAAAAAAAGCTTGCTTTTTTAACTCCTGACAAATCAACGGCAATTATAATTAAATGGAATGTTTTGTTCTCCAAGCCTCTGAAATCAATGATTTTTTTTTTCTTCCATTCTAATTCTGGTACCAGCAAGTGATATAGTCAGCATTTCAAGCGCCTCTATTTACGCTTCTACTTCATCTTTTCAACCATGGCGCTTTCGCTTTCGTTTTCGGAGAGATATATTTCCAACGGAGCTTTAAAGAATTCCTGACACGCTTAAACTCGAATCATCTATTTCAAATCTCATAAAACAAGTCAATATAAAACTTTCGTTTCCGGAATATTACAAATAAATGCTAAAATCAATTAGGAAAATGTTTTTAATTATAATCTATACTATGAATAATGATTGAATATCCATAAGAATTTTATCATTATACCATATTCAATATTTTTAAATAATTTTCAAACAAATAACTTGGTTTCAGAGATCGCTAAATTATTGGACGATTTACTTTAGTGCTTACATTACAATCAATGTGACAAATTCTAAAAACTTCTTCTTTATTCTAAGATGAACAGAAACATGTGAACTTTTCACATGTTTTTACAAACATAAATGTTCAAACATGTAAATCCATATTAACAACAATGCATATTTATGTTAGTGTTATAGCAAATATTTATTTTTATATTAATATTACATTACATTAAAATTTATTGCCATAACTTTAGTTACTATTAATTGGCAATAACGTTAACAAAAAGGAAATAAAATACATGATAAGCTGTAAAAATATTACATAAAAATATTCAGAACCATTCATTTTAAATATTGTTTTCATTTTCTTTACTAGATTTCATCGCTGCACATCAATAATGTCAAGGAAGTAGCCGGGATTTTTATTAAAAGATTGGAAATGATAAACTATGCATCACATAATTCCTTATTTCGTATTTAAAATTTTATCCGTTAATGAAAATAAAATCATTTAATTCGAAATTATTAAAGAATGACGAAATAAGGTTTAGAACGGATAAAATTTATAGCGAACCTTATTTCTTTAAGAACATTACCATTTGACTGAATTTTCTAAGATGATACCAGGATCAATTCATAAGTAGGCCTAATGGTAACTACATGTTATCTGCCAAACATGCAGTAACTCTGAAATTCTAGAATATATGTTTTAATGCCTCTTTGATATTCTTCTGATTGCCACCACCGATATGGGTCAGTGGAAAACGTCATAGGGATAAATGGAAAATACGTATTGGAAATCATCGTTTAATAAAGCAATGCAGTGAGCCAAGAAAGAAAAAGGAACACAGGAATACTTAATACACATTGCTAACACCATATTAGGAGGCAGAGAATACCTTTGCCTGCATGTGGGTCATTAAAGTGTTGAACCTCTCGCCGAAACCACATCTTTGTTCACAACTGCAGTTTGAGTTTTTGGAATCAAATCAAAGTCGTAGGGACTCAGGTCTGGCGAATACTGAGGGTGTTCCAAAACCTTCCTCTCCGTCGATACGTACGTATTGTCCACTTGTCCCAGGACGATTCTCCACTGATCCAGACAACATCAGTGGTGCCAATCAGAAGAACAGGTTTTCAAACGTATATTCTAGAATGTATATTGCAGTATTACCGCATGTTTAGCAGATAAAAAAATAATTGCATGACTTATGAATCCACCTCGGTATATTAATTAACATTTAACTCTATTTTTGAATAATAATATAGAGCTCAAAAAGTAGATTTTAGAACTAAACTTAATGCTGCAATTATTGTCTTGAAAATATTCTCTTGATATTCTGAACAATATACATTTTCGTTTCTGTTTCACTAAACCAAGTGTTCGGATTATAAATTTTCAAGTTTAATAGCTGTCATATTAAGTAGATATTCTTGATTAAATATTTGAAAAAAAAAATACATGTTTGTAAATCAAAGATACTATTTAAGTCTTTAGTTAAGCTATATATATATATATATATATATATACAGGGTGTTTCAAAAATACACGGCATAATTTCAGGTATGTATTTCCCACATGTAGACAATCAAAATAGTTCATTACAACATATGTCCGGAAATGCTTCATTTCCGAGTTATGGCCTTCACAACATTGAAAATCACCGGAACGTTTTTCGTTCCGCCGGTCGTTGCCATTACAGAAGATGTTCAAAATGACCACCTCCTGCTTGAATACAGACCTCACATCGATGTCTCATTGAACGTTTTTCTTTCCGCAGGTCGTTGCCGTCAAAGGACACATTAAGAGGGCACTCTGACAGATCATTCCGAGGCGAAGGTTAAATTCAGTGGTGTGTTTGGCGTTCGACTGTGTGTCATGTACACAAATCAGGAGCTGGCAGAGATGCACTTCATGTACGGTAAGGCAGACGGCAATGCTGGCTCGTCGTTTGTACCAGGAGAGGTACCCACAGCGACAATGTCCAGATCGGAAGACATTTGTAAGTCTCCATCACCGTCTGTGCGAGTATGGAAAATTTCACTCTCCTGGATTGGGAAGGGGACGACCAAGGTCTACAACTCCAGAAGAACAGGAGGAGATTCTGGAGACTGTGAACAGAACTCCTTCTGTCAGCACACGAAGGTTAGCGTTGCAAGTGAATGTTCCCCATACGACTGTCTGGAGACTGCTGAAAGAGCATCAATTGTATCCTTATCATTTGCAACGTGTACAGGCGCTGTCACCAGCAGATTACCCTGCACGAGTTAGGTTCTGTCAGTGGTTCTTGCAGCAGTGTGCTGCAAATCAGAACTTTCCTGCCTTAGTATTATTTACAGATGAAGCACAGTTCACACGAGATGGCATAACAAATTTCCACAATCAGCATGTATGGGCGTATGAAAACCCAAATGCAACTGTTGTATCTCATCACCAGGTGCGGTTCTCCCTCAACATGTGGGCCGGTATCATTGGTGATCGATTAGTTGGACCCCATGTACTTGTAAACAGACTTACGGGGCAGGCGTACACAAACTTCCTGGAAAACACCATACCTCATGTTTATGACGACACTCCACTGATCGATCGTCAGCACGCTCACTTCTTGCATGACGGCGCTCCTGCACACTTCAGTCGTACGGCTCGCCGGTACTTGGATCGAACGTTTCCTGATCGATGGATAGGTAGAGGTGGCCCAATTGCTTGGCCTCCACGCTCACCTGATCTGAACCCTCTCGATTTCTACTTGTGGGGCCATTTAAAATCATTGGTTTATTCGTCTCCGGTGCCTGATTTGGAATCCCTTCGGAATCGAATTGTGGCACGTTCTGAGGACATACGCAACATTCCTGGAGTGTGGGATCGTGTTCGCAGGTCATTGAGACATCGATGTGAGGTCTGTATTCAAGCAGGAGGTGGTCATTTTGAACATCTTCTGTAATGGCAACGACCGGCGGAACGAAAAACGTTCCGGTGATTTTCAATGTTGTGAAGGCCATAACTCGGAAATGAAGCATTTCCGGACATATGTTGTAATGAACTATTTTGATTGTCTACATGTGGGAAATACATACCTGAAATTATGCCGTGTATTTTTGAAACACCCTGTATATATATATATATATGTATGTATGTATGTATATATATATATATATATATATATAAAATTTGCCGGAAAGCTTTCTGAAATTTAAAAACCAAATTAATTTCAAAAAACTGTTTCTGTGTAAGTATTAACATTCGAATATACAAACACGTCATCAGCGGCATCTGGTGTTGAATTTTGAAAATAAGCTAAAATTTAGAAATCACAAAAGCGCTTTATTATAAGAAGATTGCTCTCTTTTTAATATTTTTTTAGGTTTTTTTAAATTTATTTTTCATTTTTTTAAATTATCTTTTAAATTATATGCATTTTTTTTTTTTTTTTTGCCGCTGATGACGTGTTTGTATATTCGAATGTTAATAGTTTAGTAATGTAAGTTAATTTTATTCTTATATTCTTTACATTCTGAATTCTAAATTGCAAATCATTAATGAAATATTTGCATTACGAAACTTGAAAAGGTGTCGATTCAAGTTTTGTGTATTGGATTTATATATATATATAAATATATAAATATATATCAAATATAAATATATATCAAACAGGCAAAACTCTGTTTCTAAATTTTGCCGCTGATGACGTGAGGATAAATTGGCCGTATCTTCACAGAAACAGTGAGATGGTCTTTATATTGGCGTTTTTCACATCATTTTTTTTTTCCACATCACTATCCGGATATATAATTATATGACATGTTTCACAGAAATGAACATATCACGTACTAGATATATTTTCTATGGATATCCTTTTGAATAAATTTTTAAATTTTATAAATAATAAAATGTGATAAAAGGTAAATTTAAGATGTTTAAAATATATCAAGAATATTAATGACTTCTAAATACTTGTTGAATTTCTTGAATTCAGATGAGTTCAGAATTTCTTAAATTATTTAAAAATAAGAAAAATTTCAATCTATATATTTTTTGCATTCTTGCAAATTCTTAAGAATTTCACTTCAGACTCCATTATAAGAAGCCTTATTTTTCGATTTTAGGAAATTTATGCATCACCTACTTAAAATACTGCGTTTCCATTACTGCGAGTCCCATTTTTCTTGTTGAGGTCTAACAGTACTTCTTAAAGTATTATTTTTTTGCCTTAAACATTAGTCTTTATCGGAGAATTATCAGAAATTGCAAGAATAATTAAAATTTTGAAATCAGTTTCGTTAAATCGACATAGAAATGGATAGTTCAGTCTATTTTTTTTCTTTTAATACATTTTGTCGATTCGATTACTGATTATTTATTAATTTTTTTTGCAAATAGGATAATAAAAGATTCTGAGATAAGACAGATGAAGAAAATATAATCTTTTTCCATTAAAATAAATAATCAGAACAGAATTGTTCAAAAAAATTTAGAAAATTCATTGATTTATAAAAGTTTGTGAGCATTTTGTTTTATTGCAGAATTTCCTACTTTTATTAATACCTACGACATACGTTTTCTTTTTTAATGGACGAAGAACTCGTAACAGTTTCTGTCTATAAGAATTTCGTGAATGTCTACCTGACTTTGATCGTGTTGATAACTGTAGCTGTAACTCTCTTAAATTATCAAAGGAAACTAATTGCTGAGAGAAAGAGTTAGGTAAATTCCTTTGGCTTTATTGTCGCTATAAAAACGGAGTAATAAGCTTGTAACATGTTAACAAATAGAGCTTTCTTATTTCTTTACTTATAAATCATAGTGCGTTAATTTCACATGTGCATTCAGCCAATTTTCCAATTGAAAACGTTCTTGCAGAGAGAAATCGAGACGGAGCAGGTGGAATTAATTATGTTTAGTTTTCGCTTGAATTCAATCGAGAAATGATGCATATTAAGAGGCTGAAATAACCTATTCCCGGATGAAAGAAATGATGTTTGGAATACGATCAAATTTTAATTTCTAATTTTCTGCCTAATAATAATAAAGAAAAAAAACTCAATAAAGATGTATTTAACAGCGGGGCTTTCTTTCCCTTCCAGTACCCTTATTCATCTAATTAAGGTTGGAAATAGACTTTTTATACTCTAATGAGACTCTCTCGAAGTTTCTCTGAATGGCAAAACATTTTATCAGATAAAAAAAGCTTCATTTAATTAAAATCATGAGTTTATTCTTCTGGACTTAAAGTTCTAAAGCAAACAAGTTAAATTCAATTACAAAGAAAAGAAAACAATTCAATTATAAAGATAGTCAAAAAGTTTTGTGATTGTGTTTACATTTTTTTGTATGAACATAAATTGACGGAGAACACATTAAATAAAATATTGATTTAATTAATGAAAGAGAAATGTAATTGATGCTGCACAAAACAACTGTGCTCTAATGAATAGTCTGATGACAATGATCTACGAAAAAAATACTTAAACTCTGTTATATTTTCTGCTGTAATTTTGTTAATCGTCAGTATCAATAAACAAGCAAAAAAGTTCAATAAAAGAATTTCGAAACTCCAGTGACAATTATTTTTTTCATTCTTTAATCTTTAACATTCTTTCACATTCAAGTTCTATATTTCAAATGGAGACTGTAGATGTACAGCTTTATTTGATCTTCTTTGGAGGTCCATAGTGTGGAAGGTTCCTTGTATTGTGTTTAAAAAACGTCAAATTCCATTATGAATTCTCAGTTTTTCGAGTACTAATTTTATTATGAAAAGGAGACAAAACCTGAGTTGTCAAGATATTCTTTGAAGCATGGATGCGACTAGTGACATCAGTATCATCAAACTACGCGTACACTTTTTTTATAGCACTGATATTGAAGCGGAACTCTACAATCATACATTTTTTGAAATCTCAGATTACCAGATTAGAGATCTTATCCAATTGGTGTAACATTTAACGTAATAGATATCATTTGCTTAATAAATTTAGAATAGGCAACCACCAGTTATAGATTAATTCAAAAGTAAATTTAACAAATGGTGTAAAAAATTTTGTATAATCTGAAATATCTGTTATTTTTCTTTTAATATTATCTTTCGTTTTCAATTGAAAACATTTCTTATTGAAATCTTTATGTTTTGTTGATTTAATTTGGATTGAGATGATCTTCTTAATTATTATATTTACTTTAGATATTATTGCTTTTTGCCATTTTTATCCTTTCTTTATATTTATCTGGCACTTAAAATAAAAATAGCATGAAAGAAATTATCCCATCCTTCTGCCGTCATGCATAAGATCCTTAATTGGCCAAATGAAGAAAATCAAGTTTAGAGTTTGATCGATTATTTTGTAATTTCGGTTTTATAACTTCGATTTTGTAACTTTTTGTTAATATTAAAAAATATGCTGTAGGCCTAAATGAAAACGCATTAGAATGTTGCCAAACGTACTTGAAACTCTTGGAAATTTCCGAATGCTTTTAAAATCTTTATGAAATACAATTTTTAATTCTTTTCATGAATCTTTATGAAAAAAAAATAATTTTAGACTTTTGAAGATAAAAAAAATGAAACATTTCACAAAGGTGAACTGTTTTCTTTTGGTCGATTGCTTAAACTATTATTTAGCCCTATAATTAATTCTTACAACATTTAATTTTAATTCAGAATTTAAATAAAAATAAAGTGAACGTGTAGGATATATTTATTTATGTCGAGGAGTCAGATATATTTTTATCTATGTGTAAGTTTATCATTAGAGTTCATTCTTCCAAACGTACTTTCTTTATTCTTCAGTCTGATAAATAACTATAAGATTTATTGCATTTTAACTTAATATAAAGAAGTTTTAGCTGTTGTCAATAACAATTCAGATTACTATTTCCTTGTTAGCAAATAGTAGTCTGAAACTAAAATTGTTTAAAGTCAAATTAAAGTGAAATTCAAAACTTCTAATTTCACTTTAGTTTGATTTTAGGCAATTTTTAAAGACATGGTTATACTACAAGCAGAATTTCATAAAATGATTGTCTTTATATCGCTATATTACTCCATTCTACTGAATTTGTTAGTAACATTTTAAATAATTGTCTATAAATACCAAAAGTATGTTAATAAGAAACGTAATATCCTGTTTAGCTTATCTTTTCACAATATTCAATAATACTTTGTTTAAAAATTACTGCTAATGAAAAGAGGAATTTTTAAGAAGTAATTATATTTTAACATCTTTCAAAAGCTGAAAGTGAGATGTCTAACGTTTTACTCACATTATTCATCAAAAGAATATACAATTTGGTTGCATTTTGAGACAATAGAAATAACTAATATGTAAACAAAGATATGAATACACAGTACAGTATTTCATTTCGAATAACGCGAGATAGTTGCTTTCTATTTAGTTGTAGTAGCTACATAGACCTACAAATATAAAAATATAAAGTTGCTTTAAAGAAACATGAAAACAGCCGTTTTAAATTCCTAACCTAAGTTAAACACCAATCAATAGTTTTTAGAAAAGGAGGATGAGGTAGTGACTATCTGAAATAGTCACTACCTCATCCCCCTTTTCTAAAATATCTGAAATAAACCTATTGACCCCATTCATCAGAAACTGCGACGTAGATCTACAAGGTATATCATTTTATTTTAAAACAATTCTTTAACTTTTATTTTTTGTTTTTCAAAGATACATGTATTTGTTCGAGACAAAAAAAATAACGCAATATTATTTTAGAAATGAATATTGTAAATGTTGTCAACTTCAAATGAAACTACAAAATTAAAACTACAAAACTTTCATTAAAACTACAAAATAATATTTTTCATGTAATTTTCTGCATTCATCTTTTTACAATTTTGTCTTGAATTCTCACGGCCGAAAATATTTATTATTCAAATTTGAAACTAAAAGACTTGCTCTCTTTTTCCTCGCAGTACAAATAACTTAAATATAAAAGTTAAATTTGATGTAAATTTTAGACACTACTTTAAAACTTGGATTATTTTAATTGTAAAGTTATTTTTTTTTGTAGCTTGATAAGTTAGTTTTTTTTTAAATGTTTAAATAACGTACGTTCGAAAATTTCTTCTGCTGCATTTGATATGTCCGAGTGTAATTCTTAATAATGAAACTATAATACGAATTTCTGGACCTATAAAAGTGAACATTAGATAATGTGATGATTTATCCATTACTGAGATAAGTCGACTGAATTTTTCTGGCTCAGATACAAAAACAGAAAAAAGAATGATCACAACTCCGTCAGTAATAACTGTAAGCCAACAACAGTCTAAAGTTGGGAAATTTTCGATGATGTTCCAATACCAGAGAATTTCCTCTCATTCAGCCAAACTAGTCGCCACGAAAACGGCCAAAAACGAAGACCATCTGCTGGTTTCCCTGGCCGTAACCGTCGACTTGGCTCCGGATTAGAATGGTAGGTAATGGCGAGTTCCCACCGAAGGGACTCCACGATTGCACTGACCAATTTGGCCGTCTGTTTTTTCCTTCCCATTTCGTTCGGTTGCCAAACAATATCTGACCTTTTCGACAAGGAGCATCTCGAAGTCCATCCTCCTTCCAATCGATTCTCTGGTCAATGGAAAGGATTTTTTGTCCTTTCATTTTAATTGTTTTTCCCTTTTATTTTTCTGCATATTGAAGTAGTAGCCTGCTGTATACGTTAGTAATGATTAATTGTTATAAGTGGTGCGTTACTGAATAAAAACTAAAGTGAAATAAAGGCATTTCACGCCGACACTGTTCATAACTGCCATTGTTAAATCTTATATTCGCAAAAATACCAGTTAGAAAGTATAGTGTTTCGTTTCAAACACAAATGGGACTTGCTGAAAACAGTTATGTAACGTTCTTTTTTAAAAATTATTTAACTAAATTACTTTCGGAATCTCATCTACATTTATCCTAATTACTTTACTAATTTATATTTACTTAATGAATTTTCATCTACATAGTTTTACTTTTTACCAAATCTAAAACAAAATGAATATCAAACGATGAAAAGACAAGCACAAATTAATTGCAAAATCTTCATTTTATTCCGGAGTTAATAAAATACGATACTGAGTTTTTGTTCTGGCCAAACTGTTGTTTTTTTTTTTTGCTCAAAATGTTACAGCTTCCAAAGTAATTTTCAATTTATCTTATTGTTATTTTTTTACTAGCTACTTTAATTTTACAAGAGAAATCCTCATTTGACTTTCAGTATTCGTGAGTTGTTGTTTTTTCAATAATTATCTCTGAGAATATTTTCTTGATCAATAATCCAGAAAAAATCATGTGGTTAACTAAACATTGAATGATTCAATGTACAATCAAATCTTCCCTTTAAACTACTAGCCAGCTGTTGCGGGATCGATCTGACGACCTTCATACAACAAAGCTAAAAGCCGTTCATGCGCCGTTCAACAGCGCCAGTAATTCTGGCTACAAAGGGAGGGGAAGACTTCAGAAAGACGTTCAGAGTTACATTTTTGCTCAACACGCGTCTTACGTTACCTCAGTTGCATTATATTACCTGTGAAGTTATTTTTACTTTCATCAGTCCAATGCAGAAGCCCCTACTCGTGAGTTAGAACTCATCAGAACTGCGTAAAGGTCCGCTGTCAGTTAACTCATTGAAATCGATGATTAAGAAGTTTGCAGAATCAGAATCGCTAACAGTTTGGCTTGGCAGAGCACGTAAACCAGTGATACAACAGACAATATAGATGTTGCGACTGCGATCGTCGACAGCAGAGAGGGGATCCGTCTTAGAAGTAGCAGCGCCCACAGAGTAGCGAGACAGCTACATTTGACATAAGCCACTGTATGGAATGTCTCGCGGAAAGTTATCCACTTGTAACAATTTTCTTTTTTGAGAACATTACTCTGACATGATCAGTAACCTATTCCATTACCACACAGCAATATGGAAATATGCTGAACAGTTACGTTCTTCCGCAACTTCTGCTACGACAATTTTTAGGCAAGATGGAGCATTACCACATATGGTTCGATCGGTGCATGAAATCATTCGTTTCTTGCGGTTGCTTAGCGGCCTCGCTGCCCGGATTTAACTCAATGCGATTTTTGTATGTGGGGTTACTTAAAGTCCAATGTATCTTTGCGAGGTCCCGAACTTGACTACCTTATAGGCCGTTTTACATGTATCATTTCACAAGCCATAATCAGTGATGTTGACCACATTGCCACATGTAGACCCTGCCCTACTTTCGAAGAGATGGGAGCAATGGGATGGCTGGCCATCTGACACTAGCGCTCCTGGTGACCGAATTGTAGAACTTCAAGTCCAATCGATTTGTATCTATTTATTCGAAATTACCGATTACAAAAACGATATGCACGTATAGAGGTCATGTTTTCCTTATGTTTTCGTGGATGCTTTCAGAAAATGTTACATTAGTAATCAAAATCATTACAGAATTTCGGCCTGAAAATTTGAATCGGCGAGCGATTGGAATCTCGAAAACATATCGTGGATGGTCGAGATTTAACGAGAACTATCAAAACTGAAAAAACAAAAGAAAAACAAAACGATGAAAAATGAATATTTAAATGAATATTTCCTATTTTAATCAATTAAAAACATTCTTTCATTTATTCGATGCATTGAATAAATGATTTTTATATAAATCAATGCTATTTTATTCGTAAATAAAACGTACGTATGATGACAATTGAGAATTGTAAATTTTCCGTGTGATGGAAGGCGATATGGTACGTGTAAAACAAGAGAAAAAAAAGCTTGCTTTTCACTGGCCATCTACCCTGACA
The DNA here is from genome assembly GCA_023159025.1 of Thereuonema tuberculata. Taxonomy (NCBI): domain Eukaryota; kingdom Metazoa; phylum Arthropoda; class Chilopoda; order Scutigeromorpha; family Scutigeridae; genus Thereuonema; species Thereuonema tuberculata. Next base: position 135,215,021 of record JAFIDM010000001.1, read on the forward strand.
TGGCCTGCATTATGGCCTGTTGAAATGGTACATGTAAAACGGCCTTTAAGGACAACATAGCACCTGCTAGAATGAACATTCCTTCAGACATGTTACGTTCGGCTGTACAGAACGTTCTGCACGGTATGCAAATCCTGGTCCTTAAGAAGGGTGGTCACATTGAACATATACCATTACCGCACGGGGAAAATTAATGTGCTGCAAAAGGTGATGTTTCAGTTCAGTTTCGTCTTTGTTATTTATTTGTCTGTACATTCCAACTGTTTTTTACATTGCACAATACAAATTTACCTCTATCGGCGACTTTTGAAACTATTTTTTTTTTTTCGCGGTGTCTTTCTTCCAATCTACTAGTCTCCCCACCAAATTTCGTTTTTTAATTGAGCTATAGATGGCTTTGAGTATTGTCAGCTTAATTACGGCCCTCTTCTATATTTAGAAATAATAAACAATAAGAAATAATGTTAAGAAAACAGGAAAATACTTTTATATATTCGTTTTTTGATACAGTAAATTTGAATTTTCATTTTTAATAGAAATGAATTTTCTATAATTTTTAATCATGTGCAAAATTTTGAAAATAAAAAGAGGATGAATTAAAAAGATTATTCAAATTTATTCAATTCGAAAATTAAGTTTATGTTAGATAGCAAATGGCATACTGGATATTTACGAACACTTAATCTTCATTTGGAAGTTGTACTAATTTTTTTTTCTCAACATTCAAGGAATTACAATGAAAATTCAATTTATTCTAAAATCGATAGAACATATATAAATTTAGGATGTCATGGTGTACTTTCACATCTTAATTGGTGATCTGAATTGCCACTGATTTTCGGATTGCATTAAGGATACAAAGCTGAACCAATTCTCTTTGAAACTGTTTCGTGTTTCCGTGTAAATTAGCGCCTTCCATTTGCCAATGAGATAGATGGCAAACACTGTAATCTGCTGACATTGCTAAGGCAGTTGTTAATTTATGTCAACAGGCAACAGCATCCTAGGAAATCTTTGCGTGTACTAGCCATCTCTTAACCTCTGAATCCATGCATTGCAAGCGATTCCCTTTTACTGTTGTCTCAATTGGCCTGAAATAAACAAATTGCTTTGCCAAGGAATCCTAATAAGGACGAACTTGAATAAACTATTGTTGAAGGAATTCGTAATTCGAAGTTTCCTACTTAGTTACACTTTGTCTCTTTCTTTTATAATTGCAGAATTTTATAAGACCCAACAACGAACTAAAAAGTACATATAAAAGTGTACTAACAAAATGAATAGCTTTCATTATCGTCGTAAATATATATATATATATATATATTATTTTATTTTAATTAAATAATTTAATTTGATTAATATTTCATTTGTTTATAAACTAAAGCTAGGCGAACATGATTCATCCCGTTCGCGCGTTTTGAACGGACATGTGTGACAGAAACATGTTGAGGAGACCTCCAGGGTAGAACACGTCAGAACATTCAGCACATGTCTTTCAGAAATCCAACCAATAAAAGCACAGAATTGAAATACGTCATTGATGACATCATTCGTATATCCCCTGAATATCTCAATTCCCCTGCGCTGAAAACCATCAAAAAGCTATTATTGTAATAAGAACTATCATCATTCGACAGGAAACAATGTTTATACTGAAATGTAGTATTTTTATGCATCAAAATACGCTAGAAAACATTTTGAAGAAAGAGTTTCGAACGATATTGAATGATATTATTCCTCTTTCTCAACTATGAATCAAACAGTGAAAATAATTTTAAAGTTTTGAATTTGCTAATTATTGAAGCTTTTAAAATGGCAAAATTCACATTGAGAAATTAACAAATCAATCCTGAGATATTTTCTTTTTGAATTTCTTAGATTTATTGTGATTTATTCTTCCATTCTTTACCAGCGAGTGATCGGCTATCCCAGAATTCCTTGCTATCACAGTCGATGCTGTGCAATTATGAAAAAAAATCTAGTTATTTAAAAACTCACTGATAAATTCTGACCCATAAAATTAATGCAATTAAGTATAGACTTTATTTATTTTTGAAAGATAATCTCAATATTTTGATAATAATTTTGTAATAGCTTTCCGTCCAGCTGAAGTGGAGACAATCGAAGGGAAGCCATTTCTACGAATGGGCGTGACGTCACGACTGACGTGTTCAAAGCTGCACTTTGGTAGCCCGACCAAATGTCTTGCTTGAGCAAAATAGAACTAGTCGACCAACTTGTTTGGCAAGCTACGGTCCGTCGAAAACCCGTCAGACAAGGTCGCATGGTACGTGTTGCCCGTTGCTTTATCGTGTTCGCCCTACATAATCCTCATCATATCATATTAAATTGACAGTTATTCTTTAAAAAGAAATAATAAGAAAACAATCTTGCAGGTCAAGATAATCTAACAAAAGATTTGAAATAACACATTGCCAACTATATTAGCACACAATTAACAAAGGAAACAGTCAAAATAAATACAAAACAAATACGACGTAAGTTTCAGAATCTCTTAATAGATTCTCTTTTCAAGTAAACGTAAGAACAAAATAAAAACAAAAAACCTGGATTTAGGTCTATAACTTCGATGTTTCCGACCTACGCCACCCTAGCGGCCAGATTAGAAAAAAAATATTAAATTTATTAAATTTGCCAGTAGACAGTAAAAAGGATTTCACACACTGAACTAATGTCAACGGGAATCCTTGGTAGCCACTTCATACTTCTTAGAAATCAGCAGCAGAATTTACCTTTCTGCAACAATTTCTCTCCGTTTCATCTTAAAGGTATCAGAGTAGAATATAAAACAACTTCACTCCTCTTCCATGAGTATCTAAAATATATTTATTTCAAATACACAAAGCAAAATTTCGAGAAAAAATTTGCTTTGTGCATTTGAAATAAATATATTTTCGATACTCCTGTAAGAGGAGTGAAGTTGTTAGAATTTACCTTTGATGATAGAAGCAGGCCGTGCGAAAAGTTACGGAAACCACTTCCGCTCCCGGCAGTGGTACCCAAACATCAAAAGCAACAAAATGAAATTAATCCTGTGAACTTCATACTGTTAAACTCCTGCCATTTTCTTGAAAGTGTTTAAGGAATTTAACTAAGGAATAAAAACAAAAAGGGAAAGCATAATGCCATGAAAACCAAAATTAACGTCCGCAAATAACATATTAACACAATAAATTTCGCCACTATTGAAAATTTTTGTTTTAATCTATTATTTATGAACTTTAATTTTGTTTTTCATATTATTAAATTTATATTTATAATTACGAAAATTTCCAACTACCGTAATGAGATTTAAAGAAATTGCAGGTTACTTATTCAGACAGTGAAATCTGCTAAGTAATTTAAAAGTACAAACTAAAAGTTACAAATTGCATTAATTTAAGTGTTCTCTAAAAGTAGCAATCATTTGTGTTTTTAAATTTCTAAATTACGGTTTCTTTAATATTTCTGGTGCAAAACAATAGCCTGTGAAAACTTTCAAAAGATCTACGTTTGCAAATCGAATAATCTTCGTTGACGTTTCGCGCATTAATTAAGATAAAGGATTCCAACACATAGGATGCAAGCCTGTGCGGATCGTTGAACGTACAGCCTTAACGATTCTCCACAATCGGGAAGTAGCTGGGGTTCTGTTGGTCAGTCCTCCCGACGCAACTATGGGAAAGAAACCATTTTATAGATGGTTGGATGAACCCTATCACTCATCTTGAGTATAAGAAAATTCAACCCAGGTTCCTCCAGTACACAACCCAGGAGCCACTGGATTACTGGACTTTCGGGCATTAGCAGAGAAAATTCAATGCATTACACAATTATCCAATTCCAGATTTTTTTCGAAATTGATCTGGTATAGATCTGACGTAATAAATGTTGCATTTAATTAAATGTAGCTGTAGCATTTAGAAATGACCAATTAAATATTTAATAAACATTTTATTAAGATTCAGTTTCGTCAATTATTGGTAATGAACACTTTTTATGTGTATTTTAATTGATGAACGTTGCATTAGGGACCTTGCCAAAATTTGATTCGATAAACAAAGTTACTTTAAAAAAGATAAAATATGTAAAACTTCAGATTAAAGCTTCAGATTAATTATTGTGAATGGTTTATACATAATTTACTTCAAAATGAACTCTCCAGTATAATTTTCAAAGGATCTTTAAAAAACTTCATTGTCTTGTCGTTCTTTCTTTCTTTCTTACTTTTTTTTCGGTTTTTCATCTGTTACATAGAAATTCGAGACGGTTTCACCTTTGAAATCAAATCAAAACAAAGGAAAATTAAGTTGCAACTTTTTATGAGAAATTTTTCAATCTTTTTCGCTATTAACTCTCACAACTATTATTCTTGAATGAATGGGTCAGGATTTTTCATTTTCTTGATCTGAAGTTATTGATTTTTCTTTGGGCATTATGTATCAATATGATAATATCTGAATTATTATTTTTTTTAATTCCTATTGTAATGGAAGGCCTGAGTAAAATCTTCAAAAAAATGATCTAACCTATCTATGCTATCTACTCCCATGATATCATATTTTCCCCATATATTTTTCCCCATATCAATTTATAAGCATCATTACAACCTATTTCTATTATCTGCAATTTAAAGTGGTTATGTTCATATCACACCCATCGTTATGAACATAGAAGAAAAGAAACCACACATTATGTTTATTTTCTAGAGGAATTTTGCTGTAAATTATTACGATATGTTTGTAATAAAAATGTGTTGATTTTAATGAAATATATTCCGAATAGTGTGCGTTGGAGTTTGCATTATTCAATAAGCTGGATAAGTAGTTGTTTGCACATGCAGAGAACTTATTAAACAACTTTGTATTAGGATAATTGTTTGTAAAAATAATATTTATCTTCAAGATGTTAATTAATCTGATATAAATAATGCATCATTTAAGCTTTCCATTTGCAGTTTCGAATAATTAATTAGGTAATTTCAAAAGAAAATAAGCTTAGACATTTATTCGTAAACATCATAACGAAAATATAATTTTATATTGGATATAATTGAAATGAAATAAGGCATAACAATTAAGCATTAATAAGTAAATTACTTGCTTTGTTAATAAACTGCTAATAATAACCTAGTAGCTTCACTTCTGTAACTAAAATTATATATATTTCAAATAATCAAATATGTGATATTTTCTGTTTCGAGATTAACATTTTTTATATTACAAATTCATTTATCAATTTAGGTCTGAACTATACGAAGTTAAGATAGGGAACCATCTATCATAATATCATTTAATAACAATAATTTGAATAATAGTGGGCACGGTAGCCAAGTGGGCACTTGGCTGCGGGTTGGAGGTGGCGTGTTCGATTTTCCCAAGCTCCATTCTCCTCCTAACGGGTCCTAGGATCTATCCAGCTCTCTGTTTGAATTGGTACTGGGAATTAAAGGTGGTCGCGCTGACCACCTGGCGTCGACTTAGTCCTGTTGGTCACGGAACGCCGCGCCGGGAGCCTTACCTACCGCAATCCAAAGGGCTACTTTGGCTTATAGTGGTACAATTTAACTTTAACTTTGAATTAATAATAGCTAAAGAAAAATCAAACTAAAAATGATTTCTTTCACTACTGCCAAATTTTGAGTTTACGGATAAAAGTTTGTGTTTCTATCCGTTCTGAAAACGTTCAGAATTGAATCACGACTGTCACCCTTTGGCATACCAGCACAAACGCAAAGAATAGACATTGATCTCCAAGAATCATGGAAAGCAGGGGGTTCAACGCATTTTTGTTTTTTTTTTGCACCTTTATATTTTCTTGCTTTATCTACATTAGAATTCCTGACGGAGCATCGAACCAACTTCTCGTTGACAATTGTAGCTACTGGAAAGATATACCAACTACTACCAACTAGTTCAACCAAACCAACTAGACTACCAACTAAATACCACATTTACAGTGGTAAGGCTTTACTCTTTCCTACTAGAATGTTCACAGTCCGTTTAGTAACGAACAAAGCCCACAGTATGTAACTCTGTTTTTATTTTATCTTATACGCAATTACAATACTTTATCAGTGTTAAAATTTAAAAATGTTATCTGATTAATTTGATACGACTTTGATTACTATTGCTTTACAACAATAGATTGATTAGAGAATTACAATTAATGATATAATTACTTTTTTCTCGCAAGACAATTTTCTTAGAAATTAAGAAACTTATTATCATCTCATTTAAAAATAATATTCAATAAAAGCAGGTAGTGATAATTTATATTTTTTTTTGTGGAAAGCCATTGCTTCAATAAATTTAAGCTTAAATGGAAGCTTCCATTTAAATTGATTTAGTATATAATGGAAAATGCACTTTTTTCTATAGTAAATCAAGTTTTTTTCATAAAGCTGCATTTATTTCGCGTCACCGAATCAATAGTATTCACGTATTTTATTAATCTGAGATTCATTGCTCGAATATCTAAATATATTAATCGAAATTTAAAAAAAATATCTAAATATATTATGAGAAAACAAGGGAGAAGGAATGTTAAGGAGAAAAAATTTCTAGACTAATTTCCATCCTTCAAAAAATGCAAATTCCTTTTATCTATATTTTTTATTCTTCAAAACATTTTGATGGTTTTTTTTAACTTTTTTATGTGCCCTTAGTAATAATAGAAGTGAATTGTCTATTACCCAATCACCATGCCAGAAATCTTGAGTGTGTCCATTGATTAATGAGTATTAGTTATGTAGGAAATTAATTACTTGATGCCATTAGTAAGAGGTATAAACAATTCCAAACATTTTTATATTCCCTGGAGATGGCGGAAAAGAAATATAGCGCTGAACACAATAACATTTCGCCATAATAGTTGTTTTGTGACCACATTAATAACAATTTACAGCTTTCTTTGACATATTTCTTTCACATCATTGTTATTGTTATTACTAATAAATGACAGGAAGTTCATTTCTATTGTGGATAGAATATAATACGTTTTAAACAATATTAACAAATTTCGAAAAAGATTGATATTTAAATTATTCATGATGTGTATTTCCATATAATAATATTGAAAGTGGACCATATACACAAGGAAACCAACAAAAAAACATTTAATAACTGGATTTAACTTGATTTTCAGTTGCTGGAGCTGATTAGTCTGCATTAAATGAATTTAAACTTCTGCAATGTTTATTTTTTATTATTCTTAAGTTGTATGTAGTTTTTACTACATAGGTTTCTTACTTTTCATTTAACACAATTAAAATAATAGAAGTAATTTAAATTGTATATTAGTAACATCATTAGTAATTATTAATGGTTTCGTTTGTCAAAACATATTTTTTTGAAATGTTCACATACTATCGATATTAATATTTTGATGCTTGATATATATATTTGTAAATTCTCATAACGTTAAAATTTTAAACCCTGTTTTAAAATATAGCCTTTATATTTTTAAATATAACCATTGAGTTCCCTTATTTACATTAATATTAAAACACAAAAATATAACTTATTATAAACATTTTACACGCATAGCTTCTCCGTCAGAAATTTCCATTCAACAATATTATATGCTATGAACAAAAATTATAAACTTACCGCAAGCTGCGAAGGACGTCTCCAGTGGCCGAGAAACGCAAGAAAGAATTCATCGTTGTTGCCGTGTGGAAATAAGCGCTTTTTTCGTTAGCAAAGAATGTATCCGGTACCCATATTTTGTCTATCATCTCTGCTCCGACTGATAAGCTGTCGATACCCGGTCTTGCCTGAAACTGTAGTCTATTGTCTTGCCAGTATTGCCGAAAATAAAAGTCCATCGTGTAGTCCTGCAAGTCAATAGAAGAAACAAAAATGTTTAAATTCTGTTTTGAAGTTTATCAATGAAGATTTAAAGTCAATGAAGAATATCAAAACATCGCTGATTAACGCTTCTTTTCCGTTCAGATAAAGTTTGGATTCCAATTAACGTTGTGAGATAATTTTAACAAATGGTGACAAATTAATCACTATCTTTTAAAAGAAAGTAGCATAAAATACTTGACATAAAAGTATTTTAAGCATATTGGGTATAGGCAACTATAAACAGTTGCTTTTTCTTCATTACTATTTTTATAACTATTTTAAGCTCAATATCTGAGTACATCTTCCTGCATAGATATTGTATTGGAATTGTACACTTCAGTATTGCTAGTTAATTTCGTAATGTTTTGGAAAAATAGAAATAAGAAGTATAATAGCCTTAAATACGTTGTAAACAGATTTGTTTTTTACTGTATCGTTACTCAATTGATAAGAGGCGTAATGGTTATCTTAATGGAATCCATCACGAATAATGAACTATTGCAAAAGAATTACAAATGAAATGTTTTGATATTCTTAATTATAGAAAAAGCAAATCTACTACTTAAACATTTCTCTTTAATATAACTATGGAATTATATTACCTAAATTTATTAAGATTTTTCTATTACTTTAAGATTAATGATAAAAATTAATTCTAAAATTAACAGTAAGTTCTAAGGTAATTTATAATCTGTTTTAAGTTACTATTTAATCTTAAAAATTACTAAAAGTTATTATAATCATTAAAATTACTAAAAACCTATAACTAGACTACATACTAATCAACTGCAATTATGCAAAGTTTCCAATTAGACTATTGTATTAGGAATTTTTAATCTTGCAGTTGAAAAGTACAAGATTACATCTAACTACAAATAACGGAACATAGTTACCAACTTCATAAAGGGGAAATCTACAGAAAACAATCTAAACATTTGATAAATACCTAACATTAGAATTCTACAGGAACTATTCTATTACATTCTAAAAGTGGCTAATTGTATCGAAGTCAAGAAGGAAGTGTGTCCTCCTCCACTATCGCACTAGAGATTTTTGTTTTATTATTTCTCAAACCCTTTTCTTCAGGGAGAATCCATGATAAATAGTGGGAGAGGGAAGAAGGACGACAACAGCCCCATGCACGTGAAAGAGCATGGCTTGAAAAATAGTAAACGGTGTTGTTTGTAAAGTGAACGTTTGGTAATTGCATTGAAGTAACCGAAGCAGGCGAAAGTGCACTAGAGAATATATAACATCAGTAAATATATAACATCATATATATTTAAGAACTATATACAGATAACATAGTTGCCATTGCTGCAATGGCATCAGAGAATCTGCACCCAGGGAGAAAGCTGACACATGTCTGAGAAATTGCGAAGGTCATAGGTCATCCTTAAAGAGGTTTTCCAGAAAATGACAAGACATTTAAACGTCGTTAACCCGACGATAACTTCAATGAGTAAATGATATTTCCACACAAACTTTGTTTGGCTGCAATAATTCGATCTTGTATTTGATCGGTTATACAGATTAGCACAATAGTTGAAAAAAGATGACAGTAGAATAGCAAACTGACAAATTACAATAATTAACTTTTGGGGGGTCGATGAAAATAACCCTTCCATTTGGATGATAATAATTCTTCATTTCAATTTATTTTGTAAAAAAAAAATTAAGAAGCTCGAATAAATTATCGAAGAAAACATGTAGTTTCTTATATTCCACATTTTTGTAACTTATATCCTGTAATGGCTTTCAATATTAGCAGGGAAATAAAGTTGTTAAATTCCCCCACATTTATTACGTTTCTCAGCAAAATTTCCATATAAAATCCATTCATTACATTTGAAATCAGTGTCGGGTTTTTGAAGTAACGGATATCTCTTCCAATTGTAACTTCGATCGAAGTTACAAGATTATCTCATTTTGAAATCAGTGAATTCAATTAATATAGCTGTCATCTTTATTCTGCGCTCGGTCTTTAGTCTTTTTATTTCTATCCCAAAATCTTCCAGTGATGACAAGGGCGCCTCATAGCTACTCAAGTTTAATAATTCAAAATGACAACTAAAATGTTAATTCAACATCTTCATTGTTTAATTGCTAAATATATTTTTTTCGAACCCAAATTAAATATTTCATTAATTTTTAAGATCGTGAATTTTGTGATTACATTGGGAAAAAAAAGGAAAATTTAGATTTGATTATTTCTATATTTCGATATATTCTCTCCGCTTTTAGTAGACTGTTTTGTGCTACCAAATGAAGCTAGTTTGAGGTATATGAGTATGGCTTGAAATACTATGGGATGAAATAATCTAGTAATATGATAATTTTCCGAATTTGCCTTTGTAAAAAGTTTATTTGAAATTCCAATGATGAATAACCCCATGGCAACAACCATTATTCAGTAACTTGTGTTTCATTCTCATTGTTATATTGTTTTCTGTGAATTTGAAGTGACTGCTGAGATTTCTAATATTTAAGCTAATACCAAAATATTTTTAGCATAAAAATATGAAGTGAACCAATGAAGTGAAGAAATTTTCTTCAAAGAATTGTAATAAGCCTTAATTTCTTACTATCCTTAAGGTAAATATTTAACATCTTTTAATTTCAATCAAATTATCTAAATATTTGTACCTTATAATTATATAATTATAAATTGTTAAACTGTTCCTAAATATAAAAACGTTCAAGTAATGATTTTTAATGTGTGTATTGTATTCTCAATTATATTTTAACATTTACGATTTTCAACATTGAAAATAGTTTTGATAATCGGTTTAAACTTATAACTTCGATAAGTTTTTCGAGAGCTTAATTTGAAAAAAATCTTTTTTTAAATAAAATAATTAATTAAGATATTAAAAGTTTCCCTTTTTATTTCGTATTGTGCATTTCAACTATTTCTTAGAAATGACTTCTCTAATGATGAATAATTATTCATAAGAGAAAAGCCAAACCTCAAAACTACAGTTAATAGAAATATGCATTATTTGGCTTGTATCAAATTTCCTTGAAGTTAGTTATTTGATTTCTAAAAGCTATTGAAGGGTTTCTTTCATTGCATAATTGCTGATTTCAATTATTTTCAATATAGTAGTCAAATTTTTTTTCAAAATCTTTACGTTAACAAAATGAGATCTTCAGTCGAATTATTCATATTTCTAAATGTTAATGTTTGTTTATTTTTTCAATTTTGATTTTAGTAAATATTAAGACAAGGATTTTTTAAGAAATCTCAGTTTATTAATTGAAAAAGATTATATTAAATTTTACATGAATTTAATTTTATAGAAATTAAAGTGAGGCATAGCCATGAAAGGGTATCACAGAAGGCTGTCACATGACCTAAACCTAGTTCCTTAAAGCTCAGGAGAGTCTTAAAAGTTTGACTGGTAATTGGTCTAAATGGATGCCCGTTTCAATGAAGGAAATTAAGTTATAGACAGTATTTGAATGGCATAATTGAATTATCGAGTCCTGTGGGAATTCCGTAAGAAAGAAATGTTAATTTCAGACTTACATAAGCCTTCCAGAACTGTGATCGTAATGAAGTAGTTCTTGCACTCTCTGACTTTCTATATTATGTGTCTCAGCGGATTTTGTCTCTGAGAGAATTAGCTTAAAGGAAATAATCAACAATGCAGCACTAAATGGAACTAGTTTGAAAAGCAAAACTATCAAGTGTTAACACGTTCAAAAGCATTTTCAGAAAGCTTTGTAATCTCATTGAACGTTTTGAAATTTAAAAGCTAACAGTTAATTATGTTTTATTTTTTTTATAATCCAAGGCATTAGTGAGTTATTAACTTAATTAGTTGGCCTATTCATCTAAAGAAAGTTTACTTATAGTTACAATGGTGTAACCAAGCTTTTGCGATTGATTGTTTCTATTGTTTCGAAACAGCACAACTTTATTGCAGAGTAATCAAGATAATATATTCGTCTACTAAGCAGAGTGAATATTATCTGAAATTTATAATTTTTATTTAAATAACAGAAAATCAAAAGCAAAGTCGCAGATACTTAAAACTTTAGTTCTTATCTCCTATTTTGTAAAAATTTCACCCACCATTTTGAAAAAAAAACATCGAAATAATTTATTGAAATAATTATTATAGTAGAAATCTTAAGACTTTATTGTTATGATCCATACATTTGTCCTTAATTTTCATTTAATTAAAAAAAATGGAGGATATCTCACAAGAGAAATACCTTATAAATTCACCATAAAAATGAATTTCTAAAAATCATAGTTTCAGTTTTAAGGTTTCCAATTTTTATTTGGTCTTCTTCTTCTTCATTAAATGATAAATAAAAACTTTTGTCTGGCTTATTAAAAATAACATAAAAAAATATCATCCTCATTTCTCAGCTTTTCTTGAAATTGAGGCAAAAACTGAACTTGTTCATTCTTGGTTAAATGTGTGCACTGACTCAAAAAAGAAAAAAATGTGCGTTCATCAAAAAAAATTGTCTGAAATTGTGAATCGTAATTTTCTGTTTAAAAATGTTGTCAATATTTCAATGACAATAAAGCCAGTGCAAAATGTGAGAGAATCAGATTCATATTCTCAAGTGCAAAAAAAAAGCAAATTATCAATATAGTATATCACTTCTTATGTGAAATAATTTTGGAAATCGTACTGTAGAAAAACTGTAATGATATTGTCTCTTAAAAGTGCAGGCCTTGTATTGCCGTTTGATCATAAACATTCCTGTATGAAAGTGAATTTTTAATGTAACGATGTGCAGTTGGTTTAAAGGTGATTTGTTCTTCTCAAACCAAGGTGGCGATTTAATATGTTCATAAAGCTTAAATGTCAAATTTTCAATCCTATAGTAATTGATGGATATTCAGAAGATATAAATGTGAAGGTGATAGTAATTTTCAGTAAAATATTACCTTTTTTTATGGTGCAATCATTCTGTGATAAAAAAATAATCAATTCTTATTTAGTTTCTGTGCTCAAGTTATTTCGATTTTGAAAATTGCATTATTTCGGTGTAACGTGGTTGGCACGTGAAGCTTTTCGATGGTGCTGATTCTCTGATTATTATTTATTTTTATTTTTATTTTTTTTAACCTGAACATCATAGCAAGGAAATCTACGAAGGAGAAGAAATTCCTTTCACTCGGACATAGCTAAGAATTTTGAGATATTAATGTAACTAACTACGAATATATAATTTTTGAACTGTGCAATTTTTAATAAGATGTGTTTTTTAGGATTTTCCTAATGAATTTTGATTTTGCGACGGAGTGATAAGAAATGTTTTCTCCTCCGCAGTAACAACATCGAAAAAAGTGCATGCTGCATCAAGTACAATGATTTGCAAGTTGTGAAAGCTGTGACAACAACTGAAAAAACAGTGACGGTGAAAACAAAACAAAACTGACCATCAACAGTAGTACAACATGCCATACAGTATTACAGGAAAACACATGACTGAGAAACTGCACCTAAATCTGCAAAGCTTACACCTTTGGTTAATGTCCCATATGCTTTTTCTTTTTATTTCCAGTAATAGAAATACTAAAATTGGTAATAATAAAAAACACTGACAGATGTTAGCTTATCTTGCCATGTCTTGAAAAAGCAATAACAATACAATTGAAATTTTTCTTTTGTAATTTTTGAAAGCAAGGTATCAACTGATCAGAATTTTCGTGTTGTAATCTTCATCCATATTATGATCTTCACCCCCTTTAATTTCGGTTATTCAGAATCTGTTAAGTATTTAGAGCATTTGAAAGAGATTGTTAGTGGTGAAAACGGATTCACACACATTCCAGCTGAAACTATAAAGTTTTTGTTGAGTATTTATTTATCAGATACAAAATGTTATCAGACACATAAGTATTAGTAAAACCTAGAAACATGTGAACCATTCCAAAACCTTCCCGATAGAAAGGAAAAATAAGCATTTTTAAAGGATGTTTTAATTTATCCAGTAATTTTAGGCCTTATTAGCTCTTAACATTAACTTAGCTAGAAATCTAATCTTAGACGCCACTTTTGATATCTTCAATATAATATTTTAATATATATTACTTGACTACTGTACAAGGGAATAATTCAGGGGCCTTAATTTAAGTAAACTGTATTCAAACAGAAAAGATTTTTGAAGATCTTGGTGGTCGCACTTCTCAGAATATTTCTTTATGCATTTTTGTGATAAATGTTAGAAATCCTTAAATTTATATCTTTGTAAAACCATTCATTTTTCAAACGAAGTTATTGAATTTATGTTAATTGAGTCATAGTAATTCTCGTTAAATAAAAACTGTTTCTTTATATATATAACAAAAAGAAGCGAATTCAGTCTAAACTTTTGAATAAACAAAAAATCAACTTAATATTACTTTTTTAAACCTCTTCAATGAATTTATTTTTCTTTCAAATGCCCTTGAAATTGATGTCTGTTTTAGTGTTCCTCAGAAAAGTCATAATAATCAGGTCATTAAATTTTATATGTGGAAGTAATCATGTAAGTTATTAGCAATTTGCTAATATATGAAAGGAAAAGTAGTTTGTGATATAATATTTGGTTCATATTGTAACAAATGGGAAGGGGAAAGCTGAGTTTGAATCTGTTGTTAGCTTTTTATAAATGAGAATTTATCAATACAATTAATAACAATTTGAAACTTAGGGGAATTATGGGGAATTAAATTCGAATAAGGTGATTTCTTATATTTGGTCAACAACTGGTAATAAAGGATTTCATAAAAATCCTTCCAGATAAACAATTAACAACCATAAACGAAATAATAATAGTGATTAAACTATTTTACTAAACTAATGAATTTTTCTGTGTTTTTCTTGAAATATCGTAGGTGATTATCCATTATTACTATGTGGCGAGATGACGTTAAGTTTTTCCCCTAATTCTTCGTCTTAAATGCAACGGAAAGCATCCTTTTTCTGCATTTCTATATTTTCAAATATACAGATCAAAATTTCTTTATCTCACTATTATTTCAACTTATAATACCTCTAGCAAAGCAGGCACTATAAGTGAGTTGTAATTCACATATTCCATCATCAACTTACCCCAATCTCCATAAAGCAACAAAATTTAGATGAATTCATTAAATTTATTAATAAAAATTACTCGCACTTTCGAGGCTTTTCAGTTTTCAGAAAATTTTAATTATAGTAGAAAAACTTTAAATGAAAAAAGTTTCATACATGAAATTTGGAACCAAAAGTTCATAAAGTTATTAAAAAAAATGTTTCTGATATCCTGTAAGGCAACAAATGGTGTAGATTATTACTTATCTAATAAGGTTTTTATCTAAAAATGACTTTGTGTTGAAACTAAATACACAAACAAAGAATTAAATATTTTTTTTGCATATATACGCATCAGAAAATTCTCAAAATATAAAGAAAATATTGTAAAAATGTTCATTTATAAATTACTATCATTGAACATTAATAAAAAGAAGAAACCTTGAAGATGACTGAGAAGTCTCAGAAGTGCGAATAAGTTATATTTTTTGTCTTTTTCTTATTAATCATATAGTTTATTTCATTTATTTAGTATACTACTTTTGCACCTAAATTCATTTAGAAGCTACGTTTGCTGGCATTTAAGATAAACAATCTATAGACGTTCAGCATGCTTTACTGTTTTACTGTTTTGACGAATTTATTATATTTTAATAGATCACATTTATATATATCGCATTGATTCAATTTTAATTAGAAGATAAAAATTAAAATAAAATAAAAGAAATGATTTTGAAAAACACCTTGGTTGTGTTTTTTTAAGGGATTCAAAATCTCAAATCCTCAATGATTCCTTAGGTAATGTGACTGTGGTTTCCCTGAAAAAGTTCTGATATTTCAGATTTCTAAATCACTATTTATTGTAATTTTATAATATTTTGGAATTTTATTTATTTTTGTCTTAAATTTTTGTAAAGAAAAAGGAATTTATTTATGATGGATTTGGTAAAAGAAAAATAACTATAAATTATTGCTAGTTTCTAATGCTGATTTATCTTATGTTATTTATTAATAAAGTCAATTATTCTAATTATATCCTGTCAGTACGTAGCATTTTGTTTCTGATCTAACTTCTTTTAATAATGTATGAAATTAAGTTATTGTCCACACAGAATGATATCTTAAAAAACAATGAGCACCGAGTAAAGTTTGTAAGCTCCGTAAGAACTTTCAGATCTGAATTCAGATCCTGATAAGATATGAACATTCTTTTATTTAATATGTCCTAGTAAAAAAAGGAATGATATGAAAACAGTTCTTGCTACTTATGTCTTAGCTGTGTTGGAACTGTGAAGAAATGAAGAGCCATTTCAGCAGCTACCTCTAAAATTGTAGTGCCTGTTGTTACTAAAGAATAAATATGAAATTTACATTTTGACATCTTCAAAGAATCAACTAAATTTTCAGTAGTTTTATAATTCATAAAATCATGAATTTAGGATTATTCAGTTGGTTTAATCATTTTAGAAAAAAAATTGAAATATTTAAAAATTTATTTAAGCTTCACTGTATCTAATTCTATAATCTATATCTTTAATTCTTTTACTATTGTTATTATTATTATAGTTAATGTTACCATCTGTTTTGCTACTTATCTGATAATATACTTGTCGGCAGTATAGAAACTTTTTAAATTCATTTTTATAATTTAATGCTAATTTGAATAGCACTTTTCAAATATATTTCTATCTATAAATTTAGGACTTAAAAATGTTCCAATTTAGTTATCAAGAAGGCATTTTCTAAAATGAAATTCACAGATTTGGCATTCTTAACATTATCTTCATTGCTTGGAGAATTTTTTTTTTTTTTACCTTTACTAGTCTAATGGCCGAGTGCACCAAACCTCCGTTAACTTTGATCGCTGCTAAGGCAACGATCAAGTGACATTTTCTGTGCACCAACGGCTAACTCGCTGATCAGATGCCAAATTTTAGCACCTCGGAAACTGGAGAGTTAAATTTCCGGCATTCAATAGAAAGCTCCCGTCAGCTCCCGCGCCATCCAATGTTTAAAGATGGCTGGCTTCGGCCTCGATTGAAACCGACACCTGTGATTTTGACGATGAAGTAGCTGTATTTATTCCTATTAAATATTCCGAAAATAATGTTGAATAAGTTTGCTTCCTGTGAAGATTCTTTTCGGGACATTTCATATCGATAATAAAAAAATTATGTCCGCATGTATTTATTCTACTCCGTGGAGGCTGTCATTCTGTAACATACTGCGCCTATGCACAGAAATCCGAAAGTGACGTTCATTGTTGTAAACCAATTGCAGCCATTTTTATAAACACATTAGATGTTTCGCGAACATCAGTAAATGACTAGCGAAACGTTGTTGGTGCACACCAACTTTTACTTGACGGCAGGTTTTTCACTATCGCTTCCATAACTAATGACTGCTTCATTTGTTGGTTGGTGCACTCGGCCATTAAGGTAACAAATCAAAGATGTTGTTAATCTTTCAAAGAAAATCAATTTTACAGAATTTATTAATTAACTCTTTAATATTTTTTTGTCTACTAATGAAACTACAGTTACTGAATTTTAAACAGTTATCAAATTTTTAGTTAAGCTTTTTATATAAATTATTTTATTTCTGAAATTAAGTTTATCTGAATTGAGAGTTTGATTTTAATTTAATACTGATTAAATCCCAAATTCGAAGTTGTTTCCAACATTAACTGTCTAATGGAAATTACAATACATCATAGCATAAGATTTAAGTCCATAAGAAAAGGACATAAAGCCCCAATGGAGAGGCTTTGCAGATTTGGAGAATGCCTTCCCCTGCTTATGGTTTGTTATTGGTATTTCTGTGTGTATTTATTGTAATTTATTATTATATTGTGTCAAGGGTGCACTTCGGCAGGCAAGCACACAGCGTGTGGATATACCTTGCACTAATGACCAAGAATTTACAAGCAGTAATACCATTTGAACTTCTGAAACAGAGCTGATACTGAGAACATACATCGTAACTCCGACGTCAACGGCTGCACCTGTAAAAACAAGAAATCAAACACGTGCATTCTAAGAATTTCTACCTAAACCTAGTCTCTAAGTTCTACAGAGTGGGGGTTTTTTTGGTTTGGAAAAACACTCGACTGTAAATGTAAACGAAATAAGTACCATTTGTACTTCAGATAGTGAACTGATGCTGATTATATACATTGTGACACCAACGTCTACCGGGGTACCTGAAAAGATAATGAATACATTTACCTTCACAACATCACACCATCAAATGTGACATGAGATTTGGGGGTATCAGATGCAAGCTATAGTGCCCGTGCTTTAGATGATAGCTACTGAAAGCAAAAAAAGGGAATAAAAAGGCGAAAAAAAACAAGGATGACCTCCCTGGTCAACATTGTCTAGGATGCGTTGTAAATAAATAAATATTAATGGTCAAAAAAATCTCATTGGTTAAAGTCATTTACCAAAAGCATGTCTGCTAAAAAAAAATATATTATACATGCATTGTGATGAATAATGATAATGAATATAATGATTTCATTCAATCAAATATATATCAAACAAAATTGAATGATTTGACACAAAATTATAACTTACTTCATAATTCATAAGCATTTTGTCATAAAATAATTTGAAACAACATTTCATCTGAGAAAATCATATAAGCGCATGCTGTTGATATATGTTTCAGATAACTTTTCTGAATAATTCAAATTCTGAGTCATGTAGGAGACTACTAAGCATGCAACACTCATGTTTTTTAATGAAATCTACTCATATTTTAAAATTAAGTAATAAAAAAAATAATAACACCCAAAACATGGAGAAAAACCTTTATCATTTGTTATTGTCAAAAATGATTAAAACTTGGTTACTAAGTTAAATTATATGGGGATATTAATTACAAATTAGTTGAATTTGGTATTTTCAAGTATACTTAAAAAAAAAAGAAATTCTAAGGTTCCAAATAAATCTGAAACATTATGAGTTTACAAAATCATTCACTTTAATATTAAAGAAATGATAAAGGTCAAAATTAACGAAAATCTAGAAACAATAAAAAAATTGATGTTTTAATTGACAGATAATTAAATTAAAGTTGAGAAATAAAAAGTATGCCGAAAAATATTTGCAGAGGCGTATAAAAATTGCTTTGATCATGATAACATTTTTTACATCGGAGCAGTAATAATTTATAATAAGATCATAAATGACAATTATGGATAATCATTTTTGTTATAATAAATGTTATTTGCCAAATATCAGTTTCAAATATCTTGAGAGTACATTATAAATAAACATCAAATTACAATGGAAACACAGTATTGATAATCGAACCTCTAGCATTTAACATGCATTAAATTTTAAAATATTTAGAATATACAGAATTATACAAAATTCTTTTCCTTGCTTGGAGCTACATACTCCCGAAGACATTTTTAAACAGATATTCGGTAATAAATGCAATTTTTTCGAAACACTATCAAGTTGAAGAATAGTGGACTTAAGTTAATAACACTGTCATCACATTGTTTTCAACTTCTAATGTATAAATTTCATCAAAAATATTTCAAAAAATGCTGCTATGAATAATAGCCACTTCTATTTACTATGCTTTCAAAGATATTTTAATGTGCATATTCATTCATATCCAATTATTAGCTTCTTTCGTTAATCTAAAATAAATTAACCAAAACTACAGTACTTGATCTTACAAAGAAGCTGCTTGTTCTTGTAATATTTGTTATTATGTTATATCAGAAAATTATCATCAATGCAGCTTTCAAAATAACCTGAAAAAATTACTTGTGAATTTCTGAACTAATCGAAAAGTTGCGTGAGATCAATCTTTAGTATTTAGCTTCTTGATTTAACAATTTGATTTGTACATGATTATATTAAGAAGCCAGTTACTTTTCTTTTTTATTAGGGGGGGGCTAAATTTTAGATTATAATATGACATTATAGGTTTTAATAAATTTTTAGGTTTATTTAATATAAAGTATATTAAATGTACTTCAGTTCTTTAGGAATTTAATTCTTTGAATTCCATCGAATTTTAACATTTTTTCTCTATTTTTTGTTTTTGGAGAATTTTGGATTTTATAATAGTTAATTGAAAACTTTAGATAAGTATCAATAACAAAACATTACCAAAAACATTCAATAATGAATGATCTGAATGAGAAGTCTTAAATCACTTATATACTAACATTTATTACTTTTCTGTAGAATATAATACAATTATTAATTAATAATATAACAATATAATATAATATAATAATCATGATTCAATCACCGAAAGATTTAATTTAGTACGGCGAATTACTTAGATATTAAAAATTTAATCTGTAATCACATCAACATTACAGATAACATATCTATCTAAAAATATACAGTAAAATATGACTTCTTATCATAATAAATAACACAGCTTCTCCTTCTTAAAACATTTTAAGTTTAGTAACTTAAAGAAAACATTGTGGAAAATTTTATATATAGAATAGAATATGAGATCATCAACAAAATTCACAAAGATTTGAAATTCAAGAAAAAAAGAGGAGGAAAATAATGAAATAACTTTCCTGGACTTGAAATTAAAAAAAAAAAACAAGGTTAATAATTATCCCACTATATATAGAAAAATGTATTAGAGTAAGAACATTCTAAATTTTTTATCTGGATATTCAGTTCATATTAAAAAGAACATTGTGGAAAATTTGGTATATAGAATAGAAAGTTAAAATTTTACAAGTGGAAAAAGACTCTAGAAAGTCTATATTAAGTAAATATATAGAAAATTTCTACATTAGAAATACAAAAAAACAGTAACTTAAATAGACATGAAGGTCGATACCTGAAGGTCGATATCTGATAGATGAACTATATGCAGCATATATAACTATAAAAAAACGAAATTTTCAAAAACTCGGCACTCCTCAAGGCCGGAGGTGGCCGGATTTTCAAATGTTTACTTTAAATTTATATTATATTATATTATATTATAAATAAATTAGCAAAAAAGTACCATCTGCAAATCTTTGAAGAAATCAGACAGAGGTGTCTAAATTGTTTTTTAATATTTACTTGCAAGTGATGACCATATACATAAATTTCCAGAATGAAATTGAAGGTAATCATCTATTTTAATTTAAGATCAGCAACTTTCAGACAAAGATTACGATAAATGTTTATATTTTTCAAAAATTACAGCATTAATTAATAGAGGAAATTCAAAACCTAGTTATCTTTTTTAATCACGAAATAACCCCAAGTGTTGTTGGTTGCTTCAAAATCAATTTCAGACTGAGATAAACAGAAGTTTCAAAGTATCGTTCTTTCATTCTGTTTTTTTTTCTCTCTCTCTCTCTTTTATTCTTTCATTCTTTTTCAATGGTGTCGCCTCGTAGAACGGAAGTTTTGTTTCTTTGTTGGCCAACATATTTGCACAAAGCAAACGACTGACACTTCAAACAATCCATCACATCATTCGTGGGATGATCGACTGGAGGCGCTGTTGTACTTAACCAATATGGCGGATTTCCTTAATAAGAAGGAAGACGACCGGAAGGGAACCAACGTAAACAAACCATAGGCGAGATTCAGTTTTCAGAATTCACAATAGATTAATCTTTCAGGGTCAAAGAAAGGAAGATATAAATAGAAACAAATCCTTCGACGTTCGATTAAAACAGGTTTGCTAAGAACACTCCGGAAAATCTAAGAAAAGGTAATGGAGATATTATTTGCAATTAAAAAACAAAAGTTTCAAATAGATGGAATCTTTAATGATTTTTTAAACCTGTCAAGATATGTAAAGAAGAATGAAACTAATTACCTATTATTTTAATAATGTAATATCCAGAATCTTAATAATGCCTTTGATTATTTTAATATTTAATAACTTTGGTTTATATCTGAATTTCGGATAAAAATTGTAGCCGTTCTTTTTTTTTTGCGGAATTTTTTTCTATTTCTGATTTTTTCTTTCTTTAACTTAAGAATAAATTGATGATTTTTCAAATAAATTTTTAAATCAGACTGAAATCAAAGGTTTCCTTTTATTAGACTTTCGAGAATCCGTAAAATGAAATTATATAAAGAAATTTCTCATAAGTAATTGGAGAAATTACAAGATTGCTCAAGTTTTCCTTCAAAAGTTAAAATAAATGTTATTAAAAATTTCAGAAATGCTATGCGTAGAAGCCTTTTTTTTTCGAAAAAGAAAGTTTAATTTAACAACCATAAAGTACAAACTAAATACAGGGAGATTTTATATCAACTTTTTCAAAATAAATTCTCCGAAAAATAATATGAAGAAAAATTCTGCATGTTTCGAAAAATTACTATAATTTTCATTTTTGAGATATTAATTAATTTTTTTCTGTTTTAAAACTTAACTGATTAACTGAGTAAATGTTCAGGATAATTTAAGATTATTTTTAAGAGGCTATTCAAAATCAGCTGTAGATATGAAACTAAGATATGTTTCCATATCTTACTGTTTTTACCATTATTATATTCGAAATTTCGTAAATAGCAATCTTAAGCATGATGAATTTATCGAAAGTACCAGAACAGCGACATTTAATCTCAACGAATATTCTTTGGATAATCATAAATGGAAGTAAAATAGAAACAGATATTTTGGGACGCTAGCGAAGCATCGTTCATCTCTGCAACAACAGTACAGTCACGTAAATTATGATATGGTTCTTAAAGTTTTTCAAGCTTTATAGTTACAGAATCCGCTTGAAGTAAAATGTACTCGTAGACCCTAGAATTTTCGAATTTGTTGAAAGGATAGTATATGAGAACAAGGAGAATTTCATTTTGTAAAACATTTAATTATATGTGGTAAATAATTATGTCGGTATATTATCAACGTTTTTTTCTTTTGATAAGATTACTAGTATAAGAATACTTTTTCTAATTACATGACAGAATTACACGCTACAAAATTATGAGGTTAAATCTAATAAAATGTTCTTTACAACAATTAGATGTAGCCTTTTTTTAAAAAAAAAAAAGCAAATTGAATAACATTTATATAAGTTTCATTTATTTAAACTACTATACATTCCAAATCGAATAAATAATGACGCATTTAAAATAGTTAACTTCACAAAACAAGAAGACTTTTTTGAATTCATGCCTTGAATTGATTCATTATTTTCCTAAGAAACTATTTATCTGCATTAATGTTTTATTAACAACTGATTTGTTTTACAAATGATTTTAGACAATCTGAATTCGACCGAAAATAGCTGCACAAAAGCAATAAGAATTGTGTTCGAATAATGTAAATCTCTTCAAATTGAGTGGTTGGAATAGAAAATGTACGATGGGGACATTATTAATCAGTTGCCAGGGTTACTCGAAGAGCCTAATGTTTGTCCCTTGCTAACGGGATGATCATGTTTAATTCCAGTCCATTTTATTGGGGGTCAATTAAGCTGATCATTGCAATTAGATGCTATTAATATCAAATGGAATTGAATGCCAAACTAGAGAGAAACAACATGTATGAACATAACTTATGGTTTGGAAGCTAAAATAGATTTTAAAAGACAAAAAATGTTGGACATCATCATAATTTAACTAACAAATAAATAATTGGATTTATTTCATTTACCTGCTGCTGTAATTCTATTTTATTTATATTTATCCGGCCATGATGCGGTTGAATAACTTTTGAATTGTAAAACTATAAAAAATTAAGTTTATATAAATTTTTGTAGAACTTTCTTTCTTTCTTAAAATCTGACAGGACATAATTGATCATTAGATAAAAAAAAACAGCTTTCTTTTATAATTATTTTAAAGATTAATGATGATAGTTCTAAAGACATTGAAAGCATTGGAAAAATGTTTTATAAAATTAGATTTGATTCAGACAAAACAATTTGATATAAGGAGATGTCCTTACGTATTTCTTACATTTCTTCTTGTGCTTAGTTTCCACTATAGGCATTTTTACAATTGTCGACATTAAATGTGTTGTAGTAAAATTATATGGTAAACTGGTAAATTCTTAAATTATGAATCTTTCATTATAATTACTAACAACGATAATTTAAAGTAGTAAGAAGATGAATAACATTTGGCTGAATGTCAAAATATATCTACAATATCTTAATGTCAAAATTATTCAATAAGAACTGCAGTTGTTTTTAAATAAATTCAATAACATTTTGTATTCATTTCTTTGTAAATGGAAAGAATCTTCGGAGGGTAGATTGCCATATTAATATTCTCTTGAGAGTTGCAAGATTCTCTTTTCAGTTTATTTGTTTGAAATAAAGACTTAATTCTGAAATCATACTTTTAAAGTTAATTATATAGATCTCATAACTTATATTTCTTTTTATTATGGGTTTTTATGTTTAAGTTAATTCATATTTATAGATAATTCATAGGTAATCGTGAAATCAAAACTGTACTGATAAGGATTCAATATGAAAGAATATTTTTCAAATCAGAGTGAAGTAATTTTGATGGAAACAAAAAATTCTTAACATCTTCGAGATATTATTCCTTTTGTGGTTTCTAATATTTTAGAACTAATGCTTACAAGATTCTAAAATGTGATTGCTTTGTCCGAAAGAATGGCCTATTTCTGAATAGAGTATTTTTTATATAAACGATATTATACATTCAATTTGTATGTCAAGATAGATCTATTCATCTCCTGATTATTACTGTCTTTTTAGCAAAAAGTAAAAAAAAAAAAAAAAAATCCAAGAAGCCTGAAGTTTTATAGGCTCATCGACATATTCATTAATTTCTAACTGACAATTTAAGTAACCTAAATATCATTCACGTAACGAAAATAATTTAAGAAAATTAATAGTTGTCATCTATGGTTTTAGACAGCATTTACTTTTTCTTTGGGTAATCGATAATCCGTATGGATTCTCTACCTATTCAAAAAACTTAGGTTTTTCTCATTATGCAATGAAAATTGTGCATGTGCTCACCTGAGCAAATACCAAATCAGCCATGATTTTATGGCTTTTTCTGGAGATAATTCGAGAATGTTGAATAATGAATTAATCAATTACCGCATTAATAATTTCTCAGTTTTTAAAAAAAAAGAGCTAAGTTTAATACTTTTTTCTTAATAGTCTATTGCATCCTTTTTTTTAAGGGATAAATCAATTTCCTTGAATTGTCTACATAACCAAAAAAATTGCAAAGAATTCAAATGCTACTGGTGTGTATAGAACTTTTATATTTGTAATATATATTTACTGTATTTCGTATTTAGAAAAAATAAATTAATTTAAAGAATTTCTGAAAATTTCTTCAAAAATCTTAAATTTGAATTAACTGCTTAATGTGATAATCTTAGCATCTGCCTAGAAACAATTTTGATTCCTACATTACAACAAAAATAAATTTCTACATTGTAACAAAAATACATAAGATAACAACTTCAAAATCTTGTAGAATCATTTTAATATATATCGTTTTAAGGAAACTGACTGGCTATAAAATAGTTTATTCATCATTTTATTGCAGCTATTAAGCAAAATATTATATACTTGCAGCAAAGCCTAAAAAGAATCTGAAAAATCATTTTATTATCAACTATCAAATATAAAGTAAATGTAATCTAAATACTGTGTTAACTTTTGAACGAAGCTTCTACGGCAAAAATGGTTTTGAGTTTCGAAATCAGCGTAAACAACTGGGTAAGTATGCCAAATTTCCTTAAAATGGATGCAGTGATAACAAAATTATTTGGTTTTGATCGTATGTTGTGTTAGAATTTCAGTTGTCGAGGTCAGTTCCCAAGAATAAATTTCCATGGAAACAACATGGAATGACACAATGAACTAATATTTTCATCCATTTTGAGTACTTTTGATTGAATGGTACTATTGAGAACCGTTGGATCTACCTTAATAGCTTAATTATATCGAGTTACAGACAGACAGACAGAAAGACGATCTTAGCCAATTTACATATATTTAATTCGATTGATGATTTGATTTGAATTTTTTTTTAATGTTTATCAGACCTATTTAGATGTACTTCTTACCTGTACACCTGTAATATAGGTTCTGAGAGTTTAATCTAAAGGATCATTTTCCACCCAAAAAGAAAAATGAAATACCAACCATATCTAAAGTTTAATTTATCTAAAGAAAATAATTATTATTTTTGACACAGAATGCCGAAAGGCATTTAAAACTCACCTTTGTATAATCTAAATACTGCGCTAACTTGTGAACGAAGCTTCTACGGCAAAAAAGGTTTTGAGTTTCAAAATCAGCGTAAAAAACTGAGTAAGTATGCCAAATTTCATTAAAATCGGTGCAGTGGTAACAAAATTATTTGGTTTTGAACGTATGTTTTATTAGAATTTCAGGTAAAATTTCATGGAACCAACATGGAATGACACAATGAACTAATATTTTATCTAATTGGAGTACCCTTGATTCAATGGTACCATTGAGAACCTTGTATCTATCTTAATAGCTTAATTATATCGAGTTACACACAGGCGGACAGACAGACAGACAGACGAACTCGGCCAATTATATAAGTTGATAAACAGATG
The DNA here is from genome assembly GCA_023159025.1 of Thereuonema tuberculata. Lineage (NCBI taxonomy): Eukaryota > Metazoa > Arthropoda > Chilopoda > Scutigeromorpha > Scutigeridae > Thereuonema > Thereuonema tuberculata. Next base: position 135,241,452 of record JAFIDM010000001.1, read on the forward strand.
TATTAAATTATAGAAAAAGATATAATGAAGAGTTTGGATTAATACACACAATATATATTTTATTGCAATTATAAAAAATAAAGAAAAAAAATGCTTCTCTTTTGGAAAGAAGTTGATAAGTATACACCAAAAGTATTAATAAAGTTGTGGAATAAATCGATATGGAAGATTCTAATGTAATGTTTGCGAATCTGGTTTTTATTATTTTGCATATTAAGAAATTCTAGGAAAGCAAAAAAAAATAATAAAGAATATTTTTTTTTTTTCATTTTTAGTACCTTCTTTTTATTTTAAAAAACTCCGCATCAGTAAGTTTCAGTAAAGAAAGTAATTTAAACGTAAATTTTCTATCAAATCTTCCGTTCTTTTTTCTTAGATAGTTTCTAACAGTACTGCTTTGTTTTAGGTTACTTGCGGATACATATTTCTTTGATATTGTAATATACATTTTAATCTTTTATATTGAAGTAAATTACCCGAATTCAATTTAATATTTTGTGCATATTCTGTTATTGAGCTAAAATTAAAAATTCTTGTCTTCCGTGAATTGTTATTAAAAAATTTTTTTTTCATATTTTTCTTTTTTTTTTTCTTTTTTTTTAATATTTCATTAATATCTTGCTATTTCGTTATTCTTTGTTTAAATTTGTAGAGTACGATCTTACAGTGCATTCTGGCAAAAGAATACATCAATAAGTAGTGAAATTAATGCTGTATTTATCTGTTTTCGTCATTAGATCGGCGATGTGTCTTGGGGAAAGTTGACAATCTACAAGAAAATTTTCGTGGCTTTTCTAGGTTATCTATTCGCAAAAATGAAGTACTTTGCTCCGCACATCTCCAACTTGAGCCTAACTTGTGACAAGATGTGTATGTACTGCATTAAAAGACGACAAAATATAATCATTCATCGCAACGAAAATAGTCAGTGAAGTATTAGTGAAAAATTGTTCGTTTTTATTGAAATTTCAGTGGAAACTGAAAAATTGTAGGTTTAGTTGAATAACATGTTTGGTGTTTCGAATGTTTTCTTGTCTTCCTTTCATTTGAATCAAAATCAATGTGACCGACCTAACCGTTGACGTTCAGGAAGTCTTCTTTCCGCTCCATTCGCAGTGAGTCGCTGTATTTGGGCGAGAGAAAAGCTTCTCTCTCATCTCCGGACGGTTCTGCCGCAGTAGGAGTGCTGGTGTGAAATTTCAGTTACGGCGAATGGCGGACGGGAATGCGGACATCCCATGTTGCCTCGGCAACCGGATCCGTCAGAAGCGGAGAGGCTGCAAGTAAAAGAATCTTCTCTTGTTACAGAGTGAAAGACTCTGAGGGTGCTAATGAAATTTTCTTTGAAAATCTTTTCAGATTATAAATATAATTTTGTGGAATTTTGATTTTAAAGGAATTTCGTAACATCATAAATCATGGCGAAGAAACATTAATTTTTATTAATAAAATCGAATAAATAATTTTTATTTGTATTTTACATTATTTATTTATTATTGAAAAACGAAATGAAGAGTTCAAAAAGAGAAACCGAAAAGCCAAATTAATATGAGATATTTGAAAATAAAACATGAAAAATTGAGATAAAATTTTAGATAAATTAAATATTAAGCTTAGTGATAAATGCTGTTTTTTCGTTTAGATCGAATTTGTATCTATTTGAAAAAATCTACTTTGGAAATAAGTATAAGAAATATTCTACTATATTCGGTTATATTCTCATATTTATTTTTACCATACATTCTTATATTCTTCATTTTTCATTTTTTAATTCATACTTCATATATTAAGATGAATTAAAATGTTGCCACCTCGGACAAATTCATTCTAACATATTAAGAATGAAGCACGAAATTTGGTGGTGGAATTTAAACCAGCTAATGATATCAGATATTTGTTTTAAAAGGTTTAGCCTAATAAAAAGCTTGGTAATAGAATATTAAGTTTCGTTTAAGCTAAACGTTAAGTTTTAATAAAGTATGGTGAATTTTTAGCATTTGGATGTGACTGAATGTGACAAGTACAAATTGTAAGTGGATAATGTGTTAGTCATCTTGTTTTGACGATTACAAAGCATTGAGCTTGCCCTGACGTTCTTCAAATTTCAAAAGACGACACAGACATTTCTCCAACATTCAACAATTCAGTTTTTTGTTGAGTTTATTTTGTAGCTTTAATACTAAATAGGACAAAATTTCCATTGGGATTTACAAAATAATGACTATAGAAATTAACAGAATTGTCTGTTTGATCCATACCTAAAAATCACTCAAGTAAAAAAGATGTTTCATTTAAGCTGTAATACAATGATCCATATATGGATACCATATATCTTATTAACTTCTTTTCATTAAATATTTTGAAAACGGAATTATTCATAAACTCCACATCATTACCGTAGATGATAAAATGACTAAATGAAGTTTACAACATGAAGAAGCAATGTCAACGAATAAATATTCTTTTCCTGAAAGAGTGATTCTGCTTCTATAGTCCACTAGCAAATTGCAATTTCAAATCATTGTTAATAATTTTGTTCTGGTAAACTTTAGTTGCCTTTAACCGAGGCCAGAATGTATAGCTGATTCATTGCCCGAAGCTATTTGCTGTGTTCGCTCTCGCAATGCCAGTACATTCGGTTCTGTTTACAGAGCTGAAGAGGAACGGCTTCCAGTCTTGCGAACCAATCCTACCGACTTCTCGCTATCGTCTAATTGGATTCGGAGAAGCCTCGACTAAGTTGGTCTGTCAACATAAGGGAGAGGCTCATCGGATTGGTATACACCGGCCGGCAATTACTCGGAACTGTGTTTGAATATCTCATTAGGTTAATGGACGAAATATGATCCATATCTAGTGGATCTGGACGAGTGATGTTTCCTCAGGAATACTTGTCTGAAGCAATTCGGCGCGAAGGAATAGTGTCGTGCTACCTTATGCAAATCAGATTGTAGCAATGATTTACAGTTTGCGCTGTCATCCAACCTAAACTGGAAATTGAACGATCAGTTTTGAATTTATTAAAACTTTTAAAGATAGAAATTTGAAAAAAAAACACTACACATACTGTCAGCAATCAAAATTTGCTTACAGTATATTAATTAGGAATAGTAGTACAAATTATCTAATCAGGTCTTTTGATTTATTATTTAAAATTGTTGACTTGGACTTTTATAGCTAACTGCTTAAACACTATATATATAGTTCGATTCTACTTCAAATAACAATGCCAAATTTTCGAGTTATCTCATGAGTAGAAATTAAAATGGCGTACCAACTATCAAACGCTCTGCTGCAGTCGTATGCAGAGAATTAAATTATTCACGTAAATTTTCAAGAAATAGTGCATGAAATCAACAACTTCTAGAGCAAGTTCAGGCTTACTGTTTGCAAATGAAATTTATTTCGTTTCGAGATTCAAGCTTCTTTTAAGAGAAGATAGAACAGAGAGGATGATCAAATAGAATCGTAATATTTTTAATTTAAATGTATTTAGAATGGTTTCCTAAATGCTTATTGATAGTCTCGATAAAACAAATCGATTTGAAATATCTTCGAAATATGATTAATTTTCAAACAGTTCAGTAGATTTAGCCTTTTTCGATAAATCACCATAATAACAAATGTTCACTGTGATTGAAAAATGTCCGAAACAATACAAAAAAAAAGGAAAGATTATCTTAGCATTATTATAAAGCTAATGAAATTTTCCAGGTTTTCCTAGTTTTCCTTTTAAACATTGAACTGTTACAGGATCGAAGGTGAAAGCCATGAAAAAGACTTTTGTTGAAGAATTAATAAAGAAAGAGCTGCTATATCAAATTTAAATAATGTTGTATGTCTATTATAATCCATTAATCAAATAAAAAGTATTTACAATGTAATTATTGTAAATTAATTAATTTTAATACATTGTAACTAAATAATTTTTACCACGTTCTGAATTGTTAAGGATTTGGTTTTTAGCTAAATAAAATAACCAATATATGATATTTCACGTCTTTGACATTCAATAAAAAAAATCCAGAGTTTATATTATTTCTTTATACTTTGAAAATGGAAAGCAATTTTTCCGAAACTTGTTAGTTTTCATTCTACTATTAAAATAATCCCTTGGTTAATTTTTATTATAATTCATTTATGGGTTTGTTTGCATATGTAAAATGTAATTATTATGAATACAATAATATATTGAGAAGAAAAATAAACTAGAAAAAAAATTACTTTAAAGAAAAATTGATTTTTGAAAAGATGGGAATCTCAAAAATAGAATAAGAATAATTTGAATAGGGAATATATAATGGTTTGCAATTTGCTTTCAGATTATATACGAAAGTCCGATAAGTCCGATATTCAGATTATATACGATAGTCTTCCATCAGACGTTCGATGGAAGAGCTTGAGTGAATTCCACCTGGGAAATGGAAGAGGAAAAGACTGAAAAATGAATGGATAAAGGAAATATGGTTGATGCAAGAGACAGTAGATGATTAGGACGATTGAGAAGAATATAAGGCAGCAAGAATGTAGAAATGGGCAGAGAAAGTTGTTATACTTAACATTATAAAAAACTGATAAATAAATGTTTGACGGTGTCGGAAATACTTAATTACAAGGAAACTTTTGTTCTTGAAAAGCATATTTTTCAAGACATCCAAAGAATGGTTGGCATGTTACCATAATTTGAAATTAACTTGTGTAGTGTGATGAAAAAAATTAAATTTTATATTTAAAATTTTAGTAAAACTACTTCTATTGAATTCTATTTTCTGTTTTCTGCTAGTGAAATAATTTTAATAACCACAATCCACATACAGTGTTTGGCAATAGTTAGCATACAAATTACAAGAACCAAAAAGAGAAACAGAGAAATTTAAGTAAAGACAGCAACATTACTCATAGAAATTTTTTTTATAAAAAAATCATCAACTGAGTTTTTTATGAGAAATTTTTTTCTGTGACTTTGGTGAAAATAAATATTAACCAAATCAATAGATTATTAGACACATGTCCAAAAAAAAGCATGCTCATTAGACAAATGTGTAGCTTTTTTTCAGGATTATTAACACAATGTTGTCTGAAGCCGAACGCATCATCGTGTTCAAAAGCGTCTTGTTTTCTGATAAGGTCACCGTTGGCAAAGTTAATCGCTAGAGCACCTATTATTGGTCATCTAACAACGCACATTGGTCTTTGGACAGTAAGTAACAGAGAGGTGACCGTGGCATCGTTGGTATGGCTGTGGAAAGACAGATTGGTCTTTTTTTTCTTTCATAGAACTGTCGCAGGTGAAAGGTATCTATAGATGCTTGATATAGAGGCATTTCGGAGCATTCTAAATCCTGAGCTTTTCCCAGATTGGTTTCAGCAGGATGGCAATATTCAATGTGCTGCTGACTTGAGAACATAGCTGGAAGCGGAGCTCCAAGCTGTGGATTGGTCGACGTAGGCCATTGGAATGACCTCCTCTTAGCCCCTACCACACAACGCTGCAGTTTTACCTATGAAGTCACTTAAAGGCTTGCGTTTACGAAAAAAGATCGTCATTTGCAGTCCAGAATTACACAGGCGTATCAGATATTAATCCCAAACATCTTGGAATGTGTGTGGAATGACTGGGTCACCCGTCTAAAGCTTTTCGTGCAACAGAATGGCAAACACATTGAGTATAACATATGAACTGCTGTTTAGCCTACGGTGCGCGACTTTTCGGATACCTAAATATTAATATTATATTATTTCTATAAATTTCGAAATTTGAAACTATGCATTGTGTTAGAACTGCTTTATATCAAAAGTAAAATATAAATAATCAAACATTATTTACATAAATTAATAAAAATACTTTCCACCTAAAATGAAATTACCGTTTTCCGATGGAAGTTTCTTTAGGAGTATGTTAACAATTTAATTTGATTCCGAAAGTAAAGAACTTTTATAATAAGAAACGTTGTTTCATGCAAATTTTGAAAGGAAAAAAAAATACATAAAATGTTGCTAAACTATTTTGCTTCAATCGATTGCATTATTTAAAATGAATTATAGAGACTGAGTATTTAAAATTCCAACAAATACAAACTTCATCAACATGTCTTCAATATTTCGTCCTATTTTTCAAGGACTTTCTCAAGATCCATATGTTTAAAACTTAAATAACGAAAAATACAAAATATGAAACATAAAAGGAAAAAGAAAAATCCTTTTTCTCATTCCTAACATTACAAATTATAACAAACTCTCATATGCGAGATCTTACATTGTAAATTAAACAATTGAAATCAAATATAATCATAAACAACTTAAAACAATACAATCATAAACAACTGAAAACAAATAAACAATTAATTTTAAAATAAATATTTGTGAATAAACATGTGAACTTTTAACTAATCTTTAAAATTCTTTTTAATCTTTTGTTTGGAAGTTTGTATTTGTTTGGAATTTTAAATGATAATGAAGATAAAGATATGGTTCTTTAATAAGAGACTGAGTATGTTTTCAATAATGCTAAACCTGCAGCATAAATGGTAATTACTACATATTTTGGTAATAAGAGAACTCATTACAACTGCAAATTCGTTCTTTTGTAAATCTCCTTTGAACCAGTGTTCAACTAATGAGATCAACGAAGAAACTTTTAAATTACAAATTAAGATACTTGTCTACATACCAATGCAGCATTTATTCATGCGTTTTTTATCCAGCATTCATACATTGGAATTGTATTAACTTTTGCAATGTTATCAGATGCAAATTAGATGAGTTGAAATATTATTTAAAATTTTTCAAGTCAACTGTTACAGAAAAAGTGGAATTACTAACGATTTCCGAATTCATTATATGATCTCTCTCAGATGTCCATTACTAGATAAAATTTAAATAAGATTTTAAAAATTTATTAAAAGTTACTAGCAAATTTCGTTTTTCAGCCAAAAACCTCTGTTCCTCTTTAATGGAAAATGTACAGATCAATAAATAATAAAATAAGAGAACTCATTACAACTGCAAATTCCTTCTTTTGTAAATCTCCTTTGAACCAGTCTTCAACTAATGAGATCAACGAAGAAGCTTTTAAATTACAAATTCAGATGCTTGTCTGCATACTGATGCAGCATTTATTCATGCTTTTTTTTTACTTTTGCCAGTTTCTTTCAGAAATTGAAAAATTGCGAGATCTTTCATTAATGATAGGGAATATAGAAACTGAGAACATCGCATTTACAATTTTGAAATCAAAATACCGTTACTCGTTTGTCAAAGGAAAAAAAATATTCAAAATCTGAAACATTATCCAAAGAGATGTGTTACAGCGGTTTCTTGATTACTTTCCCGAATGTTTTCAGTATTTTCTGCAGAAGTAATAAAATGCACGAATTTTAAACATTGCGATGGTGAAGGTTTTAAGCTTGTACTATGTAGTATTTTGGAAAACTCAGTTTTGTAATTATATGCTAATGAACACATATTTAAATATCAATAAAGACATGGACGTAATATTTTCATTAAGATGTTTTGTATGAAAACTATAATTTACAATCTGATATCAAAATTAATCTGGCGAAAACGCAATTCTATGAAATATAAAAATAATTTGTTTTTAGAAGTTTTTTAAAGAATATAAGACTCGGATACATTTATTATATCTTCAATATTGTTATTATAATGTTAAAATAGTAATTAATGAAAAAATAGATTGGTAGAACAATAAAACTTGTATGAATGGGCTCAGGAATAACATGAAGAGGATGAATTTGAAGATTACTCTTTCGCGATTTATGGGGAAATTAGGTTTTCAGGTAGAGGAAATTGTTTATATAGGGAAATTCCTTATAACGGTGTTAAACAATAAGATAAAAGTACAAATAAGGTTAGAAAATGAAATAGCACAAATTAGAATTTACAATATTAAAATTACTTACGAGAAATACATTGATAACTGATATCGAAAGACTTTTAAATGACAGATTTAAATGAAATAAGAGATTTCTAGCGAAAAAGTAATTTATATTCATTTTGTTGTTTGGAAATAAAACAAGCGTTCTTTGCATCATTTTTTCTTGAGAATTGAGAAAAAATGACTTTTCAAAGAAAAAAAATTGAGAGAGATAGAGAGAGAGAGAGATGGATCTTAGCAATTTAATACATTTCTCTTTCCGACTTTAGATATATATTCTTTCTTAAATGAAGATTTCCTTTATGGAAGTGAAAGCTGACGGAAAAGAAAATCGATGATGTTAGTAAGAACAAAAGCTAAAAACAGTGATCGATCTAAATTCCTCTTTGATCGTTTCTCTTGGTGACTGGAGATTTCGCATTGCATATTCCTCTGATGTCTCCGAATCCAATGTTGAAAGCCAATGAACTGAATGTCAACTGACTTTTGCCAAAAAAAAAAAACGCACTCAAAGATCTTGTTGTTCTTCTTCTAATGTTCTTACATCATGTTTAAACAATGTAAATTAAAAAACATTTGGAACAATGAAAATCGAATTCGGTCCAATTTCTATTGCCAGTAATAAATGAAATGAAATATTAACTTCTTGAAATTTCCCTAAAATATTCCATTGCCATCTAATTAAATTTAAACAATGTAAAACGGAAATTAACTAGGCATCTTATTTTTTTAAAAAGATCTTGAGATAAACTGTCAATAGGCTTCTATTTAAAGAGCCTAGCATTCGGGTGAAACTAACATTTTCGGAATATAATATCTCCTGTTTATCTCATTTTTAAGTAGGCCTATCAAGAAATTCGGATTTACTGGGGATGGAATAAAACGACAAACTTTCTGTTGAGAAGTTTCTACGAAAAACTAAATTTTTAATAGTTAACTTCATATTCACTTGAAAAATTTTACCAATAATTACAGGTTTCTCAAAGATAAACAAAACTATTGCTTTTTTATATCACCTCGTATCATTCTAACTTCAGTATTGAGTGATTGTTTGTAGCATTGATTGTTAATAAAAAAATTTTGTATTTTGTTTGATGTTTTTTTTTCCTATAAATTGTTCTCTTTGAAGTAAAATACCAAAGAAACAATAGAGAATTCTTTTTAAATTTTTTTTTATTATATTAAGGCTTTAAAATTTTGCTTCTCAAGTTTCCGTAATTTCTCTAAAATTTTCAGGTGAGTTTTTAAAAAAGAAAACTTACTCAAAAGTATTAGTGAGTTTTGTTCCCATTAGAAAAGCGGACACAGACTCCGGCGATATGTCATTATTTTGAGTATTTTGACAGCAAGACGCCAAGTCTGCTAATATGTCTTAGAATGGTTTACGTAACCACATTTAATATTAAGTAACCGAAAACGTAAGAATTATTTCGATTTCTTTTTAAGTTTTTTATGCAGTCTTAAAATTTATTTCTGTAATTTTGAATTCGTAATTCTGAAATTTCACGACAAGCCTTTTTATGTATTGTAGGCCTATTACATTATTCAATACGAACAATTATATTATGTTTACGGTATATAATACAAAACAACAAAAGTCTGTTGGTAGAACGGTTAACAACTTATAGAAATGACTTTTACGTAAATAATCTAATTCAAAAGAAGTTTTTTCATCTTAAAACGATCCGAAATAAGTTAAGAGATAATAAAAATGCCGGATTTCAGTATTTTATTGGAAAATCATTAGATCGACAACACAAAGTTACTAAAATAAAAATTCAGAAGAAATTATTTCAGTGTCGTGACAATTCCTAGGACTATTTTGTCTCCGGGAATTCTAGAACCGTTTAATTGCTGAGTATCTGTTTTTTGGCAGTGGTTTACTTCCAAATATTAGATAACACTATAGTTAACATTCTACTATTTAGTCTTACCCATGTTGCTACATTCGCAAGCATACAATCGGTTTTGATCGTGAGTTTGACCTTTCTGAGGAACTCTCAATTGTTAATCAATAAAACAGCAGTTTTAATTAATATCAACAGTGTTAATTAATTCCTGCAATGTATGATTAATTTTAAAGTTTGCTTGTTTATTAATTTAAGGATTGGCCAATGGCGGTGACTGAATGATTCACAGGCATCGAATTTTGTTTACTTTCATTTTTTTCATTTCAGCGTCATTTTACTTCGAAACTAATTATCGGAAGATAGTAACATGTTTTTATTATTTTGAATATGTTTTAATTGAATGTTTAATTCTCGTTTTGATTATCAAAAACTGTATATTCCGGCAATTCATTAAATATCTTTTGTCAAGACTTTATAATTATAATTTAATATACTATGTAAAATGCAATTATTGATTTCAATTGAGAAACTTTCAACTTTGCAATTAATAATTGAAGATTATCTCTTCGTAAGAAAGGCTTCAATTCAAACATTGTACAGTATTGGGCAAAACAAACGCTTGCAAAACATTCTATATCCCCACGCGATAATAGGGCATGCCCTAATGTTAAAGGCTACTCGAATGTAAACTAAAGTCCGTGTACCCCTATCAGTAAACTAGATTTGAAATGAATTGATGTGCGTATTATGGATCCAAAACATCTGTAAGCACTCCTCCATGATCTCTGCTCAGACGAATGCGCCTCCAGATCCGTAAGCTGATTTTCCATAGTATTTGTCGCGTCATAGTTGTGAAGGCTTTTCGCTATCTGCTCAACATTAGAAACTTGATTGAAGAGTGTTCAGTGACTGCAGTTTTGATTGGCCAATGACTGCAAACACTTTCACAAATTATTACCAATTTTCAACTGCGATATCGGAAGGCGCCACCATCCAAGAGAATATTATTGGCATGGGAACGGAAGACTTTTACGTCAGGAGCCATGATAAATTCACTTCGGACGGGAAGACCGTCAACAGATTTGGAAAGTTGTGTGCTGTGGAAGAATCCATAATACGATCTCCCATGAAGTCGACTCTATATTCGCGGGTCAACCATAAGAGACCACATGTGAAAGCATTTGAAAGCTTCTCTCTTTATCAGTAAATAAGCTATATGTGGATTTAACATGTTGCGAAGGAGCATGCAACCTGCTTTTCCAACATTTCCCAACAAGAGAAGATGAACGAAGAGTTCTGTTTAGTGATGAATGTGCTATCTATCGAACTTCGAAAAATCGGAACATTTATTTTTAGTCAAACGTAAATCCATGTTTCTTTCAAGAACTCAACAAAATTCACCACCCGTTTTGATTTAGGTGGGGGGGGGGGTAACAGAAGAACATCTGCTTGGACCGTATTTTTTCAATGGCGCAGTGAATCAGACGACTAAACTGTGCATGATAAACGAATGGTTGCTGCTTGAACTCCAGTTCAAAGGCATTGCTGATACTGCGTGCCTTCAACAAAGCACCAGCTCATTTCGCCATCAGAGTGTGATTGCGGATTGATTAGCATTTCCCAAACAGGGCCGGGGATCTGAGAACTTTCCTTCACCTTTCCGTCACCACGTAGCCCAGCTTCCACCACGCCAGACAATTCTCTTCGGTGAATCATTAAACAGGAAGTCCGCAAACAGTGGTAAGTTTCCAACGCTGAGTTGCAGATTGCGGTGCGCTATGCCTTGACACCCACAAATGATATGGAAATTGTGCATACGGACCTGGAGGCGCATCCGTCTGTGCAGACCATGGAGGAGTGCATAATGATGTTTTGGATCTGTAATAGGCACATCAAGTAATTTCGAATCCAGTTTACTGACAGGGTATACGGACTTTTCGCCCACTGTGTACAACTGGTATTAGGTTCTGAATCAGTGGAGGTAGTAAGTCTGAGTACAAAAGCAAAAAATGTATTGCAATCGTTCATAATGACCTAGGATGAAACGACGGGCCCAGCCTAGAATATGTGAAAGAGTGGTTTCAGCTTACGTTTTGGAAACACGCTCCAAGTGAAAGTGTTATTATTGGCGTCAGCATCATCCAGAAATTCCGACGGATAGGTTGTATGCTGACATAGCGTGAAGGGTACTCGGGACGGCCACGAACAGTAACAACAATGGAGAATCACGTTCGTCGCTTGGAAGACGTGCTTCCGTCGCCGCGCTGCAGTCTCAACAAAACAAGTTGAAAGCTTTAACTCCAAGGATATCTCTGAGATGATCAAAGCACCAGGCGATATATTCTATCACGTTCTATTAAGTGGCCAAACGGCTTAACTCTTACAAGGAGGCCCGAAGGTTGTATTGTGCCGGAGGTGTAACCATTCAATATGAAAACCGTGATTTTCTATTTAATTTTTGAATCTCAAACGAGGCACATTTTCACTTAAAGGGATTCATTAACAGCCAGATGAACTGCTGCAATGACTTTCAGCTCCCGGATGTTGTTGAGGAGGTGTCTTTGAGGGTTCCTTTGATGAATCACGGGTGTAATGTATTGTTTCTGCACATGATATCAAAGGGCTTTAATTTACTGAGGAAAATAAAAGACTATAATGTTGAAGCAGAAACGTTACAAGCAAATGTGCGTCATTCTTTCGTAGCCAACATGCAATATGACCATGTAATCTCGAGTTCACAGAATTTCCTTTATATTCCCTCGATCTTACGTCACCTGAAGCGTATCTTTGGGGATGTCGAATCAATAAGTTTGCAGGAAAGCGAACATTTAGAACAAATTGTACACATCTTGGATGGATAATTCTAAGTTTGAATTTTCATTAAACAAAGAATGAAAATAGATAGTAATGAAAGTAGATTAAACAAACAATCTTTTATGATGAAATTTACACAAATATTTGAAATAAAATTGGCTTCAGTAATTGGAAAACAAAACAATAATTGAAAATTGCAACTGATCTTTAGTTTGGAATAAGTACTATTTCCTAAAAGTTCCCGAAAACTCGAAAATATCGATAGATTCGAAGGTCCGAAATTCTTTTAATTTTCTGGAAGAAACAGGTCATGTTAATCTTCTTTCTATATTTGAGCAAATTTAGTTTTTTGCAGCTGCTATTATCAGTTGCTTCATAAGAGCACTGGCTCATCAGAGGAAATTGTTTGCGTTGTATGTAGCTAACATCAATTTCTATTTCACCCTAGGTGTTTTGCCCTCATCCACCAAAAGGTCATAATCCGTCGCGTCGTTATTGATGAGATAAAATTATTGTTCATTGGTTGACGCAGGCTGATTACCCAAATGTATTCTAAACCAGATAGATGCAATTCTAAACTAGGAGTGAAACTACAGCATTATTCGTATACTTTTACCTCAATTATTGATTTGACTGAATTTTCTCAAGGTTTCATAGCTGAAAATAGACGATTGCTTATTCCTTGTGAATACTTTGAAGACTAATTGTCATTTTAGTTTTTCTAAAGTATTTAACGATATTTTTATTGCAAAACCCTAACATTTTATCCGTCCTGCTCTGTACAGCTTTATTATGATTTTAATTTGTATTTTTAAGAATATAATTGTTTTTCTAATTGCATATTTTGCTTGTGAATTGTCTCAGTTCGTTTTTTTAGGAAACTTTTAAGAATAAATCAAATCATTTTACGTGCTGTGAAAAATGCTTAAAAAGCGAGAAATCAAAAGCAGCACCTGAATAATTGAAATCGCCTCTCTTCTTCAATTATAGGGAAGAAGTTGGAAACGGCCGTTTCGTCCTTCATCGGACTCTTCAGCCCATCGGTTCTTTTATCGGGGAAGGCGAGGTTGGGCTGAAGAGTCCGATGAAGGACGAAACGGCCATTCCCAACTTCTCTATAATCGAACAAGAGAGGCAATTTCAATTATTCAGGTGCTGCTTTTGATTTCTCGCTTTTTAAACTTCTAAGAATATTTATGAAATGTAATGAAGATTAAGAAAGTTTCAATTCTATATCTTTTCCAATTATTACGAGTAAATTCATTATTTTTCACTACTTCAGATAATTCCTGTCGTACTTGCAAATGGAAAGATATTAAAACATTGCATCTAGTCACATTTCTTTCAACTAAATTATTGAAATACGTATACCTTGAAAAATAAATTCGCGAAAACGAAACTAATTAGTATTAAAATTAAAATCTATAGCTCTTAAAAATTATTTTTTCCATTCAGATATTGTTAATTATCTGTTTTATAATGTTTGATTAACTTGTTTATTATTAGGTCGTTGCTCGAACAGTGTCATATCATTGGTTCAGTCAGTGTAATAATACGGAAGTAAAAATTATCAGAAGTTAACATAAGCAAAGAAGAATGAAAATTAAATTTTTTGTTTTTTATTATTCCCCTTTAAGATATTTTTTGAGACCTAGAAACTTTAGTTAGGCTATGCATATTAATGGCTGTCTCAATGTTTTGTCCTGATAAAATGTAAACATTTATCAAAATTATCAAATCTCAAGGTAAAATAAAGAGCAATTGAAGATATTCGGAGATTGGGAATCAACGGAAAACTTTCATAAGTAGATATGAATAACTATATTGTGATGTTTATTTAGTATTTATAGGTGTTATTTCGATTGAAAACAATATTTTTTTTTGTCACATTACTCCATCTTTAAATTATAAATGAAAAGAAAACTTATTCCTGGAATTAATTTGTAATCAAATGTTTGATAAACTATGTAGTTGCGAATAGATTATTTTAAGAAAACCGAATTTTAATGTTAATAAATGCCAACCACTAGATTTGTTAGAGACATTAAAGAAATGAATAGTCAATTGTTTCAATATCTTTCGAACTTGACAGCTCTGTTGTCTGTTATTAATTTCAGGAAATTAATTACAAAGATAAAATCGACGTGAGGGCATTCCAAAACCATAATCTAATCGATAGGCCTTTTCCAATAAATAATAAACTTCATGACTTCAAAAACAACACTTATTTTAATATACTCGAGTAATTACTTCGTAGTGGAAAAAATGTTTTAGACAATATTTAGATGTACTTTTATTACAAATATATATTTTTCAAGGAAAGATATAACCATGTACAGTAAATTTAAAAATTATAAACACTTTAAAAATTACTTGAAGACGATATCATCAGTCACAGTGTTCTTACACATAATAAAGATAATCTTTACAACACAGGAGTATGTAGAGAGAGTCATTGGTTAATATTCTTTTCTTCTAGCAATAAAGAAAGAGGCTTTCATTTAATTGCATGTCACTGTCTAAAATCTCTAATTTTCTGTAAGATTTTGGTTATATTGAGAACTCCTGGCTGTCAATTTTATATTAATATACATGGTGTTTCGGAAATGGTAGACAAAGTGAAGAGATACGGGTTTCAAAGGTCATTTTGAGTCGAAAATGTTCTATGACATTTTGTTGTATGAGCCGTAGTTTTAGTTAGGATGCTTTGGGAATGGTCCGTAATCAAAGAAAGCTCAGTTAACATTAGGAAGTGTAAATAAATAAGCTAAAGATTTCTGACAAAGGAATCCGGATAACAAATGTCATAATTGAACTTTTGTAAAAAATGTTTACCTTATTTACTTACACTTCACAAATGTGAACTGAACTTTTTTTGAGTAGGGACCATTCCGAAAGCATTCCTTTCCTAACTAAAACTGTGGCCCGTACAATAAAATGTCGTAGAACATTTTCGACTCAAAATGACCTTTGAACTCGTATCTCTTCGCTTTGTCTATCATTTCCGAAATATCCTGTATAGATTAATAAGTAACGTTTGGCCGAAAGCTTATATCTCTCTCGGCCGTTGAATTTGTAATGCCTTAATATGGAGATTAAGACGAACTTTAGCTTGTATTTATAAGCAAAATCTTAAGTAACTTTTAACTGAAAATTATTAATTATATTAAAATAAGAAAGAAGTTCTAAAATTTTCAAACTACTTTATAATGTCTTAGCAACTTTTATATCTTATTACTGACGAAATCAGTTACTTTTGATGTAGATACCATAGAACCAACTTAGAAACATATGTTGTTGAATGGTTTAGTTTCTCTTTATATATAATTCTTCAATATTCTTTCATTGTTAATAATAATAATTCTATGTTAACACAGTTAATAAGAAGTTCCTGTAATTATTTTGTTCTATCCTTTCCATAACTTTTAACTCCATACTATAGTTTCTAATACTTTGTTATGATGTTGTGTTAATTTCTCTATAAGGACTCATTTTGGAAAAGATTTCAAATATAAAAGTTAGATCTTGTTCAGTCTTTGATAATAAATATACCGAGTTTAAAAAACTATTCAGGAGTAAAACAGACATTCATGGACTGCTTCGATGAACTTCAGTTTCCTAGGAAAATGGGCTAACATCGCATATTGTTGGCTTTTGGTATGAAAGAACTCGATTCCCACTGAAATGATATCAGAAACTTGAAACATAATGAGATCTATGTACCGAACATTGAATCCAAAGTATATTTAAAATTGAATGAAAATCGCAAGCCACTAAATTTAATTTTCTCTTAAGCGTTTCTCTGCGCTCTGAACGACTATGTCAAATACCTCTCCATTTCACAAAAATTTCTACTTCGTTCGATATTGGATTAGATTTTAGTAATTAAATCTATAACAAAAAATCAAACCGAAATTGTTGAATAAATGTTTTATTATATCACTTATTTCTTCGTGTTTGATTAGACTCAGAATTAAAATCCTTTCATTGATATCGTCAGAGCGAGCTAAGATTGACTAGAACACCTTATTTAAACAATATTGTCGTCTAATCAACAGTCATGAAATTAGGAACAGCGTAAATTTTAAAATAATCTATTAATTTGTTTTTCTTTAAGAATGTATAGTAATGCATTCAGAACGATCCTTAATGACTTACTCCGACCAGAGAAGCGAATATTTCATTTATTTCTAAAGATCTTTTCTCATTACAAAGGTCATCCTACAACCAGACTTCAGCATCTGGCTCTGCGTTTGTCTTCTTCAATCTCTTCATTTTCAATTCCTTCCGCACTATATCTCTCCTAACTTGTTCCTACCGTCTGGTTCATAGTCTACCTCTAGGACATTTTCGAGTTAATTTTATCTTCAAAGAAATATTTTTTCTTTGAATTCGTGGTTCTCTCATTCTAATTACTTGTCCAAAACTTGGTTCTGGATTTTTACAAACTTTTCTGTTTTTATTTAATTTCTTCTCTAATTCTTATGTCTGTAAGTTTTCTTATGAATTCTTCAGTGATTTTAATTTTTGTCTTTATATTTATTTATGCAAAATACCTTGACTACTACTTCTCTACTTCATGGACAATCTTAATAGGAATATACGAGGCCGTTAGAATAGGAGATGAGTATTGGCCAATATTCCATTTTTTCCTTTTTTATCGTATCATATACTATGAACTTTCCGCTTTTATTCGTGTGATTTGGTTCACACTCCTCGGTAATATTGGTTTCATATGTAATATTTATTTAACATTTTTTTAAAATCCTTAAAATACTTTGTTTATAATATAATGGATAGCTAGAAAATTACAATGCCATTACCCATAGTCATATATTTAATTAGTTGGTTAATAAGGTATAACTAAGTGATAAGTAAATTTTATCGAAGCATAATTTCCATTTGTTTTTCAGGAAGCAAAATTTCCATTTGTATTTCCTTTATGTCAGCAAAGTATTTCTAAAATATTAGTTGCTTGATAGTTTCGAACCCACGACCTTCGCATTATTAGCACGACGCTCTAACCAACTGAGCTACAACATTCAACATTCAGACCACCTACAATTTAAGCTAACATAAGCCATTGCGAAGCATTGTGGGATATGTGTCCACAGACAGACAAACCGAGTATGTAAGGCGTCTTTCAGAAGCTAAAAATGAAGGATTATATTGATGGAAGAACTTTGCTGCGCATCTGAAGTGTATTGGAAAGATGTGTGACTAACAAGAAATTCTCTAAAATCCTAAAAATTCAGATTTTAATGAAAATTTGCATAATGAATCTATAGGTTGTGTTTATTAAATGAAATAAATCTTAGCTGCGACATGAAAGATTTCTAAAATGGGTCCTTAAAATCCTTAAAAATCGGTCGTTTTACCTTTCAAAAACCAGATGGTGCTAATAACTTGTTACTAACCAAGAGATCTTTGACATCAATGCCTTTTGATAGGAAAATAAAGTAACGCCGTTAATTGAGTTCTGATGAAACTTTATTCAACATAGATATAAATTCGGACAGATTTCTTAAGCGTAAATCGGAATAGAATCAGATGAATCGGAATAGAAGGGGAAACCTTCTACATGAGTTAGTTATGATATGTAATATAAAGGCATATATTAGAAGGCTATGTCGGAAAGGCTTCTATCATTTATACTTCTATTTTATTCTTCGATAAATGAATGAAGAATTAACTTTCGTTTAGCGTTTTGTATTTAGAATAACCATAAAAATTTTCTCAAAAATTTTAGAAAACTAAATTTTTTCGAACTTAAGTTGCTACTAGTTAATTCTCCAGAAATAAAAGACTATTCAAAGCTATACCTATTGTAGTCAGTGACTATTGAAACTTTGCTTTAATTTACCTATTCAAAGATAAACTATCGTTCTTATATTGAAGCAGCGGATTACATTGTATTCACAACTAGAAGCAATCAGTAAGTTACATTTCAAAACACAACATGAAGAGCAGGTAAGGTTTCTAGATGAGAAAGAATAATAAATGATAGGATTTTTGCAATGCTGAATGTTACAGAAATTATATGGTGTTAATAGAAGAAAAGACAATTGGTTCGTATGGACATGTAATAAGAATGTTATATTACCAAATCGGCAATAAAATCAATACCTTTAGAAAAGAAAACAAAGCCCAGATGCTTCATACGTTTAGGCTAAATTTGTTTTATAAATGTAAATAAAAATAAAGATTTTAATATGTTGAAATGGATTGAATATCAGTCAGTTTTTGGATTAAGATTTGTAATTGATTCAATAAATATTTTTTATCTGCAGTCGAGTACGAATTGAAAATTGAAACTGTTGTAAGGTTTTTGTGGATTTCCAATATTAGAAATCTTGTTCTATTCGGATACAATGTACTTGCCTCAACAATTCTTCGAATAGATTTTAATGTTTCTGATCACATTTCTGGTCGTTCTGTGAAGCAGAGATCATTTGGAAAGGTAATTTCACCAGGAAGCCATTCAATTTCATTGACGGGCTTCGGGCTATGTTATTGGATTTCAGTTGCTACAGAAAACATTTGAATGTTGAGGCAATTGTATCGGACCGAGTGTATCGAAAGCGCTGCTTAGGATTTCGTCGATTTTCGTTTTCTTTTTACTTTTTTTGTGATGCCGAACTACATTTTAGAAAATTAACTGTTGCCTGTTTCAGTGCAACATTATGTTTGGCTTTCAATAGTTGTGCTCAAATAGATGGAAAAGATTCAGATAGTTTCGAATCAGATTGCAACAAAAAATACGAAGATAAATACAATCAAATGTGAATGACAGTTCAATTGGCAATTTCTAACAAAATATTATTATAAGGATTCCCAGATTCAAAATGATTTGAATTTTGGAACTATCAAATCAAACTGTAATGTCGCTGTTCCTTCTATAATATCTATACCTTCCTTTAAATCTAGGATATATATTAAGAATTTTATCAAAACTACACCATAGAACTGTATTTTCAGACATTTCTGTTTCTATTTACATTTTTGTATGAATTAAGAACTATCATCAAAATATTAAGCCAGATTAGCTATTTTGGTTAACTTGCTGAAATTTTACACACATCTAAAATGTAGTTCTTAATTTCAGCACAGCATTAATTTCTGAAGTAAAAGTAATTTTCACGTATTTCTTTAAATTTAAAGATGTTTTTAACCTGTTCAACTAAGAAAAGAAAGGTTTTTGGTAATTGGTATGTCTATTTATGATTTATAAAGTGATTCCTTTAAACATTTCGAACTGTCGAAAGAGTCTTATAGAATTCAGTATTATTGTCAATATTTTCAAGTAATAAAACTTTAAAATAAGTTTTCTTTATTTAGTTTTAATAATACTGTATATATAAATATGTTATAAATAGGCTTAAGCATAAATACAAAGACAGGAATGTATTTCTTGTTGTACTTTCACCGAGTTTTACGGAATATAGATTCGTTGAGGAACTTCTTATTTTCTATGCTCCGACAGGATAATATTTTTATGTAAGGAGAATTGTTACAATTCTATATTAGATCAACACCATTATCAATATTCGAGAAAGTTAGAAGATGATAAAGCATTTTTTTATTATTTATCATCGTCCAACAATGAAAATATATATAAAATTCTGAAATATGGACGTGATCAATTTTTCAATAATTATGCATGTCCCTACATTCAGAAAAACTCAGTTATTAAGAATCGTATTTTTTAAAAAAGGAATGAATAGTATAAAAACTCAAGATTTACTATATAAAATAAATTCTTGGTAAATGTAATTTTTGTTTCTTACGTAATAATCTTTGTTTCTTTTGTGAAGCGCATGAAATTTATGAAAACATTGTGAGATTGAAACAAATTGATAATAAATAATTATCTAACTTCTTGAAAATTATGAAAATTATAAATTTTGGTTCATTAAATGTCTCTAAAGTATTTCTCAGTACAAAACTCAAGAAAAATTTAATTGATGGTGTTTGTCGATTTAAAAAAATTATTAAAATCTTCTTTGATCTTTCTAGTTAGTAGTTCCTTTAGAATTTCTATTCTGTGCATTTTCTTTGAATCATTGAATTGATGTAAAGAAAGTTGGAAAAATTTACAATAGCGTAAATTTAACTTTCCTGAAGTACATTGCAGTAGTATTTCAATTATCAAGAAGTTTGCTTACTGCAGCTTCAAAACGAGAACCATGCATCCAGAAAATGCGTGGTGAGTTGTAACGTCCTCTTTAGGATAGAGTTGGTGCTTTTATCGCCTAGGGACATTTTCCCATTGCCACGCATGCAAAGGGAGACTGCGACAGTGTTCCCTTCAGAACGCACAGCTCTGCGAATGAGTGATTTTGTCGTAAATCCTTCCTATTGTCATCATGATATTTCAGTAAAGTCACCCATTCATCGTGAATGTTGGCTGAAACTAAGCAGCAATGGCTTCCTGCAATGAAGGCTGCTCCAGACTTTCGTGGAAACGAAAGCGATGCCGGATTGGTGCAGAAAACCAACATCGGGCGCTGGATTTTATCGATCAATTAAATAATTTGACCAGCCGCCCACCGATCTACGTCTGCAGTGACCCTTACACAATTTCACAGTCAAAATATCACGGGGGTATTTAGTTTAATTCATTGATCACTTCCTACAGTTATGCTGTTTATAGCAACACTTAAATACCATTGGATTTACTATCTCATTTTTCCGAAAATTTTTCATCTATCGAATTTTTTTGTTCTGTAGGCTGCTACAAATGTATTTATCCAAAACATTATTCTCTTTTTTTATCCAGATCAATATAATTTGTTCCAGATAAAAATTTTGGCTATATTAATACTTTTTCTATTTCCAATATTAGATATAATTGTAAGCTAAAATTACCAACATTTGAAATAATACACGATAAGTGAAGAATAATATTTATTCATTTGAAATTTTGAAAGCCTGTCACCAATTATGTCGTATACTATAACAACTAATATCATTAGAAAACAAATAAAATCGTTAAAGACTAAAAGGGCTTCACATATTTAAATACTTTTTTTGGGAGAAACAAATATCAAACATACAGCCAAATTACTGCATGGTCTTTTCAAAAAAAAATCTCTTAAATTGATAAATTTATATTAAAAAAACAAAAATAAAGACATTTTCTTTTTCATTCTTAAAACGTTACTGTTTAATTTTTTTTTGTGAAATCTCAAATTTTATTTTGAAAGTCTTTGTTAAATTTCGAAATTAATTTCAAATGCAGAATTCCAGTGTTGTTAAATGAATATAATATCATGCCCAAATATTTTTTTAAATCACGTGAATTTTATGAGAAATTGCAAAATGCATAAATTGACCGAATTTAAAACACAAGGCAATTAAGTAATTAGATTACTGGACGTACTGACTAAACTTACTTGCACTTCACAAAATCCATAAGGATTAGAATTTTAATAAAGTAACTTTAGGTTTCAAAGGTTTTGTCTTCAAAGCGAAAATTATTCCTTGAACACTTAACCTTTTAGTAACATTATCGTAATTCTGCCATATTGCTGCTTTTAGGAAATATATCAGTATTTCAGAATTGAACTTTATTGTAGAGCAATGGCATCATTATATTCTCTTAAAGGAAGCGTTCCTCAAATTATTTGGCAACAAGGAAGACCTCACAGTTAATAACTTGGATCATAATAAATAATAAACACTTGAATAATCACGGCAACTTGCAATTAGGCTAATAAAGTCTCCTCTCACTATAAAATTTCAGCTAATTCACTGATGTCAATGTTCATCCTAGGTGCCAGTAAATTATGAATGTAATAACAAGAGGTTTATGGAAATGAAATAGTTATTCTTCAGATAACAATTTATATTATAAGGGAAATTCTCAATTGCCGCAAAGATTTAATAGATACCACTTTTATGTGGGTTTTACTTTTCAGGCCTGCACATTTCAACAATTTGGAATCTGCAACATAAAATCATCGAGAACTAATTCTAACAGAAATATTTTACTTTTTCTTAAAACAAATCTCGAGTACACAACATATCGCTATGTTTAATCTACTAAATGAAAAATAAACCTTGGCGTAAATAAAGTATTATATGTACAATTAGAGATTAAATGTGAGGACCGTGATGTGTATGTAAATACTCAAACAATCTTAATTATTGTTAATTTCAAATCATTGGTAAGAAACTTATCATCATATTTCCAAACAAATTATTAAAGAAAAACAATAAGAAAGTAAAGTACTCTAAAAGAAAATATTTGAATCGCCAAGCAATCAGTTTCCAATTGTCTACTTCTAATTTCGCAGGGGCATTTTATTTCTTTTTTATTACTGTAATAACAGAATGCCACTCAATAGTTGTACACAAGTGGATAGCATTATGCTGGATTTAAATATATAATCTGTTTCCTTCGATTTATGAATTGTTAATCGTTCCCGAGAAATTTTCATATATTAACAATGCCGGATTGTTTAGTTTTATCTAAGTTCAAATAAATTATAAAATGCTTTTTGCTATTATTTTCAGCTGATTTTGATTAAGTTTTTTTATGTTTCTTTTAATTGAAATAAATAAATAAAGAAGAGATAGATAGATATCAAACTGTTTTTCCTGCGCCTTAACTTTTAGAAAATATTTTTCTTTATTTCTTAATACACATGAGGATTTACATTAACAAAAATTTAAAATTTAGAGAAAAAACGAAAATTCTGGTGAAAAGGTATATTGCAATTAAGATAAATAATTATGTAAATAATTGCAATTTTCAATTTCCAAAGTATTATCTTATCAATTTCATTGTATTTAGAAAAGTAAATAATTTGCCATTGTCCATTCGTCTATCTAAATTCCACAAAATTATTTTAAATAAATCTTTAGGTATTTCCGCAAGACTGGTTAAGTATTGGCGAAACCTTCATTGATAAATTTGAAGGTACAATTGCCGTCAAGATTACAAGGTACAATTGCCGACATAAAAAAAATATATAGTGCTGTAAAACTAACATGACTGTATAGAAATAATAGCAGATCATCCAAATCTTAGCCATTTTACTTTTTTTTTGTTCGAAAGTTAACTGAGTATCCTCTAACAAACACTGAAAACACTTTACGTGATTAAATGGCTACTCAAAAAATTAACTGAAATGCTGATTTGTTTTACAAGACCGTTATGAAAGAATAGGTATATATGAGTTTTTAATTTTATAATTGCAGGAAAGTCGACAAAAATCCACAAGCGTATGAGTATGAAGCTAAGATATGGTCTGTGTTTCTTAAAGAGTATCTATTCGAAGCATGGAATAATGAAGGAGATGTTGTCTAGTCTTCTTTTAAACTCTAATCCCTTCTAGGTTGTGCATGGACCCGAGGACAGGGCTCAGGAATGGCAAGTGTATCTGTTCTATGTCTCCAAGAATACTTCAGATATTGCACTGGAAGTAAAAGTAAACATTAAAACGATATGACTACGGATAGTCGATGTTTTAAGCATTGAATTACGATTATTTTCTTTGAAGCAATATACAAAGTGGTTAATTCCTGCAAACTCTGCAGAAAACAAAAAATTAGAACTGAATGTGTCAGAGACAATCTAAGTTGGAAGAATAATTGAATGCATCATAGTAAATAAGAAATTTGAAAATGTTATACCGGAGAATCATTCCCTTAAAATTTGAATCATCTACGTGAAAAGCTTATAAGATGATTTCAGAATCTGACGGCGTTCCATGAATAATTGAAAGAATCAGATAATTATATATGAAAACAACAGATTAATACATTTGAAACCGTTCTGATTTTAGCAACTTAAGAAATATTAGAACTGGAATGTAGAACGGAAAGCATCATGTCAAGAAAATTCAAAGCGTCATGAAAAATATCTTTTTCATTTGAATTCTGTAGTGATGAACTTTCAGATTTTGTTAAACTTTCGAATCTGAATAATTAAGTTGTTGTATAATTTCATTTCCTTAATTAGTAGAGCCCAGGGGAACGCAACGGAAAAGACAGATTGAATCAACTTACACAACGTCTTTCATTTAGAAATGAGGAAAAAAAGAGGAACGGAAAATGATTTAAAGATCTTTGATGTAAAGAAATTCCTGCAAACGTAAATGGAAACTTCGAAGAAATCCTTGAAATATCAAAAAAATTTAATTTTCCATCAGACTCAAACTACTTAATTTAATTAAATGAGAAAACCTGATGTTAGTATTCGAAAAGCTTTTCCCTTTAATTGACAATACTAGTTTTTTTTTTAAAGTTATTTTGGTCGTACATATTTCAATAATAAGCTATTAAGGAAATGAAATTGCTTCTAGAATTATCCAACTAAAGAAAATAATAAAAGTCAAAACCGTTTTGCAATTTTGATTTTCTGTTACTTTGTCTATAAAATATTTCGAATTGAGAAATCAGAAAATTCATTTGATTGACAAAAATTATTAATTGGTTTTACGTAATGAAGAAGTTGGAATAAAGATAAAACTATTACGAAACAGTAGTAAATAGAAGAAGCAAAATGTTTCAAATTATTATGAAATAAAATGATAAGTAAATTACCAATATGCGCCTGCCATGAATCATTAGATTAGTTATCCTAGTAAATAATTTTAAAATCAAATAATTTGTTTCTATATTCCAATGAAAACAAAAAAAAGAAAAAAGAATTCTTATATTTCTAGAATTCAAGAATAATGTATGAACTTTCACTTCGAAGGAATTCAATTCAAAAGTATTTAGGAATAAAACAATTGAATTTTCTTTCCTGCTTCAAATTTCCACTCAAAAGTATTTCTTGTTTTCATTTTACTTAAATACAATTTCTTTATACTTAAGAAAATAAGGAAAAGCTCTGGCATTACCGCTGTTGTAAATTAAAAGTCATATTGAAGATAATCCCATTAGATTAATATATTCGTAAGACTACAATGCAATTCTTAATAGAAGCTACAACAGTCTATGAATGTTATAAACATAGAATTTGTTGAACTACAGGTTGGAAGTAAATTTTGCTGAATCTTGCCAAAATATGTACTTTTAATTCAATACAATATAAACTTTTGGTTGAATTTTGCTGTCCATGATGAGTTGAATGGACTCTTTTACAGTTTTTGACGTTTCCAGAAAGACTTTTGGTATCCATAAGACAAAATGGCGCCAGGGAAGCGTGCCAAAATCTTTCTTTCTATTTCTTTTTCCTCCTCTTTCCCCGAACTCCCTTCACTTACCCTCTCCCTCCAGGCAGGCTGCAGCGTTTGTCGGCAGATCCTTTGACACACGCCTGACATTCTCCCATTCTCAACTATCGACGCCTAATAAAACTGCGTGAAGTGAGCCGATGGCTTTCAATGAATAAAAGGGTATTGTGCGTGTCGAGACTCTTTCAAAATGGAGGCCATTTTGTGTCCATCGCTGCTTGTTTTCAAAGCACATTTTTGCTTCATACACCACAATTGCTACTTCCTTTCCCCATTTTTTTATTTTGATTTGTTATCACGCAGCCAACTTTAGCAGTGTTTATTATTTTGGACGCTAATTGATGCATCGTGCAGCGGATACAAAATGGCTTCGTATCTATGTACAGAAGATTAGATAGCGAGCTGTCATCCTTATCGCCGGCATTGATTCTTGTTGGTCGTGGCCTTACTTGTGCTGTTCGACGAACGAGAGCGTGACCATGAACGCGAGATCCCGACCTTTTTGGTTAGATTCGTACGATAGGTCCTGATCGTACGATCATGTAAACAATGAACTTGGGCCAAGGTAAACTATAGAAAAAAATACCAGAAATTTATAAATCCTAACCTTTAATCTTCTTATCTTCATTAGTTTGAAAATATTAAATATTTAATAGAAATTACTTCCTATCTAACCGCCTAATAATCTTTCTTTTTATATTTAATGAAATTAAAGTATTATCTAGTTAGTTAAAACTAAACAACTAACTATATAAGTTGTTTCAGCAGATAAGCATTCGAATAAAATAATGAATGAATAATAAAATGAATATGGATATTTATTTGGAAATGTGATGTTTATTAAATGCAACCTAAGTAGTATGACAAGTAAGGAGATATTACTTGAATATTTTAAATAATTTTTAAATTATTAAGCAAATAAGAATGTCATACCATCAGGTTTCTTTAAAAAAAATGGAAGTAGAAAGTAATTGTTTACTCTGCTTGCTCCTCTTAACAGATGGGTTGGTTTCAGTTGAATTGCTGTGCTGAGGTTCCAAGTGCAGTCCCCAAAATATTTCCACCTTGAAATTACATTTAATTATCTGCGATTTCTAACCGAAATTGAAGCCTGTGTATGCGACATTTTGTTAGTCCTTTCATGTTAAAGCATTCAAAAAATAAATAATTCAGAATAAACGGTAAAGTAAATATAGAAGATGGATCTCGTTAATTGTGTGGAAATAGCGTATTCAGCATGCTATGAACAATGGTACATAGAGAGATAGAAATATTGCATTGTAATAAGTACGGCAAATATTACATTGCAGTATCGAATCACGCGTTACGAATGAGTACCAAATTTGCAATACTATACAGATATATCGCAATCAGGGAGGATTCTTTTTTGCTTATATAATTGTTAATTTATTTGCTTAAAAGGGATCAAAGCATGATAACAACTATTAATGCTATCTATAGGAAAGACATGAATTGCATACTTTTTAAGTTTGATTAAATGGAATTGCAAGAATTACAACGCATATAGCAAAAGAAAACAAATAAACATTTTCACTGTATTTTACTGAGGGTTTTTTATTCTGAAGTTACATTTCCAAATTTTGCGTACTCATTTATACATTTAAAATATTTGCTATCACTTGAACGAAATTCATTTAGTCTCCGGCTAAACTGGGATGTGTGCACAATCGTTTTAATTTTTTTTTTTCCATTCCGTTTCGAAAGAATTACAATCATCTTCCTTCAAGTAATTTAGTCATGTAATGTGATTCTTCCCCCGTCCCCTCATAACGTGCAATCATTTTTAAGATTAAATTTATTGTATTCATTGTTATACATTTCTTCGTGTATCGGAGGGTCACAGAGGTACATTCAAGCTTAAAATTTTACGAGTTAATATTTTTCTCCTTCTCTGCCTCTCTTTCTTTCTTTTTTCCAGAAATATCGTTTACGCAAAATAAATTACTGGAATTTTTGTTTATTTTGTTCTGAATTCACCAATGTGATATTCAAGTCAGTTATTTAAGTTTGTATATACCCTTAAAAATTTGATAAGGATTTCTTTAATTTATTCGCAAACTTAAATTTAACAGCAGTTTGTACAGTAGCTGACAATTTCCAAAGAGCAATTTAGAGCTAATTCCCGCTGATGAGTAATAAAAATCAGAAATCAGAAATGTTCTGGATTAAAAGGGGTTAACTTAAAGCACAACACCTATCACTCAGGTACTTAATGAAGATGGATTTGTATGTAGAAAGCCTAGAAAGTTCCAATGATCCGACTTTAATTCTGAAGAAGAGCAATAACTTCTGTAGAATTGATTCCAGGGATACAAAAGAAATAAAAATTTAATGAAAGATTAGCAATCCTTCCTTTCAAAGTTGAGATGGCAAATAAAAACTAGCCTTTTTAAAAGTAATGGCATTTAATGAAGAAACAAAGAAATCTAAAGTTTCGTATTAATTAAGCTTCATTAGTAGGATTAAAGAATTCTGAGAAAAAAAAGTCTGCTACATGAATAGAATGAAATTAATAAATAACTTGAAAGAGACAAAATATTTTTCTGAAACGTACTTCGTAAATAATCTTTCCTACAAAAATATAAAACAAGGAAATATGAAGATCGTATTTTAATATGTAACAGACATTAATCTTTGAAAAGCTGTAAGAAACTTTTAAAAATATTATTTTGTTAATAACATTTTGTAATTTGAAAATATTATTCAAAAATGATTATTGGGTAATAATAAAAGAGAAGTAATTATTACATTAGATTGACACCTGTTAAATGAATCATTTGTCTAAGATTCTTGATATACTCATTTAAGTTTAATGCTGTAGTCCCTTAGTTGAATGGAAATACAGCGATTTTACCTGAATGTTTAAATATCGAATGAAATTGCTTCTTTACGATAATAAAACAATTCATTTTTTCATGTTGAAATTCAGGTTTTAGAGATGCCATTCTCAGAAACTCTAGAAAAGAAATTTTTTGGTAGAATTTCTATTCGGTTGTTTGTTGTGGTTGAGATTCAATTTATCTTAAAAACTCATCGACATTTCCACTATAAGAAAATTTTATTTATTGGTCTTTCTGAAAACTGTTTTATAACGGGGAAATGCGAATTTTTTTAAGAATCTTTTTAAATGCTTGTTTGCTCTAAGATAAAGAGAATAACCATTTATGTTCATTTTAAATATCAGATTATTTGTTCTTTAAGAATGAGGTTGAAGGAGGTTTAACATAAAGCTGAAAACTGTTATTATTTATAATGAAAAATTCACACCAAATCATTACTGCGATGCAGAATCATCAATGCTTAAATTGTAAAGATTTTTAGAAAAAGTACTTAAATGTGCTAAAAGCTATCTCCAAGTTCAAATATGAGTGTTTTTGCCAATCGAAACAGTGATATCTTGCAAAGATGAGTATGAAGCAGGGAATTAACCAAGGAGGTGAGTTCGAATTGCAGAAGCCCCCCCCCTCCCACCCGCGAAATCTAATCAAAGTAAAATTTGCTCAAATTAATAAGATTTTATATGCATTGTTCATTTAACCACACAAATAAAAGCCGATGAACCTGAGTACATACAGCTGGTTTTAATACAATAATTAATTTACAACAACATGTTGTAAATTAATTATTGTATTAAAAACAGTTGTATTACTCAGGTGCATCGGCTTTTATTTGTGTGGTTAAACATTTCCTAAATTCGAAATAATAGGAGCTAGTCATATCAATGTAAAATTGTCACCTCTTACGACAGGAATTCAAGGGAAGACAGGAATTGATGTTATTCTTTGTTTGGTCCACACAGCCTTCCTGTTTTTTCTGGGAATTAGCCCACCACCGAAAAAAAAACTCGGTTCAAATCTAACGACATATGAATTTTTATATCGCAAGTAAAAAAAAAAAAAGTAACTTGCAAATATTTCAATAAGTAACATTGCATTAATACTCTAAACTTAAATAGAATTGGAAAACGAACGGTAGCTGTATAGAAAAAAAGATCATTTTCTATTTCATCCATTTATATATAGGTTAATGCGACTTTTATTTTGTCTACAAAAGAAAAAAAATTTTTTTCCAATAACTGTGACAACAGAAACGTTGTAATTACAATTATAAATTGTATAATTATATTTTTCTACAAGAAAACATTTATGGGCCCAGTAAGCAAGAGGTAAAGAGCTTGACTGAGGGCTGGAGTAACCGGATTCAATCTCCGTCGGAGGTCTGAAATTTTTTAATAAAGAATTCTCCTCTATTCGATTTTGAGATGCACCTAGCCTCTCTACAGAATGGGGACCAGGTTACTTTTCCATCGGTTAAAGGTCGTCTGGTGTTGAAGTAACCACCCACCCTCAACTTAGTCTCGTTGGTCAGAAAACTCTGTGACCCAAAGGTCCACGAAGGCCTGTTGTGGGATACTGTAACTTTTAACTGAAAAACATTCCTCTTTATTACGTGCGAAAATGGAAATTAAGCTAATATATGCCTTTAAGCTAAACGTTAAAGGATAAATCACGTTAGAGAATAATAATAAAAGGAATTAAAAAAAATTTTCAAAAAGAAATTTCTAAGCAAAAAGTTGAAGACTGATAAGACAATTTAAATCTTGTAAGTCTTTTCCAAATAACTTAAAGTTTGCATATTATGAAGAAAGATGTTTATTAATCTGAAATTTTCGGTAAGCTTATACTTTTAATAAAAGGAATGCTTTTTATTTTGATTATTTTTAGAAAACTTTGTTTTCATCAACATTTCTGTGAGATAATAATGAAAACTCTCTTCAGATACATTGGGAATCTTTAAAATAATGGTCAATTGTCTTAAAGAGAATCTTCTTCGGCATAACAGAACTTTTTCTTTACGACTTATTGATGAGTTTTTAATGAAAAAAAATTAAAAGCTAGAAGCCATAATTTTTCATTAAGACTTTCATTGTATCTGGGACGTTACCCTTCCACAGTCATTTATGTTTTCTCAGCGCTCTTCTTAATACTGAGTGGAAAGCAAATTTCCTGCCATGGCTCGTAATTGAGCTACTAGCTCACTTCCGAATCAATAACATGCTACCAGAGGGCTCTGTACTCAGTAATTGTCGAGGGTGGGGAGCAATGAGTCGGCCTTCTTTCCGACGTGACGCTTCAACGGTGACTGACATTCCGTGTTGCCCTTACTTGTGTTGTTATTCACTGGGGAGAAACCTATCTTGTTTCCGATCACAACCCATAGATTAGTTAATGATAAGATAAACGCATTGTTCAGGATTTGTTGAAACGATACATTGAGTATTCAATTCACTAATGTTACCACGAGTACAAATACGGAAAGCATTGATGGTTTATTGAAAAGTTACTTTTATAGTTTGTAACGCTTTTCAAGTATCAGTTAAACATTCCTAAACTGCTTGGATCAAACTTACAACTATTACAGACTGCTATAATCCGTTTGACCGTTATATTGCGAATATTAATATATAAGGCTAATTAACATCAAATATATTAAATATCATTGTTACTAAGATAAAGTTCATTTCTGGATAAAGTTCAACACAAAGTTAAGTCAGATAACTTTGTTAAGGTAAGTCAGATAAAAGTATTTATTTACAAATCAAAATAAAACTAAATAAGGACTGAAACTTTCTGGAAATTTATTTCAATTTCTATCAGAATAAATTCAGAGTAGACAGTGAATAGTCTAACAGTGAATTAACTGTCAACATCAAAGAACAATTAGATAATAGATATAATAGCCACTTTTCACTGTAATTGAATGTAATGTAATGATTCTTTGGTCTCTGGTCCAACTTATGCTGAAACCGTACTGAACTGATACGGATTAAAATACTTCTTGCATTGTTTTATAAGAAAGAGTTATTAATTTAATATAGAGAAATTATGAAACATTTACTATATTTATTGATGGTGTCTCATCTGTAGATCATTGCCTACGAATACAATCTATTAAAAGTATGTAAGAGTATTCAAATTAATAGTCTATCTTAATGTAATCGCAATCTACTCAACTTTCAGCTATTTGGATGAGTTTCTTTTTTATTTAAGCGGCTTTAATTTAAAATTCTACTCTAAAACCTGTATTTTTTCCATTCGTTCTCTTATCCCCTATACGATGTTAAAGGAAGTATTCTCTAATTTTAAAATTCATCTTGCGAAATTAACATTACGAGGAAATAGGGAATTTTCAGTAATATAAATGTTTTCATTTTAAAATTATGAAGAGAACAATCAAAACAATGCCAACAGAAAATTCCTTTGCTGAAAAAATATCAATTTGAAATAAGTTTGAAATAAATCAATTTTGAAATAATACCAATTAAATAAGTTATTTGCAATGTTTTTGGAATACGAATTATTTAAGTATAAGAAATTAACATATGAAACAAAAAAATTTAAAATTTGCTTCGTATTTTAGAACGAAAGAGTTGAAGTAATGGGATTGATAAAAGTTGCAAATTACAGAATTAAACTTAGAATGTATGAATATGAATTCTAGAATTTAGATATCTAGTTAGTAATAGTTTCATCTAGTTGTTGCAACCTGAGTCATCTATTCTTAAAGTGAGAGTTTGAGTCCGAATTAATGTCAGAGGTACTTGCGTTTCGCCACAAATTTCAAATGTTCAGAACCTGGCCTCATGAAATATGAAAGTGAGGCATAAAAAAAAAGGCTTTGTGGGCGGTAAATGAATAATACGGTCCATATAATCCACTTCTACCACAAGCTCTCAGAAAAATTATATACGTCGCCGGAATAAAATACAGTGGCATTAGCTGAATGAATCTAGTGTGTTAGGTACCATCGTTAAATTCAGGTAGATGCAGATGTAACAACATTAAAAACTCAGAAATAATTCTGCTGTAGGTCTTTTCATACGGAAATCCGTATTTAAAAGTTAAAATAAGTTTGGTAGACAAACTAATAAGTTTGGTAAAATAAGTTTGTCAAATAGTACATTTTCAATCAAATTGTTACAAATAATAGAGAAAAATACAAGATGATAAATGTTTGGTTCAATGCTTAATTCTGTGGACTTCCTTCAAAATACTTAGAAGAAGCTTCTGAAATTATTTTCTGTTTGAAATTCCAAAAATGCTATTAAAACGATTTTTTATTCAGTTTTTTAATTGTAATTTCTGATAATAATTAAAGAATGTAATAATTTAGCTTTTTTTTATTAACTTTCTAACTCACATGATGTTTCGTCAGTTTTGAATAATGGTTTTGACGTTCAATATTTCTGCAGCAATTCATCACGTTTTATAACTCAAGACCGTATGCGAGATCATCATCTTTCATGAGACCTCCAGTAATGGACAAAGCAGTCAGTGCTCACATCAATCCCCTCGGATTTTATAATTTATATTCTTGAAAATAAACGTTTTTTTTTTTAAAGTACAAATGGATAAATCTTTATTTTCACAGTATTATAACTTGTATGCAATTGAAAAACAGTAAAGATCTTAGATGTTTCACTATCTTTTTTTATATAATTTAATTTTTTGCTTTTTCAATGCCAATAGATCTTACTATTCAACTGGAAAAGTTCTATGAGCGCCCTTAACTACAGAGAAATGCTAATATGTTATGTCCTTGTATTAGGAAACACCAACGAAATAATTTCATTCTATTCTATTCATTACAGTAACCAATTATAAAATATATATTAAACAGAAAAAACGTGTGAGCATAAATTTTTTAGATCATTATAAACAGAAGCATTAAAATGACTTTGACATTTTTTGTAATGTAACTGTAATGGAGAGAACGTAACACTGTACAACGTTTGGTGGGTTTTTCTAGGATTAAAAAGAATTACCTCTTTTTATCAGACGTTCAGCATTGTCTAGGTCTATTGTACAAGCAGAAATAAATAACTTGTTTTTCAAGAATTTGTTTTCCTAGTGACATGCAAAATGCAATGAAAGTATCACAAAATGTGTTACAAAGTTGGCAATCTAATCAACAAAATAATTTCGGAAGTAATTTACAGTCATTAGAGTAAGTAATCATTAGAGTAAGTAGATTAATATCAATGATATCAATTAAATCCTCGTGGAATGAATTTTTCAACTTTTAAACTTTGATATGCTCTCTCGATGGTAGTTTTTCTTAATTTATATAGAAATTTAAGAAATGTAAAAATAACCTTCATTATGTTATTGTTATTGGTTTGAGTTTATCACATGACAATTAGATTGTATCCATTGAATGGCAATAAAGGCTTAATGGAGCTTTAGAGAAATTCTTGACATTTGGTTGGAATTTTTGCAACTAACATTCCGTGAATTCCTTTACTTGGTTTTCAACGCTAAATCTCTGTTGATTAACAAAATCTACTCTATTAGAAGTATATAAACTATTGACCATCAAGTTATACAAGATGGACTTTGTCAAAAACAATTGCAATTGTTTTTCGCTCTCTTTTTTTCATTTTGCTATTGCAATTAGGCCAAATAAATTTTAGATGGGTTACCACATCGATTTCATGTAAATATACCTTTTAATTAATTTACAGGTCCATTTTTATTGACTCCAAATCATAGGATCAAGATTATTAATGATTAGATTTCAGCATCCCACAGAAATTTAGTAAAGAATTTCTTGCAATTTACAATAGTATTTCACTCTGAATCTTTGAAAGGAATTTTATTTAAAAAAATAGTTGGAATATTTGTAAAATACTCTTTCTTCCTTTTTTTCAGGGGAGTAACAGTAGAGAATGAGTAGCATTTTACTTATATCGTTTTTTTTTTCAGTGATTTATCGTCAGTTTTGTCACATCTTTGTTTCGGACAAGACTATTGCTTAGAATATTGCAAGGAATTCTAAGAAATAATGTACATTGAATAAGCAATAAAATCAATTAAATAGTCTTTGTATAAAGTCTAAACAACTTAAAAACGTTGTTATCAATCAGACTATAGAGAATCAAAATTAGCTTCAGAAATCTAAATTCTTAAAATAGTTAGTTTTGATTTTCTTTTCTTTTTTATTTTTTGATATATCATTTTTAATAAATGTCAGACGAACATTCGTCAATTTCAAAAGCTGTTTAGAAAAAAATATTGTTTAATCTTTCATAATATGTTCTTCGTTTTATTACGGTAGGAAAAGAATATCATTGTTGTTAATATCTCATACTAATTTTACGTAATTTTCTGCAAGTGATATTTCTTTCTATTTCTATTTTCTAGGAATAGAAGAAATGAAAAATCACTTATTTTATATATATATGTAGATATAAGTGATTTTTCATTTCTTCTATTTTAAAAGGTAAAAGATTTACACTAAAATTGTCAAGCATTATATATATATATATATAATGCTAGTTAATTTCAGTATAAATCTTTAACCAGAAAAGTTTGCATAAAAATATCCTAGGAAGTAAAATTGGCATGTACTTAACATAAATGTAACCAGACACTGACACAGTTTTCCAGACACTGACGATAGTGTTTTTAGAACACTCAATCCCACGATTGGCATGGGACTGCCAACACAATTTTTAAAGGACAAACACGAGTGATCTTCAAATTATTAGAAATTCTTGATCGAAGATAATCAAGGTTCGAAATATTTATTTGCCATAAATCATATAATGCGGTACGCTGATATATCTGGCGTATTTTCATTACATAAAAAATGACAAACATATATATCTTATTTTCACCATCGTATTTATAATCTTAATTTTAACATTAAGTATGGAGAGTCTCTCTGCAATGCATCAGGCGCAGTGTGATTTTTTTCTCCTCATTGCATTCTAAGATCTTATAAGAAAAGTCTCGTTATCTAGGCATTCAGTCATTTCAGTCCTTGGTATCTGTCATTCTTGAGAAAATCAATGTTTGAAAGAGACAAATATTTTTTTTAGGATTCTTGATTCAATAGTCTCGACAGACAAGCGAAACAAGATAAAAGAAATTAGAAATAAGTTCAATTTAAAGAACAAAACTTTTACAAAAGTCAAGATCCTATCTTTTTCAAAATAGAAAGACATAATTGGACAGTTCAATTTTTTCTTTGCCGGAAAGGCATCATTAGATGAAAACAATTATTTCTGAGTATGTTTTTCGTTAAAGAAAGGCTGAATATACGATTTCAATTGCTGAGAAAGAAATAGAAATAACAAAAAAAAAAAATCGAATCTCGCGAAATCCTTTCATTATTTTGAATTGGAACAGCGCATTTCGTTAGATGTTATTCAAATTTTAACTGGAATGATTTGATATTGTTGCTTTCAATTTCAATGTAAGTTAATTGACGTTTTTAGTGTTGAGTTTCAGTAAAACTCGCTCAGTTCTAATATGATAAATTGGGAAATGTACATCTTGCCAATTTTAATTCAGAATGAATTTGTTGCTTCATGTTGATATTAAGCTGTTGGATTGTTCTCCTACACGATTTATTTCTTAAATAACAATGTTTTTCTTAAGAAATTTATTAGATACCATTTCAAGACCATTTCATATCAACACCATGTTATAGAGAAGTTGCAATGAAAGTAATTAAAAAAAATACACAACGAAATTGCAGAGATCCTAATCTTAATATAAAAAAAAACTTTTAAAATATGTAGCTTAACAATGTAATGTTTTGAAACATTTCTCATCTATACCAATTTTAAATCTATATTACTAAAATCTTTTATTCTCTGTCCGGCGCAATTTCCTGTGAGAATGGAAAATATAAGTAATTTTTACAATGAAACGACGGGAAACGAACCTGCAACCTTTTGATCCGAAGTCAGACGTCTTATACATTAGGTCACCGGGACTACAACTCACTTTATTTTTATTTATTTTTACTTATGTGTCCTTCCCATTCGCCCCATTAAATAATGAATGTATTCAACCTGTTTTTTGAATCTCAAGATTGTTTATTTATTTCCGATCCGTCTATTTATTTGTAATTCGAAAATGACAATTAAAACTATAATTGCCGAAACGTTGCAATTTTTTAAATATAATATTCTTACTTAACCAAATCTATGTGATATAGAAAAATAAGCGCGTGTACACGGGAGATGGCCTAGTTATTATTAATGTAAATCTGATTGGATTGAATATGAATGTAATGTAATTTGAATGTACGAAAATTGGTCACCTAGTAATGATAATTAGGCATATTACTTCATTTAGACCACATTATATTTATTTAGATGCAACCTTTTCATAGTTTTTAATTTTGATGTTTACATATTCTTATTTCATGTATATTGCTAAAAAGTTTAATCTTCTTTTAACTTTTCGTCGTATTAAACATTTGCTCATAGAAACTTAGATCAAGTTAAGTTTTATTGTTCTACAGTATATTGCAACAGTTTGTATGTATATATTTTGAGAAATCATTTATTTGCATTTTTGTAGAAATCATTTATTTGTATTTTATTCATTTTAATCGTTAATCGTTATATATTTCAGAACATTCCTTTTCTTTTCCCTAATTACTAATGTTTTGTTTATTTTTTAAATCTATTCCGTTGCAGCCGTTGAGCCAGTTAATTAATTTCAATTAGTTATATTTTTATTCAATCATTCTGTATATTTTTAATTAATCTTCCAATCAAATTCTTATATGTAAAACACAAATATAAAAATAAATTAATTCAGTTGAGTTCCGTTTTATTTTCCATCTCAATAACTCTCCCACAAGTGCCATGGCATTAATTGAAAGACACATAACTTAGAAGTCCAAACGCATTGTTGGCAAACCCGATTTATCATATCAAATTTTAGTATTCTCAGGTGTAGTATATTTACCATTCCTTCTATTTTAAATATCAACTTCATAGTTTTTCAAATTTGGATTCGAAATGGTATTGTGGAACCCTTTCGGTTTTTCGTAGTTTGAATCTGTCTGTCCTCAATGCAACCGAAAAATGACCATCATTCTTCAACCAAAGGTTTTCATATGTTAAATTAGGAAATAGTTAATTCTTAATAAGCACAGTGCTTGTATTTTTTTTTATTTCAATACGAGCTTTATTTCTCGTTCTGTGAAATAGAAAATCTTTAAGGAAAAGGTCGACTGCTAAAAATAGCGTTCTTCTTTTCTCATACGTGAAAACAACCTCTACGACGATTCTAGCTGATTCGAGAAATCTAATTCCTTTACTTCATCAGATACTTGAGCATTTTGATGAAATGGAATGTGCGCAGAAATAAACATTCCATCTTGTAGTAAGATTTCGTGAGAAACGTATTTCACGTAAACAAAGTCATTTAACAAACTTCATACTATAAAAACTATTTGAGCGGAAAGTCTTATCACTAACTATTGCAACCGTTATTGGTAGAAAAGCCATTTTCCTGAACCATTTTGTCACAATAGTAATATATTTTGTGAGAAGCGTAGGTTGGCTTTTGAAAAAAAAATGGTAATTTGGGATAGAAGCCTCATGTTGCATGAAAGCTTTGTTCTACATTCTTAAGAATGTAAATATCAATAAATTTATCTTTTATTATTATTAACAAATCAGTTGTATTATCATTGTTATTTCAAGGCGTAATATATTTTCATTTCCTTCTGCATTTAAATCCTCAAACTGAAATGAATTATAAGAGAAGATAAGCGTAACGTGCAGAGGATGTTCTTAAGAATCTCCCATCATGCACAAAGAAACAAAGCAAATTCATGCCTAAAGCTTGTCAACGAAGTGGAGTTTGGAACGGCCGCTAATATCTTCAGCCAAACTTACAAGCTTTACGCATGAATTTGTTTTGTTTCTTTGCTGCATGATGGGAGATTCCCCTACTTCTTATAAAACGTATTTTATTTAGTAACTAATACAGTTTTTCTGTATTTAGTGTTAACAAAACAGATATTTACAATGGTGTGTTTGTCACTGCATATTTGCTGTTTTAAATGGTATGAATTTACATATATTAAACTGATTTCTTAAACAACAAATCTGAAACTCGAATCAACAAGTTCATTTTTGTTATTTAAAATAAACAAACGATATTTGAAGTAAAGTATTGTAGTATTAAGATAGAAAGCACTAAGAATAATTAACTTCACTGCCTGAAGTATTTGCGTACGTTCTTCTTCGGAGGAATTTCGGGTTCGCAAACATTCATTCTTTTTCTCAGGTATTTTCTGCTTTTGCACAGATTTTCAAAAAACCCCACACGTTTTTATCACATTGCACTTCTCTCATAATGGCTTTATCTCACCTTAATTCCATCCCAGCAACTAATTTAAAATGGCAATCAGGTTCTCATCAACCATTCACCCATTAAAATTATAAATGTATTTATTTTAAATGTTCTTTGTTTTCTGACGACTTTTAATTTCTCGTATAGAAAAAAAAAATATAGAAAAAATGGCTTTTCAATAACCAATAAACACCTGACTGAAAACTTCACTAAATAGCGTAGAAAATCGGGAAAAAAGTATTAGAATAAATATCTAGTCTGAAGGAAAAGCTTCAATAATTTTGTTGAAAAGAAATGGTAACAAAAAACAAATTAAAATTAATTAAAAAAATAAAGAAATTTATTAGTAATCGTTCCTTTACCCTGGAATATAAATCAATTTCAAAGCAATAAAAACAAAAGAATTAAATTGACAAATAATACATTGATGATTGAACTTAAAATCCCTATTAATAAACAATAATTTTATTCTTATTAATTCATCTACTATCTCTCAGAAACAATTTATTCGTAGCAAACTGCACCTCTGGACTGTACGCTTTAAAATTAAACAAGGAAATTCTTTTACTAAGGCAAATTCGGCCAAGTTTTTAAAATATGGATTTCCGTAAGCTGTAGGCAAGATAAACTTTTGGGAAATTTTAGCAAGAGCCCGTAATTGCTCTATGAAATGCGATTCAATTTCCTATTTAATAATTTGCTTCGCTGAACACAATTGCCTTCTCTTTGTTGTCCAGTCGGCAATTCAAGTGACGTAGTGGCGGAGCTACCCTAGAGCCAATGCGAACTTTCTGTGGTCATTACGTTCAATTATCCCGAAAGTACCGCTAATTTTGTTTCAGAATACTTACAGTTTAGGAAATTGATTCCACAGCCTTCTGCTCAAGGCTATGAGATAAAAAGAACACGATTAAGAATTCAATTATAAACTTCAAAAGATGATGGGGTTACAGGTTAGTGTAGTTTTGCAGTGAATCCGTGTTTCTCCGTTGATAAAAATCATTGAAACTCTGTTTAGTAAGTTAATAATAATAAGATTTTTTTATTTATATATTTGTTTAACGATACAGCACATATTCTATTAGTTATAATAATGTTCTCATAATTAACTTTGTAATTATGTAACTATTGTAACTATTGTATTTGTAAATGGCTTAGAATGGAAAGTCAAAAGTTTTCAAAATGTAATTCGGAAACATTATGCATATCCAGTGAAAAGAAACAATTCATTTCAGTACAGCTCAAAATAAAGAATATCGAAATATAGAGATGTATGGATTTATATTAATAAACTGTTGGAAAAGTACACACACACACACATATCTATATCTATATCTATATATATGTGTGTGTGTGTGTGTGTACATTTGAATATCACTTTTATACTATGTTCATAGGTGGTTACGTATTCCTTTATCTATATATTATGTTTGAAACTTTCTGATTCATAGCATAACCGTCTCCTATTTTTTTCCCTATGAGCTTCTTCATTTCTTCTGGAAAGAGTAAAGGTTAGGCTAAAGTGTCCTACTGCGTATATTGCTCTTCGGTTGCGGGAGTTAAGGTTCCCGGCATTCTGTGGCCAACGGCACTATTATGAATCCCGACACCCATCCGCGTTTAACCTTGGGTAAGAAATCTGATCCGGTTTTACAGAGAGTTAAGGCTGCTTTAGATGTGCCATTTGAGTAGGCTATATCGATGGCAATATCAGGGTAGATTCTTAGTGAATAAAAAGCTTTAAAACTCTTGTCTTACATGTTCCATATCGCCTTCCATCACACGGAATATTTACACTTCTCAACTGTCATCATACCTTTTTTTAAGTTTTTATAATTATTTAAAGTGTGTTGTAGTTTTACATATCAATACCTATGTTTTATTTACGAAAAAAAATAGGATTGATATTAAATAAAAATTTTACTCAATGCACCGAATAGGCGAAAGAATGTTTTTAATTAATTTAAATAGAAAGTGTTCTTTTTTTTTCATCATTTTGTATTTCTTTGTTTTCAGTTTCGGTATTTCTCGTTTAAATCTCTGTCAATCATGATATGTTTTCGAGATTCCAATTGCTCGTCGATTCAAATTTTCAGACCGAATTTCTGTAATGATTTTGGTTAAAATGTAACGTTTTCTGGAAGCATCCACGAAAACATAAGGAAAAGATGACCTCCGTTCGTGCATATTATTTTTATAAACGGTAATTTCGAATAAATAGATACAAATTGATTGGACACTAGTGTCAGATGGCTCCTTAGAGATGGCATGCCATCTCTTTGAAATTAGAACACGTTCTAAAAGGGGCAATGTGCTTTCTATCCCGCCACGGCACGATGTTGGCGCAGATTGCCTGTGAAATGGTAAAAGCGGCCTTTAAGTAAATTCTAGGACCTTCCTGGCGGAGAAATGTTTGAAGGAAGATTAGTTATATAAAATTAAGGAGTGCGTAAATTGTTTCAAGTTTTTACTAAATAACATTTTGATCACCGAGAAACACGTCCAATAATTTAAAAGAATCGGAAATTTTAAAAGTAAAATTTCAAATTCAGTTTTTTTGTCTTTTATTTATTTTCTTATAATAACTTTCTTCCATGAGAGGTTTGGACTTGAAATTGTTTCATTTTGCAAAGATTGGTCAAATGCTATCAACTTATTTCATTAAAATTTGATATTATGTGGTTAAAGAAGCTTTTTTTTCTTTGATATTACTCCGTTTGTCAAGTTTTTTGTTTTCTTGTTATTTTTTTGTTGTTTTTTTTTACTTATCGTTTTTGCATAACTGCTTTTTAGAATTAAAAGCAGATAATGTCGAAAACACGTGAAAATTATCGAAATATTGTGAATACGTTTTGTTATTTTCGCAAAAGCATAAAAACAGAGAGGTTGATCTTTTCACCAATCAGTTATTAAAAACATAGACTTCTGAAATT
The DNA here is from genome assembly GCA_023159025.1 of Thereuonema tuberculata. Lineage (NCBI taxonomy): Eukaryota > Metazoa > Arthropoda > Chilopoda > Scutigeromorpha > Scutigeridae > Thereuonema > Thereuonema tuberculata. The sequence goes on from JAFIDM010000001.1 coordinate 135,283,323, forward strand.
GGCAAAGGTCTATATTTTTTTAAAAAAATTGACTTCTTGAAAATTCTTATGGGTTTAAAACCAGACAAAAATTGATGAGGTCCGTGATCACATGAAATAATGAATTAAAATATTTAACATGAATTTGCAAATCATTGACCCCGAACATTGAAACAATCGCCTCTTCACTTCAGTTTCCGAGCAACAACAGGATGTCAGATGCTAGATTCGATCTTTTAGGTTATCGTGAAAGGAGGGATTCTGAGTTGTCAGTAGCATTTGATGTAGATTAGGGATGCCCAACCTTAAGAATTCCCAGGGGCCAAATTTTTATATATTTCTGATGAGAGCCGAAGCATCCCATCCTCTAACCCCCTAACTATATCTTACTAAATAATGATTTCATAATGTCATTTATACTAATAATTATTAATTAAACATGTAATTTACATAAATGTTTTACTATTTAATTTGACAGTGCTCTTTATAATAATAATTAATAATAACGGTAATTTACAAAAACTTCAAATTATTAAATAATATGCTAGTTGTGTTTTATACAGACATTCTAATAGTAAAATCTCAGACAACTGACAAGTGAGACAACTTGCTATTGCAAGTTATGACATTTATCAATGTATCTGTTGGCTGCAATGTAAGGCTCAAATTTAATTTTAAGTTTGACACTATCGGCAAATATACCGGGGTGCCACATGCACGCCTGCTGTAAATGATTAATGTAGTCGAACAAATAAGTTATATTTATTCCTTTATATCTTCATAATAGACATTTATGATGGTCAAACACCTAAGGATTTAAATAAGCAGATTCCACCAATAAATAAATTAAGTAAAATTTGAAATGTTCTTAACATTTGGATTAATTTAACAATCATTAACTGAAATCGTTTTGCTTTCATTTAAGAATATTATTAAAGAGTAAAAAATTAAATTGAATTATCAAATTTAATTTAAAAATTTAGCAAACTGAATCTTTAAAAACATGGCAAAATAATTTCCTTCTCTGGTTCTTTTTTTATCTAGTTTTGTAAATAAATAGGTTAAAGTCTCGAAATCAATGTTTGTTGTAAAAAAAAACATTTATGGCCTATTTATTTATTCCTGGCTGGTAAAATCAATGTGTCGTACGGTAAAAAGAGGCTTAATTCCAGCTTAACATTTCTAATAAGTTCTTTAAGAAGATTTGAAGAAATTATCTAAGATTATAAATGAAATATTGTTATTATTATTATTATTATTATTATTATTATCTGTTTCCTATATTTAATCGAAATAAGATTTGTATTTATAATTGTAATTTAAAATTTCTGTACTAGGATTATAGTATCATCTTGGAATTACACGAAACCTTAACGAAATAGGAAAACAGAAACTTTTTCATTTAACAATTTTTGAAGAAGGAAGTCAGAAGAAGAATTAGTTGGGTTTTTTCTAAGAATCGTAAAATTCTTTCTATAGGGAATCAATAAAAATCTTGGACGACAATCGAGGAATGAGGGGGGTGAGGATACAATCCATTCTTCTTACTTTTTTTTTCTCTTGCAGCTATAGGAATTGTCCAAACCTGGCACGGATCCTCCTATTGCTGTCCTGCAGCTGCAACTGCGCAAAGCAGATTTATCGGTTTCATCAGTCAAAGCTAGAGAAATTAAAGTGTCGCAGAACCGGAGATTCACTTGGTTCCTTCGACACGGTCTTAAAGTTTGAATTACATAAACTCTTAAGACTTATTGAATGACTTATTGGATGTTCCAAACATCCTGTAATTATAATAATGATAAGTGCTGAATGGACATGCTGTAATAATTACAGGTAGTTTTGAAACATATCCAAGAATATTTCCAAGAGATCCTTGAATATAAATAAAACAAAAATCGAATAAATCAACAATATTTGTCAGGAATAACAGTGCGCTGGCCAGCAGTGATTGATCAAAAAAATCATCAAAATAGTCCAAATTCCCGAGATGGCTTGGAACATTTGATATTTTTGAGGATTTGTAACGTTTATTTGACCAAGACTTTATACCACATATTTTAAATCGTTGAATAAAGGCTTTTTCTAGTAATAAGACAAATGCTATTAAAACACTACTGCAATAAAATATTTAAAAAAGTTCTCATCAGCGTTTGGTACAGCTTTACTCATTTTAGAATAACAGAAAAAATGTTTGTTGAAAGTAGAGCGATCGAATATAATGTGACATATTCTGAATGTGATGACTTTTAAGATTACTGAAATTTTATAAAATGTTAAAACTGTTGTTAAAAAAATTAAGAACTTTCATTTAAATCTAGGTTTTTAATACAGAATTAATTTTTTATTTAAAAAACATTTAGCTTTTTTAATAATAGAGCTTCTAATAAAATTAAAAAAGTTCAAATTTTAATTACTGTAATTAAAGCTTAAACTAAATTTTAAGTTAAACCATTTATTTTGCTGTTTTTTTGGGGGGGGGCTTAAACTTATTTTCTTTCAAGTTAAACTTTCAATAAAATGTCTCGAGAAAAATGTCAGTGTATTCCTAAAATTTGAGCTAAGTCATAAAAAAATTCAATACTACATTGATTATCAGAAAGCAAAAATACCTATTGATGCACTTATGGTTTTTTCCCAAAGATTGTTTCATATTGATTGAATTCGGTAAATGCAGTAATAGGAATTCGGATTAAATAATATGTTATTTATTAAATTTAAAATAAGTCGCTTCATTCCTTCATTATATTTTAATATTACCAACTTCTCTCTTCACTTTTTTTCAAAAATAAACATTTTATACTTAAAGCATTTCGATAAGATACACCAATAATGTTAAGATTGACCGTATAAGTAGGTAATAGTAGTACACGACAGTAATGTAAAAAAATTATACTATTAATATTGATGAGAAGTGTAACTTAATATAATAGTTTTGAAATGTATAATGCTTAGTTTTGAAAAAAAACTGGCGATAGCAATAAAATGATTTGTATTATATATAAAATTTAATTTTAAGTTATTAGGAGAGTAACAACAGGAGAAAAATATTACGTTATTTATATTTTTTATTCTTTCTTTTACAATAATCAAATTAACTGAAATTAAACATCATAGCAAGAATTCAATTTGCAGGATTCCTGATGGTAAGTATATTGTTAATATAATTATTGAGTTCCTGTTCTTCAATTTCACGTTCGCACGTTGTTATTAGATACAGCCATAATTTCATTTCAGCTAGCATTGTGAAATGCATTCGCGTTAATTTTTATCATCTTTCCCCGGGATATAGCGCCATCTACATGGCAATTATAGGCAATTTGTGTAAAACGAAAGAGAGTAGACTAATAAAGGCAAGTAATTAAAACTATTTGCAAGGCTAATAAAATATATTTTTTTTTGTTAAATTAGAACAAATTTAGTAAGAGATTTTAATTGGAATGGAGGAGAAGACCTTGCTAAATGCAGGTATTCTTCGCCGCAATATCTGTATATTTTTTTATTTTTTTTTTGCATAGATAAACAGTAGGCACTGCTTAATTATATTACGATATATGCTTAAGGCAAAATGAAGAAAATTGGAGCTGTTACCGAGGAAACTACACACATGTTACGTTGGAACCAATAGGAAATACCAACCATTAACAGTAATAAGAGAAAATCATTCCTACCTACTTTTTTTTTTCTTTAACTTGCTGGAAATCACTCCCTTACAGAATACATCAAAGAAATTCTCAATTTCGAAACTTCTGACTGAAATATTTTATTATCGCTTTTAGCAAGAAATGAAAATAAATCTTAAAAATACGTTACTTATGCCCAAATCACACCAGCATATTTTTCAACATTGTTTTCATCATTGACCCTATCATTCACGCTCTATGATCCTGTGATTTGCCTCTGTTGACCATTTTCATCATTGATTCCATCATTGGAAAAATTTAGAAGCTGCTCTATTCGCAACGTTGTTTTCAGTGCTGATCGTCAGTGAGCTCCAATCAGAATCGACGAGCTTCGAGCTCGTTTGAATTGAATCCGAAGGCTATTTGGAATTAAATATCGCAGTGAGGAGATTATTTTTCGAAAATAAACAATATTTTTACTGAAATAAATTAATTCTATGCGTTAGAATGTGCAGATGTCAACTTTTTAAAGAGAAATTTCATTTCTTCTTGTGCTGCGTTAAGGTTGCAGGGGCTTGTGGGATACACGCTGTTGTCAATCGAAATTCAGTTTGCTTTCGCTTAAATAGTAGAGATACATGAATACAATGTACAATTAGTTTCGAACAGATTGACAGCTTGCTAAAAGTCATTTCAAATTCCACCTAAATTGCGTTGCCGAAACAGATTTTATTCTCTAAAAAAAGATTAGACGCCGTCTTTTCGTAACTGGGAAAAGCTTTGGAGTTACCGCCAAAATCTTTTCAGCTCAATTCTGATTGGCTAGCGCTCTGCCAATCATAACCACTGTTTCACCATATTTCGTCGATAAAGGTGGAAATAAAGGATGGGGAACCCTTCACTGAAAATAATGTTCATTTCAGTATAGCAAAACAATGTTAAAAAAATAGACTGGTATGATCTGGGCATTAGAAAAAAACCTTAAATAGCAAGTCATAAAAATTAACATGTGTATTTTCACATGTGTATTTTCACATGTTCTGAATAGGGGAAGGTAGTATGGTCCATATTCAGAACAAATTTATAATAGGAATAGCTGTGTTACCCGGGTTGAGCAAGATAATATGGTTCATAATCAGAAGATGTTTATTATATGACTAGCTGTATTATCTGGCTTGCTGGAAAGCAAAGAATTGTTATTGTTTCGCTGAATTCGCTACTTAAATGTAGAATATGTTCTACTTATAAAAAGGTGTTGCGTTTAGAACTCTTATGTTTTTAAACACTTCCCCAAAAGAATGAGTTTATTAATTTCACTCGTACCAATATATAAATCTGTATTTATCTGGAATTACCATGTATTTATGAGTATGTCGAAGGCAATTTTATAAAAATTAAAATATTATTAAGAAAATTAGAAGAAATAAGAAAATCACATAAACTAAATGAATAAACTTTTACATTGATGTTAAATAAAACTTAGTAAGAAAAAATAATAACAGATTTTTCAGTGTAAATAGATGACAGCATTCAGTAATGAATAGAAATAAGAAAGATTAGAAAATAAGCAGATTGTAACATATTATAAGATAGACAGCATGCGTAAAGAAGAAGCACTGAAAGATTCATAAATACGTATTGCAAATGCATGCCTTTTCATAGCAGCAGGTTAAATAATTATCTAACTTAATAAGGCAGGCATACTTAGAAGGTATTAAATTACATAAAACAGAAATAACAACTTTTGAATAGGAAAAAGTTACAAGGATAGTTTCCAAAAACAGAACTTCAAAATAAGTATGTCTTAGGTACCCGCGTTCGGGCGAGAATTCCCACGGACCATTTAACCCTTTCCCCACGAGTACCGCTCTCCTGGAGTCTCAACCAACGGAGAATGCAGACGTCGCCGTCTCTTTCCACGACACTGGAGGCGCCGCGTGAGCTCTCCTCGCTATCAATAAATCTATTAATTATTATTGAAACCCATTAATCAAACTTTGTTAGCTTTCTTAAAACCTCTCTGCATACCTCTGAAAGCTTCATGAAAATCAGTAAGAAGATATGGCGAGTTGAAAGTAAAAGTAGATCAAAACAGTGAAATCCTTATAAATAAACAAAAGTCTTCTTAAACCTGTTCCGTAGGAGACATAAAATATTTTATACCTATAAAAAAAGCAGGATTTAACACTCACAAAAAACAAAAAACGCAGCAAAAATAATTGGTGGTTCAAATTTTTTAAATAAGCGATATTGTGATAATACTAAAGTAGAAACATGCAAAGATGCAGTGAAATTATTTTTCGGTTTTGGTTTGGAAAGTGTTTTGGCAAATTCTTGCAAACCCTCATGACTTTTTTATGTCTTTTTTTAACTACTTGAGTGTCTAAGTGAAGCTATCTGGCCATAAACAATGGCTACTAAATCTCCAACCGAATAATGAAAACCGAATTTAAATACGTGTAGTAGTTTTGAAGTTTTAAAGGCACAAAAAGCTTTTTACGTTAGTGATTGAGAGGTTCTAAGACTTCAATTTTGGTTGGTAGTCATTAAGTTTGGATTAGCTTATAAACTTGATCTTACAGGAAGTTATTGAGTTTCTTTGTAATGATTTCATAGTGACATAGTCGTTATTGCACAATTAACTGACGAAATATTACAAGTTATGTTTTTCATATAACTTAATTAAAAGCTTGAAGCCGAAAGAGAAAACAGAAGCTTAAAACCTGGCGTTAATTCGAATTTCTCTGGGGTAAATATGTTGATACAGCTGTTACTCAACGTTACTGTAAATATAAAGCTGATTAAAGCAATGTTTGGGGAGCCTTGAGTTGCCATTGCGAAACTAGGGAGCTCAGGTGTTACATTTGAAACAAATAACACTAATTCACAGAACATGTGTGAATTGACAAATTATTATTACATTTTCATTAACGATGAAATGCTTCCATTTATTATTCAGAAAATATCAGATTTTTTCTTAATAATCTAACTCTACCAACTATATTTTGTCAATTTTGTTACTTATTTGCATTTCTTAATTGTCAGATTTTAACTACTCTTATGCAAAATGTAAATGATTCGTTTGCAATTTGTTTTAGTTTTTATCTTCAATCGCAATTAATAAAATTCTGTTTCAATTTAAAATTAATATATTTCATAATGCTATGCTGCTTCTTTGTGTTTGTAAATTAATATTTCAATACGTTTTTAAAAGAACGTTAAGTTTTCATTGAATTTTCATAATTTTGAGCTCTCAAAAATAAAGTTTCAGTAAAGTTTGGAAATCGGATTATATTGGCAATAAATGTGGAGAAAACTATAGTATGTTTTTAAAAAGAAGGGTTTGCCATATATGGTCATTACATAACGATCAATTGTGTCTGGAACAAACATCACCAGTCGTGTCGTCATCAACTTGACCTCCGAGCAATCAGTCCAAGATGGCATCGTTTTGTGATCGCATAAGCCTGACCAAGAAAGGACAAACTATGAATACCAAAGCAAGGGAATAGTGTGGAACATTTTTAATTATTTCAATTTTTATTATTATTATTATATATTCGTAACAATAGACAATACAAAAACCAGAATGTTTTCATAATGTTTATAAGATTCAGTTACGGATTTTAGCAATATGGCCTGTTACGTCCTGGAAACATCAATCTATAAGGAAATTACGTCATCAAAAGCTCTTCTTTCATAAACTGAACTGTAAGTATATGAAGACTTATCCAAAGAACCTATGAGATGCAAACGATAGGTAAAGGTAAAACCAATAGAGTAGGATCAAAATATAGCTACTTGATGTCGAAATAAGATATGACAAAAAATCATTATGAGGAAGTGACTAAAGTATCCCGCACATCAGAACGCTTAACAGATCTAATTTGGAGGAATAAAAATATATCAAATGAAAGTAAAATAAGAATATATGAAACAATGGTAAGACCAATCTTAACTTATGCTATTGAGACCAAAACTGAAACAAAAATAACTAGCAGTTCATCAACGCTCGTGAAATGAAACTTCTAAGAACGATCTAAAACAAAACTCTTTACGACAAATTACAGAACAGCGCAATTAAGGAAATGCACAAGTTATCACAGATCTGTTATCACAGATTTTCTAAGAGACAGAAGGAAATACTGAACCGAACATATAAATCATATGAACGAAGAAAAACTGACACGACGAGCAATGGAAGAACGCCCAGTAGAAGGGAAGAGAGGAAGTGGGAGATCCCGAAAGAGATGGTCACCAATCTGAGGAAACATAATTTACTAATTGGTTAAAGAACATGTTGTATGCCTACATAAGAAGAAAAGAAAAAGAAGAACGATTAGATTGGTAATTGCAAGCCTGTTTGGCAGAAATAAAAACTTTTAACATAAAAAGTAATCTGCGGGATGTGAATCTCGTCCCCCCTCCCTTCTTCAATATCACTAGCTTCGCCCTGACGTTCTCAGGTTGAGCTAGTTTTGTGGTCCCAGTTGGCTAATTTTAAAAGTAAACAAGGAATCTAATTTCTATGTTAAACACAATTTCAAAAGATAAAGGTTTACATAAGTCTATCTAGCAGATATGAAAATATTGTTATTGATATTAATTTATTAAAATTCGTTGGGAGCAATAAGCTTTCGAAAATTAAGTGCTAACAGTTATTACTGAATTAACATTAGATCATATCTTCAAAGTTATAATGTTTTCGATTTTATGTTTATGGGAAGCTTATTAAAATTATGTTCATTAATAATACAATATAAATATTTGGGTTATTGTAATGCTATCTAAATTTTTATGTTTATTTTTGGAAATCTGTAACAGAAAATATTATCTTTATCTTTTATCTAGTATTAAATTTGTAATTGAATGTATATTAGTCTGAGGTTTTGCAAATTAAGTATAGGGAGCATATATTTTACTCAAAGAAATCCTGCATCATGACTTTTATTGATAAGGATTTTGTTCCATGTTTTGGTTATTTCTTAAGTTTAATACTTGTTTCGCTTCTTGCTTAGCTCATAACTCAGCTGTCTTCTTCTTTCCTCGACCTGAAGAAATTAATCATTACTTTGTATCCCCAAGCCATCGTCAGTTGTCTGATTGGTTGAGAGAGTAAGTCTCTTCTCATAGCAGCGAGTTGGCGCTTATTAGAAATCGCAGAGGAATGGTCAGATCTTCCATCCACTATTGAATAGGGAAAAAAAGGCAGGACTGAAAGCGTTATTGATCCGTTTGTTTTTCATGTCGTTAATTCTGCTTTTGGTTCACAAGCACCTCAGCATTGGCTACACTAACGCCGAAGAACAAAAGATTCTGGCAGGCATTGATCGCGAGGTAAAAGAAAAGATAACAAAGTGAAAGAACTGAACCTTCATTGTGTATCGTTGGGTATGATTTGGCACGATTTAAAAAAAGTGTAATGCGATTAATCAGGAAATGCATCTCTTGGCAGATTCACAACAAATACATACCAATCGAGAGTTAATTGCTTCTAGAATATGAACGAACTCAGTAATTGTAGTCCAGTTACTGTCGTGTTGATACCTTTGCCAAATGAAATTAAGAAGAAATTTATACAATAACAATTAGCTGATAGGATTTTTGATAAGTTATTTATACAGCTTGTATCATACTCAGTTCTTCAAATGATTCCAAAGTTTCTTTCATATTCATTTAAGAATATCTTTGGCAAAAGGGCAGTTATATCGTGCACCACCTTGTCTAATTAATTTTGACGTAAAAAGAAAAAGGCAGCAGCATTGGAAAATAGTTATTGATAAAACTTGAAATATGTTTTGTCGATGTTTCCAATCATATGATTAGGAAACCAGCTCCGTTAAGTTATGCTGGTGCATTGAAAAAAAATGGATGGGTGAGTTATGCACGTTTATATAGATCATTATAGATTTTTGAAGTATAATTTATAGAATACAACGTAGCTCAAAATTAAAGAAAAGGAAAATATCAGAAAATTGAATTATTCGGGAGGCTACGAAATTAATTCGTATATTGAAGATTTCGGTAACTCATAAGGATTGAAATCAAAGATAACATACATTGAGGATAATTAAACTTTTCGTCAACTGAAACGAAAACGTATAGATTTGACTGCAATTCGAGAATCAATTGAAGCACTCAATTGAAGCACTGAGATCAAAAAGGGACATGTCATGATTTTTGGGGTATATGAGTTATCACTCGCTAAAGATAGTGGACGTTGTCTGCAACCATTGAAAACAGAAATGGGACATGTAACGTAATTTTAAGCATTGTTAAATCGTGGCACGAAGATTTCGTTTTCTGCAAAAATGGTACTTGGCGTCTCACTAGTCCCGTTCTTCCACGAATTTATTTCCTCCCTTGAATTACTCGAAAGTAGACAAGACAAAGTTTATATACCTGCGCAATGGTGTGATATACTGAAAAAATGGCGAAGGCATCTACAAGTACACAAAACTACTTTCGGAATTACCAAAATCGTCTTGATTCATTTTTCAAAACATCAGCCACTATAAAAGTTAATAAGTAGGCTATCAGTTCATGTATGGTTTTTCAATTCAATATTCATTCCAAATGTGTTCGTGTTTCACCTTTTTCTAGTGGTGTAGTAACGTACGATTTTTCTCTGGTTAAGTCATCTATGCGTCCATCATTGTTAAATGTGCCTCCTATCTATTCTAACATGAAACCATGAAACTAGCAAAGGCTAAAGACGTAGCAAAAATGTTGAATATTCTATCTCTGAAGTATGACACTACCTAAGTACTATTGTGAACAGGTTTGGCAATGTGGAATCTGGTAATCAAGACGTAGTTGATTCAAATTGTGAAGTCGGGGACAAAGGAATAAAAAGACAAAGAATAAAAACACGTATTTAATGCGAAAATTAAGCTGTAATAACAAATACTATCAGATACCTCCACTGAAGTTTTCATTTATCGTTCTTAACACTTACATAACAAAAACATATCGGTTGTAACTGCACTAAATCGTGTTTTGTACAAAGGTTAATCAAGTTGAGATCAAAAAAGGGATAAGTCAAGCATTTTCATATTTTTTTTTTTTAATTTCAGTATAAAAATATCACTGCCCATTGTGATGTTGGTTAATTCCAGTATTAGTGCTCTTGAAATAGAAAAATCCTGTGCAGAAATAACAATTATTAACCTCGCCAGACAGTTTTTTTTGTGTTTTTCTCCAAACAGACTTAGTTTTGAGAAAGCTAAGTTTACATTTTTGATGTAAACGCTTCAATTAAGCAAGAACAAAAATATTCTCTTTGAAATGGATGATTTTCAAATGTGAATCTCCGTACGAGATCTTTTTGATCAACACATGTAATTTAATTGATTATACATCTCATTAACTCTAGGTTATAGTCATATTTTTAAATAAATATTGTTGCTTAATTTTACGTTACTGTTGTCCTCCACTGTCTTTTAGAATCCAAAAATCGCTATTTTCATTTTCTTCATCTTTTCAGTAGTCTTTCCATCACTGATGTGTGTCTGAGCAGAGTACCACAGAATTTCCGTTGTATTCGTATACTGTAAAAAAATGACCCTTTGCATCATTTAGCAATTTTTGTATGGAGAAAATATAGAACTTAAATTTCAGAACAAGCTATCTAGACAAGAAATCAAAATGACTTCAAAATTAAAAATATAATGTTCAATATAAACAAATAAGAATAATTTGATCTTACCAAATTCTAATACGATGTAGTTTATATTAACTCTTGACTCAACTATTTTTTTGTCCTAAATTTAAATGAAAATTTGATTTTCCTGTTCTTTCAACGGAAAAAGTATTTTGGTGTTGTCTGCAGGATGTTTAAAAATGTAGCGTGAGTAGGAAATGATCACACAAGGTCTCATTAGAATATTAATAACAGTAAAATATTGATGTAGTGCTAAGCAATTTGTCGTTTAAAAGTCTCAGCTGGTCATGCGAAGGAAAAAAAAAGTTCCGTGTATGTGAATTATATTGATCAACTAATTGTCCACAGTCAGGTGTGTGGAATTTATTCACATTTTATTCTCAAGGTTTCGTGTCTGCTACCATATCACCCTATTTTGAGAATTCATTATCCTCTCGTAAATACATCATCAAAAAAACCACTAACTGGACATTAGCCTTTTACAGAACTCAAATTAACTCAAATATTTTTTTTTTCATCCAGTATTATTTATATTTATTGATTTAAAAATTGTTCTTTACTTTTTGTGGTATTTCTAAAAGCAATGCATGAATTAAGTAGGAACAGAGGTAAATTAATGAACTATGTATGAGATATTTTGCATTGTTAAATAATTAACTACGTCATTTCTCATTTTCACATGTTTAGTGCAAACTAAAAAAATAAATTATATAAAAGTAAAAAATTTAATTTTATTATTTATTATTAAATTTCATTTCGAAATATCATCATTTCAAGGCTAGTAGAAGTACTACTATTATTATTTATTTATGCAAATAAAGGTTATTTATGCAAATAAATAAAAATAACTACTGAAGAAACACATGATTTTGATATTTTAGGTTAACATGTTTCATCCTTAAATATATCGATATTTTTATTTATAACATAAATCTTTATTGGTACATTTTTGGTGTACATGTCACAGTTTTACCAACTACAAATATCGAAGATTAATATTGATCTCCAGTAAATTAATTAATGGATAAAAAATTAAATGATTCAATGAAATTTGAATTGTCATTGTTTTATAATGGCACTGTAGACGATTTTCGCCATACGAAAAGAAAAATTAGAACATTTAGATATGATTTTTGTTTTTGTTTTTTTGAACATGATTTTATCCTATAAATTTGCTTTTAAAGCGACATTCGTTATAATAAAAACAGTTACTACAAAAAATATTAAAGCATATTAGTAATAAAAATAGTCATGCATTGCATTTATATCAATGTAAAATCCAAAATCTAATTCAAAACATTGAACTATTTCTTCGCTTGTATGGATTAACTTTGTCTTCAATGATTGATACAGTAATACGTCTTTACATCATATACTTTTATTAAAAAGCTTAATCTAAAATAAGTAATGTTTTAGAAATGGCTTACATATTTATAAACAATAGGAATTTAATTTGACTATGCCACTTAGAATGCGACGTAATTTATTACTATTACAAAAATAACCTACTTTCCTCAAAATTTAAATTTCTGGTAATCATTACGAAATGTTCCCTTACAGTGAGTTTATTTTTTTTTTGTTTTGAAAAATCCATCTTCTTCTAAAACATAGAAGATATTTTCTGATTTATAAAAGAGGCAAAATTTCAGACTACGCAAAAATTCAATAATTATTTAGCTTTACTGAAGTAAGCAATTTATTTACCTGGCGAGATATTTCTCTCATTAAACTTTAAAATAAAAAGGAAGGGAAAATATAGTGGTCCTAACATTGGCTCCGCCATCAGTAGATCTTTTGTCGCTGGTGTGTTTGTTCTTGGAGATGATGTGCCAATTCGTATTGTATTCTGTCATGAAAAATGCAATGGAAGAGATCTGTCTCTCTCGCGCTCTTACCATTCTTTAGACGCTCTCTCCAAGCCAGTCCAACCCTCCACTCCTTGTTCCGCAGAAACGAAATGTATCGCAATTAGTGGAGCATTGCGCCGAATGGCAACGCGTGTTTTAATTAAGAGTTCCTCTTCGAAATCTCATGCCCCTTCTACGTGCCCAGTCGCTGCCTCACTGCGGTTCTGCTGCTCCACCATCAGCCGAATGTATCACAAATGCCGGGCGCGTTGGCACGGAGGCGGCAAGAGAAATTAATCTTGATGTACGGATTCGAGTGGGAAACGAACTGAACGAATTCCTTACGGAGCAAAATCCTTAAGAGTTCGGTTTCGATTTGTTCAGACACACAACTTCGTTTAAACAGTTACAGGGCTACAGCGTGGAAATACAAGTTCAGCTAACAATTTCAATTTCCAATTTTCTCTAGGAGGTAATGTCATTCGCATTGTGTTTGATCTATAAGTTAGTTTATTATAATACATTTTAATATTAAAGTTTATATATATATATATATATTCCTGAACAACATAAATATATATTTATTTTTATATATTTTAAAGAGAGCTATAAAATAATGGATTATTGTCCAAACTGAAAATTTCCTAATATAGGCCTACTTAAAAAAAACCCAGCTTATTTTAAGACTGGTGAAGGCTAATTTAGAACTGTGCAACCAAGAAACAAATTTGTATTCAATAACTTCAAACAGCAGGATCAAAAAATGTATTATTAAGTTCTAAAGATTAATGCCATATTGATCAGAATGCAAGATGTTTCAAAACACCCCTTTCGAAGATGATACTAGACGAAAGGAACTTCACTGCTTAAATTCACAAATGAAATAGAAGGCAGTGATCGCTTTTTCGATGTAATGCTAATGCTATATTTTGTTTTAAATTTCACAAAAATTTTATCTTGCTGTCGTCAGTAAGATCTTTAAACTTATCTTTCAACTCATCAAAATGTTATCTTCATACCTCGTACATTTTACTATAGATTGTTTCATGCTTTTTGAAGGATGTCAATATATATGAAATATGAAATTAATTTTCACCTATTAATAATTTAACTAAATCAATACAAATAATTTAATAATGATGGTCAGTTAATAATGATTAATGATGTTGATTCAATGTAATATATCATCATGACTGATTTTTTTTCTGGCTTCCGCTTAACTTTCCGTGCAACTGGATAGAACCTCTCTAACTCTCTTGCCGAGTGTAAATGTTTTCTTTTGTTTTTCTAATTTTACTTTTATTTAAGAGCTTTAAATAAAGATAGTTACTAGTCTAGTCATATTTGTGTTATGAAATCTATATTATAAATTTTTCTCTGCATACTGTATTCAATGTAACTGTTCCTTTTCGAGGATTTTTTTTTTTCATTTTTCTATTAAGAAAAATTACTTTCATCCAATTGATGTTAGTTTCAAATGGTATAAAAAAAAATTGTTGGATTTAAATTTTCAAATTCTCTAAAATATTCAAGTCAAAAAGTAGTAATTCACTAAAAATTGCTATGAAACTTAAATATAACGTATCAATCAATAAAGACAAACGAACGATGGAGCTTTTCACCAATTTCAACAATACAAAAATTTACTATTTGCCACTTAAATCCTGATTCCAATTAATATTTCGGTTAAAATTAAATGAGTTTTTAAAATTAAAATCTTACTTAATTTTCATATACATTTATGTTCGATATATATATAAATTTATAATATATCTTCTCATACCAGAATTATCAAAACCCTTGATTTAACTTATATCACAATATCTGACAAAAATACACGAGAAAATATAAGTTTGCAAAGATATGCAGGAGTATTTAATTGTGAAACCACTTCCTCAAAACTTTAAATAAATCAATATGTTATTTTTTTAATATAGGCTAAGCATAAAATTTGAAGTACCACAAATATTGAGAATTGAAGCACGTCTACTTTTATTACCGTTTCAAAGCCATTACAGTTATTTACTGATGCCTCCTGAATTCACAAAAAGTCTGAAAAGCTATTTATAAATATTAGAAATTTTAGTAGGTAATGAGCATTGCAAGAAAGTGGAAAAACCGAAATGTATCAGGAATATAACAATGTATGATATCATTATTAAGTAAGCCTTTTATAAATTATCTTAATTAATTTCTTTAACATGAATTATCGCAATAAACAAATTCATAATTTTTATTATTAAAATTTGGAAAGTTATTCAGTTTATCTCTGATGATAAAGAGGAATCAAACAACGGTTATTTTAATATCATATTTAAGAAAATAAACTTCAAGATGTAACTCCTCAACTCCGACGTCATGAATTTGAACCAGATAGAACTAAATAAATCGCTCTTTTAAAAAGCTAAATATTAAAAATACTGCTTTCCTTATTTAAAGAGCCTGTTTCTTTTTAATCTTCTCTCCAGTCGTTCATTTGCATATTCTTTCAATTGTATTCCAGTTTAAAATTATATTGTTATAGTATTTTTTTTTGAAGAACTAATTTCATTATTTTCTCTCCATTGCTCTTTTCACTGCTGGTACTCAAATACTGCCTGCGTTTCTGTAACCAACGTATTTTAAAAGACCTTTGGCGATTATATGTATATCGAAGATTCTGAAATTATTTTTTTTTGAATAATTAAATAAAAAAATATTTTGACAAATATAAAGTGTTAATTTAATTTATTAAACATTTAATAATATAACCGCACACTTGGAATAAGCTAAAAATACAAAAAAGTGCATGATATTAAACAAATCCAAACCTAATACAAATTGAAGTTAAATAATATTAAAATCAGCAATACATGTAACTGTTTTAATTTTTTGATGGGATTTTTTAAATTCGAAAGCATTTGATACTTTTGTCTGTGGTTGATGATTGTTATCATTAAAGATGATTCTGCACTGAAGAAATTAATATAAGAATTTATACTACTCTGATTGAAATAGTTTCAAAAATTTTATGTTGTTCATGACTAATTAAAACCTAAAATACCACTAGTATTCTATTTCAGAAATGAAATTTAGTTTATTAAAAAATATCATTAATATCTCTGACTATTAAACAAAAAAACACCATATCTCCATAACATGTAGTTTATTTAAAAAACTTTTCGGAATTTTCGGGATGATAATACGCCATCCCTTCTTCAAGCGAAATGAACAATAAATTAGTTCTTTGGAATAACCAAAAATACAAACTAGTGATAAACATGAACACACGTTGAAACAATTCACAATTGTTATTACAATATGAAATAGCAATTATGCTTTTTCACTACTTTACAATTTTTGAAAAACAAATATTTAACAATAAATCCAAATGAACTAACAACATAATAACATTAGATAAGTCAATTCTTGTTTAAAATAAGATAAGTCAGATATTTTGAATCCTTTAATTTAACTAACAATCCAATAATCAAAAAACGTTTCAACGTGTGTTCATGTTTATCACTAGTTTGTATTTTTGGTTATTCCAAAGAACTAATTTATTGTTCATTTCGCTTGAAGAAGGGATGGCGTATTATCATCCCGAAAATTCCGAAAAGTTTTTTAAATAAACTACATGTTATGGAGATATGGTGTTTTTTTGTTTAATAAACAAAGATGAAAAGGAAGAAGTTCAAAGAAGAATTTGGAAATATCTCTGACTATTTTTTTTTTTAATTTTTAATTTTCTTCTTACTAAGAGTGATCCTCTATTCTCATTCTTTTTCATTTATCATTGGTCTACATTTCAATTAACTAAATGACTTACCTAAAGGGACAAAAAAAAAACAAATATAATTACTTTAATTAAAAACATAGATGGATTAAAGCTCTTTCTTCTGTTCAAAAGTTTCTGTTTTTAGATTTTCATTGATTTTTTTAAAATAATACCGGGCATTTTTTTTATAGCTTCGGCTTTACACGAAGCTATTAAGGTTGACATTTTTTTAATTTACTGAATTACTTTACATTTACTTTATTATTTTCTTAATTAATGAAGTACAAGTACTATACTATATTATACGATATGTTTTTTGCTATTATACTTATAAACTCACAATTTTTTTATGTATTTTATTTAAAAAATATAGATAGGCCTACTAC
The DNA here is from genome assembly GCA_023159025.1 of Thereuonema tuberculata. Lineage (NCBI taxonomy): Eukaryota > Metazoa > Arthropoda > Chilopoda > Scutigeromorpha > Scutigeridae > Thereuonema > Thereuonema tuberculata. Next base: position 135,300,575 of record JAFIDM010000001.1, read on the forward strand.
GTAAACCCAAACATGCACGAAGTGAACTGCCTTGCATAATACAGTAATAATTATTAAAATAATGTTATTCTGTACATATACAGTATAAAATGAAAAGTTTTGCCGTATGCATAACACTATTATAATATTATAATTTACTTCCTATACTATTTATGTACTATTATAATTTACTACAGTTTAATAATTATTATAATATTATAATTACAGTTAATTTATATGTTATATGATGTACATTCAATGGAGTTTATTCATCTCATTCATGTCTTGTTTGATTGTCTATATTTTAAAAAAAAAATCACTTGCTTTGTGATTTATCAAGCAGTACAAAATTATTAGGAAGATTAGTAGTTTTTAAGATTAAGACAATGTATCCTTAAAAAATAACTTTACATATATTTCCTATTTAAAAAGGAAATCAGTGTAATTTTTATCATTATTTTACCTAAATGTCCAGGCAATCATAACTGAAATGTAAGATAAAAAGTTTTTAAAGTAAATTCTTTTTAAATAATAAGTAGAAAAGTATATATGCAGATGTAAAAATTTAAATTCAGTATTCATCGATTTTAATGCAGACTTAGCTTGAATTTCTTACAGATGGTAGTATAAAGCACACGAATTTTAATAAGTCAAACACAATCCTCAAATTTATTAACTTATGTAATTAATGCAAAACGAATGAAATGCGTTACATCTAAAAAATTAAAATAAAGAAATGGCAATGATGTTTGATCTCAGCAACTACATTGCTGTTGTTCGTGATATTCTCTTCAAACTTAGAAATTAACAGAAGTAGGTGATTTTAAAGAAACTTCAATCAGCGATCATCTTTGTCCTATAGAAATTGCTTAGCTGCTTACTGAAGAATGATAAACATGCATGAGGTACACAATCTCAGCTACTACGTAACGAATAACTGTTATATTGTAGAGGAATTAACGATCATCGATTGAGATTTCTGATATTTTTTTATTTTAAACTGTGATCGGATGTGAGTTTTAAGAATAATTTTTTAAAAAAAAACTAAAAAGAAAAAAAAACACAATTAACATTTAGTGTTGCTGAGGAATGACAGAAGTTACACTACCATTTCTCACTCATCTGAGATTGCGGTGATTTTTTTTTTCATTTTAGAGAAAAAATGTTATTTCTCTTTCAAATTATTATTATATATTTCATTAAGTGAAACCATTATTCTCAAGATTAAATCTATAGAAAATAACATCAAAAAGTAGAATCACAATTTTCATTTTCAAGACAAAAAGATAGGAGATTTTTTGTTCAATGCTTGACTTTTGTTATTCTGTATTAGGCTTTGTCTTCTGATTGCAAGCCAATTCTTGTCAAGTTGTATTGAGCCTTATGGCACTAAACTCAACCCACGTGTTTGCATTAATATCTCTCGCCCTCAGGTAAACTGTGAAAACAGGTCAAACTGCCTCGAAAGGCATCATTGTTTGCATCCCTGACAGCAAGAGGACAGGTCACACAATTTCGAAAACAGCTCGGCTCCCAGCTTTTGCCTCAGGAACCTTAATCTGCTGAACCTCTCCCTCGAGACTGCGATGTTGCAGAAACTAAACGCAGAAGTCAGGGTCGGCTTCAGAACAAAGATATACAGCGAATTCAGCGTGCAATACAAAATAGGAAAAAATGAACTCTGAGCCAGTTGAGCAAAAATATTATCGAGTTTTATTCCGTTTACAGGTCAAAAACAAAAAGAAATTTCCTCAACGATTAATTAAAGAATAATAAAATAAACGAAGTATATTTTGTTGTTTATAATTTATTCAACTAGTAAAAAAACTCTGCATTCGCAGATTTCATGCCACACAGATAGGATTAATCACATATAAATGCCTGCTGATATCTTTTTTAAACATTTAATAATCGAACTTAATACTTAATCTCCAAATGGTAAAAATCTCTAAGTATTTCTCAATTTGCGTAAAATCTCGCAATGGTTCATCAAACGTTTTTTAACTGCTGCACCAGGATTAATACTTTAAATTCTTAAAGCATTATCTCGTTCCATTTAGTGTAGCATCTTATTTGAAGGTATATATATTTATAATCACAATTAATGTCAACCAATTACATAACTGCTAATTGCCGAATTTTCGACACCGATCAATCAACAAAATACTTCAAAACTACAGTGTCTAAAAGAAATCATAATTTTTAATGATTTGGGAGGTAAATTTTTAATGATTTTTAAATATACTGTCCAATTTCGTCAACTGTGTCAGAAACGCAAGTTCTAGATAGAATATCTAGAAAGGAAAGTCCTAGATTGATAAATCTCAGGTACGTTTTTAAGCACTGTACTTCTACACGTGTCTGCTATGTCATCAATTTCAAAAAAGGAAATATTTTCTGATAGAGGAGTAAGTAAAAACAGTAATAATGCAATTATTTCTGTGATATCCATTCTCTTAACAAAATTGAAATGTTCTTATTTCATTCTCTCTGTACTGTATTTTGTGAAGAAAATAAAAACATGGATTTATATTCTGAAGCATGAAAATCTTCAATTACTTATTTACGAGAAACGTTTCAGTGACTTAACTAAAGGTTTTCTAGCGTCTTGATTTTACATTGATTCTATAAATATTTTAATATCCATATCCAAGTTAATCAATGCACAAAATGCATTTCTTCATCATTGTATCAATCATATTATAGTCGGTTATGCACCCATGAATATTGGAGATCGATTTAGCACTGTCATCTAGCAGATGTCAGAACAAGCTGAATTGACAGACTCATAAATAATTCTGAATCATATTGCACATTACATTCCAACACAATGAGTGATTTCCATATACAAAAGGAAAATTTTTGAATAACAACAGAATCTTTAAATGGGTTTTGTTTAATAAATAACTACTTAATTGGAATTATATATTTCATTTTTAATCAAAAATATCACCAAAATTTTGAAACAAGTTTTATTAAAAAAATCAGATTTTATAGCAGCCTCTTTTCTGTTGTTAGGTTATTTTTTATGGTATTTTGGAGACAGAAACAAACAATAAATATTGGTATTCCTAATGTTCACATTTACTTATATTTCTTCTTATATTTAAAATATTCTGAAATAATAAAACAATTCATAATATTTTTGCCTTTTAGTTTTGAAAGATTTTTAACTATACAAGATGATTCAAAATTCCCTGTACAAATTTTAAAGGTGGCTCAGGAATACAAAAACAAACCGTATTCATAGCGGAACGTATGTTCCCAAACGCCATCCGTATGGGCTGGAAGGTACACTCAGGTTCAGAAATAAAAGACGACAAGTAAGGTAGACAACATGCTTATTATTCCTAAGTTTTCAATATGACAGTAAGGTAAACATAATCATGCCTATACCTGTCGATTGATCCAGTTTTATACAATCTCTGGTGCAAACGCGCAAAAGTTGGATGATCAGGAAAACGGTTGGGGATACATTCACGATACAATCGTATAGCGGCTCGTCGTTTTCCATTAGCTGACACATAAGCTAGGTGCATATCTGCCCTCTCAATATTAGTGAAGCAATACATCCTACTGGTACAAAGTCAACGTCTCAAATACTTATTACTTGTTTCTTAATTGGGTCTTATTTATTATAATATTTGTAAAAGGCGGTAAATTCAAAACTTATTTAAGAAAAGAAAAGAAAGTTAAATTAATTTAAATAGTGAATTTAAGATCAATAACATTTAAATATCTAATAAACTCATAAACTCCCCTTTCACAATGAATCTTAATAAAATAGGTGCGCCATATAAGGTTCAGCCCTATAATTAGGCCCACGTTTGAAAAATCACGTTAATATCGTATTTTGACGACAGATAGCAGTAGTATATCGGAAATAAAGTGACAAAATAGCCCATTTCAGAGAAACAAACCTCATGGGGTATTTACAGCGGCGGTATTGTAAAATTTAAATAAAGGCTGAAGAGGTAAGTAACGAACTCGTTTTCTAAAAATTTAATATTTTTCGTTAGAGGTTACGGGAAAGAATAAGTTTTGGTATTTTTAACACTAGAACAGTTTGTTTCCAGCATTATTTAAGTACTTTTTCCCACTAATCATTTTTCATTTACTTGCTCCGTTAGGTTTAAGTAAAATGGTTTGAAAAGATGTTAATCGTGTCCTAATAATACCTAATCAGATGTGAAGGCATTGCCAATGTGAGGATAGTGTGCTACACTTAGGTGAAAGAAGAGTGCTTGGGCTTAACCACAGTAGATAGCAAGACGTAATGTGTCAGAAGTGCGAATGAACTTACACGAGTAATGTGTTCACTTAGGAATTATTTCTTTACACTTATTACCTGTGATTGTCCTAATAAGGCCCAGTTAAAGAGTTTTAGATATTGCGTTATTTTTCAAAGCAAGCTTAATCTAAGGAACTGAAACATATTTTTTTATTTGTGTATTGAACTATCTTCCTTCAGAATTAAAAATATTAATTCTTACGTAATCGGTTTCTGTGTAATAAAATTATTTCGCTAGGGAGAAATAATTTCACACCTACCTTTTTCTAGAAAAACAACAATCCTTACCACTCCTATGTATGTAATTCATAGTAATCACAAGTTTCCTCATATGAAAGTGAATTTAAGTATCTTATAATGATGATCAAGATAGTCTATGATAATTAAAATCCTTAAAAAATTATATTCTATTGTAATTTCATTTTTAAACCTTGAAACTGAATCTTTTTTAATTTTTGGATAAATAACTAAAATATCAACATGTAAGTCTTGTAATCTAGTCATCCTTAGTCTAAGACATCCTATCACCAACAAAGTCTGAAAAAGAGATGCCTAAAATTATGTTGAAAAATGAAAAATGAAGACAATTATTTTAGAGAAAAATATTTATTACAATTATATCAAAAGGTAGTTTGAGGCGCCATTGCAATTCCGATGAATGACAATAGCCCCAGTACCGATATGTCGCTGTTTACTGGTGATTGCTCTTAGCTAATGATCACCAAAGAGCATGAAACAGCTGTTCTAGGATGTCACTGAGTAAACACTTGTTCTCACCCATTGATGTTTATTAATAATTCAATGCGCAGATTGAATTTTCTATGCATTAAAAAAATCAAAGAGGTCGGCGGACTGCTGGCACATATGAATTTTCTGAGTAATATTTTATTACTGAGTTTTAATTGTTTTCTTTTTTACTTTTGAAGCGCCACTGAGATTCCGATGTAGTTTTAAACTTGCTTTCATTTAATTTGGTAAGAATTTATTGCATTGTTATTGTTGATATGAGATTACTAATCACATAAGAAAAAATTACTGACAACTGTAGATGGACAGAATTTGGTCTGTTGATATTTTGTATAATAGTGGTGCAGCAATTACTGATGACAATACTAAACTAAATGATATATACTTTTTTAAAGAACTTATTGATTTAAGCATTTGACATCTATTGTACTTCAAAACTACATAGAGACATAGCTTGTGCAAAGAAGATAGGAGATCTTTTCATCAATGCAATTCCATTTGAAACACTAAATAGTAGCGTTTATTATAATTTTCTGACTAAAAACGAAACTTCAGAACTTTTTGAATGATAAAACGTGATATTAAACCTGATGACTTTTTAAGTAATTATATCCCTTTTACAAACAAGAAGTTTAATTATTTACTGCTTTCGTTCAGCTAAAACGAAGGTACATCTTTAAAACAACGCATCGATCCGAATACCTGAGCAAGATTTTATATTATTTTTTTCTTTTGTTTTTGTAATCGATTTTTCTTGATCTTCTGTTCATATTCAAACAAAAAAAATCAAATTAGGGAAAGCTGTAGAGAACTACACATTCTCTTTCTTTTTTAAAAACAAAACAAAAAAACATCCAACTGTTTCGAAACAATAACTCAATTGAAAATCATTTTTTTTTTTATTTTAAGATAAAAATATTCGAATCAAATTTGTATTCCTTAAACTTTTTAGGAAACGAAAATTTTTATGATAATTCTACAAACGTTTAAACATTCATTTGCATTTATTTTATTTCCGTTCTTTTGTTTCCTTTCATTATTTTTATTTTTATCTTTTTATTATCAAATTAATTCTATTTCTTTCATTCTTTAAATCACGAAATATCAATGAAATAAGAAAATAAAATATCATTATAAATTTCCTGTCTACTTTTATTGGGTATTTCTTATTTTTTACTTAGGTTTGGAGGTCCCATTCTTTTCCTCACCTTTACTGGTATCAACCTCCTTAATAAGGATCAAGGTGTTTATAGTGAGTACTCTCAACTGATGATCGGCAGTACACCGAGAAACAGCTGTTTTGAGATGTCACGTTGCACTTATAAACGCTGGATCTAACTTTTAATATTTATTTTTAATTTCCCACAATAAATTAGTGGTTTAAGAGCAGGACTGCAGACTGGAGGAATCCAGGTTGAATTTCCCGCCGTTGGGCGCGGATTTTTCGTTGGTTATTTCTCCTCCAAAGGGACCCGAGGGTTCACCCAGCCCTCTGTTAAATGTTTACTTAGTCGGGGTTAAATGGTCTCAACTAATTCCGTTGGTCTAGAATCACTGGGAACCTAAACCTCTCGCGCACTCCAAAGCCTGCATGGCCTGCTGCTACATTTTTTTACTTACATCTATTATCTTACTTCTGTCTTGCGCTTTGAATGAATTCCGCAATAGTCCTGCGACTTTATGATAAACTGAACAATGATATATCATTATTTTTTTCTATAAATTAAGGACAACTAAATTTGTAAACGGCAACACTATGATATACAGATTTAAAGATTTCTAGAAACCTATTTCAGAACTATTAATGCCCTTCACTGTTACTTATGTCAATAGTTCCTCACTAAAGTCAGTCAGATTTTTCTTATTGAAATTATTTAATCTAAAAAGCAAAAAGTAGATCTTATGTTGAACCAGCAAACAAGAAAAATATTATTTTGAGAATAATAGAAGATGGTTATGTATTGAAGTGAGCTGCGGACAGAGAAGAACAGCAGATTACTGTCTTCTTAGTTATATCTAATATGTTAACCAAAGACAGCAAACTTCTTTGCAGCAAATATTCAGTGAACTTACCGAGTTCCGAAAAACCACAAGCATCCTAAAAGGAGATGCAAAACTCATCAGAAATTCCATCATAAAATACTTAGAATACCGCGTAGGTAAAATAATTTGGGTAGATTTTTAAAAAGATACTTGGCGACGTCTAATTATAATGCAAATCCAACCAGTCTGCATCCTAATGAAAAACCGCGACAAAGAATATTGGTTTGTAATTCAATTTCCCTACAGACATTTTTTCTCTATTGTTTTCATTTTCTTATTCCTTCCTGTAGGTGAGGTGTCTGAGCCTCAGGCTGTCACTGAGGTTTCAGGAATCTTTCTGTAGTGGCAGCTGTATAACACTGTTATGGAGCCAATTTGGAAGGAGTTAGAACAGTTTTCATCTTTACCTTCGGTTAAGACCACCCTTAATGTAATCAATTTTCAAACGGAGAGAGAATGGCATGCAAGACGTGAATACTTCTTCCAAATTCTTAACATATTTTAATGAATTTTTGCGGATTTTAATGATTTTAATATTGAAAACTTTAATAGAGTAGCGCTTTTTCCACGAAAAGGTTTTAGAGATATGAAAAAGCCAGCTTAACTCAATAAGCTAGATGGTAATTATGAAAATTAAATTTTCTAATTAATTAAAGTAATATTATCGTATAATCAAAATCGTTATTTTCGTATGGTAGAATTAATGCTGTTGAATAGATTAGAAATTCAGAATTTTTGGAATATGAAAATGATAAATTGTGAAATAAGTTATCCAGATTCAAAGTAGATATTCGCCTGCAAGCTTCAGATAAGAATGCAAAGATTAGATATCGGAATCAGTTAGCTCTTTTGAAATCTGACACATACACATGTACTCAACTGCAAATCTGCGCTGATAAAAGATATTTTGTAACGTATCTTTAACTTCAATTTATGAAAAAAAAAATCCAATTACTAATGTTATTTTCCAATTACTCATTTGTTAAGTAAAGCTTAGATAAGAATTTTTAGACTTTTGCATATTTCCATGATAATCATCTAACAACAGTAACATCTTTTTCACAATGTTTTTTTCCTTCCAAAACATTTTTCTGTTTCTGCAATATACACTTTATTTTTGCATCTTTTATTCATCCTTCAGGCAGGTTTGGGAAAATTTTGATGAAATTTGCTTTTTGAGATCTTTACTGTAAGTCTGCAGAAATGTTAATTTTAGTAATGAATTACTAATGCAGGCAAAGGTTTTGGGCTGTGATAGTTACAAGAAGTCAATTGCATGTTAAGAGGTAACAATAAGTATCTTTGAACAAATATATCCTTGCAAAAATCGAAGCCTGATCACTGTAATAGCATAACATTTATGAGTATTTCTTCCGGTTTTTGATTTTTTACTAGGATAGATCTAATACTTACAAAGTTCACCTGAAAGAATGATTCCACTCAATCAGAAATATTGAGAATTAAAAATTCGTAAATCGTTGTAACATTAAAATAACTTGTAACAAATGTAGTATTTTTTTCTTATCTTGTCTGACGAAGAGTTTTATCCATATCTTTGGGCTCTTCCCAAATTGTTTCCCAAACATTTTCATTTTCCAGAAATGCTTTCATCTGCTTTACTTTCCCCCGTTTTTAATCAAATTCCTACGATTTCTCGAGTTCCTTCACCAAAACATAAGAAACATCCTAATAAGAAAGGACAAGGTAGAACATGAAAGAAGAAAGAAAAAAATGACAAAACTAATAAAAGATATAAGATTTCTCATTTCGGAACTTATTTCGGCATGACATTTTCGCCATAGTATTAGACCTTTTTTTAACTTTTTTTGGGAAAGTTATTTTTTTCTCTTTCACTATCTTTTTTTTCCTTACTGTTCTCGTATTCTGGAAGTCATCAATTATTTGAGCCATTCCCGCAACATTCCACCCCTACTTCAACCTGTTCCCAATAGCACTGTGGAATTTCAAGCACCCATTCATCAGCAGGTTTTAATTCTCATTCGACTCTGAGCTGAATGATAAATGCATTCTTTGCTTCACCTGTGAGATTTCTTCTAAATATAAAAAAGAATTTAGAACTGCTTTTAAACTATGCAATCGAAAACTTTTTGATATTAAAATCGATAACATAAATTGTTGAATTGCTTTAAATTTTCTTTTTTTTTAATTTATCTTTCTTTTGGAGAATGATAATTACAATGCTCTACAGACAGAGATCGATAAAAAAATAAAACAAACTATTACACAAATTAAAAAATTACATTAATATTTTTTAAATATTGAAAAAAAAGCTCATATTATAATCAGACGAAAGAAATGGGTGACGAATATTTTAAATCAAAGCAAAATCTGCATCCCGATTATTTTTTTATACCTGGTATGGTATAAATTATCATTATATCAAAGATTTTCAGTCCAAATTCTAATTGGATTTCATTTTATTTCACTTAGTTTTCAAAAATATTTTTTCTTATCTTTCATTTTTAAGCATTTTTTTTAATTTCTTCTTTATTATCTGAATTCATAAATATATGTACTGCAGTATCTATTCCTTCTCGAATTCTATCCAAGAAACTTAAATTAAACAAGATATTTTAACAAAAACCTAATAATACCATAGAAAATTTCTACATAATAGAAATTTTATAAGTAATAGAATATTCTACATAATATTCTAAGCTTTATGGTTTTATGCTAAGTTATTTAGTTTTAAGTGTATTGCCAACTTCTTTGAAAGTTGCCTATTCTCTTAAAACTAAGTAACTTAGCATAAAACCATAAAGCTTAGAATGTTATATGCTGCCATATCTTTTTCCTATTTTTCGGAGAGTTAATTCAAAAATTTTACATCTTTTTTTTTATCAACCTGAACCTCTTAGCAAAGTGAGGCACTAGGAAAGAAAATCTATTTACCAAACCTACTCTGAATATAACTCGCCAATATATCATTCATTGTATTTGCTTTTTGGGAGAATACAAAGTTGCCGATTTATAAATAGAAAAGCCATCACTTCAACATTGCCAATAATAATTTTAGATGTTAGTTATTGTTTTTAGTGCTCATTGGTAATATTTAAATAGTGGAACGTCAAATTTCATGAATATCTTTGAAAGAGTGAGAAGAAAGCAGACCAAATAACAAGGATACAGACCTATTTTTGGAGTTTTAACATTCCCAACATTTTTTCTGAAAAAAATATTACATTTAAATCTCTTTATGTTTCTTGCAAGTAGCTTCGCAAATAGATAAAACGATTTAAAACATCGGCTTAAATAAATTAAGAAAACAAAAATCTATTTTTTTAAATAAAATATTAATCAAATTGAAAAATGCTGAAAATAAGTCAAACAATTTAATTTTCTTTGCAAATTATAATCGCGATTAGTTGAAAACCTTTAGCTTCATATCTAAGGTATGCGCCAAAACAAACGATACTGAACTTCACAAGCCTTTGTTGTTCATGCGCACCACGTGATGACTTCATCGAACGTCGTCATGGAAACGTTAAGTATGCTTATGTTGGTAGAAGCTTGATAAAATGTTCACATGGTGCTAACAATGGAGGGAAAAAATTGTGGAGCATTATTTTCGGTCATGTGCAGTTGGACTTTCAAATGGACCAAGTTTGCAATACGTTAGAAATGTATTTCTAGAACGATTTCAAAAACCACCATCCAGAAACATAGTTATATTAGCCATTATTAAAATAATTATTTTGCCCTGATTTTGTTGAGGATGATCTTGACAATCCAGTGACTGCGAAACCAGCTGCGGTGCAAAGAAAACATTATCACACCATTGCTTGGGAATCTCTTCAGATTCTGCCTTATACAAAATCTGCCACATCGTACGCAATGGTTCCATCAGCATGGGGCCACTTGCCATACAGCGAGGGAGACGCTTCAGTTGCTACATGCGAATTTTGATAATCGCATCATTTCCCGTAGAACAGCCTTCCCATATCTGTCTCATTCACCTGATCTTACAGCACCGGACGCTTACATTTGGAGTATGCTAAAGAAAGCCATTTTCCAGAGAACCTACCGGCAACCATTGGTGACTTGCGTCAAAACACTGCGACATGCATCAGAGGAAGCATCTACGCGAGTGCTACGAGTTCTGTCTGCAACTAAAAGGACAACATATCGAACACGTGCTACGCCCCAGAAAAAGGGAAAATTGACTTCAAGTACCGCAAGCTTCCTCTGCTATTTATATTCTGTATGTCACATAAACCTTTTTTTGTACACAAATAATTCAGTATCGTTTCAGTATCGTTTTCAGTATCAAATAATTCAGTTTGGCGCACACAGTAGTAATATGAAAACAAATTGGTAGAAACTGTTTTATGAGACGAGTCAAAATTCAAAGTTAAATAATATTTTTTTTATCATTCTATGTGAAAATACAAAGTGATAAGAGTTTCATTGTAGAGCTATTCATGGATTTTACGTTTTTGTGCCAGTCTGAGTCAAAGATTTTCACGATAAATTACGGAAATGCATTACAAAAAGAGCAAGAATGAATATATTTTTTACCTATACTTTTCTAAACGTTATCATTTTTAAGATGTAAGTTATACTTACATGGCCTTTATAGCCACTTTACATTTACCATTTCACTCGCCATAACCTCGCCATAATCACACATGGCGAGGACATTGCGATAGATATCCCGTGCGCTATCTTTGAAGAGATGTCACACCAACGCTCCTGGTGACGAATTGTAGAACTTGGAAGTCCAATCGATTTGTATCTATTTATTCGAAATTACCGATTACAAAAATGATTTTCACGATCGGAGGGCATCTTTTCCTTATGTTTTCGTGGATGCTTTCATAAAATGTTACGTTATTAATCAAAATCATTTCAGAATTTCGGTTTGAAAATTCGAATCGACGAGCGATCGAGATCTCGAAAACATATCGTCGTTGATCAAGATTTAACGAGACAATTATTTATCGAAACTGATTTATCGAAACTGAAAACAAAGAAACACAAAACGATGAACAAAAACAAGAATATTTCCTATTTTAATTAATTAAAAACATTCTTTCACCTATCCGATGCATTGACTAAATGGTTTTTATATAAATCAATGCTATTTTTTTTCGTAAATAAAACGTAGGCATGATGACAATTCAGAAGTGTAAATGTTCCGTGTGATGGAAGGCGTTATGGTAAGTGTAAAGCGGTATACTAATCACTCGCAATCTACCCTGACATTGCCTGCGTTATGGCCTGCATTATGGCGAGTGAAATGGTAAATGTAAAACGGCTATTATGGATTCATGTAGAAATTTTCCTATTCTTAAAGGAATCTCTGAATAACAACTATAAAACTATATAAATTGAATTTTAGTTATTATAAAGTCTGGAAGCCGAATTTGGAATTATGTGAAATAGATGTTCCTTCATCTAAATTAATATCTGCCCTTTTTCTAACGAGAACTTAATTTAAGTATTATTTGATCTCATTTTTTATCAGAAGATTTACTTTAAAATGTTTGCAATACGTTTTATTTTATTTTATTTAATATTTTCAAATGATTTTATTTCAAACGAAAATCATTGTCATTTGTAGATTTGATTCTCGTCAGATATTTTTACTGTAGTGTTTCCAATTTTCGCTGAGTATTCATTCTTATACATTATTTCTTTGCGGAGGATCCGTCATGTCATTGTAACAATTTAACTCTTTAATTTCAAAGCGAAGATTAGTGACAGAATTCAGGTGATGGGTTCCGGAAACTGTCAATAGCAATCAGAATCGATTTGGCGTAGTGCAAAATTGTAAAGCTGAAGCAATGACAACTTCTATAATCATTAAAAGCACTTTTTGGTTCTCCGAAGAATAATGAAACACAATCGATGAAGATGACAAGTTTTTTCTGTCTTTTTTTTTCTGTGTTGAATACAAATTTCGCAATAATATTAACCCCCATAGGCTACCTTTACAAAATCCTCAGAATCTATTATATTGGATTCAAAACAAATGCATTTCGTTAACATGTGAAATTTATTCATTTAGAACTTAATCACTTGTCAAGTAATAAGAATCGAAGACTAGTCTTATAATTAAATATACAAATAATAATAACTTTTGATTAGAGATGTTCCCACTAGGGCTAAAATTAATTCGATATTTTGATATTTCGGTTATAAATCTTTGATGCTTTGTCAGGAGATGTTTCCTGTTTACAAGGAGTTATTAAGTCCTTTCAGAGTTATAAGGACTTCTGAGGTGTTATGGGAGTTAAAAACGGATGAAGTTTACTATGGACAAATAATAGCGGAAAAATCCTTGTATATAATTGTAAAACATCTCCTGACGAAGCCTCAACGGACTGAGCCAAAATATCGAAATATTTTCAACCGGAGCGGGAAAATCCCTCATCAAAGGTTATTTTTTACTTAAATATCATGGTCTTCAAATCCAAGTTAGATCT